>JARHVA010001633.1:1482500-2112500 GCA_037957365.1 Torreya grandis | reverse complement strand
ATATCATATATATGAATTTATGGTTTATTCTTTAGATAATACTATATTTGATCATGAAATGGTTGTTTCTCAAACATATCACCCTATTTTTCATGGAATTTAGGTGCTTATGAAATTAATTATTTATTAGATATCTGACAACATATGTGTACCAAGCAGCATCCATGATGTCACGTATTGAGTATTATTGGAAAATAATTTGGGGATCTACCATAGTGATGTATTTTTAGAGTCCTTGACCTTAAATAATCTTCATTGAGTACATATCTAGGTCAAACTCTTATATAATGGTCATCCATTTACCATGTCTCTCTTCCAATTCATTCTACATCAGTAATGCCTTCATGGTTGGATCAGGTACCACAATAAACACTTTAATACATTAAATGTAATGTCTTAACTTCATAATAGCCTTGATCAAAGAAAAATCTTGTTTATATAGTGTAGAGTATCTTAGTTCAATATTATTAAGTGGGCTTCTCATTAAGGAGACCGATATTTCATCTCTTGACTCTTTCTTTTGTGTTAATATTATGGCCTTAGAGTGCTCTGATGCGAATGAGTAAACGTAAAAGGGATACATATAATATAGGTTGATGAGCACTAGCATGTTTGAAATGGTAATATTTATTTGGTTTAAGGCCATCTTTGCCTCAATATTCCAATTCACTTTTCCATCCTTCTTCAACATGATATTGAGTGGTTTGATTATCTCAGCAAAACCTAAGATAAATTTTCTCATGAAATTAATCTTGTCAAAGAAACTCTTCAATTATTTCTTAGTGTTGGGCTAAGGGATATTCAATATTTCTTCCACCCTATTAGGATCTATATAAATTCCCCTATAATAGATAATGTGTCCTATAAATTTATCTTTATTCACTTTGAATATTCATTTCTTGGGATTCAATGAAAACCCATTATCTCTACACCTCTACAATACTTTCCTCAGATCATTTACATTCTTTGATCTCTTCTTGGATAAGACTATAAGGTCATCCATGTAAAAAAATATACACTTACCCATTAGGTCCTTGAATAAAATATACATGGCCCTATGAAAAGTGGCATCTATGTTGATCAGGCCAAAAGGCATTCTTTTGTAGGCATAGTGCCCCACTTGGTAGTGAAAGTTGTCTTGATCATTTATTCATAATTGACTACCAATTGTTGTAGCCCAAGTAATCATCATGGAAGGACATCATTTGGGCACCATTTACAATCTAAAACACCTCATCTAATAAATTTAAGGAGTAGTTATCCTTTTTAGAAGCCTTGTTGAGGTTATGAAAATTAACACATAGTCTGATCTCCCCATTCTTTTTCCTCACCAGTACCAGGTTTAAAACCCATGTAGAATATTTCACCAATAATATGATCCTAATTGATAGTATTTTTTGTACTTATTTAAAATTTAGGAGACCTAGCATCAAATTTACAAGCCTCTATCTTTGTTTAAATGGCCTGATTCTAAGATTGAGGGGGATAGTGTGCATCAAAATACAAGTGTTGAAGACCTTGATATCTTCATAAATCCATGCTATCAAATCCTTGAATTTATTTAGTTTTAAATTAATCTCACTTTTCTTCTATGGTGAAATTGGTACCCAATAGCACATTCTTCATTTCATTTACACTACCCAGGTTACACTAATTATGCAACATACCCTTAACTAGGGTGGACATATTTTCATTTTCATGATATTCCATGTCAAATAATATTTAAAGTGAAATCATACCTTTAGGTATGCTATTGGTTTTTATGTTCATCATCTCATCCTCCTCTAATTCAAATTCATCTCAATAATCATCATCAATGATTTTATTTGAAAACACTTAAACATTGGTGATAGATTCTAGTATGTGTTGATCATCATTAAAGACTTGGAAATTGTTGATTTTATTTAGAAATGAAGGGATGGATACTAATTCTACTGATAATATCCTCATTCTTGAATAAGAATTTAGTTCTAATGTACTCATAGTGGTGACCAATGCACCTATTATATGGTTCTTTTATCTAGGCAATGTTTGATTGTCAAAGGAATCAAAGTCTTTGATCAAGTTCTATAATTTACTTTAATATCTAGAGAAACATTTATAATTGTAATAATATTGGATTCTCACCTTGTTGATATGGGTCTTTTTTACCAACTAAAGTTTAGATGATGTAGCCTCTAGTTGACCTACATTTTAATATTTCAATATGGGTAAACTCCACTCTAGGGCATAAGTTATAGGTATGGGTTAAAAAAAAATATGGTGGAATAACAAATAGATCATGTTGGTTATTAACTAGGTTTGCTTATAGTGAAATAAATCCTAGTAGAGAAATCAAACGTAGGTGGATGAGATGGATGGGTGATATCTAATATATAGTATGAGTAGATCCCAGTCAAATAAACTTCAAAAAGAGAGAAAGGGTAGATCATAAAAGAATATTATATGATCTCAAAGGGTCACTTATTAGGTTGGTTTTTTGGTGTTCAAATGCTCTCAAAACTAATGCTCACTACTTGTAGTTATTGCACACTTATAGGTAAACATAGTTATGAAGTTTGGGGAGGAATGAAATAATAAAATTGATAGTCTTAGTTGAAGGTTACTTCCTTTAGAGTTGATTTTTCACACCCTTAATTATAAGGTTAATCTTAAACCAATAAGGTGTTTAAGGTAGCTATGTCACACACTTAGAAAACTATATCAAAAGAAAGCATTCATACACACTAAGAATAATAACATAGTTTAAATCAAATGCTTAACAAAATCTACTAAATTTCAATAACATTTTCATATCTGCATCTAGTATATATTGATAAAGCAATCAAAATTTATCTATAGATTTTTCACACTTCAAGTTACTGTATTATAACAAAAACAACAACAAAGAAACTTAATATAATGAGTGGAAGGAAAAAACACCAATGCAATTACATGATAGTCACAATTGAGTTCTTGTATTGATCAAATCTTCCAACACTTTAGAAACTAAAATTACATAGTTATATAGACTTGGGGATGGGATGCTTAATCTTCCAAGTGTATTTAAACTCATAGTTACATATTGCAATTAGAACATCAGTTCAAATTTTAGTCCCAAAATTGCATGTTTTGCATGCTTGTGTCTAATTACATTTATGTCAAATTTGTTGGCCTATGTACGGAAATATAATGTGTGCATGCTTACAATAATTTAGGAAAATTTACATTTATGTCTTAATTGTAAATAAATTATGAGTAAATTGTGCATGTATATATACAAAATTAGACTTTAACTCAGGGTTGATTAGGTGCTTTCATAGCTAATGAGGTTATTGGAGGCCTAAAGTGGATGATTACATTGAATTGGGAGTTGTTGTGATGGCATTCTTCTTTGCTTCTAAATATTGATATTTTTTGTACCTAATGTCATATTAATATCTAATTATATCTATGTTAAGGAGTGGAGGCCTATGCACCATGTTCACTTTCTCCAAGAGCCTTTCATATTAAGCTTTAGTAGTATCAAAGTTAGACCTAAAGATCTCAACTTATAAGACCTTATTTCTATAAAAAAATGAGTTCTACCTCTATTTATCCTATGGTCTTCTCTTGTATGTACTATTTAAAATTATATAAACCTTGTTGGAGGAGTTGATCAAAATTGGCCCTACCAATGAGTCTTCATGTTGAATTCTTGACATAATAAAGCTTCATCTCATCCAAAAAATTTCAGGAGTGAGTCTCATGTTTTGAATATTTTGGCATTACTATCTCATCCACATCAACCCATTCCCTAGACTCTTATGTTATGATGGCCACCAAGTTGAGTGAATTGGTAGCCTTTAATGGTGCCATTAAGTTTAAATGTGCATATGACTTGTTGGCTATAAAAAAATAAGTAATTTGAGTTTATTTTGAACTACCTTCAAATAATTTAAAATTTGGTGGTCTCTATAATGTGGGGCACCAATTTTTCCCTCATTACACTGGTGGCCTCAATGGTATTGTACAATCTAGATGTTGCACTTTCAATGTCTATCTCAATTTGAGCTAGAACATGAAAAGTTGTTTTTTATTTTCTTAGTTACTCTAGTTCTTGTTCTATCTATCTCCATTCCAATTTTTGTCCCTTCATGTATATTTAATAAAAAATCTTTATGTTTTTATATAGGATTTAAAATCTTATATATAGGTGGAATGCCCCAGTTTTCTATATTTCCTCTTGGTCAAAATGAAAATTTCTTCTTTTTCTTCCATAATGACCACTCTACCAGTGTCATCTTCTTCACCCTCTATACACTCCCTATATATTTCTCAAAAATTATACTCACAATGGGAAATTTGATAATTACAAGATTAGGCCTTTTATAGTCACCTAACTACATGTTTATGGCCCATTATAGGAGGACTAGCTAGGCTAGGTCCATGGGTTGAGTATCTAAAGATGTCCTACCCATTATGTCTCCTAATTTTTGATTTAGAGTTTCCTATAAGAGGAGATGAGGGAGTGAAGGCCATATGATCTTAGAACAGTCCACTCCACCATATTATGGTAGTGGATGGACTATGTATATTGGCCTTTTCTTCTTCTCAACCTTCTAAGTGGTTATCATAGTTATCTCTAAGAAGGAATCAGAAGGAAAACTAAGAGACTTAATTGTGTAGATGCAACATGAAATTAGGGAGTTCTTACTACTCCCATTGATTTATTTGAGACTTTCTTATTAGTTTGTGTATGAGATGGAGTAGTAGTGGTAGGAATAGCTAGAGGGATAGTAGGAGTGGATGTGGATGGATCAATTAGAGGAATACTAATTGAGGAAATAGGAACTACAAGAGTAGATGAAGAATCATATACCTTAAAAACTAATAAATTTAGTTGAATCAAAGGCTAAATAGGATCAACCTCCACCTTGGTGACCAAGAAAGGAGGGGGCATAGGAGGGGTGAATGAAGTAAGGCCAAATGAACTAATTGTAGAAATAGAAACATGGGAAACAACAAGGGTGATAGAAGTTTGAGAGGATGTTGGCTCACCTACTATTTTTTGATGCAATGATGCATTACCCTTTAAGTCATAAAGGCTCAAGACTTTTTCTCTTTGTAATTTTGCCTCTTCATCAGAAATCTCCTCTCTAACTACCTCTTGTATAGATAGCTCCACCAATGGTACCTCCATGGCTAGGCTACCTTGAATAACATATGGTTATCTTTGGAGTTATGAAAGGAGCTAGTTATATACCTATAAAAATTATAGAATACCACTTTGATCAGGGTCCTCTAAAGTTGAGTAATCTAGGTAGATGAGCTCATCTTGCATTCTACCAAGTGATGTATCTGGTAACAGTAGTTATTTTTTCATTGTGTTAATTTTCATAGGGTGTGCTTGGGAGGATTTATTTTTTTTGGATTGTTATCTAAGTAGGTCTTCTCATCTAGAAATTAGATTTATCCCATATTTTAGCTAGTGGGAGTCTGATTCGTGCCTCCTTTATGGAAAGGGATGGCTCTCCTTGAATAATCTTTAGAAGGTCCTCATTCATTTTAATTGATTTTGCATTTTCCAGTACTTCATCATTATTCTAAGTTTTGAGGAACAAAAATTCATAATCATAGGGTTCATGTTGATAATCAATTCCTAGTCCCTTAATGTGGTTCTATACCTATCCATGGGGATTTGTCCCTATGTGGTAGTGAATCCAAGGAGTAGTAATAATTATATTTCCTAGCCTCATAAAGTGATTTTGATTGGTTTAGCACATTATTTCAATAATTAAGTGAGATCCATAAAGGTAGGATTTCTTCTTCTTATGCATATCTTTGTCAATTCCCCACCATAACTAGTAGGTTATTTCCTAGTTCACCAACTTATCTAAGACATATTTGGGGAGCCACAAAGGTGTAACCTGATGGCCAATTACCATGATGATTTTATATACAGGGTATATCTAGTAGTCTCCCCTAATCAATATTTTGTTTATAATACTCTTTGATATCCCAGGCAAGGGGGATTCATAGATGGCCCTCCATAACTATGGGTAGACATCCTCGATGATGCACACAATATTGTGAGTGTATGCATATATATGTATGGAGTAATAATGATAGATATTATTCTTTATATAGTCTATAAGAGGGATCCAAAGTGATCCATTATGGATGTAGATTATCCCCATGACTGTGTTGAGCAAGTAAGACATCATGTAAAAGTGACCTCCTAGAGGCCTCTTATCCCTATGAAAAATTTTCTCTTGTAACCTTACTCATATCACTTCTCCTAAATCAAAGGTTAATTCTGATGTCCTCAACAAATCTAGTAGTGGAACCCATTCTAGTTGGAGTAATTTGATGATTGGGTATACAAATGGCCTATTCAACAAGGCCATCCTAATTTGAATTCCCATTCTAAATTTTATTATTGGTGTAGGTTATTTGTCTTTCAAGTTGATTATCTCTCTAGGAAGCATCCAACTACTAAGTGCCTTATCCATAGACTTCTTGTTCTTCTTTGCCACTACTCTATGTAAATCATAAAGGGCATCTGGGATAAGAAGGGAGAGGTACCTTTGAAATGTGTCACTAAAGATGAATGTTACAGCCATCTTGTGCTCAATATTATATAGGTACACTCCTCAAAATATCTTCCCTATGAATAATAAATCTCACAAGAAGTCAATATAGGGCATAACTTATGGATTTATAGCTATAAAGTGTAGCCCTTATATCTTGAGTGGGAGGAGGTATGTATCCAATTGGTGCTAGGTTGGAGTCAGGTTCTCTTCATGTGTGTGTGCATCAACCTAGTGTATGGAATCTTATAGTATCAAGTAGTTGTTATAGTCATTTTTAAATATAGTACATTTAAAGAGTGTGTTTGTGTACTCAGTTTAATATTTAATGGATAATCTTGAAGGAGAGAGAGTTCCCCAAAATTCCCTGGATGAGGATGCCCTTTTTTTGTAACTGATCTATTACTGGTCAATCACTTAGCTCTTATGAGTATGTTTTTAATTTGAATATAACAATGGATAGGGATATATTTTAGGAGATTAAGTGAATTCACAAGCTATCTCAAGATTGAATGCCCATGTCATCATTTGAATAACTTTGATGTAGCTTTGGTATTGATTTTTAATCTATGCACCATTAATATATAATACCTCTAACTTTGATTTACTTGTTTAATTTGAATTTTTCCACCTCATTTGGTGGGTTATTAGTAATTCCACATCATTTCCCTTTTCCAAGTGTCATGTCATCACTTCTTTATCTTTAGTTTACTGAGTAGTGAATCTTTTGGTATTTGGAAGTCAGGAGTCAAGTATAACACTCTTTATGAGGTGGGTGAGTATTCTAAGAAAAAATTTCAAACACTTTTTTCAAAGACCTAACTGAGTCAGATTAAAACCTCGAATAAATTTTATGATGGCCTAAATGTTCCAAACTCTTCTACCAAACAAAACTATCAAAGACCTAACTATCAGAACGATTTGTCAAACAAAATCACTGAACATTTTTGCCAAAGACCTAAATATGTTGAGTAACCTTACCAAGGGATCTACCTTGAATATATCCCTTGAAGACTTAAATGTAATGAAGTGTAAAACTTTGAAAATTGAGTTTTTGAAGAATAGTGGTTGAAGGGCAAATGGTGAGGTGTTATAATGCCTAGTAAATGAAGCTTCGAATCTTGTACCCTAAAATCCTAAATACTTTTTTCAAAACAAATTATCCAACATAAAAAGTTAAAGAATGAATTCTTATGGGGTATGTAGAGTGAGGAGTGCCAAAGACTTGAAATGTGTTGGATGGGTTCATCAAGTAAAATCACAAAAGAGAATCACTGAATTAAACTATCAAAGACCAAAACATGTTGAAGTAGTTTGATGAACAAAAGTTCTAACCAAAATTATTGAATAACTAAGTTCTAAAAAAAATTATTGAAAATCCTTTTTTATAAGTAGCTCCATTGAAACACTTCACTAAAGAAGATGAGCCAAAACTTGTATATACATAACTTTTGAAAATCATTAGTAGGTTAGTCTCAAAAGATAAAAAGGTGTGTTCATATGTTTATTGGATCACAAAGTTAGCACAATACACAAGGCTTTTTTTTCAAAAAACTTTTAAAATAGGCCATAGGTCAATTCTAAGAGGTAGTGTGTCCCTGTTATAAAAAAAAATGGGGGTATGTTAAGTACAAAAAATGATGACTCGCAGGGGAAATACTCTCAAGTATTTGAGAATGTAGAACTTTTGGTTAAAAAATCTTAAATCAAACATGAACCATCACACACAAAATAATCAAATTAAATATATAAAATAGACTCCCATCAGCCACACACAACATACTCACCTTCTCATTTGCCCTAGATCTGTGTGTGGGGAAGTGATTTCCTTTTATCCTTATTATGAAGACTTTATCAAAAAAGTGAGATAACTATGGTTTTCACTTTGGTCTTTGAAAAAATAAATAAATTTTATGGAAGTTTTGGTATTATCTTGATGCCATAAAGGCATACATAGCTCTAATAGAAGTACCACAAGTTCCTTATCTTTATTTCTCATGTATTATCTCATGATGCATAGTACATTGATATTATCTCATCACTTTAAGCTATTTGATCACATTTGGATTTTTCCTTTTAGGCTTGTTGGATAAATTTTTCGAAGATTCTTTGATCCTTGTTTACTATATTTTCTTTTAAAGAACATTAATTAGGAGAGGGAGAGTATAAACCAAAATTATTTGGTATCTATAAAAGAATAAGTTTACTAGACTATCCCTATTAAATGTACCCATCTCAATGGTTATTTCATCAAATAAGTATTAATATGATAAATGCATTTGATCTTAGGAAAGTGAAAAAACTTTCTAAAATTCATATGTAGTAATGAGAGCATCCTTTACATGCTTGGTTAAGTATTTAGTGTTATCTTATTCATGATATATCTTTTATTGTACACCTAAATTTTTAAAATCTAAAATTCATGGGTGCAAGATCCTAAAAATAAACAAATATGATGTACCTATTCTTGGCATGTTTTCCCATAGGTTGATCCTTTAGATTTTGAATACTTGATATTTGGTTGGATACTTGATTTTAATATCACTAGAAAAAGTCAATCAAATTGACAGAAAATAAAGAGAAATGTCGAATCTATAAATAAGGGAACTACCTTATAAAACAAACTTATAATTATTGGGAAAGCTAATCTAAGAAGTGAGAAAACTATTATATGAAATCTATAAAACATATTTTAATAAAATAGTAAATCTACCCTAATCTTACTCTTACCATGACCTTAATTGTTATTCAAGGACAATTTTAGATGGTACAGTCATGAATTAATGCTTTAAAAATAGTCCTTTGATTAGATATGTCATCTTATTACCTTGAAGGTCCCTCAAACAAAAAGTATTATTACCTAGGATCTCTTAAATTTGATAAGGTCCAATCCACAGTGGGGTAAACTTGTCATGTTGTCTTTTATTTTAATGGGTTTTATCCCATAGAAGCACTAGGTTAGATATTCTAAATGCTTTGAATTTTGATCTCTTGTCAAACCATATTTTCATTATATCTTGATGTTTAATAAATTTTGTAAGGCCTTAGTCCTTGAGTCTTCCATTTCTATTATGTCCAGAAATAGAGACTCCACCTTCTCACTTGGTTCCATATATTCCTATATAAATTGATATGTTGGTAACTTAAACATTATTTAGAAAATAGGTTGTCTCCCATAGAATATTAAGTAAGGCCAGGTTTTAAGTGCCTGATTATATGTTATTCAATCAACCCATGGTGCATACTTTAGTATATTATGCCAATATCTAGGTTTGTCTACTATAGACTTCTTATTGGCATCAATCAAGTTCTCATTTGTTGATTCATCCAATCCATTTCCTTATAGGTAATGGTTGGATGATGACCTAATGGTGATTCAATTTTCATAGGCATATTCAATAAATTCAAGGCATTGGAATGTTGGACCATTATCATAGACTAGAGAGATAGGAGTACCAAATCTAGTTGTGATATTTTTCTCTATAAAGTTGATCATATTATGTGCTCTTGAATGCTTTGCAGTTGTGACTTTAGTCCATCATTTGAAATAATCTATAATAGTGGGTACAAACTTATGGCTAGTTAAAAAATTGGGATTAATGACCCTAATGAAGTCCAAGCCCCATTGGGTGAATGATCTTTCTTTAATAATAGGTTATAGAGTCATGTCTATGTGGACTTCCCTCTTTGCCAGGACTTAGAATTTGTGACATGTTTAGATGTGAGTTTTTCATCCTTGAAGACCACTAGCTAGTAATAACCCATTATGAGGATCTTGTGGGTAGTGGTGTTTTCAGAGGGATGAACATTGCCTATCTTTTGGTGAAAATCTTCTAGAATTTCTTGAGCTTGCTCTCATGATATGCATATTAGGTAATTGCCCTTGTAGTTATTTCTATATAATATCCCTTTTTTTATCATGTAGTAGAACTCTTTGAGTCTCAAAGCTCTCCTTTATTCTCTTTTGAGCTTTTGGGAGCAAGTACCTATGATCAAATATTGAATAATGTCAATATACCAGTCCCCTTTAGATACTTGGTTTTCACAAACCTCTTCAATAGTTATACATGGGTTAGGATCAATCATGAGTTGAATGATGCTTTGACCTATACAAATCTTGACATGTTTGATTTTAATGTCAAATAATTGTAATTTTTCCATCCATCTCTCTCTACATTCTCTTAATTCATTTTGTGATAAAGTAAGCTTAATTACACAAAGGGTATAATGGAAATTATTTTGTTCCTTAAGATGTAATGTTAGAATTTATTCACTGCTTTGATAAGGGAAAATATTTTTTTATCTATCATGGAATACTTGAGTTCTTTCAAATTTTCACTCATGAATGTGATAGGATTCTCAATTTCATTTTTATTTTGAGTAAGCATGATAACAATAGTATGTTCTAAGGTGAATGAATACAAGAATAATTCTTTCATGAAGCCTAGACTTATTAGTACAAGGGACTGGGATATTACATCTTTATGTCTTGAAAATACTTTTGAGCCTCTATTATCTATTCCACTTTAGCAACCTGCTTGAGCATTGCATTTAGAGGTCTAATTGTTTTTGCAAAGCCTGACATAAACTTTCAAACAAAGTTTATATTTCAAAAGAAAGATTTGGGTTCATTCTTGATATTTAGGAAAGCAATCTTTGATATCCATTAAATTCTATTTGGGTCAATTGTAATCCCATTTTTGGTGATGATATGACCTAAGATTTTGCCTTATATGACACTAAATATACTATTTTCAGGGTTCAATGAAATACCAAACTTTTTTGCCTTTCAAAGATTGATCATAGGTGTCCTACATGATCAGTCCTTACTTTTGATAAAATTGTAAGGTCATCCATGGAAATAAATATACATTTACCTATTAACTCCTAGAATGCATGGTCCATAGCTCACTAAAATGTGGCATCTACATCAATTAGGCCAAATGTCATCCTCTTATATGCATAATACCCCACTTTATGGTGAATGTTGTCTTTATTTAGTATTTTGATTCTACCAACACTTGGTTATACCCTAAACATCCATATAATAAATAAACCATTCTTGAACCACTCACTATTTGGATGACTTCATCTAAGGAGGGTAGTAATTATCTTTTTCAAAGGATTTGTTTAACTTCCTAAAATCAATATAGAGCATGATCTCTCTATTTTTCTTCCTGACTGGGACTAAATTAACCACCCAAGTAGATTTTTTGATAGGAAAAACTATTTTAACACTTAACAACTTCTTCACTTCCCTTTGAATAAGGGTTTATATAATAGTATTTACTGGACTTTGTCTATGTCTGAATGGTTTTTGGTCCAAATTTAATGGAATTATATGGGTGATGCCCCTTGGATTGAAAACCTTCAAATCTTCATATGTTCATGCAATCACATCTTTGTATTGAGTGAGAAAACTCTTCATTCTTTGGCTTTCCTCTAGAGTACACCTGAGACTAATATTGACATAGTGGGGGTTCCACTCATCTCCTAGATTCTCCCTTTTAAACTCATATTCATTTACTTTTAGTTACCTTTGTTGCTGAGCTTGAGGGTCTAAATAAAATGTTTTTTCTAAGGAAACCATTCCCAAAGGGAGGCATTTTTTATTCAACTGAATAACTCCTCTCCCTAATTCCTCTTGGCATAAATAATTAATTTCCTTGTCATCAATAATTTGAGACCTAAATTGTCTTGAGTTAGCCAAGAATTGAATAATCTATTGGTCATCATCAAAAACTTGGAAATTTTCTATTTTATTGGAAACTAATGGATAAGGTACTAACTTAATAGAGAATATCTGTACCTTGGACTCTTGTAGGGGAGCCAAGTTAGTAGCTGAGGCAACTAATATATCAGCAGCTTGATTTTATTCTCTAGGCACGTCTATTATGTTAAAATCATCAAAAGACTCAATAAAATTCCATGCTCTATGTTTTTATCTTTTCATACATGATATCTTGTACTGGTAATTATTTCTAACCTGATAGACTACCAGTTCTCAATCATCATAAATCAATTGTTTGACATATTTTTGAGAGCAAAGTGTAGTCCCAATATTATTGATTCATATTCCACTTTGTTATTAGTGCAATGAAACTAGATTTTGTATGTTTTTGGGTATTTCTTGCCTTGTGGGTCCACCGATTCAATGCTCACACTTTATCCATGCTTGGATATTACATCATCAAAGTGAAGGGTCCACAACTAGGAAGGTCCCTAGACGTATGGTACTTACACTTCATGTTTTGTAGTAAAGGTATAAATCCTAAGGTTAGGATATTTAGAACTTATTCTCCATTATTTGTATTATATTTTGTAATTAGGTGTTTCATTCTCAGTTCTCGATCAATTTGAATCTAGTTTGGAATACCCCTCCATGGTAACCAAATGTGAGAGAAGTTTGTTGTTACATACCTATTTAATGTCTTGAACCAATTTACAAATGAAGAGTTTGTACCCTTCAAGAATATCTACCACCAGTATGTCGAGCATCATTTTCACTCATGGTTCAAATGCTACTTGGATTTGCACATCATTTAGATCTCCTATTATAGGGACCATTATCTTACCCAATTATGAAACCATTCTCTTGGATGGATTTAGGGTTAAACCCAGCTTTTAGAAAATTGAAGCAAGCATCATCATTCTTAAAGATCCAAAATCAACTAAATAATTATAGATGTTCTTTCCATATGCTTGAATAATCAATAAGAAAGGTGGAACTCTAGGTTTACTTTTGTATATGACATTGGTGTGAGCAGCCTTTGTCTTTTCAGCAGTCACTTTCCCTGTGATAGAATTCCATAGGAGCTCCTTTTGTTTTTAATATGGGATAATTGTGAAGAGTAATTTTGGCTTTAATCTTATTAATAGCCTCAATAATATTGTATTAGAATAATTAATGGTTAAGTGGTGTTATGTATGTACCCTTAATATATTAAATTACATTAGTTAAATAATAATATATTTTATTATTTATCATGAGTTTATCCTTGTATAAATAGATAATAAAATATATTAAATGACCTTTGGATAGGTTAGACCCATTAATGTGGTGGTTGGAAAAGGTCACATTGTAATGGTTAGATTACCTTTCCTATATAATAAAGTGTTTATATTGTAAGATGCAATGAAAAAGAGAGAGTTGATACAAATAAGAAAATGTGGAGAACATATTTCTAAGTTATGTGAAGATTGATCAAAAAGAAGTGAGAGGAAGAAATATAGTAATGTGTACTTGTTAGTTTCTCATAATATGAATAATATTTGTGGGTTTTTTACCTTTTAGAGGTTTTCCCACATATATCTTGTGTTGGTTTCATGTATGCATTTGCTCTTGATCTCATATCTAGATTCATTACTCGTATGCATTATTTTGTTTAATTTATCATGGTATCATAGCTTGTGATGTGTTGATCAAGTGGTAAGGTTTGAGATTAGGTTTGTTAAGTTGTGTTCAAGCTCAATTTTTCTCAAGAATCCACCTATTTATCTTGTGGCATGTTCATGAGAGAATTGTTGGGATTCTCACTTTGTCATGTTCGTGATCTATGCACTTCAATCATTATTCGATATATCTAACCAATTGAATCCATTTTCAAGTCATTTTCAACCATGTGAAGGACTTGCATAGCCTATGGTATGATGTTCTTATTAAGAATATGGTAAGAAAAATTGATTTCAATATTATTTAATATTATTTGGCTTCTAAACTAATAAAAAATTAATCTCTTAGCCTTTTTAAGCTTCCTTCGAGCCTCTAAGGCAATTTTTGAAGATTTTCAATTTTTTCGTCTCCTCCTAGATCTATTATTTTATCATTCAAAAGATTAAAAAAATAGTATATTTTTAGTTTTTGATAAGAAAATCTTAATTCTGAACCCTTAATTGGCTTACTTTGGCCATTTTCATTCATTGTTTACCTTTACTTCACCTAATTTGGACCCTTGTAGGTGATTTCAAAAAAAATATCTCCTCCCAATCATCTTTATATGACCTATGATGTAGAAAATTCTTGAAAAATTAATTCTTGTGTAATTTTTTATCATTGTACGCATCCAAAAGAAGAAATCAAGTAGATTAGGTGTTCAATTATTGCTCTAGACCCTAAAGAGGAGTTTAAAAACTTGTTTTTAATTTTTATTCTCCCCATAAGTAACTATATATAGCTCCTTAAAGAAACAATTCTATTAAAAACTATTTTTTAATCAATTTGTAATCTCCTCTGATGGTTTTTGAATCATTTATAAGTTTTTTAGTGTTCTAAAACTGCCTAAAGAGTTCCCTGGGGCATTCCTTCAAGATCTAGCTATTTTCCTTGATCCATGGGCACCATTATATGGCTTTTTACAGTAGTAGAAATAACAAAAATCATTTTTGGACTCTTAACCTTAGATCTAGTCTTGGTAAATGCATTGAAGGGCCTGTGCAAGGTGTTTAAAGAGTTTTTAGGACCTAGTTTGATCTCCCTAAGCTCCCTTGCTACTGCCAACTTCTACATGTGTGCCATTATTTTTTTAATATAGTGAAATACAAATACAATGGTTAGTATTATAATTTGAGTCATGAAGATATCTTCTTCCTTTTAAAGTTGATCTCCATCCACTCTTATTAAAGTTGATGTTAAGCTTGATCCAAAACTTGTGTGATAAAGCTAACCCATCTCTACAAATATCTTGTTGATAGTTCAATTTATCTAACCATTACTAGGATAGATATTTCATATGAAGTGGGTGTTGATTTCAGATTCATGCAAGACCCATATTTAGATCATTAGAAATTATTAAAGTAGATATTATGGTATATAAAAAGAATTATAAATTTTGATTTATATTATTCTTCCTTTAATTATGCTAATTCATTTGGTTATTGTGATGTTAATCATACTCTGATGAGTCTACTTCTAGATAAGTGTTTATGTTTAGTGTAAGTGTTATCACTTAGAGCACTTCATGTGTAAATTGCCAAAGAAGCCTTGTGGCTATGAAATATGATAAAGGAACATCATGTGGAATATAACTCTAACAAAAATTTAATGTAGTACCAATGAACTAAATCATACTGAAGTTCATTCAATGTTAGGCACTTCGAAGTTACCATTGAGGGGGAGTGTGCATGATAATGTCACTTCTTAACAGTCATTTGGGTCATGTGTTTCCTTATATCTCTATATACTTATTTTCATTGTAAATCATTGTAATATATCACTTTATGTGATTTTGATAAACTTCACATGGAATTCTAAATTGTACCCAATACATAGTATCATGGAGGTCTTTATATTATAAAAGAATCCAATATGATTGGTTGATTATTCATGACAAATGGTGGGATGTATTATTATTATGGGATATAGTCTCATGATCATGTTATCCTAAACTCACTCTAAGTGGTTTAGGGTAACATTGTGTATTTAATTTAAAGGTGCCTATGGGTACATAGTGCAAAACATTTAGGTGTCTATAGGTGTATAGTTTAATTCCTTTAAAGGTGGCTATGTGATTATTGTTACATAGTGTAATACCTTTGGGTATGTATAGTTAAATAGTGTAATACCTTTGAGTGACTATGTTTACATAGCATAATTCTTTTAAAGTTGAGTATAACATGATGAAGTATGTTTCCTTCAATTTTTACCTCCTAAAACTCATCATGTGGATGGTTCATGGAGTGTAAGTTCATTATGTTGTTACCTATTAAAAATTATCATGTAAATGGTTCATGGAGTATAACTTCATTGTTATAAAGGTGATTATGTTATGTATCCCCATTTAACATTAAGGAGGAGTATTAGAACAATTAATGGTTAAGTGGTTTCATTTATGTACCCCTAATATATTAAATTACATTGATTAAATAATAATATATTTTATTATTTATCATAAGTTTATCCTCATGTAAATAAATAATAAAATATATTAAATGACTTTTGGAGAGGTTAGACCCTTTAATGTGGTGGTTAGAAGATGTCACATTATAATTTTTAGATTGCCTTGCCTATATAATAAAGATTTCATATTGTAAGATGCAATGAAAAAAAGGAGAGTTGAGACAAATGAGGAAATGTGGAGAACACATTTCCAAGTTATGTGAATATTGATCAAGAAGAAGTGAGAGGAAGAAAGACTATATTGGGTAGTTTTTAGTATCTCTTAATATGAATAATCTTTGAGGGTTTTTTACCTCTTGGAGATTTTCCCACATATATATTACATTCATTTCATGTATGCCTTTGTTCTTGATCTCATATCTAGATTCATTGATCATATGAATTGTTTTGCTTAATTTATCATGGTGTACCCTCCTTTGTCTTTCTCTTCTCTATTTTAGAGATGTCCATTCCTTTTAAGGGGAGATATATTATTGTTAGCAATTAGATTTGATGGGGTAGTAATGTTTATTGGAGGAGTAGACATTATGAATGGATGCTTATTCCTTAGGGTATAGTAATGTTGTTTGGAGGAGTAGACATTATGAATGGATGATTATTCCTTAGGGTATAATTATCTTTTTGGTATTACTAGAAATCTTACACTTCATCAAAGTTGTCTTCTAATTCATTATCATCTTCTTTCGGGAAGAAAGACTCATGCATTTTAAATACCATTGTTGTGTTTGAAGAGCCAAATTCTAGATGGAATTTCGATGGATTATTCATCAAGTCTTTCCTTACCATATCTCTTTGGAAGATCTCAAACACTACATGGAACCCATACATTCAAGTTCACCATGTTGTGATGTATTATGAAATATATACCAATTGGGTACAACCATTTCTATGATGTTGATCTTTGGAAACTTTTTGGATTGTTGTTTTACATTAATAACATGCCTATTAAAGGGCATGTTGTATCTTTGAAACCCATGATTCTAGTTATTATTCTATCCAATGGTGTTGTCCCTATTCCTTTGCATATTTAGGAAGCCATTGCTTAGTTTTTGAACCATTCTTTAGATGGAATCTAGTTCTACTTTGGTACAATTAGTTCCTTATACAATTATAGTATTAGAGGGTATTGAATGTTAATTTTGTTGATGACTATTCATTTGTACCTAGTTATTCATATAGACATAGTTATTATTGGGCACTTACTACATTAGAGGACATAGTGCATATAGTTGATTATGATTGAAAGTAAGGACATTTTCATTAACATGAGGGATAAGATTCAGAGCTAGAATATCAAAATTAATATTTGGAGTGTTGGTTATTTGAGGGTTCAATTGTATATCAATTTTGATAGCCTCTTTGTATATTAAAGCTAGAGAGGTGGCAGCAATAGTTCTTTGTAGGAATATTATGGTGATTAAGTCTAGAGTGTTTATATACATATCTAACTCTAATGGTTGATTTGGTGTGTATTTTATGTTAAGCCATATGTACACCTAGAATCTAGCATTGAAATCCTGAATTATCTCATTAGGCTCCCTTTTCATGATGGTAAAGTGTTGATACACCAATTCAAGGATGATAACTTGTCCAAATTGGGAAATAAATGTGCTCTGACATGCATTCCAAAAAGTGATCAAGTTCTCTTGAAGGTTTAGGTACCAATCATAGGCAACATCTTGTAAGGTAAACATAAAAAGTTTGTATGAAACATCTTCATCAGTAACATTCACTAATCTTGATGTAGCCTTAAAATACTTGATGTGTTCCTCTGTAGTACTTCTTCCTAAGGTAGAGATAAAAGGTACATATTTTTTGGATTTCTAGGTAGATTATGCATGTCTCTTAGATAATAATGGCATATCCAACCAACCAAGGATGTTTTTGGGCCATAGGATGATTAATGGGATGGAGATTCCTGACTAAAGATGGTGTTCTAATCTTTGTAATATTGGGAAAAGCTAGTGCAGATGTAGGCCTTTGATGTACTGATAAGGTTGACAAATAGCTTTTGACCCTAGACCTAGTAACTTGCTTGGGTGTCTGTCATGCAATTTAACATAGGGGGTAAATTCTCACTAGGTGAGGCACACAAGTGGTCTTCTTTATAGCACCAACTTTTATTTTTATTGAAATGGGTCTTATACACCAACAAAAGTTTAGATGAGGTAACCTATAATGTTTTATGATCTCAATAGAAGTAAACTCCACTCTAGGGCATGAGTTCTAGGTATGGGTTAAATAAATTTATGGTGGAATAGCAAGTAGATCATTTAGGTTATTAATCGGGTTTGCGTGTAGTGAAATGAATCTTAGTGGAGAAATCAAACCTAAGTGGATGAGATGGATAGGTAATATATAATATAGAGTGGATAGATCTCAGTTAAATAATTTTTTAAAGGAGGGAAAGGGTAGAGTAAAAAAGAAGATTTTATGATCTCAAAGTGTCACTTCATAGGCTAGTTTTTTAGATAACAAATGCTCTAAAAACTAATGCTCACTACTTGAAGTTGTTACACATAGGTAAACATAGTTATGAAGTTTAGAGAGGAATGATATAGAAAATGTGATGGTCTAAACTACTAATTGCTTCCTTTAAATTAATTTTACACACACTTAATTAGAAGGTTATAGCTCAAACCAAGAAGGTGTTTAAGGTAGTTGTGGCACACACTTAGAAAACTATACCAAAAGAAAACCTTCAGATGCATAAGAATAATAATAACATAGTTTAAATCAGTTACATAATAAGATCTACAAACTTTAAATAGCATTTGTACATCTAAAGCTAGCATACATCAATAAAACAATCATAATTTATTAGTAGTTTTTTCACACTTCAAGTTATTGTATTATAACAACCAAAAAAACAAAACCTTAATATCACATGAGTGAAAAGAGAAAACACCAATGTAATTACATAGAATTTAAAATTGACTTATTGTATTAATCAAATATTCTAACCCTTTAGAATGTGAAATTACATAGTTATATAGACTTGGGGAGGGGACTCCTCATCCTCAATGTGTATGTAAACTCATTGTTAAATGTAATTAAAACCTCAGTTTTAATTTTAGTCTCAAAATTGCATGTTTTACGTGCTTGTGTCTAATTACATTTATGTCAAAATTAGTTGGCCTATATATGAAAATGCAACATGTGCAAGCTTACAATAGTTTAGGAAACTTTACAAGTATGTTCTAACTATAAGTAAACTATGAGTAAATTATGCATGTATACATACAAAATTAGAATTCAACTCAGGGTTGACCAGGTGCTTGAATGGCTGATGAGGTTGGGAGGCACTAAGGTAGATGCTTGAATTGAAATGGGAGTTATTGTGTTGGCATTCTTCTTTTCTTCCAAATCCTGATAGTGCTTGTTCTCAATGTCATATTGATATCTGATTATATCCATGTTAAGGAGTGGAGGCCTATGTACCCTGTTCACTTACTTTAGGATCCTTACATGTTTAGTTTTGGTAGTCTTAAAGTTAGATCTAAAGATCTCAACTTTCATGACCTTCTTACTATAAAAATTGAGTTTATCTCTATTTCTTATATGCTCTTCTCTTATATGTCTTGTTGTAGGATTTGATCAAAATTGGCTCTATCAATGAGTATTCCTATTGAATCCTTCGCTTGAGAAAATTTTAGCTCATCTAAAATTTTCCAAGAGTGAGTCTAATGATCTAAATATTTATGCATTACTACCTGAGTTACATCAACCCATTCCTTAGCCTATTGTGTTCTAATGGCCACTAAATTGAGGGCATTAGTAACCTCTAATAGTGTCATTAAGTTCAAATGTGCATATGACTTGTTAGTTTTAAAAAGAATAAAGAATTTGAGTTTATTCTAATCTACCTTCAAATAATTCAATAATATGTTGGTCTCTATAATGTGGGGTGCATATTATTCCCTCTTTACACTAATGGACTCAATGGTATTGTATAAACTAGATGATGTACTTTGGACATCCATCTCAATTTGAGTTGGAACATAAATAGTTTATTGTTGTTCTCTTAGTTACTCTAGTTCTTATTATACCTCTCTCCATGCCATTTATTTCCCTTCATGTATTTATACTAGAACATCTTTGTGTGTTTCAATATAAGATTTAAAATCTTATATATATGGGGATTTCCCCAATTTTCTATCTTTCCACTTGCTGAAAGTGAATATTTCTTCTCTTTCTTATATAATGACTTCTCTACAAGTGTCATCTTATAGATTCCTCTTCCTCACCCTCCACATACTCCTGTATATTTCTCAAAAACTATACTCATAGTGGGCATTTTGGTAATCATAATATTACACCTTTTATAGACCCTTGACTGCATGTCTATTGCCCATTATAGGACTATCTGAGTTGGGTCCATGGGTTGAGTGTTTGAGGTTGTAGTCCCACCCATTATATCTCCTAATGTTTGCTTTAGAGGTTCTTCTAGGAGGGGATCAAGGAATGAATGCCATATGATCTTGGACTAGTCCACTCTAACATATTAAGGTAGTGGATGGACTGTGTATATTGGCCTTTTTTTCTTCTCAGCCTTCTAAATGGTTATCACAATTATCTCTTGAGGATTGGGAGGGATAAATGGAAGACTTAAATGTGTAGATGCATCATGAAATTAGGGATTTTTTATTGCTCCCCTTTCTTTGTGGATTTCTTATTGGTTTTTATAAGGGGTGGAGTATTAGTGGAAGAAATACCCAGAGGGATAGCAAGAGTGGGTGTGGGAGGAACAATTGGAGGAATACTAATTGAAAAGAACTACAAAGGTAGATGAGGAATCCTCTATCCTGGAAACTAACAAAGTTAGTTGAACAATAGGATTAATAGGATCAACCTCCACCTTGGAGACCAAGAGAGGATGGGGGCTAGGAGGGTTGAACAAAGTAGGTCCAAATGAACTAATTGTAGAAATAGAAACATGGAAAATAATATAGGTGATAGAAATTAGAGAGGGTGTTGGCTTACTTGATGTTTTTTGATGTAATGGTTCCTTTCCCTTTGTGTTTCTAAGGCTCAAGAATTTTTTTCTTTTTAATTATACCTCCTCAATAGAAATCTTCTCTAATTGCCTCTTATGTAGCTAGATCCACTGATGGTCCCTCCATGGTTGGGGGTCTATGGAAGGGACTAAGGCCTTGACTTCCTTTTATAGTAGATGGTTATACTTAGAGAGGTGGAATGAGCTAGATATGTGGTTGAGGTAACCATAATAAGAACCTATGAAAATGATAGAATATGACTTTGGATAGGGCCCTCTAAGTTTGAGGAATCCAAGTAGATAAGTTCATCTTGCTTTCCTCCAAGTGATGTATCTAGCTCCCCTAGTTATTTCTTCACTACCTTAAGTGTCATAGGGTGTGCTTGGGAGGATTTTTGTTGTTCTTTTATTTTTTGATCAAGTCTACCAATCTAAAATTTAGATGTATCCCATCCTTTAACCTATGGGAGTCTATTTCATTCCTCCTTTATGGAAAGGTTATGCCCTCCTTGAATAAACTTTAGAAAGTCCTTCATTTGAATTGATTGTGCCCTCTCCAAGTCTTTATCATCATTATGAGTGTTGAGGAATAGAAATTCATGGCCATAGGGCTCATTTTTATATTCAATTCCCAATCCCTTGATGTGGTTTTGCATTTATCCATGGGGATCTTAATCCTTATATGGCAATGAAGCCAAGGAGTAGTACTCTCTATATTTCCCATCCTCATCAAAGTGTTTTCAATTGGTGTAGCACATTATTCCAATCATCAAGTGAGATCCATGAAAGTAAGATTTCTTCTTCTTGTGCATATCTTCGTCAATACCTCACCAAAATTGGTAGGATACATCTTACTCTGTCAACTTATCTAGAACAAACTTGGGGATCTATAGAGGTGTAACCTTACTACTAATTACCATGATGATTGTATAGTTAGGGTATATCTATTAGTCTCCTCTGATCAATAGTGTGTCTATAATACTCTTTGATATCCTAGGCAATGGAGATTCATGGATGGACCTCCATACCTATGGGTAGACATCCCTAGCAATGTGAATAATATTATGAGTGTGTGTGTGTATATATGCATGAAAGAGTAAGAATCACATATCTTATTCTTTATACAGTCTAAATGGGGTTCCAGAGTGAGCCATTATGGATGTAGACCATCCCCATGACTATGTGGATCAATTATAACATCATGTAGAAGTGACATCCTAGAGGCATGTTGTCCTTATACAAAATTTTATCTTGTAACCTTGCTTCAATCACTTCTTCTAGAGTAAAGGTTAATCCTGATGTCCTTAGAAAATATAGTAGTGGAACCCATTCTAGTTGGAGGAATTCAATGGTTGGGTATCCAAATATCTTTTTCAACAAGGCCATCCCAATCTAAATTTTCATTATAAATTTTATTATTAGTGTAGGTTCTTTGTCTTTCAAGTTGATTGTCTCTCTAGGGAGCATCCAACTGCTAAGTGCCTTTTCCACAAACTTTTCCTTCTCTCATGACACTACTTTGTGTAAATCATATGTGGCATATGGGGTATGAAGGGAGAGGTACCTTTGAAATGCATTGCTAGAGATTCATGATAAAACTATCTTATGCTTGAGATGATGTAGGTATATTCCTCTAGATATATTCCTCATGAAGAATAAATTTCAGAAGAATTATATATAGGGCATAACTTTAGGCTTTGTAGCTATGAAGTGTAACCCTTATCTATTGATCAAAATGAGGTTTGTGGCCAATTGGCATTGAGATAGAGTTAGGTTCTCTTCTTTTATGTGCATGTCAACCTAATGTATCATATCTCATAGCACTGAGTATTTTTTATATTTGTTGTTGAATATAGTAGGTTTAAATAGTATGTATGTGTACTAAGTATAATCTTTAATGGAGAACCTTGAAGGAGGGGGAATTATTTAGAATGCCTTGGATGAGGATGCCATTATTATATAGCTAAGTTGGTACTAGTTTATAATTTAATCACTCAGCTCTCATGAGTATGATGTTAATTCAAATGCATTGGTGGTTAGGGCTCTATCGTAGGAGAGAAAGTGAACTTGTAAGTTAGCTCAAGATTGAATGGGCATGTTGTCATTTGAAATATTGTTATGTAGTTTTGGCATTGATTTCTAATTTTTACACCGTTAATATCCAATGTCTATAGCTTTAATTTGTTTTTTTAATTTAAACTTAACCATTTCATTTGTCAAGTATGCCATATATACACTATTGACATTTTTAGTATGAGTGTCACATCATTTCCATTTTCCAAGTGTCATGTCATCACTTCTTCAGCTTTAGTTTATAAAGTAACAAATATTTTTGTAGATGGAAGTTAGAATTTAGGTTATAAAAAAATTTGTAAGGAAAGTATCTTGAGAAAAAGTTTTAAACACTTTTGTCGAAGACCTAACTGAGTTAGAGTAAAACCTTGACTAATTTTATCAAAGACCCAAACATGCCAAACTCTTATGCCAAAAAAATTTATTAAAGACCTAACTTTCAGATGGATTTGTCAAGTAAAATCATTCAACATTTTCATTGAAGACCTAAGTGTTTTGGGTAACTTCACCAAAGGATATTCCTCAAAGATATCCCCCAAAGACCTAAATGTACTGAAGTGTAAAATTTTAGAAATTAGGTTGTTGAAGAACAATGGGTGAAGGGTAAATGGCAAGGTGTTATAATACCTGGAAAATGTGTCTTTAGGTTCAGTATGATAAAATCCCTAATACTTCATTCTAATCAAATCCTCTAACATAAAATGTTGAAGAATGAATTCCTATGAGTTATGTAGAGTGAGGAGTGATGAAGACTTGAAATGTGTCGAGTTGGTTCATCAAGAATAATAGCCAAAGAGAATAATATAAAAAAACCTTCCAATAAAAAAACATATTGGAGGAGTTTGACAAATGAAAGTTTTGACCAAAATTGCCGAAGACCTAAGTTCTGACCAAAATTACCAAATACCCCATTTTTTTCTAAATAGATCCACTAAATCATTTTTCCAAAGAATATGAGTTGAAACCTACATATACATAACTTTTGAAAATAATTAGTATGTTAGTCCCAAAAGATAAAAAGGTGCATTAATATATTTGTTCCATAATAAAGTTAGCATAATATGCAAGGCGTTTCCTTTTAAAAGAATTTTTAAATAGGGTTAGAGGTCAATTCAAAAAGGTAGTGGGTCCTTATTATTAAAAATAATAATGGGGGTATGTTTATCACAACACACCTTTTCTACTACCAATTTAGAGTCACCTAATACATTGATATTTTTCACTTTCTTACCAAGAGTGAATAGAAGACCGTGGACAAATACTTCATACTCGACCATATTATTGGTATATTTGAACTACAAGAAGTAGGTAGCCATAAAGGACTTTCCCCTTGGATTGATCAATTATACCTTGGTATCGTATCCATTCTTAGACTTTGAACCACTAAATTTCAATGTCCATAAGTATGATAACATTGTTAGTGTTGGTGTCTTGAGGAGTAGTAGTGTTGTTGTAACATTTACCTCATGATGAACAATTAGCTCCAAACTATCATTCTTGGCTGCATAATGGCTTGGAATTATTCATATAGAACACAAACATTATTCTCTTCTATTTGAGTCACCATGTCCCAGGCTATCACATGAAGGAATAGTATCTAAGAAGTGCTTCACAAAATACTTATTCATCTAAAATATCTAATTCTTCCACCTTTGGGGTCTATTTCACAATAATCATGTTAATAAAGAGGTCATTATGCCTCCCTTTTTCATTATTCAACGTGTACACTCCCAATTCAAATTCCTCATAGAGGATCTCATTGATTATGTTGTACTTGGTGATCATATGGACCACCTTGGTTTCCCATTCTATTATGATCTAATTGGGAAAACCAAGCCAAGGTAGCCACATGTGGTTGAAATCAATTACTACATAGCCATTCAAAGTCCATAAATAGTGTTGAATTAACAACATGCCATAAGCATCTAGGATATCCACCACTTGGATATCGATGAATTGTTAGATCCTGGGATCATAATCCAATTGAATTCAAATATTTTTTAACTCCCCAACTACCTTTACCTTTGTTTTGTATAGTTGGATAACTTTATTATTTTATTTTTTAGGTGTTAAGCCCAACTTTTGGAAGATGGCATAAGGCACAACATTCCTAGAAGCACTTTAATCAACCAAATAATTATGTAAGTTTTTACCAAATACTTTACTATTAAGATTAAAGGAAGAATTTCAATATTTTCCTGATAGAGAGAAACATTAGCCTAAGAAAAATTATCAGATTCCTTCCCTTTATTACCAAATAACTCTTTTAAAATTAATTCTCTTTGATTGGAAATTAGAAGTAACTCAAAGATAGTTATATTAGCCCTTGTCTTCTTAAGATATTTGATGATATCATAAATAAGTTTGGAATTTTATGGTTTCTTATTATCTAGGGCATACATAGTATGATTTATAGGTGGATAATGGGTAGGAGGTCCTTTGGGTAGAGGGGGATTAATACCTAAATTCATATCAGGTGGAACTTGGGTGTTATTTGGTGGAGTAGAGGTGGTCAATGGAATAATTGTCTTACTCTTGAGTTGGTAATTATTCCCTCTCTAGAATTGTATGAAAGCATGGATTTCTTCTAGATTATCTATACTCTTTTTCTTTTTCAAAGAGAAATTTGTAAGTGTCTAACATAAAGGCCATGTCCAAGTTCCCCCCTACTTTTTTGTTATCTTTCAGAGTAGGCATAATCTCCATACTATAAACCTCCTTCTAGAAGATGTTTGAAGTAGCTAAGAATTTTGCATAATTGGTTTCTACATAGCCTATAGTATTGTTCAATCTACACTAAGTGTTTAAGGCTAGGTCTATGAATTTCATAAAATGAGAAGCATTGTTATTTTTATTATCACTATCAAGAGGATTGGTCGCATTCCCATTATTAGGCCCATAATTCCATTTCTAATTGGGTCTTTAAAAATTAAAATTCCTACCTTGAGATTGATTATTATTATTTTGGTTGGAATTTTTGGGTCCTTGCCTGTACAAGTTGGTCATATCATTAAAAATTTTATAAAACAATTATTTAAAATTGTTTACCTAAAAATCTATGTTAATAATATATTGGCCAACCAATTTAGGCTTTGAACTAGTTATGGGCACTTGAGTGTGAGTATTACTAGCAGGGCTTTATAGATTTAAGTAGGATGGAAGGGCCTGTTGAGTGATGCTAGATCCAACATACCCATTGGTGTTTGGCACAATTTTAATGCTATTATGTGTCATTTGGAGAAACTATTAATTATTTGAATGGGGGAATACATGGTTAAGATGCGCTTAAGGTAGACCACTAGGTTGATAATTCATTAGATCTAGGTTATAAATTGGATCATGATTTTCATACAAGGCTCCTAGGATAGATTCATCAATGGAGTGTGTTTTTACAAGTCTTAATTAATCATTGGTATTTAGTTGTATTCACTTGGATAACCTAATGAAGGCAAAGGCCCTAATCTATAACCTTGTGGTATCATCTATTGCTCAATGCTAACAACTTCATTATAGGCTAATGATAATGATATCAATGTGGTTAGGGTTCTTCTAAGGAAAATAGACATCATTGAATCTATATCCCTAAGTTAGGTCTATATGGTAGCTACTTTAGGTAAAATATAAGGGTTCTTCAAATATTGATACATCTTGTGAAACTAAGCATTGAACATACTCATGGGTTCATTTTATTCCCTTTTGTTAGCTACAAACTAATGATATAATATTGTAGGGTCAATGGGGATTCTAGAGTGGTTTAAAAATATTATTTCTAGCTCAGTCTGTATAGTAATAGACCCAATGGGTAACTTGAGGTTCCATGCATATGTTACTTCCCCTAAGGAATAGGTAAACAATCTACAGGTAACATCTTCATGATGGACCTAGGTTCTGATTAAGGCATCCTTAAAAGCTTGGATATGTTCCTCAATTGTTTGGACACCTATTATGAACTTAGGATAGAACTTGTTTGAATTTTTATGCAAATCATGAGCCATGCCTGGTAAATTCACAAGACAATATCCTCCGTGTCTAAAACAAGCCATGTTGGCCATTAGTAAAGATTGGGGGATTACAAATGGGTTAACAAAATGGGTAGATGCAGTTATGGGTGAACTACCAACTAACTGGATGGGTTTAACTTTTCCTTTCCCTTTGTTATCTCTTGTTTTGAGTACTCTATGGTCAAGGAGTTCTAAGATTTATAAATTATCCCCATCATACTTTGATCTGGTGGTGATCCTTCTATTCTCTATCTTAAGATAAGGTTTAGATCAATGGGGTAAATGGTTTTTGAAATGCCTTAGTAGGAACTTTCAATTAATGAATTCAAGTAATGGTCAGGGTGACCCTCATTCTAGCACTAGAACGTATTGATGCAAGTTTTGACATGCATCTAACAATTGGGCATAGGTTGTTAATTCTTCCCCTTCTTAAAAAAAAACTCATGTGAGCAAGTCTCCCCAAGGTCTTGGTTACCAAGTCTTGGTATGTAGGGTAACCCAATCGGTTGATTTTCACTATTCCATGTTAAGGGTCTTGGTATTGATGATTTGAATCAAAAAATTAACTCTAAATAAGATATTCAGCAAAGATCATGCCTCTAATATTTGACTCCCTTCAATAATTGACTCCTCTCATTATTTTAGCATGTCCAAGAATGCAACAATGTAATAATAATGATAAAATTCCAAGATAATTTGTATAAAATCAATCAATATAAGTAATTAGCTTCATATTATTGTATTCATAAGTTAACCTCATCATAAAGAAAGATCAAAATATTAGAGTTAAAGATAAAAATGCTTTCTATAGACACAATTAAAATTGATGTTATCTTATTGAATGAATTCTTATTTAAACCAATATTTAGTTGGTCCAAAATTAGCACAATTTCAAATTAAATATGGTGAAAGATTTTGTGAGATAGGGTAACTATAGGAAAGAAGGGCATTACTTCCATAACAATGTGAAAAGAATGTCCCCATAGACTTAACAGTAATCTAGTTATTAGAATTTTACTTTTTATTAATAATGTACTAAAATTCATACAATCATCATACTCAGAAAATATATAAATAAAAAGAGAAGGGAAGAGATCACCCTACAAAATTAAAAAAATATTTTTTGTTCTAAATGTCTCCTTTCACAATCCATAAAGAGCCAGCCCTTAACATGGTACAAGAGCTGATTTTATATAGACACACATGCCTATGGAGTTTAAATGTAGATTAAAATTTATCCCATGAATTATTTGTAGGAATATTTGATGTGGTTGGCCCATTTTAGGCTCATTGGGAATTAGACCCATTCAATTGCATCATGAGGATAGTTAAAAATGTGTTAGACCAAATCAATAATAAATGCCCATGAAGAATTAAGTTGGGATTGCATTGAGATCATTATTGTACATGTCTTGTATAGTTATATCCATGCCTCTTAAATTCATATTATTTGGTGCTTATTTACTTTCCATGCTAATTATTTTTACCTTATTCATAATTTAGTTAGGTCAAGATTTGATCTTGTGAATCAAATTGGATGTGGGGTTCTTTCTAAGTCTTTAATAGTTTTGACAGCCATATGGGCCATCAATTTCAACTTCATGCCTTGATGGCTATGTAGATAGTGTGTCCTTCATTCTAATGGGTTCCCTACCATGTGGCTCTCTCTTATATTCTCTCTATGTTACCCTTGTTTTTCACTTAGATTTTACTTCTACATGCCCCAATTGACACTTAGTAGCTCATTAGCACCCCATGATTCATCCTTATTTGTTTGCCTTCATCCTTTTATCAACCATGTGTCCTATTTTCATTCACTCAAGATATTAATATCTCAACCCCTTCGCTTCCATGTGTCACTTTCTAGAACCTTTGGGCTTTTACCTTCATCACCATAAATGATCTCACCTCTAGGATCACAAGCTCTGAGATGTCACCATGTAGCATCAACCTTCTCACCTAGGGCTCTGACATCACTCCTAAATTGCATGTAAATCTCTATATTAGTGTGGAATTGATATTATTCCATGTTGTATCATCACACTCACCCACTCACTTGAAGGCTTTACATAGGTACAAACACCTACATGATAGTGGATCAATAGGGTCATGTCTATTAGAGGTATAATCATTGAGAAGGAGGGCATAAATTAATGATCCTAGATATTTAATCTAATTATAAACCCTTTAAACCCTTAACCATTCAACACATACAATCATTAAGAATACACATCATTCATAATAATGAACATGGAAGATAAAACAAGATCAAACACAAAACACATGATATATGTGGTAAACCCTCTTGGGTGATAAAACCCACTAAACCATAAAATATAGGCTATAATCCTATAATAATAAGATCCAAAATTTAGACCAGCACCAACTAATCAAGGAACACCCATCCCTTATTTTAGCGAGACGACAATCCCATAAGGAGCTACTACCCCTATCTAGCTGAGCACCCATAATAACTAGACCTTTAGCAAGCTTTATCTTGAAAAGAGAAACTAACCCCCTAGGCAACTAAGCACCCACTCATCTACCTTAAATATATCATCTTAATCACCTATTTCTACTCTTCAACTAATGATGACCACCTATGTCTACACTCTTCACCTCCAATCTCTTTCAAGTTGTCTCTAGGACTAACTCATTCAAATTGCCTCTTTTAGGCTCATTAAGTCCAATGACATGTGTGTCCTCCTACATCAACTTGATAAAATAATCATGACTGATATTTTTCACTCTTTATTGATCTTCAATTACCTATACCTTCTCTTTCAAATGTAATCTCCTTTTCTTGAATCCACACATCCACCTCTAGCATAAATAGGCTAATAATGCCTTGTATTTATACCACTCTCTTGGTATAACCCATCTTGGTCAGCCAAGATGTTTTACATATTTTTTATAAATTTGAAATGGGTCCTTATAAATGTTACATGTAATAACCACATACTCCTTAGGTAAGGCAATACTTCATTATCCCCAAACCACCATTAGGTCTTGGTGAGACCTAAAACAATTAGGCCTTCATACTCATACGTTGTAATTCCAATTATTTGTGCCACTTTAAGACTATACCAATGTTTTGAACACATAAAACCTATCTCCAATAGACCATTTCTAAGTCCCTCATGTGTCCATGCACCTATAACACTAGCTTAACACTTGAACCTACCAATTATCTCTCCTTACTCTTTAGGCCCTCATACATATAAAACACAGTCTCAAACTTTTAAAGCAACTACTCAATTTTTTTCATATATATATGATTATATCACATGGGTGAAACCATTAGGGCCTTTACAATGCATTAATGTGATTTAGATAATTCAACACAACCTCTAATCACTTAAAATAACTCTCAAAATTACCACTCAAACTAGTCATATATAGTTAAAATATAATCAACCTATTTTGACTCTCCATATCTGATCAGGGGCATATCATGACAACCAACGCCTTCTTATAAGCCTTTAAGACTTATACAACATCTCCATACTCATTTTATTCTTCAATTCTAATTAGAACACCTTTAACTCACTCATATAAAATCCATATAGATGGTCATCATGGAGTCTAAAACACTCTCCAATAGATATTTCATCTTTAAACATCAAAATAATATTAATAACAACTCAAATATCCTTCTTTGGTCACTTGTAAAATATGTTAATACACATAGTCAACTTTTTATCTTTATATATTTTACTTTACATACATTCAAACCTTCTAACTCACTTATTTGGATGCACCTTGAAGTCCTCTTAAACTTTTATTTTTACATCACCTTCAAATTCATCCTAGATCAAAATATATTTGCAAAATACTATAGACTAGTTTTTTCCTTTGCTAATTCAAATGCCAACAATCACTGGTTACTGAAAAATCATCTGCATACATGTGTCTTCATCTTGTGTCCTTGCATAGCTTACTCAAATGTGATCCATCAATATTCTTAGAAGTCTCCTTATTTTTACCTCTTTAACATTGACCATTGATATTATACATAGGCTTCTATAATTAATACACTTGGCACCCCAATGTGCCTTTTGAGCACATTATTGTTAGTCCCCACTCTTATGCCAATTGGCAGTCCTATGTGTCATTGATCTTATATTAAATCATTGTGATTGTGACACATGTCACTAGTGCATTAAATCTCAAGAGCCTTTGACATATTAACTTCATGCACACTATTAGATCATAATTTGGATGATAAACACTCACCATTAGATCTATCTTGACTAGTGGACCCTAGATTTCAATGCAGTTAAACTTGATAGTCTTTAGCACATCATAGTCTACAAGATAAACTTTTAACATTTATAAATTGAGATATAAAACACTTTAAGAGTCAAAATCTTTAGGGTATCTTCTTGGTACTATAGACAACATATCCATGAAAACCTTTGACCACTATTGACTTTTTAAGTACCTACACTAAATGCAAAAACTTGTTGGTTCATTCATATCTTGTAGTGATGGTCTAGATTCTCTTAAGCTATAAGATGCATGTTTCTCTTTCAAAATGATCAAATGACACACCAAAACTTCACCAAGACATCTATGAATGCCTCACAACCTCTTCTTTGTCCTTACTAATCTACACATATGACATATACTCTCCAAGATATCAAACACTTCTTTTTCATTTATGCACTAGTATCTCATGCTCTCTTTTATATCAATAACAACCTAACATCAATGACCATGCTCAATAATCTTCCCCTTTGTCATTAATGGTAAAACACCCTCAAAATGATTTCTTACTCATTTGAAATCCTTCATTTTGATCTTTCTCCCCCTTTGACATTAATGACAAAGGGTCTCTTTCTCAATATCCCAACTTGATACTCATAAAGCTTAAAAATATCCCCTTAACATCAAGCTCCATCACATGTCATCTATTCTTTGGCATACACCAATCTAAACTTGGGCTTCTCTGATCCTTGGACCTATCTACCTATAAAACTCACAAGCTCTCTTTGCTCATGCATAAAGATTCAATACCTTGTCAAAACATATGACATGGTTTGATCAAGTCATCATATTAATCTTATTAAATTCACAACTATAGCAGACATATTCATATCTCCACCATAACTAGAAAATCTCACATATGCTCCCCTTCACATCATGCATAGCTCTTCTATCCTTTAAAACTATCTAAGTTAGCTCCCCCTAACTCCATGCTTCACCCAAATCATGACATCTTCAACAAGTCTTCTCAATGAGCTAGGTCTACCAGCAACTCTTCAACACTATCCACACTTCAGTCAAAACTCTTATAGAAATATCTTATCTTCAGAACACTATGACCTCCATGGCATACTTAACTTGACATCTATAGAACTCTGAAACCTTATATATGATATAAAAAATTTGATAACACATTATCCTCATACTCCATATCAACCTTGTCTTCAGTCTTTCAACATTTGATCAATCAATTTAAGTAATAGAAATTGACAAGTTCTTATCTTCAAGACCAAAAACCCTAAACACACATTGAGCACACTAGAAAAGGATCGACATACCTTTCTATGCAATAGAATATTTTTATAACTCACCATCCTTGATTAGACACCTAGAGATTCATTTCCTACCTACATATCTTACACACATAGCTTCATTCTTGACCACTTTTTCCAACTAGACTATCCTTTAAATATTTAACCAAAACTTTGACTTTAGGATCATTGTCCCTAAATATATCTTTTAAATCATTCCATCACAACACTTTGGAGTAGATTCATAAAAATCATTGATCCCCCTTAATCAAGCACATTTTCAAAACATATTTCTTGTCATTCAACATCAACCAAATCTCAACTAGCATCCACCATGCTTCTTCTTGCTATCAAGTGTCTCTTTGAATCCTAGATAGAGACACCCTAACCCATAATGTCATAGAACAATATGAAACTAGGAGTTTCCCATAACTCCTCATATTCATTATCCTCCTTGGTCATCTAATACTAATAGTTATTATTCTTCTTCTTAGGCTTAAGATAAGCAGCATGCTCATCCACTACAATATTCTCCTTTTCTTCTAATATTGGATTGAAAACATATGGAGACAATAAAGATTCATGACATGCCTTTTCAATAAATTTTGACAACTAATGTTCTTCACATGAAACTTGTTTAACAATAGTAGGATGTTTACTTGTATCCATACACACCTTAGAACTAGCCTCAACTAGCACCTTGGTCTTTTCTTTGAGCTCAACTTGAACTAACTTTTGACTCTCCTTTTCTATCTAGATAGATGACACATTCTCTTGGCATTCTTGAACCTTATTCATATATGATTACTCTTTTGATTTAGTAGGTAGTCCACCTTGATCTCTTAACTCAACTGAATTAGTTTTCTTGGTTTTCAATTCATTAAGTTTCCATACCAAGGATTGACCTTTCCTAAGCACTCTAGGATGTCCATGAACCATATTATGACTTGAGAGCTTGATTTAACAATATCTTGAAATATGATTATCTTGATGACAACTAAAATAAATAACATCATTCATACCTTCTACTTGATGAATACTATGAATCTCAACAAACATGTCATCTTGTTTCTTAGGTTCATTATGCTCAAGCTTAATTGTCTTAGGTCTCCATACCTAGATTAGTCTTTTCTCATGAAATATGGGGTAGAATCTAGAAATATGTCTAATGTCATGAAAATTATAGTAGACCACATTATCCATACCTCTAGCTAACCAGATACTCTTCCTTCTATAGTTTATTTCCTTATGACCAAACTTGTGATAAGCATAATAATGACCTTTAAAATATCTTTCATACTTCATGGTACTTGGTTACTTGATGGATCTTTTCTTGTTGATCATGGTGCTTGTATCCTTCTTGTCTTCAGCTTATCTCTCTTTCTCTTTCTTAGTCTTATTTATCTTGACAAAAAAATTCTCATGCTCATCCTTCAATTAATCTAACTTGGTCTTCAATTGAACACTCTCATCCTCTTTATCTCTCATACTTGAACTTACAACCTCTAACTAAATTCTAAGATCTTGTATGATCTCCTTATCCCTCTTAGCTTCTTTATCCATGTCATCATTCAATATGCATGTTTTATCTTAAATAATCTTTATAGAATCAAGATTGGACTTCAACTCATCATGCTCACCTTGATTTGAACTCAACTTGGCATTTGTCTCTTCTAATCGAGTCTTGAGATGTCTGCATTCTTCCTCTTTTGAACTCAAATTTTTATTTATAACACTTAATTTATCTTCAAGAATTTTGATCTTCTCTTTATCATATTTTGATCTTGAGATTTCCTTCAAGTATTCTATCTCCTTATTGAGCTTGATACATTCATCCTTAATAGCCTTAAAACTTAATGCCATGAACTTATTCTGACATTCTTCTTGATCATACTCACTCATCTTACCTATATATTTATCAAAAATTACCTTGAACTAATATCACTTTTCTTTAGTTGATTTTAGACATGCATAAGTAACCTCTACTTGAGCCTTCAACTCTTGATTCTCTTTATTCAATTGATTATCCATATTGTACCTTAGATCACCTTCAAGTGGTTAAACTTACAAAGAAGGTCCTACTTTGATACCAATTATTAGAAGTATAATCACTAAGAAAGGGGGTGAATTAGTGGTGTTAGATATTCAATCCAATTACAAACCATTTAAACCCTTAACCATTCAACACACATTCACAAATCATACACATCATTCATAACAATGAACATGGAAGATAAAATAAGATCAACCACAAAACACATGATATATGTTGGAAACCTTCTTGGGGGATAAAACTCACTGAACCCTATAATATGGACTATAGTCTTATAATAAAAAGATCAAAATTTTATATCATCACCAACTAATCAAGAAACACCCATCCCTTAGTTTAGTGAGACACCAATCCCATAAGGAGCTACTACCATTGTCTAGCTGAGCACCCATAATAACTAGACCTTTATCAAGATTATCTTATAAGGAGGAACTAACCCCTTAGAAATATAATCACCCACTTAGATACCTTAAACATATCATCTTAAACACCTATTGTTATTCTTCAACTGATTATGACCATCTTTGTTTGCACTCTTTACCTCCAATCTCTCTTAAGCTGCCTCTAAGATTGACTCATTCAAATTGCCTCTTCTAGGCTCATTAGGTCCAATGACCTATCTGTCCTCCTATATCAACTTGATCAAATAATCATGATTGATACTATTCACTCTCTATTGGTCCTCAATGACATATACCTTCTCTTTCAAAGTTTCTCTCCTTCACTTGAATCCACACATCCACCTCTAGCACAAATAGGCCAATAATGCCTTGTATTTATACCACTCTCTTGGTATAACCCATCTTGGTCAGCCAAGATGATTTACATATGTGTTATACCTTTGAAATAGGTCCTCATACATGTTACATGTAATAACCACACTCCTTAGGTTAGATAATACATCATTATCCCCAAATCACCATTAGGTATTGGTGAAACCTAAAATAGCTAGGCCTTCATACTCATACGTTACAACTCCAACTCCTTAGACCACTTTCAACTTATACCAATGATTTTAACACATAAAACCTATCTTCATTAAACCCTTACAGACTATCTCATGGGTCCATGCCACATGGAACACCAAATCAACACTTGAACCTACCAATTAAGTCTCCTCGTTCTTTAAGCCCTCATATAAAGAAAACATAGTCTCAAACTTTTGAAGTAACTAATCAATTATTTCAAATAGATATATGATTATATCACATGGGTGAAACCTTAAGGAGCTATAAAATGCCTTCATGTTATTTAGATACTTCAACACAGGCTCTAAGCACTCAATATAATTCTCTCAAAATGACCACTCAAACTGGTCATATACAATCAATATATTTTGACTCTTCATATCTAATCAGGGGCATATCATGATAGCTAATGTCTTCTTATAAGCCTTTTAGACTTATAAAACATCTCCATACTCATTTTATTCTTCAATTATGCTCATAACACCTTTAACTCACTCCTCTAAAATCCACATAGATGGTCCTCATGGAGTCTAGAACACTCTCCAATAGATAATTCATCTTGAAACATCAAAATACTATCAAGAAAAACTCAAATATCCTTCTCTAGCCACTTGAATAATAGGATCAAACACATATTCAACTTTGTATCTTAATATATTTTACTATATAGACATTCAAACCTTCGAACTCACTTTTTTAGATGTGTCTTGAAGTCCTCTTCAAATTTTTTTGTCTTAGATCAAAAGATATTATAAAAGTACTTCAGACTAGTTTCTCCCTTTGCCAATTCAAATTCTAACAGTCATTAGTTAATACAAAATAATTTTTAGACACATGTCTTCATCTCATGTCATCATACAACTTGATCAAATGTACTCCATCAATCTCTCTAGAAATATCCTAGATTTTACCTCTTTAACACTAACCATTGATCCTTGACATAGGCTTCCATGATTAAGATACTTGGTACTCCCATGTGCCTTTTGATCATGTTACTATTAGTCCCTAGTCTTGTATCACTTAAAAATCATGTGTGTCATTTATCTTCTATCAAATAAGCATGCTTTAGACACATGTCACTAGTGCATGTCATCTCAAGAACCTTTGACATATTAACTTCACACATGTTGGATCACAATTTGGATGATGAACACTCATTATTAGATCTATCTTGACTAGTTGACCCTAGATTTCAATGTAGTTAAACTTGATGGTCTCTCACACATCATAATCTATAATATAAACTTTGAAGGTTTATAATTTGAGCTAAAAACACTTCAAGAGTCCAAATATATAAGGTACCTTCTTCGTACTATAGATAACATCTCCATGAAAACCTTTGACCACTATTGACTTTATGAGTACCTACACTAAATTCACAAACTTGATGTTTCATTCATATCTACATGATGTGAAATTATGGTCTGGGTTCTCTTAAGATATAAGATTCATGTTTCTCTTTCCAAATGATCAAAGGACACACCAAAACTTCACCAAGACATATATGGATGCCTCACAACCTATTCTTTGTCCTTACTAATTTGCACATATTCCATATAATCTCCAAGCTATCAAATATAACTTCTTTATCATTCATGCTATAGTACCTCATTCTTTCTTTGACATCAATGACCATTCTCAATAATGTCATGTGGCATCATCTTACTAACTTTCTATCCTAGAGAACTACTGATGAGAATACCCCATCGAGCAACCTTTTGAATAATTGACTAAGTCTTTTAAAGGAGTGAAAAAGAGCCATGTGGCTCTAAAAAAATTCAAAGAATAAGTTAAGTGTTGAAATTCCTTTGAATTAGTAAAAAAGTGCCATGTGGTCATTGGTAAATTTTATGAAATTGTTTAAGTGCCAAAATTCCTTTTTGAACTAGTTGGAATTGTTGGGAGCCACAAAAAGGTGATAGATGGCTTTGAGAGCTTATTTGGATACTTATGGGCACAGTATAAAAGACATAATCAATAATTTTATATTAAATTCTAATGGCTACATAAATAGTTAAACCAAAAAAAAAGTTGAAAATCATCTAAGTAAATAATTTAAGCATAAGAGTGGGATTATGCCACATGACATGATTTCACTCACCCACCTAGATCAAAGGCTTTGTGTTTCGTATGAACATCTTGAAGATAGAATAGTAGTGGGATTGTGCCATGTGGCATAATCCTACTAACCTAATATTTATGAGGCATTGCATAGGCATGGACATCCCTAGGATAATATAAGAATGGGATTATGCCATGTGGCATGATCATACTAACCCACTATCATGTAACTTTGATGACATCATTACCTCTTCTATAAAATTTAATTAAAATTTATTGAGGTTGAAAATAATTTTGAATAGGTCCATGGTTGCCACATGTGTCTTCTTCTCAAGAATTCAAAACCTTAAAGGGATTGAAATTTGGCTTAAGGCTTACACCTCTGAGCTTCCACATTCCATTTTATCAATGTCTATGTGCTCTATGTCCTATTTTATGACAAAGTATTAAAACTTTTTTAAAATACCTAAAACTTTAATACTCTCTACATAGTCATCAAAACTTTTGTTTAGAATAAAAGTTCTCACTATTTCCTTAACACTTTTCCTGAAGAGTAAAAGACTTTAGCAATTTCACTTTTCCAAACACAAATTCCACCAACACAATTTGCCAAAAAATTGAAAAGTATAACCTATGAAAAAAATATGCAAAAATAGTTAGCAACTTAGTATTTAAAACCAATGGCTATGAATTTGAATTCAAATGGATATAAACATTCAAATTTTAATGTCTAAGTGCAAGGTTGAAAAAATGACTATGTATAAAACATAAATATGCATAAAGTTAGTTATTTACTTGATTTAAAAAGATATTTATTCCATTTAAATGAAAAGAGACTAAGTTAAAAAATGAATATTTATAAACATTTAGTCATTCACATCAAAATTGAAAAAGAAATGGATCAAAATGCCCAAAACAAGAAACAATAAACTTTAGAAAAATTTAGATAACCTCCATAAAGCTAAGGTGAAATAGCCTAAACAAAATTTGTAAAATGTGTTTCAAAATATAAGTAGACAAGCAGACTAAGACTTAGTAGACTTATGCAAATTCAAATATTAAATGAATGCATTTTTAAATTAAATCTTGGACTAAATTGAAAAATTACATAGACTTTAAATTAAACCCATTTAGTTACTTATAACTTAATCATTTAGTGAATTGACAAGAAGGTTTGAATTAACAACTATAATGAACTCCTGAAAGGTACAAGACCAGACTCCAAAGCAAAAGAGGGTCCCCATTTTTAAACTAAAAATGGGGTACATTGTGCAAGCAACAACAAAGTGCTACTTTTTCAAGGTAAAAACTTAAGCAATAAAACCTCCTATTGATTGTATAAATAAATTTACAAGTAGTAAAGATACGTAGTTGAATAATCCTTTATTTAAAAATGAAATAAAGGGGGTATATATAACCATAGATTGACCCTAAACCCTCATAAAAACTTATCTAATGTAGTTAGCTCAATTGACCTTGTTAGGCAGGAAATAGAGTTGTTAGGTATCAAACTATGTTGGCTTGGGTTGACAGAGTTATGTAACATGTGTTAAGCCTAGAATGGGGTCAACCTAATTGATGTAGTAAGAAAAGTGGTAAAAAGGTGTTTCTTCTTAGGTAAGGGTTATTTTAGGTGATTAGCTACTTAGGGAAGTGTATAACCATAGTTTTAACACTTAGGAAAACATGTAAGAGTAACTTGTATTGGTTTTAGATGATGGTATAGGGCCAACAATCCTATAAAGTACCAAAGGTCTACCAACCCCTTTCTTGGTGCACCCTTTAAGGCATGCACTTAAAGAAATGAGTGTTAATGGGTTGTTTTAAGATATGAAGCATCATTATTTGATAAAGTTTTAAAAATATTGTGTGTATACATATTCTCCACTCAAATCTCATCATGTTTCACACCTTTGTAACATGGGATGGTACTTTGGGAAAATAATATAGAAACCCACACCATTGAGCTAATAAATTATATTATGAAAATAAATTGAAATTATCCAGTAAGGAAATAATTGAAGTAATTTTTTAAATTATCACATGTGTACCCTAACTTACCTTTATCATTAAATGATTGTTTATCATATTTGTAATTTTTATCATAAAGGGTGCATTAATTGATTTGGACAAATAAACCATAGGGATACATAATTAAAGAGTAAAAACAAATAAACACAAAAAAAAATCAAAATAACTAAACTTGGTAGAACTGAAATAAGATACTTGCTAATTTGGTAAGATAGGGTGATAAATTAAAAGTTATAACTAAAAATACCAAGGAAAACTAAGAGTTGATTAGTTGACTAAAAAATCCAAGGCTACTAATGATTTGAAAACTTAAACAAAATGTAGCTTTAATTAAGAAAAGTAACAAACTAGATCAAATCAAGGACATGTGAAATTAAAATGATAAATCTAACATCAATGTAAAAAAAGTACAAACCAAACATAAACAAAGATTGAAAAGGATCATAAAGTAAAACAACATTGATGAGTGAGAAGTAACAATCCAAATTCACTCAAAAATGGAAAAATAAAAATAAAGAAACAGAATGAGTTTGTTTGCAAAAAGAGTGAAAAGTAATTTTTGTAATTTTTAAAAGAAACTAAAGAAATATAATAAAGATAAAGAAATGGTGTAAGGAAGTAATACATAGGTACTCAAAAATAAAATTTTATTATTAAGATAAATAGAACCAAAACAAAATTATTGGTAGCATGTTTTAAGAAGATGTAAAGAAGAGGAAATAAAGAATTTGGGAGATAGATTTAGAAATAAAACTTATCTATCAATGTGGTAAATAAAATGGGTAGTGGGGGAAATGTAAATAATACCAAGGTAGAAAATCATTATCATGATCAAGACACTCAAATTAAGTTGAAAAAACAAGAGGACTTTCAACATTAAGGACTCTAGATAACTTACCTTAACCACACAAAGTTAAGTTATCTAATGAAGTATAAATATCATGCCATGAAGGCTATATGTATGGAAAGTAAAATGGACCTACCTTCCCACAACATGTTTTCAATTATTCATGACCCCTTATATAGCCATAGATCCTCTATTAATATTATGTACTTGTGTGAGAAAGTAGATAGCACTATAGATAATTTTGAAATCTTCTATCCCAGTCTACTAGCCAACCACACCCCAATGGACTTCAACTCTATCATGAGTCCAACTGTGGAGTTTGAGATTTGACTAAAATAGTTAGTAGCTTAATAATTATGTCTTTTGGTGTGATTTTGAATTTTGAATTTTAGTTGTCTTTTTATCATTGCCTTTTATTTTGAATGATCTAGATTTTAAATTTTTATGGCTTTTTCAATTCCTCCTCCATAGAGATTTTAATAACCAATCATGGGTCTTAAAAATGACTATCATTAGAAAATTTAGACTTGGTAGCTAAATAAAATAACTTAGAGAGCATGGTATCTGTGAGTCTTGTATTTTCATTTTAAATAAGAATGTTATCTTAAAACCAACCTTAGTGTGCCCAAAGTGGAATGAAAATAAGGGAGACAAGGAGAATGAATAAGAAATGATTGATTAGCCTTAAATCATAAAATAAATGTGATAATGTGAAAAGGATACAATGACAAGTAAACCTGGCTCTAAATCATAAGGAATTATGAAAGTGTAGAGATGTTTATCATGGTCATTGATGTTAGGTTGTCATTGATGTCAAAGAGATCATGATTCATAGTGTATTAATGATAAAGTGATCAGATTAATAGCATTGGAGAGTGTATGGCATATGTGCAGATTAGTAAGGATAAAGAAGAGGCTATGAGGCATCCATAAATGTCTTGATGAATTTTTGGTGTGTCATTTGATATTTTGGAATGAGAAACATGCATATTCTAGCTTAAGATAAGTTATACCATCATAGACAATCACTGCATCTCATGAAAATATGAGTGATCTAGCAAGTTTATGCATTTAATAAAGGTACTCATAAAGTTAACAGTGGTCAAAGGTTTTCATGGAGATGATGTTTATAGTGCTAAGAGGGTACCCTAAAGATTTAGAGTCTTGAAGTGTTTTCTATCTTGACATATAAATATTCAAAGTTTATTTAGTAGGTTGTGATGGACTAGAGACTATCAAGATTAATTACACTGAAGTCCAGGGTAAAATAGTCTAGATAGATCTAATGATGAGCGTTAATTAGATCAAGATGTAATGGTGAGCATTTAATATAACTAGATAACGATCAAATAGAGTGTGTGATCTTATCAATAGTGATCCAATGGTGCGTATTTAGTCAATATGTCAAAGGATGCTTAGAAGGCATGTCGATATACAAAGTGGTGAAAGAACATTGACTAAATGGTATAGGGTGCACATAAGGCATGTAGAGCTACCAAGTGGTATGATCATGAAAGAGATAATCTTAGATCAATGGTGATAATTGTAAGATAAAGACCAAGATAATATGAGGAGATTTATGGTGCATATTTTTTCAAAATTTTTAGGGAGCATGAGATGCGGTCAAAGTTTCTAATGTTTAACATTTGCTCAGTGACTATTGGAATTTAAATATTTAAATTAACAAGGGAAACTTAGCGCTTAGTTTTTGAGTTATATATTTTGATCTAGGATGAATTTATTGATGTACTAAAAATTAAAATTATAGGGGACTTCAATGAACATCTAGAAAATATAGTTAAAAGGTTTGAATGTTTTCTCAGTCAAATTTATGTAGCTTCAAAGTTGAGTGTTTATTCATTTATGGTGTTTTTATGTAAAAAATATTGTTTTGGTAGGAGTAATCATTTTAAGATGTCTTAAAAGTCATGTGGAGTGGACCTATGTATTTTAGAATGATATTGTATTCTTAATTTGCATGATGAAGTGCTAAATGTGTGAATAGATATCCATGAGACCTATAAGGGCTACTAAGGCCTAATTGAAAGTCATAGCTACTTAAGTATGACCCATGGATGTTATGGATGACTTGTGAAGATGATATTTAGCTATAAATATGTTTTAAGGGTTAAGAAAAGTATTATGGCTGACGTAGATGGTGATATTCATGAATACTCTATAAATAATGGAGACCAATGTAATGGTTTCTAGACTTGAATTTGAATATGTTGAGATAATAGAAGATAGAGGCAAAGGAAAGAGAGAAAAGTGAGTGTGCTCATTGGATGGATTAAAGTACATAGAAGATTGAGGATGAGTGAAGAAGTATACAATTATCCAAAAGGGGTATTTGAATGCATTTCATGTATGAGCATGTTTGAGTGTGTGTGATGAGTTGAAAGAGATGTGTTAAACATTGTTTCTCCAATCAGAGTTTTGGAGTTGTTGATTTCATGAGGTGTTGTGTGGGTACTCAACATCTAGAACAAGTGGGTGTTTATTCATACTTAGGGGTGGGTTCTCTTTGTGAAGTGGGTGCTGCACTAAGAGGTCTCATATTTGTAATCATCTAATAGGACAAGTAGTCCATGTGTTTATAAGCTTGAGAGTGGGTTTTATTTTCCAAGAGGGTTTCCCACGTAGATCTTGTGTTATGTATGTGATCTTACTTCATATTTTTTATTCATTATTATGAACATATTGTATGATTTATGGATGCTTATGATCATTTATTAAGAGTTTTAAAGGATTAAAATTGAAGTTTGAAATATATTACATCATTGATTCACTCCCCCAGTGATTTTACCTCTAAAAATTGATATCAAAGTAGGACCTTCATTACAAGTTTAACCACTTGAAGGTGATCCAAGGTATAATATGGAAAGTTAAAATATGCAAGGTTTTTCTACAAATAAATCACCATTGTTCAATAGGTCAAATTATTCTTTTTGGAGTACAAGGATGAGGACATACATCATGTCTCTAGGGTTTGATATTTAGAAATATATCATGGATAGTTACACTACACCAACTACACATCAACTAGTGTTTTTGATAAGAAGTTGAGTGAGAATAATTATAAAGCTATGAATGATATCATTTGTGGTCTACCCAATGTTTAGTTTACCAAAGTGATCCATTGTAAGTGTACCAAGGAAATTTGGGTCAAAGTATAGATTATCTATGAAGGATAAAAAGAAGGTGAAATTGGCTAAGTTACAGACCTATCAAAGGAAATTTGAAGGTCTCAAAATGAAGGAAGAAGATACTATGGCATCCTATCTTATAAAGGTTGATGAGGTAGTAAATATGATTAGAGGTTTTGGAGAGGTGATTGATGAAGCTACCATAGTACAGAAGGTATTAAGGACTCTTTCTCTCAAGTTTGATTCAAAGATTTCAGCTATAGAAAAAATTCATGAGATCTCACTCAGTTGAAGATGGATGAACTACATGGAGTCCTTATTACCTTCAAGATGATATTTGATGAGGATAGACATCATAAGAAGGAAGAAACCTTCAAGGTGAACAAAGAGACAAAATCCAAGAGGAACATGTTAAGTCTTTAAGACTTTGATCTTAATGAAGATCAACTCGAAGCCATGATTACAATAAAACTGAGTGTAGAATCAGGTAAGCACGAAGGAAAAATTCCTTTAAAATGTTTTTCATGTGGTAAAGTTGGCTATTTTCTAGATAGATGTCTAGGTAAAGATAAGTTTGAACACAAAGAAGCTAATAAAAAATTTCATGAGGATGAACACAAGAAATTTGAGGGTATTATCAAGTACAAAAAGTTATTCAATAAGAAAAATGGAAAGAAGGAATCATACAAAGGTAGTAGGAGCCTTTACCATGAAGAAGATAGTAACTCATATATAGAAAAAGAAGTAAACACATCTGAAAGTGATAATTTTTTTAATAACAATGACATGGAGACATTGTTCATGCATTTTAGTGATGATGAAGGTGAATGTTCTTTAAATAGAGATTTTTTTGGTAAAGATAGCTTAGAGGAAGAAGATGAGAAAGTCACTCTTGAAGATAAATATCTAGATACTATGGAAGAAATGAAGATACTACAAAGAAAAAACAAAAATCAAGATTCTTTGATCAAATCCTCTGAGGATAAAATTGAAATTTTTGAAGGAAGGATAAGTAATGAGGTCAAGGAGCATGATGAGATCACATAGAAGATTGAAACTCAGGTTTTTACTCTTAATGAATAAGTAAAGAGTAAGGATGAAGAGTGTATTTTGTAGTAATCAAAGATAGAGTGTTTGCAGATGAAACTAAATCAATCTATGAGAAAAGATACAGATGATGATTTAGATAATAAGGATTAATTGATGAATGATCTTGAAGATCTAAATATTGAGAAGAAAAATAATAAAGAGATGATGTCAAAAATCAAGGACTATGAAGAAAAATTCAGTGTTTTGAATCAAGATTAAATGATGACACTAGGGAACATGAAGATATTGTCAAGCATCTCAATAGTCAATTAGAAACTATGTCTACAAGCTTAAAATATAAATAAGATGAGCAATTAAGGTATGTGATTAAATGTGGGTCATTAAAATCTAGGTTAGATAAGACATATTTTAAGGTGAAGTCATTTGTCAAGTTTGAAAAGAGCTCAAATGATCTTGACAATATTCTGAGTAGTCAAAAGCATGCAAGTGATAGAAATGGTCTTGGATACAAAGAAGAAAAAATTATGTAACTCAAGACAAGATAAAGGCTGATATGAACAAAGACAATTAGACTTTGAATATCAATCATTAGTCAAAGAATGAAGGTATTGGTAGAATGAAGACAAATCAGATTAGACAACCAAATGCTATGAGGTATGCAAATTTTAATGGTTATTGTTACTATTGCAATTAGTTTGGTTATAAGTCAAAATAGTGTAAGAGATCCTAAAGGAATAAATGTGCATTGATTTATGAGTAATAAAATGGTAATCATGAAGAACATCATCACTCAAGACAGTCAATAGGTTCACAAGGAAAGAATGACATCCTTTGCTACAAGTGTCAAATGTCAAGGATTTGGTCATATTACAAATTTTTATAATATCTTCATCAAGGGACTAAATGATCAGGTATACAATCATGAAACTTCAAAATCACAAGTTATGTATACTATAATAAACCTAATTTATTTTAAATGTAATGAGAGAGGCCACACGGCATGGTTTTACAAGAATGATCAATATTCTACTTCAAATATTATCAATCTTGTCATGAAGATAAGGAGTCATAGTGAATGGAGGCCTAAGTAGGTAAATGAAAAACAAGCTCAAAGTGGATTATTTTCCATAGTAGAATAGGGAACAAGTTAAATAATAAAGGAACATGCCTTATCTACCTAAATGGACAAATAAATCAAGCAGGATCCTGAGATAAAAGAAAAGAACAAGGTTGAGAATTCATTCAAAGTCAATTTAAAGATGAGGAAAGAATGAAATTCAAGTAAGAGCATGGAGATATGAGAATCTCTTGAGTTTTGGATTCTTTAGTCCCTCTATGACAAGTGGGTGTCTCTACCTATGCTTCTTAGGAAACATATTTCATGTGTGTAAGCAAGTGTTTATGCTCTAGGTAATGATAAAAATGACAATCAGTATAAAGATATGTTCTATTCAATTTGATAATATGCAAGGTATGAATTAATTAAGGGGGAGATAACTCAGTTATCTTGAGTGGCTTAACAAAGATGTGCATGATGTAATGGGGAGCATATGTGAAGATGTTTCAGTCATGATAAAAGTGTGAAGTTGTTTGCTATAATTATGAAATCAAGAAGATTGACATGATGACTTGATCAAACCAAGTCATATATTTTTACAAGGTATTGAATATTCATGCATGAGAAAAGAGGGATTGTAAATTTATGTTGGTAGATAGGTCCAAGGATCAAAAAATCCCATGTTTAGATTGGTGTATGTCAAAGAAAAGATGACATAAGATGGAGCATGATGTTAGGGGAGCTTTCTAAGCTCTCTGAGTAGTTTGTCAGGTCCAAGGATCAGAGAAGTCCAAGTTTAGATTGGTGTATGCTAAAGATGGAGTAATTGATTCATATGATTGAAAGTATGTAAGTATCATGAGCATATTAAATAGTATTTGAATGCATACATAATGTTTAGGAATGATTTTTGGCATGTTGAGGAAGAGACCCTTTATCATTAATTTTAAAGGGGGAGAAAGATTAGAATTAAGAAGTTTAAATGAGTAAGAAGTCAATCTGAGTGTATTTTTCCATCAATGACAAAGGGGAAAATTGTTGAGCATGGTCATTAATGTTAGGTTTTCATTGATGTCAAAAAGAGAATGATTCATATTTCATTTATGACAAAATGGTCAGATTGATAGCATTGGAGAATATATGGCATATGTACAGATTAGTAAAGATAAAAAAGAGGTTATGAGGCATCCATAGATGTCTTGATGAAATTTTGGTGTGTCAATTGATCTTTTGTAATGAGAAACATGTATATTCTATCTTAAGATAATCCAGACCGTCACTATACATCATGAAAATATGAGTGATCCAATAAGTTTTTACATTTAATATAGGTAATTAGAAATTCAACAGTGGTCAAAGTTTTTATGGAGATGTTGTCTATAGTGTTAAGAAGGTACCTTGAATATTTGGAGTCTTGAAGTGTTTTCTATATTGAGATATAAATCTTCAAAGTTTCTCTAATAGACTATGATGGACTAGAGACCATCAAGCTTAACTGCATTGAAGTCCAGGGTCAAATAATCTAGACAAATCTAATGGTGAGTGTAATCAGATCAAGATCTAATGGTGAACATTTAATCTAATCATATAAGTATCTAATGGAGCATGTGATCTTGTCAGTAGTCATTCAATAGTGGATATTTAGTCAATATGTCAAAGGATGCTTAGAAGGTATGAAAAATTTCTAAGTGGTGTAAGCACATTGACTAAATGGTACAAGGTGCATAGAAGGCATGTATGGCATCCAAGTGGAAAAATCATGGAAAAGAGGATATTAGATCAACAGTGAGAATTGCAAGATAAAAACTAGTCTAATCTGAGGAGATCAATAGTGTGTATTTGTTTAAAGTTACCAGGGCTCACGAGATGAGGTCAAAGTGCTTGATGTTTAACATTTTCTTAGTGATCGTTGGAATTTGAATATTCAAATTAATGAGGGAAAATTAGTGTTTAGTTTTTTAGCTATATATTTTGATACAGGATGAATTTCTTGATGTAGTAAAAAGAAAATTTTTAGAGAACTTCAAGGTGTATCTAGATAATCTAGTTAGAATGTTTGAATGTTTGTATAGTCAAATTTATAGAGCTTAAAAGTTGATTGTTTATTCATTCATGGTGTTTTTGTGTATGGAATACTATTTGAGCAATTTTTGCTTTAGTAGAAGAGTATTTTAGTGAGATTAATCATTTGAAGATGTCTTATAGGTCATGTGGAGTGGACTCATGTATTTGAAAGTGATATTTTATTCTTAATTTGCTTGATGAAGTGCTAAATGGGTGAATAGGTCTCTATGAGACCTATAATGGCTACTAAGGCTTAATTGAAAAGCGTAGTTGCTTAAGTATGACCCATGGATGTTATGACTAACCTGTGAAGATGGTATTGAGATATATAATATGTCTTAAAGGTTAAGGCAAGTATTATGGCCAACCTAGATGGTGATATTTATGAAGACTCTATAAATAGTGGAGACTAAGGCAATGGTTTCTAGACTTGAATGTGAACATGTTGAGAGAATATAAGATAGAGGCAAAGGAAAGAGATCAGAGTGAGTATTCTCAGTGGATGGAATGAAGTACAAAGTAGATTGAGAATGAGCAAAGAAGCCTAGAGTGATCCAAAATGGGTGTTTGGATGCATTTACTTTATGATCATGTTTGAGTTTGTGTGATGAGTTTAAAGAGATGTGTTAAACATTATTTCTTCAATTAGAGTTTTGGAGTTGTTGATTTCATAAGGTTTTGTGTGGGTGCTCAACATTTAGAACAAGAGGGTGCTTGTTCATACTTAGGGGTGGGTATTCCTTATGAAGTGGGTGCTTCACTAAAAGGTCTCATGTTTTTAATCATCTTATAGGATAAGTAGTCCATGTGTTTGTAAGCTTGAGATTGGTTTTTATTCTCTAAGAGGGTTTCCCATGTAGATCTTATGTTATGTGTGTGATCTCGATTCATATTTTTTATTCACTGTTATGAACATCTTGTATGCTTTACGAATGTTTGTGATAATTTATTAAGAGTTTGAAAGGATTACAATTTAACTTTTAAATATCTTACATCATTGATTCACCCACCCCACCACTCAATGGTTGTACCTCCAATAAGCGAAACATGCATAAATAGTTTGTTTTGAAGGTGGTACCATAAAAGAAACAAAATCAATGTTGAGAGTATAAGATTAAAATTTGTAACTATCATCTTAATTTTTAGGAAAAACAATATAGTTTGAAGATAGTTTGAAAAATTTATAGATTTTATGAGGAAAGTCTAGTCCCATCCAAGGTCTTACACTACAAATCATAAAATATAAACCAAAGTAGGTAAAATATGAAAATGTTATTGTGAGGAAGGCCTGGTCCTATCCAAGGTATTATATTGTAACTCAAAAAATATAAGGGAAATAAAGAATGCAAATAAACTTGTAAAATTACAAATTTATAATCAAATAAAAATATTAAAGCTAGACAATGAAAATTAAAGATATTCATGAGAGTGGATGGGTCATATCCACAGTCTTATGATGTAACTCATGAATTAAAATTAAAAATAGGAAAAATGACCAATAATAGAGGTTAAGGCTATTGAATAGAATGTATTAATAAAAAATTTAGATCTTTGGAGGAAAGTGTTAGTATTTATAGTATATGAAAATAAATTAAATATTTAAGTAAAATATTTAATTAAAAATTGAGCATTAGTAGGTTCTTTGAAGACGTGTCCTTCACTAGTTTGTAATCTATAGGTACTAAGACCAAGAATATTTTTTACTAAGGACCCCACCAATTTTGGGCATATTTTTCTCTTTTTTCATGTGTGTAATCTAGTTTGAGGACTATTCAAACTTTGACCTTATTATAATGTTTTTTATAAATGCAAGCCTTGTATTGGATATTATGTTTTAAAGCGTCCATACATCACCCATCGAGGAAATCTAAAGCATGAAGATGGGCCTCATGTAATTCTTCATCAAGAATTATACCATGAAGAGATATATGCAAAGATGGGAGTTTAACTTCTAATTGTGAGATTGATTCATACACATATACTGGAGAAAATAGAATTGACATAGTATCAGTGTGTATGTTAGTGCATTAAGCCCAAAATTAAGGATAGAGTGGAGGTGCCAATTAGTACAAGATTCACTAATAGTTTTTTATAAGATTTTGTTCAAAAAAAAATTAGTGGTTTCTTCTTGTCCATTACATTGAGGATGATAAGGTGTTGAGAATTGATATGAAATTTTGAATATTTCACATAATTGTTTCATTTATTTATTTTTTAATTTTCCACCATTTTCATATATGATGATATGAGAACTCCAAAATGACAAATGATTTGATTGAGAATAAATTTTGAAATGGTAATTATTGACCAAATTATACTTCTTGGTCAAATTTGGGAACCCATAGGCAAAATTTTTGGTTTTAAAAATTTTAGTGGGTCCTAATATGTTTTCATAGGAATTATACGTGTTATATGATGTCATTTGAGGTTACATTAGTTTTAGTCTTAGTCATGTTAGCCAAATTTATCCATTATTCCTTTAGCATAGTTACCAAGGTAAATAGGTGTCTCAATTTCATGTAAAACATACAATAAGTTAGTTTATATGTCTAAAATGTCAATTACATCAGATACTTGCAGGCTCCCTAATTGAAAATATAGAAATCAAAAAAAAAAGAGGGGAAATGGCACTTGTACATATTCTTGGGAAGTTTTCCATGTGGAGAAGATTTTCAAGGGTCCCTAAAACCTTATAAAATTAATATACATGCTTTTTCTCTCTATAATTTCCATTTTGAATCCAAAACTATTCTACATGTTTTTTGCTCTTCTTGGCAGACTGGAGTGGCCCTCAGGTTTTTGCTCAATACAAGAAGCACAAGTAGTTTTAGACAAAATCATTTTGGGAAGTTGTTTTAAAATCAAATACCTTAATTTTAATATAAATAACTTTATAAATTATCAATTGTGATTTATGAACCATCACTAACAAGTTAACTATGCAAATTTGATAGTTGTTTGGTACACACTATAGGTTTTGCTCAATTTCTACCAAATATGTATTAACCAATTGGTTATGTTGGATATAGAGTTTTTATAATTATTTTTTAAATTTTATAAATTCTTGGTTTCATGATTCATTATTTTTGGAAGAGAAAAATTGGTCTATCATGTAAGGAGGGGTCACCATGTGTAGTTTCAATTGATGTGTTTTGACTTGTTGAGTATACCTCTCCTTTAGGTTAATTTTTCAAATAGGAAAGAGTGTCCCATAATTACTTGGGTCATATCACTACCTCCTCTCATCTTTTTATCTCACCATGGCATTCTATGAGTAGCTTATAAGCTTGTTTCTCTTCATTTACCAACTTCATGTCTAGTTTCATTTAAATTCCATACATAAGCTTTTTCTCAATAAGTATGAAGTGTTAGTAAAGGTGTTTTGGCTATTTAAATACTCTATAGGTTGATTTAGGTTTCCTTTACATTCTAAATAGGGTATAAACTTTACCATGTGTTCATGTTCCAAGCCATCTCAGCCATGAAATGTCCTTGGCTACTATTTCCATGTACAGGCAGATGTTTTTCATGATGAATAGGGTGTTTGAGGTTATTTTCAAAGTTTTTTTTAGTGATAAAATTCATTTTAAGAGTTAAAAATACATTTTGGATGTTAGGAGACTTTTATCCAACATACTCTTACTCAAATCAACCTTCTCAACCTACACATAGTCCAAAAGGCCATCTGCAGGCTCTTGATGACATCGTGTTGGCATATGAAGTGGTGAATGACATGGAAATTAGGTCAATTTTTTTATGCATGAAGGATTAAAATACGTTTATAAGGTTCTAATAAGTCTTTTTAGTCCTTTCTTATTCTTTATTTCACATATTCCTAAGCAGATTGCCTACTCAGTCATATGTTCACCTATAAGAACGCTTAAATAAGGGGATAAGAGGTTCAAAGGAGTGCCAAATCATGTGATGAAACCCCACTTAGATCCCTTTCACATTGAGTAAATCATTATAATATTTTATAAGGTTATATAATGCCCCAAAAAATATGGGAAGCCTTCCTAAGAATTAAGACTATGTTTTAGGCCTATTGTCGCTAAAAACATTGAACAGAGGTTTTCAAGATTTTTTGAAATGACAAATATCACAATAAAGATACCTTCCAATTCTCCCAATTGTTTAGATTTGTATCCTATAACATGGATGGAAACTATTCAAAGTTTGAGAAGGTGAGAATTAGTAGAGAGGGGTGATTTGAAACCTCAAAGTTGCTCCTAAATCCACTGCAGATAGTCAGTAACATCTACAGGTATGTGAACCAAAAGACATTTTGTCACCCAAATACTTAAATTTCAAATAATTCTTCATGATTTAATAGACTTTATTATTTATAAAATAATTTTTAAGGCTCAATATATCAATATAAGAGAGGGTGGATGTTTTGAGACCTCCTCATACTAATACCATGTTTGTACATAGGGCAAAATGCTTACTTATAGCCAGGTAGATAGACAGTGAACTTGGGAGGTATTGATGGTGTTTTTAAGGGAATTTAAAGGCATGAACTAATTCTAACACATATTTTGTAACCTCATGTATGTTTCAAATAACTTCTGACATCATGACCAAGTGGATGAGGTCAATAAACACCTACAACTAGCTAAGAAGAATTGAGACAACAATGAGCATAAAGAACTCAATTGAGTAAGCCTAAAGATGATATAGGGGGTTTTAAAATAATTATAGTGGTTATAAAATTATTATATACCCCCATATAAATGAATTCCAAGCTTTCATATCTTATTAAATCCAAAGTACCATTTAAGCCATCTATATGGAAATACAGGGAGTGAGTTAAAAGTAAGGTTTCTTGGTACTAAAAGAAAATGTGTTGCTGGAGTTTCGATTTGTTAAATTGTAAGGTGACTTTAAAATAATCTTGATAGGTTATAAAAAAAATTTCAAGTCTTATTTCAAACACTAACCTATAGGTAGGGTCAACAATATGTCTTAGTCTAGGTAAACACAGGCATAGTCAGCAAATATGTCACAGTCAGCTTTAAGTACAACTAGTCAAGGTTTTTTTGATTTCCTATGATGGCCTAAGCCAGTAACAAAATGAATTAAAATAAATATAAATATATATTTTATGGTTGAAATAAGGCACTTTTACACCATGTATAAATCCAAAATAACCTATAGGCAAGAGATCTCAGCTAAGGTGCAGACCGAGACCCAGTTTGGTTATGAAGTGCATAGGTATAGTGAATTGAAGATTATTAATGATAAATAGAATGAATAATTACATAAATTATCATGTATTATACGTATTAATACCCTTTCAAGTAATTAACAATATTTCATATGGTCTCAGACCGATGTTCTCACATATAGCAGGGTGCAAGCAAATGGAGGTCTAGACAGAGCATAGACTATCTAGAGAAGAAAGGAAGGTTAAAATGAATATAACATGATTAAACATGATAAAATATATTCCTTAACATACCAAATACATTTATAAGGTAAAAAAATTCCCTCCTTACTTGGCAAATGAACTACAGTTTATACAAGCAAGCCAGGAAACCCTTCGTTCAAAGGGTAAGCATAAGGAATACACTAAGGAAAAGGGTTTTTGATGGTTTAAAAAGATAAAATAACACAAATTAAAGTTTTTAAACATTTATATGTAGACTATAAACATTAAATTGGTTTGTAAAGGTTACCTACAGGTGGTTTTGGATAAAAATGTAAGAAAATAAGGTTGTTTAGCCCCTTTTTTAGACAAGTTGAGTTTGTTAGGTACCTAAATGAGGAATTATGAACTTTCCCTTTGGTAAAAATACTAATTATGACCTTATTAAAATCAAAAAACTCTAATTTTTCCATGGAGACAAGGTTTATATATCTCTATTTTATCTCATACATCAGCCACTCAGGAAAATCAAAACTTTGGTTTACCAAGCAAAAGATGGAAAAATGAGTGAAAGACCTAAGAAGAGGCCTTGGGATATTAAATTAACATTTTTAGATGAGTATTTAATATGTATTTAGGATAATTAACACTAAAATAAATCTATAACCCTTTGAAATGACCTAATTTCTCATGCATATAATCAAATTAGTCAAGTTCCCACTAAGCCTAATTGTCAAATGAGAGAAAGGATGAAAAGGAGTGTTTGAGAGGTCATGTGATGGATTTTAAAGTGTGAATTAAGTGTAAAAATGTGTAATAATCCATACTAATAATTTTATAATAGTCCAAATAATCCAAACTTGCAGGGGGTATGCCAAGTCCATTAGGCCTTAAGGAGACTTGAAGCCAACTGGGGGTCTATATGCACTTCTAGGCCTTGATGAGATATAAAAATGGTTGTAACATGTTTATGTATTGTTTTTATATATTTATGAGATTTTAAAAATATATAAAATTGTAGGAGGATATTTTTTAACTTAGAAATGGCTCAGACATGCAAGAAAATGGAGAGACCAAGTCGAGAGGTCAACTTGTCAAGCTCATATCTTTTCCAAGGCTATGAATGGGAACTAGAGGGATTGAGGGAATTTATTAGGGTACCTTTATATCAATATTTTGGAATTTTTAGGTAGGTTAAATTTTCAAGTTTTATGGACAAAGCTTAAGACCTAGAACTACTTAAAACCCTACTAAAACCTTGGTTATGACCAAATGAGTAAAATTAGATTGGATATCCACCCTAATGGAATAGATTGGAAAGGAAACATATTGTATCCTAGAGAGGAATCACTCAGTATTTCACACATGCAAAGGAGATGTATGAAACTATATGGACAACATGCAAAAAATAGTGTTTTTCTCACCATTTTCTATGTTTTGTAGGTTATATGAGGTTTAAGGAGATGCAGTAAAGTTTGGAAAGAATATAAGTACATATTATAACTCCATATGGTAATTTTATTTTATGTAAAAATATATAAGTGTTCTAACTATATCTCTCCTTTCAGCTAGTCAAAATTGGCATAGTGAACACAAGGGTGAAAAGTGTGGAAACCTCAATTAGATGTCCTTTTAAGGTGAATTTGAGGGGTATAAGGCCATGGGTAGTATTTCCAAGTGTATTTAACTCCATCCCATTTATTTTCATTTCAAAATAAAGTCATTTTTGAAAATAAATGTGAAGGGTGGCAGAAAAGGGAGTTTTTAAGACTACAAGGAATGATTTCTTCTTCCCAAGAGTTCCCAAATGAGTAGGATAAAAAAAAATGCATGTAATTGAATTTTTGAATGACTTACCTCTTATATCAATCATCAGACCTATCCTTATTTATTGATGAGACATAAAAATAGATACAAATTATGAATGTAGTTTTTTGTGCCATGATTGAGAGTTCTATGCCACTTTTCACAATTTTCATGGCTTATATGGACAATTAGACCACCTAAATTTTCATGGTTTGACTCATGCCTCTTTATAATGGAAATTTTAACTTATTTTATAATATTGACACATGTCCAAGTGACCTTTGGGATTCATTTTCTTTGCTTGTCTCTCAAAAGCTATAAATATGGACTCTTTTATTTTTTTGGTAGCCTCTATTAGTTAATGGGGAAACTCTAGCCAAATTTTTACTTTAAATAATCTTAAATAAATATACAATTGGTTTTTAAACTTAAATTTTGTACTATTGATTATTGATTGCAATCTTGTTGGTCTTGTCTAGTGAAAGATCTTCTTTTCTAGCATGTTACTCCTATTTGTCTACCAAATGTGCAGAAAGGTTATTGTTACAGGTCTTTGTTAGTATTTTTTCTAAGTGTATAGGTGTCTTAGAAGTTTTTTATTATTTTATCCCTTCATTCAATCATCCATTACCCTCTTAAGTATTAAATACCTTCTTGAATCTGACATATGAAACATTTATGTGACAATGCATCCTAAATTATGAGTTTTGTGTGAGAGAGACTTTGTTTGTCTTTGAGTATTAGATATTTAGTAAAATGGGAAGAGATTAAACATTGGTGCATCACCTTTTTTGGTTTTATTATTTATTTTATTAACCCTTTTCATCCACAAGTTTATAGTTAAGAAGTGCTTCAAAGATTACATTAAGGGAACTAACCCTTCTAGAGATTCATCTCTCAAGATTTTCACCCATAGCAAGAGGGATGTTTCTATTAAGCCACTTGGATGAGGAGAGATAGGCATCTCCACAGGGATACAAATCCAAGTTTCAATAATAATATTAGTGACATTAACAAGAGGCATGGCTTCTATCCATTTGGTATAATATTTAGTGGTAATTTTAATGAATACATGGCCATCTTATGATCTAGGTAATTTTCCAATGAGATCTAATCCCCACATAGAGAATGGACAAGGAAACTCTATTATATGGAATTTGTCTGGAGGAGAGTGGATTAGATCATCATGGAGTTAGCAAGGATTACACTTTTTATCAAAATTAATAGCATATTTTTCAAGATTAGGCCAAAATTAACCCATACACAAATATTTATGGGTTGTAGCATGACTGCTACAATGACCACCATAAATACCCACATGTGCTTGTTCTAGGAGAGTAGGAACTTATTTTTGCATTACAAAAAGTAGTATGGTTACTTTTTTATTATGATCAAAGTACATACTTAAAATCTTGTTTGTGAATTTGAGTTTTTTCATGAGAATTCATGTTTGGAGGTTAATTTTGATGTTCAATAAATTGAATTATGTTTTCCTGCCATGGCCTTTGTTAAATACAAAATCACTTATGTGACAAATTAGAGAGTCACTTATGTTTATAAAATAATAATGTGTTTTCCTTATTTGAATAAGAAATTAATAATCATGAAGTACTTCATGAGGTTAAAATAAATATGTTGATCAAGTGAGAGAATTAGGTATAACATTTTAATCTCTTGGAATTTGTTCAATGGTAAAAGAGGTAAATGTTTTAGCAAGTGTAGTATAAATTTGATGATATTTGATTAAGTTTTCACTTTTACATTAATAATCTCCACTAAATTGATATAATATAAGTTATGAATCACCTAAGTCATGTAAATATGGGATATCTAAATCAATTGCATCTTCCATGCCTAGTATTAGAGTTTCATATTTAGCCATGTTACTGGTGACATCAAAAGTTATTCAAAATACTAAAGGTATGATTTTACCATGTGGGTTGGTTATGATGCATCCTAACCCAACTAATTAAATGCATTTTGAACCATCAAAGAGAAGTTTCCAAGTATCTTCATGTAATTAAATTATAATTTATGGTAATTCTTTGAAGACTACTTTAGATTTAATGGTAGAAAGAGTGTAATCAATTTCTTCTAGGTTATTTGATTCTAGATCACTAGTGAAATTTTGAAAATAATATTTGAGATAAATTCCTTAGTTAATACCTTCAATATAAAGAATTTATTCATTAAGGAGAGTTTCTTGAATGTGTTTTGTATCTGGTAAGGAAAATACTACAAGTTAGTTTACGATGACTTATCCTTTAACATATTTTTGTGTAATAATTTGAAGGTCAAATTCCATCAATAGGACCATCCATTTTCCAAACCTATCTCTAGGTAAGAAAGCTTTGGAGAAGAAATGATTTAGTGGATTAGAATGGAGAATGACATAAGTGGTTTGATATAGCATTTAATGATAGATATTTTTAGCTATGAAATATATATCAAGGTAAAAACTTGACTAACATAATAAATTTCATGTTCTCTATTAGTATCATCTTGTTGGGTAAGTATTGCCCTAAATGGTATAGGGGTAGAGGATGTATATAGAATTAATGGATAATAATTTTAAGATGGATATATAATGGGAAGATTAAGAAAATATTATTTCATACTATCAAATGATTTTTGACATGAATTCATCCATTCTAGAGAATTACTTTTTTTAATAAGAGAATTGACAGAGTAAATACAGTAAGCCATTTTTTGTAGAAAACCAAAAAATTTCCCCAAGTTTTCCAAAGTATGTTTGTATGTCAATAATAGAGTGAGGAATAGACATGTTGATAATATCTTTGATTTTAATAGGATCGACATCAATACCTTGAAGGGAAACTAGAAAACCTAGAAGTTTATGAGATGTAACTCTAAACAGTAATTTATATGGATTAAGTCTAACTTTATATTTAATGAGTTGATAAAAAATGATAGCAAAATCATGAAAGTGATTTTTACAACTTTTAGATTTAGTAATGAGGTTATCCACATAAGTTTCAATAATTTTGTGAATAAGATCATGAAAAATGTGGTTCATTGCATGTTGATAAGTGGCTCCATTATTTTTGAGATTGAAAGATATTTTAACATAGCAATAGGTGTCAGATTCTATATTAAATGTTTTATGTTTATCTTTAGGATCTATGTGAATTTGGTTATACCCTAAGAAACTGTCCATAACTGATAAAATTTCATACCTAGTGGTAGAATCAATGATAGCATCTATTGAAGGTAGGGGAACTTATCTTTTGGACAACCTAAATTTAAATTATGAAATTAAATGCATATATGAATAACCATTGTCACTTTTTTATGAATGGAAATAATATTTGATACCCATTTGAGTAGTCCATGGGTTTAATGAATTTAATGTCCAAAATTTTAATGATTTCTTTATGACATGAGGTATAAATTTCAAGGGGAACTTTCATTACTTTTGTCTAATAGGTTTAGCATCTAGATAAGTGATGATGTTATGAACAACAATGTTGGGATCAATTCCTAGCATATATTCATATGACCAAGTGAATGATTCATGATATTTGTTAAAGAATAAACTAAAGTTATCATTCTTATTAGGAGTGAGCTCTTTAGTAATGGTAATAGGTTGAGGACATGTCAGTATGTCATATTTTATTTTTGTGTTTTATTTAATGAACATAGCATTTCATCTTGGAAATTATATAGAGTAGGATAGAGGTAAGAGATAGGATGTGTCTTAGGATCCACAATAGCAATGAAATTGTTAAAACAAGGAACCTTTTTCTTAAAGTTACTAAGTGTATGACGTTGACGTGGAAGTTGAGGTCTCTATCATGGAATAGATCAAGTATAGTTTTATCACTAGGAATCATAGGTAAGGATCCATTATATTTGTTGTCTAATTTAAAATAAATGATTTTATTACCATTATTATCATATGCAAAATGTATATATTTGACATCAGTGGCTTTAGCATCAAAGGTAATTTTTTGTATAATAGTGGGTATAGATTCTACTTGGGAATATTTCATTGAGTAAAATCAATTAGATTGGTAATATTTTCATTTATTTATTTAATAAATGAATTTTCATTCATATTGAGTTATATAACCTTGATTTTATTGATGTGATCATAAGGAGGAATAAATTGTATTAGATTAGTTTGTGTATAAAATTTAGAGGATTCTTGAGTCAATATTTCTTCAATTACCTATGGGATATCTAATAATATAGGATTAATGTGAAGTACATAACCTTCAAGTTATGATTCAATATCAGAAGATATATAAATGACATGGACATCACAGTTGAAGGCATGTATTTTTTCTAATGTCTTTTGATAATGTCGTACATCTAAATTTCATGATTTGTCTTGGGGTAGATATAATTATCTTCATAAGTGTGAGAAATAGTACATGCATCTATTTTAATAGGAGAATTGGTAGTTGAAATGCCTAAATTACTAATTTTTTTAGGAGAAATAGTTAAATGACCCTAAAATAGTTTTATCACTCCATAATCATCACATGTGTAATCACCTAAAATTGGTATTTGGATGATGAGAGTGTTGCTTGAGTTTGCCTGTTCCTAGCTTAGCCTTAATCTTATCCTATATCCTTAGACATAATTTTATAGCCATTATTTAGACCACATACATATATAGTTAGATCAAACACAGTTCCAAGATATCCTTCCTATATCCTATCCTAATTTTCCAGTAGTCTTCCAGGCGGACATTAGTTCCACATTTAGGACACTATATCCACATGGCTCTAGTTTCCCCAACTAGGTGATATTTTCCTTTTCCTTATCTCTCCTGAATTGATACTTTTTAAAACTTGTGGCCCTCCTAAGGTTGGCCTAAGCATATTTTATTATTTTTACAAGCTACTAATCTCTATAAATACAAGTCTATTAGACCTCTATCCACTAGATGGAAAATACATGCAAAAGTCTATTCAAACAAAAGACAAGTTGAGCAAAATTTAGATATTTGATCCCTATTTTTCCCTACTTCTACATACTACCATCTAAAGAATCCCTAAGCCTAGATCTCAAAGTTTTCAAATATTAAGTACATATCAAACATCCAAGTCCACTCTCATTATAGCATTCACTTGTACTTTCACTAAGCACTAGGTGTAAGAACTACATCAGGCTTGATCCTTCCTCAGAGTATTGGTATGTAGGCAACTCTCTTCATAGTGGGGTGTTGAGGATTTCCAGTGTATCATACTAATGAACACACATTTTCAACTCATAGTATACTTGTAAGGAGAATTAGGGTTTACACACTAAATTATTTTTTTAGTCAATTCATAGAGCTCCAATTTCTATGCGTGTAATAATAGGACCTAAAAACATAGGCATAAGTACCCCAAAAAAATAGGAAGAGTCCTATAAAGAGGACACTATCACCACTTTGAGGACACTAAAATAGTATGGTGCTACTATCTAGGTGGGGAATTATTGTCCAATGAGCAAACAGATCTCAAGACCATATTGATGACACTTAGACCTATCCAGAACTCAGTTTTAAGAACCCAAATCATTTGAGATAGTCACTTTATAGATAAGTCTCTATTTAAAAATATTTATTACTTTTTTTATAAATTCAAAGGAAGTCAAAAGCCATAACAAATTAGTGCTTAACTATTGCATGTTATTTAATTGATTTAAACATCCCATCCCTTTAACCAAATATAGGATTTACATAGTTAAACCCTAAAAAGGTTAAATCATTAGGTGAACCTAACTAAATTTGAATATTCCTTCAAACCCTAGTTTACATTAATATAATTTTTTTTGCAATAAATTAGGGTTCAATACTTTTCATTTTCTAATTTTTTTAGACAACCTAGATAACGAAATCAATTTCATATTAGGGTTTAAATTTATTTGTATATAATTTAAATGTGTTGAAAATAAACCGTAACCCTAGACACACTTAGGGTTTGTATCCTTTTCTATTTATATTCAAATTTTATTTCCAAAACTCAAATTTCATATTCATATATCTTCTAATTCATATAATCATGATCATAATGATAGAAAAATTAATCACTTTTTATTGCAAAGTCTAATACTTTCATTTACATGCTTGTTCCTTTATATCAATTACAATGTATGTCATATCTCATAGAATGTTATATTTATCCTATATGAAATTAAATTAACAAGAAAACATATACACACATAGAGGATTTAACACATAAGCTAACAACTATGTTTCAAGCTTCAATGTCATATCTTATACACAAGAAAGAATATCCTTTTCCTCCTCATCTCCATGAGGGTGATATCTACTATCCCTTTAACCAAGTCCATGTTATCATTGCTCTATGAGATTAAGTAGTTTATAACACTTCCACTAATCCCCCTACTCAACCTATTCACACCTCTTCCCTACATGGTGTGTGCCTACATGTTCAAACAGGAACAATAAGGGTTTGCACTTGTGAAACTCTATGATCAACTTATCAATATCAACAAGAAAAAATTCAAAATCAACTACTACATGAAAATATTACAACATTGGAAAAATAACTTACAAGGCAAAGGCCTCTAGGGAAAAATAGTGTAAATCATGTTTATACACCTTCAACTAGTCAATTTGTGGTAAATAATGTTATATATTAGAAATTGAAATCACAACAAAGTGTAGACATTATAAATATGTACCCCTAAGGATGATTAATTAGTTATCATAGGTCCTATTTATTTAAATCCCCTAAATAAACCTTATCCCAAGGTCTATATTATTTACCATTTACTATCCTAGTAAATAACCTTTACTTTTACCCCTTTACCATTCCCAACCTCCTAAAACTAATTATAACCTAGGAATCTACCTGTCTAACCAATTTACCCCCATGTGGAGTCATTTTTAACAACTCCACCCATCCCTAAGCTATTCTCATCCATAATTAGAATGAAGGCTCCATTTTGGATGAATCGGTGATGATTCTCCCATGATCGATGTTGATTCTTCAGATTGGCATCGATCCATAAATATGAAGCCTAAATTACATTCTAAACCAAAAAATTGAGAGCCTTGAATCATTATTTGAATTTATAGAGACTTTAATGACATTCATACTAGTACTCTATTAGATTTTTCATTGCATTCAACCACATCCTTTATGAAACTTGAAGTGCTACCTGCACTTGTGAAAGAAGTCAATTCTGCTCAAGTTGATCAAAAGGTAAGTATCATATTTCATTTTTATCATAATATTTTAATCAATATTTCATTTATCCCTCTATTTTATCATCAAAATACTATTTATCACCCCTCTGTATCCATTTATCTACTTGTTAGCAAATTTGTCTCATTTTTTATCTCTATTTTATTAAACTTAGACACAGGATAGAATTGATGCCAATTCATTATGAATCGGCAACAATTCTACCAATTGGCACTAATCTTATCAGGATCAGCATTGATCTATTATGTTTAATACATAGGACCTGATACCTTATCATTAGCCTTTGTTTACAATCCCTTTACTGATTATGATTATATAAACATGGTCTTCTCTTTATAGATGACTCTACCTAGTTTAATTCATGATGTAACCAACATTATTGGTCTCCTTATAGTCTCTCAACCTTTGTTTGTGGATTAGAGTGATATATCCTTTGAGTTATCCCTTTGTGCCATCACCTATTCACCCTCTCATGAAGCTTATAAAGAATCATTAGTTGTTATTCAAGATGATGTAGATTTTGCTTCTACTTATTGGGTATAATACTTTATTTACATTGTTGAATTAATTAAGGAATAAAATCTGAATTAGCTTTATTATTACATCATTTATCTACTATAATTTCTTAGGTTTTTATTTCAATTAATTACATAAATAGTGGAATGGCATCCATGTAAGTGTACCACTTCTTAGAATTTATCTTTGATCAGGTAGTCCACCCATCTCTTTTATTAATCTATTTTTGTCAAGTATTCACATGTGTGCAGGTTGGCCTTCCCAACTAAAAATGATTTCTCACTATCACTGTATTTAATCAATGCATAACATCTTCTGGTCCATAGGTACCCACATAAACCTTATTTTATTTTGAGTTTTTAGTAAGTCACATTTAATTTAAATTATAAAAACTACTTAAACATTTTGGCATGCTCGATGGGACCCTTAAGGTCTCACACTTTTTTGTTAAAATTCATTTCTAAATTTGTTACTCTCCTTTTCTTCCATTTGTTCAATTCATCCAAAGAAAATCAAAGTTGCATTTTTCCTTTTAAAAGGTTAAATAATATGCATCCATTTTTATTGTTTAGTTTAATCACATAGAATAATGTAGTTGGTGAATTTATCATAATCATCATTTTTATCACACATTAATCAAATCACATTCACAATAACCTCATCAAAACACTTGACATAAAATAACTAATGGGGATTTCATCACCTCATGATAACCTTCTTCCCAGTGATCCCACTTGGATTTCACCACCAAGGGGAGGACCAACTTAGTTCTCTATCTAAGTATAAACTATGGTCTATCAATATATTCTAGATAAGCACCCGATACCCTTACACTGCAGTGTGTGAAGTGAGGGTGTAGGCCCCAATACCATTCTAAGTATCAATACCAATATAGAAATCCTTGAGATCTAAAATAAAAAATAAGACCATCCTTAGATCATCATTTATTAGGACCCTCAATATCCTTCTTTTTTATTTTTTACACACTTTAAAAGTTAAATAAGTAAAAAAATTTTAGGAATAATTTTAGTGTGTGAATTATTTCATCTTCACTTAAAATAAGATAATAAAAAAGAATATTCTATGTGATTTTCTTTTATCACTACATGGTTTTGACATGATATTAGTTATAAAATAAAACAAAACCCCTATCTTCATCATCATCTATGGAGAATTCATCCAGTACCCTTACTTTTCCTATGTCCATAGGGGAAGGCATCCCTCATTAGGAGGTGATCCTAAATTTGCTACCATACTAGATAGTAATCCCATAGACCTTAACCACTATCTCACCTCTAGATCCATACATATCCTAGTATCTCCCCATATACAATTTTCTTAGCATCCATATGGCATGCCCTTTAAGGAGGGTGAAGGATTTACCATTGTTATGGTAACTTCCCATAAAAATCTCCCCAGTAGTTCTAATACCACTATGACACAACCCTTAGGCAATCTACCTCTAGTGACATCTAGCATTCTATTGCCAACCACCACTTAAACTAAGAATATTACCACTCCTTAGCCTACATCTACCCAACCAATTACTAAATCAATCTAGAACCTAGTCATATCGATCCTAGTAACACTTCCACTAATTCAAACTAGTATGCGCTTAAGTACCCAAGTGTAACCATTACAACAAGCTCTTGTGAGTCATCCACCTCAATAGTATATATCCTTGACCACTAAGTATATATCACCTATATAGGCTATCATATATATATATATATATATATATATATATATATATATATATATATATATATATATATATATATATATATATATATATATATATATATCTCTTTATAGTCTCCATAGTATGTGTTGGCTTCTCAACCCATTATAACCACATCGGTAGGTTATCCCTTATCTCAATATTTTTCCATGTCATTACCTATATACCAGTTCCTACAGTAGAATGTTTTGGGAGGAATCCCTCAACATAACATCCAACTCGATCTCATGAGCATCCTCATGAATAATATGGCTAACTTGGAAGCTTCTCCCTATGATCAAAAAACCATGCTCACCTACCAATAGATTTTTAATGAGCCCATCAACTCGGTAGTTCTTATTAGACCATATCCTCCTCCATGGAAACTCCCTATGTTTACCAAGTTTTATAATAAGGAGGATCCAAAATAGTATCTATAAGTATTTTTACATGCTTGTTACCTCATAGCACATGATGATGCACTCCTTCTTAGGACATTCCCTATGTTGCTAGTTATAATTGCCCTAGATTGGTATAGCTTAATCCCCTAGCATTCCCTCTTCTCATTTGGGTAGCTAGCTCAAATATTCTTATAACACTTTTCCATCAATATAGCAAGAAAAGTTACTATTATAGATCTTTATGCCATCCAAAAATTTGATGATGAGTTCATCACTAATTTTGTAGTTAGATAGAGAAGTTTAATCAATCAACTCACCTTCTCTTTACCATAACCTAAGTTAATTGAATTATTTTCATGAGCATGTGAAAAACACATCTCATCAACACTATGGGTATAGTCCTTTAAAACTTTTGATTAGCCCTTTGCAATGGCCCAAAAACTTGAAATATAAGGGAAGGTTAAACTAAAAAATAAAAACTTTAAATATGAACCCTCCAAAAGGATTAATAATAACAATAACATAAAAACCAAAGGAGCTACCAATGACATATTTATAAAGTTAGCACCCCCTTAATCCAAGAACTAATCCAATCCCTCCACTTTATAAGTATAGTCTCAAAAGTTATTAACATGTTTTCCCTAAGACAATTTACCCCTCTAGGAGAATCATATGCATCTATTTTAGATAAAATTCTAAAGGCTTCTCTCATTGAAATCCCTCCCATTAGACCTCTTGATGAGTATTGTCTTAATCCTAGTTGGTTTAGGGAAAACTATTTCTATAATTTTTATTAAGTACTAGGCCACTATGTTAGCAAATTTCATTATTTTAAAGGCTTAGTACAAAATCTTATAGATTAGGGAGAATTTCAATTATATAATCCTAATTCACCTATGAACCAATCCATAGATATATTTAGGCAACCATTCCCAAATCATGCTTCCACATCAAACCCTATACAAGCTAAATCAGGATCCACATCAAAACATGAGACTCACATAATTAACACCATCTATGACTAACTTTTACCTAAGGAATTTTTTGATTCCCCTATCCTTGATCTCCTCATAAGAGACACTTTTAAACCATCCAAACCAAGCAAAGACATCCCAATAACTTCCTCTAATATGTTAGATCTCATTATTTTGGGCCCATAGGAAGAATCCATATCTGAAAACACTCATGAACTAAAAGAGGAAAAACTTGTTGAATAAAGGGTTTGTGTAGACATTCTACAAGATCCCATCCCTCATACTATTTCAAAACTAGCATCCAGTATACCCATTCTCACTAGTCTATTACTCCACAAGTAAACCATTGAGTTACCTCAAACTATGTCTAGACGGTTCCCCCCATTACTAAGGAGACACTAAATTGTAGATAAAATAAGGGGAAAGCTTTGGATACTAGAAACAAAAATATAGGAGCCCCAAGGGGAAAATCACTATAACATCCTCCCATGAAGATTGAACTACATGAAGAGGACATCCCCATAACCCTTGAACAAATATGAAAAGGAAAAGCACTAGTTCCCCTTATTAGGACAAGAACATCTATACTAGGGCCCCATCCCTTAGCTAAACTAAAAGATACTATTATAGAATCTACCACTAAAACATAAATACCATCACAAATAAATATCCCCACATTGGTCATGTCAATTGATAATCTATTAAACCCCTGTTACCCACCTATTTTAGGACTAAGGACTTAATGTATGTAATGATAAATGCATCATGTCTATAAATAATCCTAACTCAAAGAAGATAGATCATACAATACACTTCTGATTTAGGATACATTTGTTAAGTAGGAGCATAACCAATATGGGGGTGTATTAGACCTAATTAGGGGATCTCTTATCATAATACACCATGCTAAAGAGGGTTAAAAATCCTCTAGTCTAACATAATCATCCAATAACCCTAAGTGGGTCCTACTTTTTGATATTTCAGCTATAATAATAATAAGTAAAGTAAATATAATCTAATTCTCACCAAAGCTTGTGGCACAATATGAGGGGTTAGTAAAAAATGAAAACATGTATAGTAGAATCTAAATTAAGGTAATTATGATTAATACCCTAATACATGGAATATGAAGGGTAATATTAAGTTAAGCCAATACTTATGCTACTTCTATCTACTAAAGAGAGGATCAAAGCTAGAGAATACTTACTTGAATGTGAACCCATCAAAACACAATCTCTCCCTTAGACAATGGGGATTCATAAGAGGTTATTTTAGTTTGTAATGATTAATAATAAAGTCCAAAACATCCAATAATTATCTACAGGACTTGATTCTCCAAGTAGAAACCCTAAGATAAGACTCCTCAAGTAGAATGGTGGAAAAGTAGATTATAAATAAGCATGAGTGAATAATAACTCTTGATTTCATATTAAAATAAGGATGAAATGATCTTGTATTTATAGGTGGATTTGATCCTTAACCCTTCTAAAACTCTCAATCAACAAGGTCAACCTAGTCAACCTATCATAAATTTAGATAATTATTCACTAGGCCATGTGCTAAGTCAGCCAAGAGCCAAACTAATTCCTAAGTGAAAATCACCCAAAACTATACAGGGTCAACCTAGTTGACCTAGCATAACTGACTATCAAAAGGGACTTAAGGTAAGGAAATGAGGGATGAAGAGTGTAAAATATTGGAAGAGTGTGAAAAATAAGATAAATAGATTAGGGAATGGTTTTTAAGAGCTGGTTAGATTGGTAATAAGTGGTAATAAAGGATAACAATCTTGTGAAGCACCAATGATCCACCCACCCTTTTCCTAGTGCACCTATTAAGGCATACACTCAAGGAGATTGAGTCTTGATAGGTTCCTACAAGATGTAAAGCATTAGTATTTGATAAAAGTATAAAATATTATGTGTATACATATGCCCCACTTGAAGCTCATCATGTGTCACTAAGGTGTAACAGGGGATGGTGCTTTGAGAAATGACATAAGAACACATGACACTGATGCTAAAAAATATTATAGTATTTTAAAACATAAAATAACTAAAATTAAATAACTAAAAATTAAATATGATGCATACATTGACTTGCCTTTACCATTGGATGACCTTTTGTTGTGTTGTTAGTTTTGATTATGTAGGGTATAAAGACTTCTTTTGACAAACCCAAAAATACAAAACTAAAGAGTAAAAACAAATGTAGGAAAGCTAAGATAACTAGTGATATGAGGATGAGATGTACTTTAAAATTTGGTAAGCTAAGATGACAAGTATTATATTAAACCAAATGACTAAGTTAAAATAAGAGTAAATTGGGTAATCGAAAAGCCAAGGCTACCAAAGACCAAAAAACTCAAACAAGTAAACATTAAGCAAGAAAGGCAAACTCACCAAGTCAAACCAAGGATACATGTCAAAAAATATGGTAATAAAATAGCAATGGTAAAATTAGAAACAAAATGGTAAAATAACATTGATGAGTGAGCAATCACAATCCTTATCTCACTTAACAATGGAAAAAGGTATGTAAAAAGGGAAAACATCATTATCAAGTGAGAAGTAACAAGCCAACCTCACTCAGTAATGTAAAAATGTATAGACTCAAGTGCCCATACTAGAAGGGTAGTATAACAAATGACAAATTGTAAAAACAAATCAAGTCTAGGAATGTAATTTTATGGTGTAAATAAAGAAATCCATAGTTTCTCAAACATGTTGTTTTGTTCTAAAGATAGATAAAACTAAAACAAAGTAGCATTAGCATGTTTTTAAGATGTGAAGAATAAGGAATTAAAAAAGGAAAATAGATTTAGAATCATAATTTTCTTGTCAAGGGGGGAAATGAAATGGGTAAAAGGGATAATGAAGTAAAAACCAATATAGAGGAAGTCTTTATCGAAGTTAAGACACTCAAATTAGGTTTGTCAAAACAAGAGGACTTTCAACATTAAGGAATCTAAAGAATTTATCTTAGCCATAAGAGTCTTAGATCAATAAATGAAGTACATAGATCATTCCATGAAGTCTATATGCTTGAAAATTAAAATGGACCTAACTTCCCATAGTGTATTCCCCATTCCTTAGGACCCCTTATAGAGCCATCGATCAACTAAAAAGATTAGGTACTTGCATGAGAAAGTAGGTAGAACCATTGAGTTTGTTGAATTATCCTTGACAATATACTAGCCTACTACACCCTAATGGACCTTGGCTCTATGTGAGGCCAACTATGGAGTTTGAACTTCAATTAGAAATAGGAGATGTGCTTAGAATCATGTCTTTTGATGTGATTTTAACTTTTGATATTTTTATGTTGTCTTTTAGATATCATTTTTGTTTGTTTCAAATTATTTGGATTTTAAATTTCTTAATGGATTTTTTTATTCCTCCTTCATATAGATTTTAAAAACCAAACATGGGTGCTAAACAAGATTTTTATTTGTAAACTTGGGGCTTGGTTGCTAAGAAAAATAACTTAAAAGAGCATGGGATCTAAGAGTCTCATAAATTGAGGTGAAATAAAAGTGATATCTTGACTTCAACCTTGTTTAATCTAATGTGGAGTGAAAGGAAAGGAAATCAAGAGGAATGACACATAGAAAATTTTGAATTACTTCAAATTGTAAAAAATATGACAAAAGGTGAAAAAGAGATACAATGATAGTAAAGTGAGATTATTTATCATAACAATGAGGGGAATGGAGTAAAACATGCTAACATATATTTTTGTTTAAATTCCATCTATTGAAAGAAGCAAAAGCTCAAGATAAGAACAAGGATCAAAAACACATTCTAGAAAAAGAATAAAAAGATGGTAATTTTATGAGGAAGGCCAGGGCTTATCCATGGTCTTACACTACAACTCATAAATTAAAAACCCACGAGGGTGCCAAAAATAATTAGAAAAATAAAGAAAAAGAAAAATAAATATGGTATTTGTGAGGAAGGTTAGGTCGTATCCATGGTCTTACAATACAACTCACAAAAGATAAATTCAAGGGATGCCAAAAAGAGTGTAAAAAGAGAATGAAAATAAATAAGACAATGGTACATCATGAAGAGAACCAAATCTTATCCATGGTTTTATAATGCAATTCATGAGAGAAAGGGGAAACCAAAACACCAAAAAGGAAAGACTAAAGGATTATGAAAAGGGAGAACTATTGTAGAGGGAAATACCCATGTAATTAACCTACAAAAAGTGTTAGATAGATAACATGTAGAAATCATGAAATGAAGGGAAGGATCCTACACTAATGTCTATATTAAGGATAAACATGTGAGAGACAATCCTATGTGTCTCGAAAGGTTTCTTGGAGTTGAAATAGTTTGGTAGGATGTAATGGAGAATAAGAGTGGGGATCACAAGATGCCCCAAAGGGTAGGTGTATGTAAGTATGGGCATCATAAGATGCCCCAAAGTTTGAAATGATATGTGGGTGGGCAATGTAAGATGCCCCAAAGGATAGATTAATGTATGGATGGATATTGCAAGATGTCCCAATATCTAAAAAGAATAATTAAAGATAAAAATCAAAGATAACCCCATATAGTATCTAAATGGATTCAAGTTGTCCAATAAAATTTTGATAGGGGACATGATGCTTGAGGAAAGAAAAATGATGCAAATAAGGAAAAATAATGAGCTAGATTGGTAAACAAGGAAGGTGATAAATAGTATATGTTTGAATAAATAAACCTAGCATAGTAAAAATGGCATATAAATAGTACAAGGTAAATTGAGTCAACTTATCACACCTAATAAAGAATAAAAAAGTGTATAGGGTTGATTGGGTTGACCTGGCACAGTAGACAAGGAAAATCAGATAGGCTATAATAGACTATGTCGACTAAAATGACTATGTACTAAAATAAGAAATATTTTTCAAGTAATTATAAAATAAAGAAGTAAATGGAAACAAACAATCAATTATATCAATAAGAGTGATCCAATTGAGGCACATAATACAAAACCTTACACCAATGTTGACTAATGCAAGTTTTTTCAATGCAATACATAATTCAGCAAAGAGCAATCAATTAACTTGGAAAGTAAAAGCTAAGTGGTCAACCTAAATGTTATTATATTATTAGATTATATTTTTAAATGTGATAATAATTTGGTTGTAAGCAAGAAACTAAAAAGCAATCTCAAGATGGTTTCAAAACATTTGGGCTAAAAGGGATCTGTATTGGTAATAGTATAGGCTTTGTATTGGGTCATACCCCCTCACTTCACACACCATAGTGATAAAGGTTTTAGTTGCTTAGCCAAAATATATGATTAACTATGTGTTTATACTTGGCTATAAAACCAAGTCAACTTCTCCCTTGGTGATGAAATCCAAGTAGCTTGGCCTTGGGTAGACAATTGTTAAAATGCTTGTTTAATATTTTGTAATTTGGTCATGTGTGCATAAAATAGAAAATAGTGAAACTAAATGGTATATTTAAAACCACCTAATTAGATTATGTGAACTATTCTAAGCATACAATTATAAAAAAATGAAAGTATGAGCTAATTACTAACATATAAAGATTAATTCCAACTTTGAAACATAGTATAGTGTCAATTCAATCAATAGTGTATGAATAAAATATAGAATAAATTTGATAGTTTCACCTCTATGCTATGAAATAAAAAGATCTTAAAATGAATAGTGTTGATAGGGTCAACCTAGTTATCTAGATAGCACACAGAATATAGAACTAGGTTGATAGAGTTAATCTAGTTGATTGTATAGGGGTAGTATTAAAAACTATAAACTATGAAAAATAAAGACTATAAAGAAAGAGAAAAATAATATAAAGTAACCTTAGTGGGTTGGAGGATGTAGAAAAGTGAGATTACTATCAAAAACCTTACTAAATGCTTTTAAATCCTACTAAAAAGGTCAACTGGGTCAACCAAGATTTATGAAAACCTATTACTAAGTGATTGAAATGTACAAGGTTAATTGGGTTAACCTAGTAGTTTGAATCTAATGCCTAAAAGTCTAAAAAACTATACTATGTTGACTGAGTTGATCCAATAGCATATACCTCAAAAATAACTTGCCCAGAAAGAATAGAGTCGTTTGGCTATGATTGTGTGTTAAACATGTACACAAAAGTTAGTACTATGTTGATATAGTTGACCTAGAATCACAAATATATGAAAAATAAAATGATAAAATAAGTGAAGAAAACCCTGCAAGGGTTAGATTCACATTGGGTTCACTAGAATGTATACAATCAAAAATTCATCATATTTATAAATCAATCTTAACTTGAAGAAGATAGATCATACCATACACTTTTGATTGGGGATACATTTGTTAAGTGGGAGCATGACCAATATGAGGATCCACTAGACCTAATTAGGGGATATTTTATCACAATACACCATGTTAAGGAGGGCTTCAAAGCCTCTAGTATAACACAATCATGTAATATCCCTAAGGGGGTCCTAGGTTTTGATATTTCATCTATACTAATAACAAGTAAAGTAAATAGAATCTAATGCTCAACAAAACTTGTGGCGCAATATGAGGGGTTAGTAAACAATCAAAACATGTACACGATAATCTCAATTAAGCTAAATATGAGTAAGAACCTAATACATGGAATATGAAGATTAATATTATTCGAAACCAATATTTATGATACTTCTATCCACTAAAGAAAGGAGCAAAGTTAGAGAATACTTAGTTGAATATGAACCCATCGAGACTCAATCTCTCCCTTGTTCAATGGGGATTTTAAAGAAGTTATTTTGGTTTGTAAAGATCACTAAGAAAGGCTAAAGCATCCATGTCTTATCCATAAGACTATGTTCTCCAAGTAAAAACCCTAAGCTAAGACTCCTCAAGTAGAATGGTGGAAGAGCAGATTATAAAGAAATGTGAGTGAATAATAAGTATTGATTACATATTGAAATAATGATGAAATTATATTATATTTATAGTTATATTTGACCCTTAACCCTTCCAAAAAATTTAGCTAATAAGGTTGACCCAGTTGACCTAGTACAATTTTGGATAATTATTCATTAGATCATGAGTTAGGTCAACCAAGAGCCAAACTAGTTCCTAAGTGAAAATCACCCAAAACTGTATGGGGTCAACCCAGTCAACCTAGCATAATTGACTATCAAAAGGTAATTAAGGTGAGTAAAATAGGGATGGAGAGTGGAAAAAACTATAGGAATGTGTAAAGGAATAAAAATAGCTTAAGGAATGGAAAACAATCTTATGAAGCACCAATGGTCTACCCACCCCTTTCCTAGTGCACCCCTTAGAGCATGCACTCAGAGAGATTGAGTCTCAATGGGTTATTACAAGATTTAAAGCATCATTATTTTATAAAATTTGAAAATATTATGTGCATACACTTGCCATCAACATAAATTACTTATAGTAAGGACTATCTAAGCAACTAGCTTAAGATCCCAAGGTTGGAGGTCACATACCTCTCCTCCAATAGCACCCCAAAGGATGGAAAAGATGAGTCAAGACCCATTTAAAGAATCTTTTTATAATATCCTTAATCAACTTATCTAGACCTCCCTAATCATGTTACCACCTATAACACCTATCAACCCTCATATTCAAAAACCATCATGGTATAAAGAAAATAGGTCATACACATACCATCGAAGTAGGGCACAACACAAAAATTTGTAACACATTAAAATTCATAGTCCAAAATATATTAGATGAAGATGACATCTTAACAAAATATCCAAATCATGCCCATCACATTATAGTTACATCCACCGTAAAAGGGAACATATCAGAACAAGCTATAAAGGAGGATAGAATTATTGATTAGGTTCAGCACCATGATCTCCCCCTAGATAATGATGATTCTGAGAACATAATGAATCCTCTTCTATGCTATATAGATGTAGTTTATATAGCCACATGATCCCAAGCATAAGTTCATAAGACCCATACTCATCAAAAATCTAAAGTAATTATTGTTAAAGCATCGACTCCTACCAAAAATAGTTTGACAACACCTACCCCTAAACCTAAAGTCTCCATTTTAGGAAAGGCACAAAATAATAATGCTTCAAAGATCATACAAATATCAATTATAAAGTAGTTTCATCAACTAATGGTCAAGATTTCCTTATACAAACTTGTCCAAAAATTCCCATAATATCATGAAGCTATGATAGAAGCCTTACGAGTTATAGAAATAAAAGCAAATGAGCCCCAACCATTGTCAATCTTCATTGTATCACTTCAAAAACCCTTGTCCATAATGTTTCATGATTTGGAGATACCACCTTTATAGCCAAATGACCAGGATCCATCTTTGTTTATTATTTCCCAAATAGATCAAAATTAGATTAAAAGAGTCATGATAGATAATGGTGTTAGCATAAAAATTATATTTTTCCATGCATTTAAATAACTATAGTTTTTTGAGATAGTGGTATCCTAATCACTTGCCATTCTATGAGCCTTTATTGATATTGTTACCCTTGAATTAATAATGGTAGCACTTCACATTTAGGTGGGTATGCAAGTCCTTCAAAAAAAATTCTATATTATTGCAGGATAATTTTAGTATAACATTCTCATTAGACATCTATGGATACCTATTATGCATTACATCCCCTTTATTACATCAGTGTATTAAATTTGAACATGAGGGAAAAATCCACAATGTCTCATCTAACCCCCATCCATTCAAAACATGTAACCTTACCAATGAGGTCCTAATCCCATTATAAAGTGATACCCCATCCCCATCCAATGAATCATCCACTAGTACAACCATCCTTACATCAAGACTAGGTAAGGAGTCTATGGATTCTTCCTTTCAATAGATTTCAATTAGAGATTACCAATTACTGATACTTAATACCCTCCCTACTCCACAAGAATATGGATGTCCCAATAAGCAGTTAGCTTATTGACCAAATCTAGGGAAAATTATTCCCTTTGGTCTACCATTTCTTCATACCCATCTGATTTATGGGGGAATTAACCAACCTTATACAGGCCCTTTTGAACAAACTTGAGCTAAACTATTTACATCTAACTTTTCATTTATTGATAAACCCCATTTCATACAAACATACCTATAATGATGCACCTAGAAAGGTTTTAGTATGGGACATTATGAATAGGGCCCACATGAGGTTGTATTAGGGTAGTTTATAAAATCCCATAAGAAATATGAGTTTGGATTTAGAAAAAATCTCAAATCCTCCTCAAAGTTTACTCTTCCCCCATCCTTGAAAAGGATACACCATCCTCACCATCTAACACCCCATCCTCAACTAAAAACATCGTATCCATTTAACTTAAAAAAATTATTCAATGTATTTTTAGTATAACCTCTCATATATCAGTACAATGGTGAGGTCCAAACCATTCCTCTATCCTAACCTAACCTGATAGCAAAGGACTGTCCCACCATCCCTATGTTTTCACTAAATCTAGCACTCTAGAAGAGGTTGTTCAAGCTTCTTCTAGATTTGGGAAATATGAGAACATTTTTAGGTATGTGGGTGTACTTGTATTAGAGATGAGCCTCTAGGTTTAAGGGATAGCTCCTTGAATATATTATGTAATTGTTTCCACTTAAGCTACTACTTATTTATGGGGGAAAAGAGTTAGAAAATGCATAAATTGAACCTAATATAAAGAATATAAAGCACCAATAATGTCTTCCACATGACCATCATATTTATACTACTCTAAAATAGAAAATACAGATTAGTCTCTAAGTGTTAATAGATTATAACATGAATATTTTAATACAAAGGTGAGATATGAGCAATAATACAAGGTAATTGAAATAGAGGGAATATTTCACATTCTAAGGATAATTATTCACTTGAAAATATTTACACATTATATTTCACTCTATATGAATTGTTAGGCTAGGAACTCTTACTCAAACATGAAAGGATAAGGGAAGGAAGGATAGATAATTATCACTTCTCATCACCATACATCACCTGCAAACTTAGACAATTATTTAAAACTTAGAAAATAGACTTGTATTACTGTTTAAAAGAAGAATATAAAATCAATCTAGTAGCACTTCACCATACATGGTGTGGTCATCCTTATAATAGCTCAAGAGATATATTTATATGGGAAAGATAGTAAAAGAGAGGGAGATTTTTGGCACTCAAAAGGGGAATCAATGAACTCAAATATATTTAAAAATTTTACAACTACCTTCATCAATAAATATCACTCAAAAACTTCTTGATTGATCCCAATCACTCTAGTCTATTTCATCATTACAATATCCTCTCTATGGATCTCTATGTGGTTATAATATCAAGATCAAGTCTTTTTCACTTTGTTCTGACACAAAATTGCTCATGATTAGTTTGTTGATGTGTGCCCAAATGGGGAGAAGGGTCATATCCATGCAAATAAATTTGGTGATAGTCATTAAAGTCTCTATGTCTTCCTCTATAGGTCCCCCATGGTACCATCCAATCCTAAAATATTTACTCCTAGCTCAAACTAAATTGTGCTTAAGCTTAGCTCCATCATGCTTTCTTTCCTTGGTCAAAAACTAACCTTTTTACCTCCATCTAAGACATTTAGGATTTCCTTTATTTTATTTGGTCATCAAAAACTGACTTAGATAATTGATCCCTTGATTCATATCATACCATTAATTATTCTAGGTATGAATGAATGTAAGCCTTTACATCTTCTTTGAAATGTTAATCCTATCTCTACTTATGCCACATGTCAAATGTACATTAATCCTCAAGATAATTCTATTAGTCTATATATTTACACACTTGTTCCATGTGTCAACCCCTTGAGCTCTTTAATTCTTTTGACCTCTACTTACTATCATATCTAGATGCTTGATCAAATGCAAACTGTTGATCTATTAGGACCCATTTTTGAACTCCAATGGCTACTTTATGATATTATTTTTTAATGTCCTTGCTCTCTTCAAAAGATGTTTGTGTGATCATCATTAATGGTCACATGATTGTCAAATTTAAGATCAATAGGATTGTCTTACTCTATCATTAAATTTGACATCCCATTGACCATCATTCGTTGTTTCATAGAACATTATTAGCATCTTATGTGTTTCAATGAATTTTAGCTTATGTTTCAAGAAATGAAGAAGAAAGAAACTAAATATGGGTATGGTAGGAAAACCTATTTGGTGTGAGCACACTGAATTAGATAATTTTAGAGAGATCTTCTTTGGCTTGGGAGGATGTCCTGTAAATAAGCTAGCACTAAATAAAATGATTGGTTAAATAGATATTTGGGTGGATTTTATAATGCTAGCTAGATCGTAGAAGAAAGAGCTTCTTTGAGGGTTGTCAATCCACACATTTTAAACAATTAAGTTTATAAAATAGAAGATAAATCACTTACATCAATAATTAAAAGGTACTAAAATCAAATATAATAAATGCTTGATAAATAAATAGACTAAAATGGTTAATGTATTAATAAATGGGTCAATACTAATGCTAAATAGTTTGGGTGTGATTTATAAAATAGGTTGAAGGTCTATAAATAGGTAGATGAAAAAACAATTGGATTTTTTTAAGGGTAAGTGGATGAAAATAGCTTGTTATTTCTTGCCACAGTGACCATCGATGATTGGTATGACTATTAGTAGTTGGGGTGATTATCAATGGTTGAGATAATCATCGATGGTTGGACAGACCATCGATAGTCAAGATGACCATCAATGGTTACTATGTATTGGGTTTGGGTGATAAAAAGTTAGATTTATAGGATCACAAAAAGTAATTCTAAGAGATTGGTTTATGTTAGGTTGATTGTAAAATGGAACATAGTAATTGATAGACTAAAAATAAATACTTATCTTATCATAGATTGATAGGATAGATGGTTGAGGTGGTTGGATCATTAGTGGAGTCTAGCATGATTTTGGTAGAGTAATGATACTTAGATATTGATTGGGAGGTGGAAATGAGTCATCTCTCTATCATGATGGTTAGATTTTTTGATTTTTAGAAGAAGTGACCTATAAATAAACTCTAGATACCAAGGCTCTTGAAGTCCTAGATCCATTTTCACCTCTTTCTCCTCTCTCGTTATAGGCAAGGAAGGAGAGGTGAAATAAGATGTTAACAAGGGGTCTAACTTGATATCTAATTTTAACTTCAACATGCATGGGCTCACACATGAATTAGACATTTTAATTATATAAAATCAAGTTAGATTAAAGTTTTAATTGAGCTGGTTAAGATGGTGGAACCTGACCGTCAATGGTCAAGGTGACCATCGATGGTTAAGGTGACCATCGATGGTCGAGGGTCAAGGTAATGTTGGGTTGAAAGGATGGGTTAAGTCATTAAGTCAAACTAACTTAGGCTAGGCCTGGTTAGGTTTGGCTTACAATCAAGGGGTCAATAGGTGGGCCCAAGGGGATCCTAAGGTGATCTAAGGAATTTGTGACATTCAAAACCATCGTGTGCAGATTTTTGGTGTCTATATATTACCCCTTTTTGTTATATATATTGTATCAATGAGTTGTAAAATAAAAATAGATTTTAGGTCAAACATTTAGTTACCCCAAGTATGGAAGTAGGTATTCTCCCTCAAATTAGGAGTTAATGAGGTAAAACAACATCATGTACATGTTTGATAAGTGATGAATTTGATGAAAAAGGGTGACTATCAGAAGTTAGGCACTAGAATGAAAACACATGCATAAATTATTATAAAAGTGTGATAGCCAATATCATGCATAATGAGGTTAGCATAGTTGGTAAAAAGTAAGGTCGGTGTTATAAGGACAAGTGATAAGTGGTTCATGTGATCACATTTAGGTGCAGTAGTTGGGAACACTCATAAATGCAAGTTTCCTAGGCAAAGTATGTGTTTTCATAGGTATCCAAGGTAGGAAGTGCTCTTACGGAAATCACAAATTGGTTAGGTGAAGTTATGAGTATATGAGGTATGAAGTGCTCCTGAGAAGACACCAATTAGTCAGGTGTGCATAAGTTAGTGTAAGTTCAAAACTTGGTCAACATGGAAATTATTGTCATTATCGTTAAAAGGACCAGGTATAAGTCATCATATAATGTGTGCTAGGTTGGGATAAAATAGACCAATGATGAGGTGATGAGGTGGTTGGTTAGGGTGGGAAGAGAATGTAGTCTCCATGGGTTGGGTTAGGCAGAGAATGTAGTCTCTATTGGTTGGGTTAGTGTAGTTGTGGATAAAAAAGTTGCTTTAGAGACAAAAATCAAAAGTGTTAACAACCTGACCATCAATGGTTAGGGTTGTTAAAGTCAATTGTTAGTGGTCACCATGACGATCAAAGGCTAGGGTGCAAACCCTAAAATGGTAAAAATAAAAAGTGACTCAAATGGGTCATTGTCATTCATTTGTTTGTCAACTATTAATAGTGAGAGCTTGGTGTTTTATGTAAAAGTGTTGACAAGGAATTTATTAGTGGGTGAGTTAACATTTATTAGTGGGTGAGGTTGATAGGTTGAGTTTGCCAAACAGACCAAGGCTATACTAATGAGGTTCTAGGGTGGACATGGATGAGGATAGACAGTGGGTCCCTAGATTCTTCCTCGATGATGGTTGAAGAATGAGGTAGGTGGCATCATTCATTTGGTAGATTAGTGTGAATTTGACAAAAGTCATTCAAATGTGGTAATTTTCTTTATTTTTTATTACTTTAGGAGGGTAAATTTGGGTTATGTGTGTTGTGACCTAGGTTTTAGGGTTTTTAGTGGTTTGGTTAAATTTGTAGGTGAAAATGGAAATTATGAGGGTAGGTAGGTTGGGGGTGGTGTAGAGGACAAAGTTAGGGAAATTAGTTGATGGATTTAGGTGTTTAGCTGGGTTTTGGGTAGGTAAGGTTTGGGATATATCCATAAAAAGTCACACATAGTGACTGTCGATGGTCATCTTGATAATCAATGGTTTATGACCATTGGCAAGATGGCTTCTTAACCATTAGTGGTCATAGTAACCATCGGTGATCAACCCAGTCATAAAGCATTTAAATAAAAAGTTTAAGTAAAGTTGTTTAATATTTGTGAATGTTTAGATGTGATAAAGTTTGTATAATGGGATGCCAAGGGTAAAACCTTAGGCAGTAGTTTTAAGCTAATTGTGATAAAGGAAGTCAAGGGGATGGTTATTGTTGTTAGATAAGGGGTAAGGGATGAATAGTTAATGATGAGGGTGTAGGGTAATAGGTCATGGTTAAAGTGTTAAGGGTAGATAAGATAGGTTAAGAAGCTAAGTTTATAGCCCAAAATGGTATAGGGAACTAAGTTGTTTTCTATCAAACATTTAAAAGCATAAGATAAAATTTAGATACAAGATCAAGTACCACACATCTTCCTAAAGATTCATCGAGCGATGACCCTAGTATATTGGGCTCACATGTAGGAGGTGGGTTTGGGAGTGATGTTGCATTACTAGCATGTACCATGGGATGTAGTGATGATTGTGGCCCTCATCAAGAAATGGGATCTAACCATAAACACATTCCTTCTACCTATTGGTGAGATGACTATCTTGCCAGAGGATACATACAAGATCACATAGCTACCCATTTGGGGTGAGATAATTTATCACATCAAGCAAGAAGAAAGAGATGAGTTGATGGAGATGTTGTACAGTAATGAGCATGATTTTTTGTAGGTGGCACATTGGAATATTTAGTTATACTCCATTATATCATAGGGCAATGGATGATAGGAGACTAATGATGATGATGATGATGATGATGATGATGATGATGATGATGATGATCATAATATCATGCTTTGTTGTTTTAGATTCAAGTAGTGAGAGGTTTTTGTATCTATTATTAGGGGTTTTGGTAGAGATGCTACTAAGCTACATACTATTTAGTTAGGTTCTTATGCTACTAGTCTAGATATATAGGGAGATATGGGATTTTAGATCACATAAGAGATAAGGCATTAATATCAGGTTCATGATACACTATTGGGCATATGAACACATCTAGGTTTTGTGGTTGATGGGGATGAAATGGGAGGGGTATGCCTAGATGGACCCCAGTGTCATGGCCAACGGAGCTACCATGCTTATTTTTCTCCATATTGGTGACATGTTAATTTTCCTTTAGGATGAGTTCTCTAATGTTGAATTCTCATAATTTAAGGTGTTTTCTATAGGCACATTTGATGCACTCTCAATAGACATGAAGATGTGTGAGGGTAGCTAAATGATGTTCATCAAGTAGCTCAAGCTGGCTAAATGGTGTCAATGATAATCATCTTCAAAAATGGATCTTGTAAAGATATGTGAAGAGAAGGAATTCGGACCTCAAGAGGTAAGACAGCCTTAGCTCCAAACATAAGGGAAAAAGGTGTAGCACTCATAGGGGTTTGAATGTTATTAAGACATGCCCACAAGGCAAAAGGTATATGCAAATGTTAATCCCAACCAGAGTCATTAACCATCTTAGTTATCATGTTGTTAAGATTTTTGTTAGAGAATTCTACATATCCACTCACTTGAGAGTGATAGGGTGATGATAAACTTAATAATAAATGTGTCACAAAGACCCTAGACTTGTTTGTTTTTAAATTATTTTTCATTGTCGATGATAATTTTGTGAGGAACACCAAAGTGGTAGATGATGTGATGGTTGATAAAGTCAGCAATATTTTTAGCTTTTATCAAGACAAGAGGAATAGCCTTGACCCATTGGGTAAAATAATCAATTATGGTGATGATAGAATGGTGTCACTATGAAGAATGGAGGTTAATTTCACCAATAATGTCTAGACCCCATTATGCGAAAGGCCATAAATTTATGGATATGAAAAGACTATGGCTAGGTGTGTAATGCAAATTGGCATGTTATTGACACTTAACACACTTTCTCACATAATCAAAATAGTCTTGGTTAAGGGTAAGCTAGTAATATCCAAGGTAAAGGATGTTTTTATCCATGGCAAGGCTATAGAAGTGTCCCCCATATATCCCATCATACCTTTCCTTGATAGCATGAGAGGCTTCATGACTATGTAAGTAACGGAAGAAGAGACCATCAAAACTATCTTTGTAAATAATTCACCCCATAATGGCATAATGTGAGGTACTCTGAATAAATTCTCTTTGTGCATTCCTAGAAAGATTGAAATAAATGATGGCAAGGTTAATATAGTCAAAAGTATGTTGATACCAAAGGTCAGGTTAGGTCACCTTCAGACTAAAGATGGTGGGAGAATCTAATTTGATGTAAGAAGGTTAGGTAAGTATGTGGATAATGATAGATAGTTTAGAGTTAGAGGGTGTAGATGGGATCTAAGAGGTGAGGGAAGCCATGGTGTCAACAAACTTGTTGGTAAATCATGGGGTAGATTGGATATGGTAGTGTTCAAATAATGTTAAGAGTTCATCAACTAGTTATTTTTACTATTACAAAACATCATTCTTATACTAGTAAGATCCATTCATTTGATTTACCACAAGTTGGGAGTCACCAAAGTTATTGATTATTTTGACTCCCAAGGCTAACACAGTTTGAAGGCCTATGGCTAGGGATTCATACTCAACCATATTATTGTACATTCAAAATCTAGATTTAAATACAAAGGAAGAGGTTCACCATTAAGGGGAATAATGATGATACTAGCACCCCCACCACATTAACACTTTGATCCATTAAATAACATGGTCACTTGATAAGTGAATTTTTCCTAAGAGAGGGTTGCAATGGACTCATCAGGAAACTCAAAAGGAAGAGATTGATTGTTTGCTAATAATGCTTCAGCCAATTGGTTGGCAATGCCTTGCCCTTTAATTGAATTTTGCTAGAGGAACTCAAAGATAAACTTTGATAAAAGCATGAGCCACTTGGATATACATTGGTTTTGGTGTGGCTTGAAGTGCATGTAATTGAGTGGGTCAGTATTGGTAATGACATAGGCCTTGTGGTTAAAATGGTAGTGGCAAAGTTTGGTGGAAATAAAGACTAGGGCTATGAAAAGTTTCTTGGTATGGGTTTACTGAGTCTCATACTCTATAAACATGAACTTAATATAGTAGATAACTTAATATTTGTGTTGTTCATCTTGATGATCAAGCATTGCCCCTAAGGAGTGATCTGTAGTAGAGGTATAAAGGTACAAAGGTTGGTCATCCTTGGGAGGGGTGAGGAAAGGTGGAGATAAAAGGTACTCTTTGAGTAAATAAAAGGAATTTTTATAGTCATTAATCCACTTAAAATATATATCCTTCTTCCGAAGGTGATGAAAGGGTTGGCATCGATCTAAGAGGTGGAAGATAAAGTGATGAATGGATTAGAACTTTCCCTATAGGCTAAGGTGGGTGGGAGGAGGCATGTTGAAGATGGATTTGATTTTGGTGGGATGAACTTTGATTCCTTGAAGGGAAATGATAAATCCAAGGATATTTCTCGAGAACACCCCTAAAATTCACTTCTTGGGATTGAGGTAGAAATGGTAATGGATAAGTCACTTAAAGATAATTATGAGAATAGCCAAATGATCCTTATAATATTTGGATTTACTAATGATTTCATCCATATAGTCCTCAATGATTTTATGGATAAGGTTATGGAATATTTAATTCATGGCACATTGTTAGTTACACTAGCATTCTTTAGACCAAAGGGCATGGCTTTATAGTAGAAGGTCCCCCATGGGGTGATAAAGGTGGTCTTGTGCTAATATTTAAGGGTAATTATCATATGATTGTAACTTAAGAATTCATCCATAAGGGATAAAATCTCATGGCCAATTATAAGATCAACTAGTTGGTCAAATGCTTGGTAAAGGAAAGTCATCTTTAGGGTAAGCAAGGTTAAGGTCATGAAAGTCCACACCAATGCATAGTCCCCCTATGGCTTTCCTAACAGATACAAAATTTGAGACCCATTGAGGGTAATCAATGGTTTTAATGGAATTCACAGATAGGAGATGTTAAAGCTCTTCTTTAACAAGAAGGGATATATGATGGTGCATTCATCAAAGTTTCTACTTGATAGTTTTGGCATCATCATTGGTGACTATATTATGGGTAATGATGAAGGGTTAAATCCCTAAAATGTCACTATAATACCAATTAAATGTTATGATATGGTCTTAGAGGAAAGAGGGGAAGTCTGAAATCTCCTCAAAATTCAATGATTGGCCAATTTTAATAATATAAGGGTTGTTTAGAGTGCCCAAGTTGATATCCATGTTGGATTCATTCAACATGGTCAAATTATTAGGGGGAAGGATTTGTGGATGGAATAATATAGTGAACCAAGATAGGTGAGAATGGAATCATCATCCTAAAACTAAATGGTGTTAATGGTAGGAGAATAATCTCCTATCATCTCAATATAGGTCATAGTGATGGTTACATTTTCCCTTACCTTTTGATAGGTCAAGGGTCTAAGGCTAATCATGTTGATGAAAAAAATTTAGCGGGGGATGATTCCATAATCCTCACACTCAGGTGGTGAAGAGGTTGGTGAGGAAGGGTTTTTTTCCTCAATAATGGTGGTAGTAGGTGGTTTGGTGTTCTTCTAGTTGGAAATAATGAAGCTAAGGCCATGTTTATCATGAGATAGTCTTGTCTCAATTATAATAAACTCATGTGGGTTATGCTCATATCATCCCAAACCAAATCCTTTCCAAGCATAACTATGGAGGTATGTCTTGGAAAAGTCTAGGTTGTCTAGATAGGATAAGATAGAGGTCAATGGTTGAGGCAAAAAGGAGGTGGAAAAAGCATCAAGTGGCTTTGTCAAGTCCCCCATAGATGAAATGGGTTTGATGGTTTGAAGGTTTGAGGGGAATAATGGCTCTGATATTGGGGTCATAACTGAGTTGGTGGTCAAGTTTCCCATACTCTTGGGGAGTAGATAAAGCATCAATGGTGAGGAGGCAATATTCCCCAAGTGAAAGATGTTGAAATGTGGATTCCAAGTGGTTAATGGTAGGGATTTGTTTCAAGGGGATTGATGAGCTAGTAGGTGCCTCATTAGTTGAAATAGATATGACTTCATCCCTCATGGTTGAGGGTTTATTTTTGGCTGATGAGGGTGTGCTACATAGAGGTAGGATGACATCATTGGGTTGATAAGTCATGTCCCATATTGAAAAGGGACTTGTGTCAACTTGTATAGTGCTAACCTAACCTTTGTGTTCAAATTTGATGTAATGAAAAAGGGTGGAGGTACACAACCCATAGATCAGCTCCAAGGTCATCCCAACAAAACATTATACTAGAATTCACCTTCCACTACATAGAAGGGTTTAGGGAGTGTGTGAGGCACTAAATGGATATGAAAGACAATAGTTCCCAAAGTAGTGGCCATGGTGTCATTAAAGGATCAGAGGATGGTCGAGGTTTTAGACATGACATTATTTGGTAGATTGAGTTGATTATAGGCATGAGAGGAGATGATATTAATGTTGTATCCCCCATCAATCATGACCTATTTGATGTGGGTCTAGTTGATGTAGGTATGATGAAAAGAGGGGGTTTTATGTCATCAAGGTGGATAGAAGGTATTTGTGAATCCTTGAAGGTGACAAGGTTAGAAATTTGGAGAGCACAAACAAAGGCTACTAGAGGTTGAGGGTCTTCAAGTTGGACCTCTATTGATTGCAATGCCTCTATCATTGCTTGGTGATGATGAGGTAAGGTATAAATCAACTCATATAGGCTCATCTTTGTTAGGGTTTGGTGAAGTTTTTTTAGCACCACTCTCTTAATTGATTTAAAGGGGTTAGATTGAGAGGTATCCAAGATAGATACTTTGGGTTTGGATAAAGATGAAAGTACTTGAATTTGACTTGGTTGGGAGGTGGAAGATGGGTATGTCCATGGGACGGACACTTTAGCCTTCCCCTTATCCTTTTGTTGAGTGTGTGATCATATGACCACATAGATAGTATGGATAGAGGGAAGAGTTGGGGTAGGAGATTGGTTTAGTTCCTCATCACTCTAAAGTGAGAGTAGGGGAGTAGGTAGGCATTGGATATTGGTTGTTTTTTGGACCAATAGCAAACTCATGGGAGGTTCATTTGTTAATAGATCATCCTCATCATGGATTTGATGGATTATGGTTTGAAGAGCTTTATAGTTCTTCATGTCATGCCTGGGTGTCCTATGATAGGTGCATACTAAATGATCATTCTACCAAAAGGGTTTTGGACATATAGGTTCAAATGGTTTGATAATAGGTAAGGTCAAGTAAGAGGCTTGTAGTAACCTTTATAAAATAGTTGAGTAAGACTTGGCTAAAGGTGGCAAGGGTCCAGAGGTTCCATCTTTGGTTGGTGAGATGGAATTCTTTTTAGAAACAAGATTAGTGGTAGAGGTCTTAGGTAAGGTGGTATTCATAATGGGTGATTTTAGTTTAGGTAAGGAAGTTGATAATTTAGAGGTAGGATATACCAAGGTAGCTAGGTTGGTTATTGATGGCTCAGTAAAGATGGGCATGTCAGAAAATAAGAGTGATGGGGTAACCAAAAGTGGTGGTTGTGTTTTGGTTGAAATAGTTAGCTTCCTAATAAAATTAGAAAGGTGAGGCCCCAATATAAAGGGCAAGGTTGAGGGGGTAAAAACTCTATCCTTCTAACCTTTTGTTGTTTTTGCCTCCTTGGTTGATTTGGTTTGGTGCTTGGTTGGTGGGTATGGTAAGTCTAGATCCAGTTTCAAGCATAAATGATTAAGGCTCGATGTAGGGAAGATGCCAAAGGTTTTGGATGGTTTGGTTAGTTTGGTTAGAGAGGATTATTTGGTGTTTTTGGATTTAGTTACTTCAAATGGTTAGGTTGGTAGAAGTTTTTATTGGTTTGGTTGATATGATAACAGGTTGGATGATAGAAGTGGTAAGCTGGTCCATCAAAGAGGTGGTTAGAGGTTCCTATTTGGTGATGTAAGGGAGCCCCAACTATTTCCAATAGGTGGCTCAATCCATGTCAAGATTTGAGATAAACTCTAATCTCTTAACTAGTTTAGAGAATGGTTTATAGATTGGTCTTATTCTTTAGGCAGTGGGCTCAAAAGATAAACCCATAGGTTGAGAAAGGGGAATGGTGACCTCATCCCTTTTCTCAATCAAAGGATGCAATTTTTGTATGGATGGTTTCTCTATATGGGGTACAAATGCATTGGTTTCTTCCTTAGGAATGATCTCTAAGTGGGAAGTGAATTATTTGGTAGTTGAGGGAGAATGTAAAGTGATAATGGTTGATTTCTCGGGTATGTCAATTCAAGGAGGGGTTGATGACTCCAGTACCTCAATAAGTGGAGGAGAGGAAAAGGTTACTTCCTTGATTTAGGTCTCTAAAGGAAGATAAGGTGACTCCACTACCTCAATAAGTGGAGAGGGTGAAGAATAGGTAGATTAGGTGGTAGTTTCTTCAGCAATGAGCATGTCAAGAACCATATTGATGGTATGGGAATTATGACAACACTCAACTTTTTTTCTCTCATTTTTGGTAGGTGTATGAATAGGAAAAGGTTGTCTAAAAATGTCAAGGGCTTGGTTTAGAGGTGTGTTTGGGTTGTCCAACATAAGTTCCCCCTTGTCAATGAGGGTTTGGATAATGTTTTTGAAGGTATTACACCTACTAACGTCATGCCCAACTACTCGATGAAAATCACATAGGTCATTATCATTATACTATCTAAGTGTAGGATGAGAAGAATCAAATTATTGAGGGGTTTTGATAGGAGAAAGTTGTATGATATTGGATTTTAGTAACTTTTCTAGGACCAAAGCATAAGATTCCCCAAGTGGAGTAAATTGCTTTTGATTATTCTAGATTGTGTTTCTCATATTTTATTTTGAGGATTTAGAGGAGTTTTGTTGATTGATAGATGGTGGAGGAATGGTCTTAAGGAAAACTACATTCATATTCCCTTACTTTTGGCATTGATATTGGTTTGGTTATTTGGTTATGAGGAAGATGCCTCATTGGTTTTATAGGTAGAGTTTTATTTTTCAACTTTGACTTTCCTTCATTGATGGCTCTATTTTCTAGCTTATACACCATGGTAAAATATTTTTAAAAGGTTCTAAATATCTAGACATGCAATGCAGAAGAGATGTGATTGGCACATGCTTGAACAAAAATTTCTATCAGTTTGGGTTGGGGTAAGGAAAAGGAAAGTTGATTGATTAGGCTCCTCCAATGGGCTACAAAATTAGTAATGGATTCATCATCAAATTTTTGGATAGAGTGAATTCTAGTGATGGAGACTTTCTTGGAGATGTTTATTGAAAAGTGATCCAATAAAGTTTGGGCCAGCTAGGTGAAGGAAAAGAGAGAGCTTTTAGTTATAACACTATACTCATTTAATATTGGACTAAATAGGGACATGGGGAAGGTACGAAGCAGTGCATCATTTTAGGCAATCAAATAATATGCATGACTAAATTCCATGAGGTTCTATTGGGGATCTTCCTTACTTTGAAATTTATAAAACATTGAAATTTCCCACTAAGGAGGATATGGTCTGACAGGGATAGATGGGTGAATGGATTCATTATAGATCTGGTCATATGATAAGATGTTGTATAAACCAAAGACAAATGACTCTAAGTTAATCATTTTATCCATGAGCATTTTCATTAGATCTATTTGAGGTTGTGAACCTAACATATTGTAAGTTACATACTATTTTAGTGGTTAGGTGACATATTGATAACTAGTAGGAAGTTGAGGAGTTTCCACATATTAATATGTGGACACAAGTGGTTGGGTAGATACCACATATGGGTAGGTGGATGTAGGTGGTTTGGTAGTGGGTAGAGGTACATGCCCTTGTGGGTTAGGGATGTAACCTAGGTTGGGTGAAATGGGCACCTATTGTGAGGTTAAGGTGGGTTAGGTAGGAGTTGTGGTTGGGTTTGCAACTAAATGAAAGGTGATGAACTTTGTACTGATTGGTGGTAAGGAGAAGGTATAGACACTACAAGATTTTGAAGTAGAGTAGTGAATAATGGATTGGGGATGGTTGAAGTAAGGTTGACAATGATATTAGTAGGTGTTCCCATAGTGAGGGGAGTAAAGGTGGTTAATGGTTGGGTTTCTCATAAGGTAGAGAAGTTGTTGATGGGGGTAGAAGGCATAAGGGTGTTGGTTAGTTGGGAAGGGTATTTTCCATGGTAGTATCAAAGGGATTATTGGTGGATGAAGATGCTTGAGTAGTCAATGGTTGGGTGGTGACTGTGGTAATAGAAATATTACCTATAAGGTGGGAAGACATGCCATAAGGTGGGTCCATAAGTGGAACTGAAGTAGTGGTATGTTGGGGCAAGGTGTTGAGATAATGTTGAAGGGCCATAGGATTAATATCTAAGAAGGCAGTAAAGTATGTATCTCCTTTAAAAACTACTTGAGGGAAAGAATTACTTATTAAAGGGTGAGGAGAGTCTTCTAGTTTAGAGATGTAATCCATGGGTGAAAAGGTAGAAGAGGTTGATTGTCTTAGTGATGGGTTCTGTTTTATTAGATTATTTTTCTACTGGTGAGTTAGAACCATACAAGATAAGGGGGAGATAATATAAAAACAATCTCACCACTCAAAAAAGTAGAAGACAAGAAATGAGCAAGGAAATAAAAGACACACTAAAAAGTATGTTAAGTTCTCGAGTTACTTTTAGTCTCTCGTTTGGCTTATTCCTTAAGCTTTAATAACTATGTGACTAAAATTGGATTGTAAAGCATGTACTAGAAAATAAGTCTATGGTTGTATTTAGGTTGTATTTAGGCTCTCAAAATGATCTATATTAGAAATCAATACATGACTTGGTATTGGGGCCTACCCCCTCACTTCACACATCACAATGATAAGGGTGTAAGGTTCTTAGTCAATACATACCAATTTCTAGAGTTTACACTCAACTAGAGAGTTGATTTAATCCTCCCCTTGGTAATGACCTCCAAGTAGGATCACCAAGAAAGGGTAAGGTAACCACTAGGTGATGAAATCCTAGTTAGAATGTATATCAAGTTGTTTATATATTTGATTGATGTAGGTGGTTTGGTTTAGTGTGTGATGCAATTGATGATATGATCAAATTACTTTAATTTATTTTAACTAAGTGAGATAAATTTGTAAGCAAACAATGTATACAGTCAATTTTAACCTTGAAGTAAATTTTAATTCTATTTCTGATCATAGAATAGAGAGAAGAGAATATATATGTAAATAAATGAAACCCAAGTAAAGACTCAAGGGTCCCACTGGGTGTGCCAAAAAATTTCAATGAATTTTAGCTTATGTTTCAATAAAGGAAGAAGAAAGAAACTATATACAAGTATGGTAGAAAAACTTGTTTGGTTATGTGTGCATTAAATTAGATGATTGTAGTGAGCTACTCCTTGGCTTGGGAGGATGACCTAAAAATAATATAGCACTAAAAAAAATGGTTAGTTAGATAGATAGTTGGGTGTATTTCCTAATGTTAGCTAGATCCTAAAAGCAATAGCTTCATCAGGGGCTATCAATCTACATGTTTTAAATAGTTAAGTTTATAAAATAGAAGATAAATTACTTGCATCAATAATCAAAAGGTAATAAAATCAAATAAAATAAATGCTTGATAAATAAATATACTAAAATAGACAATGTATAAATAAGTGGGTCAATACTAATGTTAAATAGTTTGGGTGTGGTTCAAAAAATAGGTTGGGGGTCTATAAAAAAGAAAATGAAAAGAAATTTGGATTTTGTTAAGGGTAAGTGGATGAAAATAGCTTGTTATTATTTCATGTCATAGTGACCATCGATGGTTGGTATGACCATTGGTATTTGGGGTAACCATCGGTGGTTGGATGGACCGTTGATGGTTAGGATGACCATCGACGGTTATTATGTGTTGGGTTTGGGTGATAAAAAGTTAGATTGATGGGATCACAAAAGTCAATTCTAGGAGATTGGTTTATGTTGGGCTAATTATGGAATGGAAACAAAGTAATTGACAAACTAAAAACAAATACTTATCTTACTATAGATTGATCAAATGGATGGTTGAGGTGGTTGGATCATTGGTGGAGTCTAGCATGATTCTGGTAAAATAACAATACTTGGATGTCGATTGAGAGGTGATGGTAAGTTATCTCTCTATCATGATGGCTAGATCACTAGATTGTTGAAATAAGTGACCTGCAAAAAAACTATGGATGCCAAATCTTTTGAAGTCCAAGATCCATTTTCACCTCTTGTTCTTCTCTTCTTATAGGCAAAGAAGGAGAGGTGTAACAAGACATTAAGAAGGGTTCTAACTTGTTGTCTAATTTTAAATTTTACATGCATGGGCTTACATGTGAAATAGACATTCTAATTATATAAAATTAAGTCAAAGTGAAGGGTTGGTTGAGTTGGTTTAGATGGTGGAACCTGACCATCAACGGTCAGGGTGACCATCCAAAATTAGGGTGACCATCGATGATCGCAAGTCAAGGTAATGTTGCATTAAAAGGATGGGTTAAGTCATTTGGTCAAATTAACTTGGGTTAGGCTTGGTTAGGTTTAGCTTGCATTTGAGGGGCCAATAGGTGGGCCCAAGGGATTCCTACGATGGTTCAATGGATTTACAACATTCAAAACTATTATCTGTATATTTTTAGTGTCTATACCATGGACCATCAAATTTAAGTACAGATAGATCTTTGCCCAAGCTTTATTTTAATGTTGGCATGAATGTCTTTGATAAATTTGAACTTTAATATTCATTTGTTAGGGCCTAAATTTGATGCCTATGGGGTCATCCTAGACTTTTAAAATTAAATGACTATTTCTTTTAGTCCTTTTGCTAGAGTAATTCTTTCAAGAAAAATGTTCAAAATAATTATGCCTTAGCCTTTTTCTTCAAGACAAAATCTCCAAAATAAATCTTCCTTTTGTAAAAAATGTCTTAAACAATCTTCTCGAAGGAATTGTCTTTAAAATACACATTTTGGAAATGGTACTTTTCCCTTAGAAAAGTTCCCTTCAAAACTTTGTCTTGGTCCACCTTATTGTAAAAAGACCCTTTGGTAAAAATGAAGAGGACACTTTCCCAAAAAACTGGCCTTTTAGGACTTTTACATTGGATCATTTCTTGAAAAATACCCTTTAGAATTTTTACAAAGTTCCCCTCAAAAAATTTACAAGGTGCCCTTTGAGGAATTTGAAGTGGACCATTCTCCTAAGAAAAGACCCTTCAAAAAAATTACACTAGACCTTTTGCTTGAGAAAGATATCGCTCGGTCTTTTTGTAAAGGTCCACTTTGAAGAAATGATCTTTTGTGAAACAATTCCTAACACTTATCCAAAAAAACACTTGAAATAAAGGTCCCAAAATAATTCACACACTTAGTCGAATAAAGTGGGACAAAACTCCCAAAAGAATTAAGCCTTGTATATTTGTTATGGGCTTTGTATGGAACCCTTTCTTCGAAGTAATTTTGAATACTCCAATAACTTGGCCAAAAAACAAAAACAAAACTTCTAAGTGCAACCTTAGGCTTTTCTAGACTTGATCTTGCAACTACTCAATGCCATGAAAATATACTACTTACATATATAATCAGAATTATTTTTAAGACACCAAAAGACACAAGGACTAAGCTAGGCCATGACCAACTTAAAATGGCATATGAAATGACATCAAATGAGATGAAACATACCCAATAACATTATAAAAGGCCCCTATACAATATTTTGACTATAGGGGGTTGATCCATTTTAGACTATGGGGAAAAATGGTCAACATCCTATTCTTTAATGCCAAGATGATGAGTGCATCTTGACTCATTAGGCACCAAGAACTTACATCTATGTAAAGCTCTCCCATCAAAAACCTCTAATATTCTAAATAAGGCCACTATTGATGTTAACATAGGGTCCCTAGAGACTCTGTACATCATTAAGTTCAGTAAATCATTAGATCCCTAGGAGTATTAGGACTTCACTACATTTCTAGCTAATCACAGTGAGGTATTCACTTGGTCCTATAATGATATGCCTAGTATTGATCATGTCATCATCATCCATAATATTATTACATTTCTTGATGCTAATCCTATTAAGCATAAACTTTAAAAAATACATCCTTGCATTGTACTCTTATTCAAAGAAGAGCTACAATGCCTCTTATTATTTAATTTTATCTAACCCATCAATTACCCTTAGTGGGTATCTAACATCATCCCTATAACGAAGCCTATACGGGACTTTGAATTTGTATTGACTTTTGAGATCTTAATTTCACTTATCCAAAGGATGACTTCCCTCTCCCCAATATTGATTAGTTAGTCAATTTAATCAGTGGCCATGAAATGTTATCATTAATGGATGGTATTTCTAGATATAATCAGATCCTTATCGCACTAGAAGACCAACATTAAACCTCATTTATTAGTTCTTGGGGGACATTCTACTATTGCGTTATGATTTTTGGCCTAAATAATATAGGATCCACCTATCAAAGAGCCATGACCTATATTTTCCATGATATTATCTATAAGATTATGGAGGATTATGTAGATGACCTCCTTAGGAAATCAAATTTATGAAAATATCACCTTTCCATTATAAAGGTTATTTTTAACTGCCTAATCTAATTTTTTGTCCATTTAAACTCCAAGAAATGTATTTTTACAATATTGATGACTAAACTCCTAGGCTTTATTATCTTCATCCATGGGATAGAAGTCAACCCTACCAAAATAAAGGCCATCCTAGAAATGCCACCACCATCCAATCTAAATCAACTCCATAGTTTGTAAGGTAAATTACAATCTATATGTTATTTTATCTCCTAGTTATCTAACCATTGCCAAAATTTCCATCACCTTTTAAGGAAAGGTATCCATTTCAAGTGGGATTTTGGTTGTCAAGAGGTTTTCAAAGCTCTTTAAAGCTACCTTTTCTAGCCATCAGTTCTCACTCCTCTAAAATAAGGACAACATTCTTCTTATATATTTATACTATTGATCATGCCCTTGGACCAATGTTGGCCCATTGTGATGAGTAGAATAAAGAGAAAGAAATATACTACATCAGTCGTACGCTTGTTAAATATGAGACACATTATTCTCATACTAAAAAGTTATGCCTAGCTCTTATTTTTGTCACTATTAAGCTACAACACTATCTCCTCAATCATAAAACTTATGTTACTGTTACAAACACTGATCCCCTAAAATTCATGCACTCTAAGCCTTATAAAAATTAGGAAATAGCCAAATGGATTATTTTTTGGTAGAATTTGATCTAGAATTTATCCATCAAAATTTAGTTAAAGGTCAAATTATTATTGATCAACTTATTGAGGCACCCCTTCCTGATAGTTAACCTATTAATTATGAATTTTTAGACAAATCTATAGTTTCCATGTCTCAACCAGATCCATACTATCAAATGACTCTTTTCTTTGATAAATCCAAATGTGAGAATGTTATGGGAGCTATAATTATCCTCATTCCTCCTAGGGATACACCTATCCCTCTATCCTTTAAACTCAATTTCAACTGCACCAATAACATGGCATAGTATGAGGCTTTAATCATAGGTCTCCAAATCACCTTAGCCTTGGGTGTTTAAACCCTAAATATCTATGGTTATTCCCAGCCCATAGTTAACCAAATCAAAGTCATCTACTAGTGTAAAAATGATGTTCTTCTTAAGTATAAAACACTAGCTAATCAAGTATTAGCCACCTTTGAGAATTATACGATCCAAGCCACCCCTCAATCAACTAAAAAATTTCTAGATACTATGGCCTCCCTATCCTCTTTTATCCCATCCTCATCATAAGAGTCTAATATTTTTGTCCTTATTCATAGGATTAATCAACCCTCTTTTACCCAAACTGATCTCTCATCCATCCACAGTGTGGAGGAGAATCCATTAGATCTTTGGTATTCACATATATTTGATTAATTATCTACAAATGCTAAGTGAGCCTTCTATAATCATATCAACATTTTTTCATACTGTGGTGTGTCTTTTACAAGTGGGGTTTTGAGGGCATTCTTCTTAGGTCTCCAAAATCATGAATTTATGCTCACTATCCAAGAAGCTCATGATGGATCATGTAGAGTACACTTTAATGGTCACATTATCACTAAATGAATCATATGGTTGGGATATTATTGGCCCACTTTAAATCAATATTATTTTGAGTATCTTAATAAGTGCGTCAAATGTCATTATCATGATAACTTATCCAATATCCCTATCTAAGCCTCGTAAGTCACTCAAGACTTTTTGCCATTCTCTCACTGGGGGCTTGATCTTATACATCATATCAATCCTAAATCATCTGAGCATCATGGGTTTATCATTACCTCCATTGAATATTTTACTAAGTGGGTGGAGCCTATCCCCCTTATCTTGACCAAAGTAGATAAAATTATTGAATTCATTACTCAACATATCATTTATCACTTTGGCAGACCTCATAATATCATCATAGTTAATGGAAAATATTTTAAGAATAAAAAGTTTCAAGAACTCTATGATTATTTTAGCATTAAGGTCAGATTTTCCTTGCCTTACTATACTCAATCTAATATTTAGGCTGAGACATCCAATAAGACTCTACTCAAAATCCTAACTAAAGTCATCAATGAAGCAATCAAAAACTAGCATTTACATGTTCCCTATGCCTTATGGGCTTATCAGACTAGCATTAGAACCCCTATAGGTGTTAACGCATTCTTCCTAGTCTATGGTACTAAATTTGTACTTCCTATTGAAGTTTAAATTCCATCCCTTTGCATCTCCCTAAAAGGTATCATTTTTGAGAATGACTTCTGTCAAGAAAGATTAGCCCAGCTTGAACTCTTCAATGAGCATTGCTTGATTTATATTGACCATATACATGTATATTATAAATGAATTAAATGCACCTATAATAAACATTTAAAATAATGTGAATTTAACATTGGTGATCTTGTCTTAAAATAAAATTAGCATGTAACTAACATGGAAAAAATCAAAAGTGGAAAATTTGCTCCAAATTGGCTTAGACCATATATCATCCCCATAAACATGAATATATGTCATATCACTTGGCCTCTTTTGATGGAAAATCATAGTGAGAATCTCTTAATGCCTTGCATCTATGTCCTTTTTACTGCTAATTAATCTTAATCACTTTGGTTGACCTAGTTTAGTTTATAGGTTTCATATCCCTATTACCCTTTATACCCAATACTGATATCTAGAGATATATGGTTATCTGATAGCTTTTCCTATTATTAACCTTAAATATGAATACCTTGACTCTATTCATATCATGTTCTAATTAGATAAGCTTTGCCTATTATGAGAAGGATCTTCAAATCATTATTCACTAAAATTCCTCCTTATCACTAAAATTCCTTTCCCAAATATATGTGTTTTATCTTGTATATCAAAGCTATAGGAAATTATCCTAGGATACCTAAGGCCAATCCATAAAACAAAAATAACATTGGGATCAAAAATCAAAGCATTTATAAAAGTGAAAGAAAAAGCAATATGAATAGACTGCTCCCTTGAAGGATAGCTATATAAATCCACAAAATATGTAAAGTTATACAAAATATCAAAAGTAAAAAATTCTCCTTCAAAGGATAGATATTTCAAAAATCATATCTCAAAATATAGACCACTCCCTTGAAGGATGGCTATCATGAATAAGTATTTCTATAAATCTCCCTAAATCGATCAACTGTCTTTAATTTAGTAGACTTCTCGCATTGATCAATCTACATGGATTGGCACATAAGGATTCTATGTTAACCCTTAGCTTTGGGTATGTAAGATGGAAACATATTATTCTTATAACCCATTTTTTATCACATCCTAAAAGTAAATCAATCAGATCCTAAAATTAGTTGACCTAAAAGTTGTTAGGACTTTTATTATAAATGAGTTAAGGATGCATGTGCATCACTCTTAAATGGTTTTTCTTGGGTCATGCTATGATCCCATAAATGATCAATACACCTTTTTATTAAACAAATGTCTAAATCTCATAATTCATAAATCTATAAACAATTAACATAATCTAATCCATAAATCATAATACATAACCATTAATCATTACCCATAGCCCATAATCAAAAATCCAAATTATAAATTCATAATTCATAAACACATTGCATATAATCTATAAATCCATAATCAAATAATAAAATCATCATCCATAAATCCATAACTAAATCCATAAATAAACCATAATGCATAATATAATTAACTCATAAGTCACTTAATCATAATCATATCCATTTTAATCATAAGTTTTTTAAAACATTAATCCATCACATCCATATCCATAATCCATAATCCATGAACACTCTATAATACAACCATGATCCATAAAACATTTCTAATTTAACCCATCTAATTATGTCACATAAAAATTCATAATCACAGCAATCTAATCCAATCCATAACATTAAAACCATCACATGTAAAATTCCATAATCTAATTACAAACAAACCCATAATCCATAATATCCAATCCATAATTCTAAAATTATAATCCATAACAATCCATAACCATAAATCTATAATCCATCACATTATATAACCCATAAAAAATGTAAGCATCCATAACATAATCCATAAATAGCTAAATCCATGACATCCATAAACATAATAATCCATCCATATGCATAATAATCCATATATCCATCAATAACCATATAATCCTTAAACAAGAAATATATATATATAACAATAATCAATATACATCAAAGTGTCTCTATACATGTCAATGGCTCTCTAACCAGTGTAAGTGCATATATATACATAAATCTACTAACTAAAATCTAATATGCTTAGATGAATACTCAGTATATCTCCACCCCCATCTCTACCCCTATCTCCATCCATGTCTTTCCTCCATGCGACATTCCCCATACTGATAGAGTTTGTGTGCATCTACCTAGAGGACCTACCCTATCTACCATGTAGGTCACATAGTAGGGAGTCTCTAGAAGCTTCTATATAATAATCCACTCATAGTATCTCAACTCTACCACTACCTCCCTATATTGATCCATGCTCACTATCCTTTTTATCCTCATTATAAGCCCCACCATTTCCCAAATCACTTGTACTAAGGATTCCCTCTCCTCCTCCCTCTTCCTCAGGGTCTCCAACTCTACCTTATATCTATCCCACTCCTCCACTACCATGTCATGACTCATTTATAAAGAATCAAATCCCACCTGTAAGGTACCCAACTGAGTATGCATTATATCCCACTCTACCTATGTTATAGTCAATACCCCCTATGATGCAATTAACTATCCCTATAAAAATGCACACCATTCCCATAGTATGTCCCTCTTTGTAATCCTCTTGAATACATATATCTCTTCCTATTCTATCTCCTCATCATCTCACCCAGCTAGCTCATCTATTATCTCATCCCTAATCTCCTCCCTCATCTCCTCAAAATTAGAATCGCCCTCATCCTCCTTTGCATCCTTCATATCCTCATCCTCTCCTCCCTAACATGGTTGAACCACCCTATCTTATCATGTTTCCCACTACTCTTCCCACCAAACTATATATGTAGGAGTGCACTCTACATCTTCCCATACTATTATCTAGTCCTCCTCTACCAAGACATCTCCCATCACTAGTCTCAAGAGTTCCCACTCTATTTCATCCTACCTATATACATGTAGGGCCCATGGTACATCCTACACTAAACCAAACTATCATCATAATCAGCTAAAATGGAGATAGTCCCACTAATATTTCCTCCTCCCTATAACCCATCACTCCTTTCATATCCCTACCATCTCCACCTCCACCCCAAGTCACTCAAGAAATCACAAATAAGGCCTCCAAATAATGTTTGTAGCCCTCAATCCCTCAAAAATACCCATATAATAATCTAAATCTCTCATAATTCCATCTATGAAGCCCCACTCTATATTGACCTTCCACCACAAGAAGTCCACGCTATAAGCAATCTCATACCACCATATCCATGGGGTACCTATGGGCTATACTATCTGAATATACTCATACACCCAATATTGTAGTATAACTATCACATCTAGACCATATCACCTCTAGGTCTTCCAATCCCAAAGTTCCCTATATATCTACAACAATAGTACATATTCCCACATAAAAATGGTGTAGTGATCTAGCATGTTTGTAATCACTCTAGTCAAGCTCCATGGAAATATCCCTCCCCCTAAGTTTAGGAGTGCATAGCATGAGATCACTAGCATCATTAGCAGCAGCATCCCTCTCCCTATTATGTCAATAATGTAAATAGGCCTAAAAGTGAAGCCACTAGTAATAAATTTTATCCCTTCTATGTCATCATCATTTAGGAGCCCCAAATCTATGCCTCAGCCCTGCTCATCCATGGGTACTATCAATGTTCCCTGCACTACAAGTTTTAAGATTCAATAAATATCCTCTTTAGTGATGGTCATCTCACTATTCAATAGCCAAAAAGTCTCAGAAGTAACATCCCATCACTTTATCAAATCCACCAATAATAATGTGTTTCAATGGATGCATCAGTAATGATGCATCCCTCCCAAGCCTATGGCCTCTAGGTAAGCCCAATCATCATCACTCATTTGTACTCATAGTCTCTCTAGTAGTGGAAATACTTGATCCCATAGTCATAGTAGCCCCTGTACCTATCACCAATATTCCCTATAAGCCTAAAAATCTCTTACAACCTTTAACTTAGCCTAAAACCCTAGCTAGTTTCCTAAACCCTTCCCATTTGATGTGAATAGACATTGATTCCCTACAGATCAACATTATTATGTTGGATTGATGTCATTTTGGTTAAACATTATTGATTCCCTATTAATCATCATCAATTTACTAAGGAATAGGTATAAATTCCATAGCACCATTCCTCCATTATCTAACCTAGCCCTAGCTCTTAAAAATCCTTAAAATCCAAACTCAAAAAATTAATCTAATAATTGACTTACCTCATCTTGGGAGTGTCATTGTCATCATGATCCACTACTAATAAATACCATCTTACCTCATATTACTCTCATTATTTGAGCTCTTAATCATCATGTGGGTCTATAAATAGAAAATGAGCCCTTTTCTATGTCAAACTTGCTTATATACCTAACTTCAAATTGATGTTGATCCATATTGGATTGGTGCTAGTTAGCTAGATCATCACCAATTTATCTTGAATCGGTGTTGATTGGCCCTTTTTTTACACTACTTGTACTCCCATGTACATCTAGCCTTAATCCTTAGCCATTCCTAGTTCCTTACCACATCTATCTTATCATTTAACCTATACCATTTTAGGTTTGTGGATTTTGACCCCCTAATGGTTTTATAACTTATGTAAATCATGTACTCTTTTGGGTATCTCCCCTAAGTAGGTCTCGAGAATACATTTTCCCTTGAGAAGAGCTATCTAGAGGTAGTGCACATATTTTTTAGCACACTAGATGCTTTAGTCATCCAACCCTATCATTTGTCCTCTTGTTCAGCCTTCATTAATCCCACCTCTTTGTAGTTGTGGCATCTAGTTGTAGGATTTGCCTTGGGGAATCTTTCCCTATATTATCTTCCATCCTGCTAGTGGAAAATATATGCTTCATGTTATGCATCCATGTTTCTTAGAGCCTATCTATTATTTATCCATCTCATCTATTTTTTAAACCCTTCACCCACTCCTTATCCTCCATCATCCCTTAGTTTGAGGTGGAATACCTCCTCACATAAACCTGGGTTAGTGGACCCTTCATAGTTTTTATCTCATGGCACATATTCCATACCATTCCATAAAAAGGGGCAAATGTAGACATTATAAATTCATACCCCTAGGGATGATAATTAGGTATTGTAGGTCCTATTTATTTAAATCCCCTAAAGAACCCCTATCTTAAGGTTTAGATTATTTACCATTTAATATCCTAGTAAATAGACTTTACTTTTACCCCTTTACCATTCCCAACCTCTTAAAACCAATTATAACCTAGTAATCTACCTATATAACCAATTTACCCCCATGTGGAGTCATTTTTAACAACTCCACCCATTTCTAAGCTATTCTCATTCATGGTTGGAACAAAGGCTCCATTTTTGGTGAATCAATGATGATTATCCCATAATCGATATTGATTCTCTAGATTGACATCAATCCATAAATATGTAGCCTACCTTTGCATTCCAAACCAAAAAATTGAGATGCTTAAAATGATATTTAAATTTCTAGAGACTTTGATGACATTCATACTAACACTTTGTTGGATTTATCATTACAATCAACCACATCCTTTGTGTAACCCAAACTACTACCTGCACTTGTGGAATAAGTCCATTCTGATCATAAGATGATCAAAAGGTAAGTATTGTATTTCATTTTTGTAATAATATTTTAATTATTATTTCATTTATCCCTTTATTTTATCATCAAAATATTGTTTATCACACCTCTATATCCATTTATCCTTTTATTAGCAAATCTATCTCATTTCTTCTCTCTATTTTATTAAACCCAGACATAGGATAGAATTGATGCCAATTCATTTTTAATCAATACCAATTCTATTAGGATTAACATAGATTTGTTGTGTTTAATACATAGGACCTGAGACCTTATCATTAGCCTCTATTTGCAATCCCTTTGTTGATTATGGTTATTTGAACATGGCCTTCTCCTTGTAGATGACTCTACCTGGTTTAATTCTTGATGTGACTAGCATTATTGATCGCCTTATAGTCTCTTAGCCTTTGTTTGTAGATCAAAGTGATATAAACTTTGAGATAACCTTTTGTGTCATCATCTATTCACCCTCTTGTAAATCTTATGAAGAATCATTAGCTATTATTCAAGATGATGTAGATTTTGCTTCTATTTATTGGGAAGAATACTTTATTTACATTATTAAATTAATCAAGGAAGAAAATATGGATTAGCTTTATCATCACATCATTTATCTATTATAATTTCTTACGCTTTTATTTTTCTTAATTACATAAACAATGGACTAACATCCATCTAAAGAATTATACCACTTACTAAAACTAATATTCGATTAGGCAATCCACCCATCTCTTTTATTAATATGTTTTTCTCATGTATTCACATGTGTGTAGGTTAGCCTTCCCAGCCAAAAAGGTGTTCTCATTATCACTAGATTAAAGTAGTATTCAATGTCTTTGGATCTCAAGGTACCGACATAAACCCTATTTTATTTTGAGTTTTTAGTAAGTCACATTTAATTTAAAGAAAATGAAAAATCTACTTAAACACAAAGTACATCTATAACTACTGATTCAAAAAGCATTCAAAGGTCAAATAAGAGTCCAAGTAAGACACTAAGGGAAATTATTGAAGCTAAGTTGATCCACCTACCTCCTCTAAACCCAATGAAGATATCCATATATTTTTATGCATATCATAGAATCCATGGGCACCACATTGATTCATATTTATCATTCAAAAGGAAAATATAACAGAGAATGGATATAGATGACTCACATAGTGACACTTCATCCAAACAACATACACTAGCACATCTACCAATTTAAAAAAGGTCAAATTCAAAAATAGCACAAAAATGGTTACCAAAGCATAACTAAAACCAACAAAAGGTTTCAAAACCACAATCACAACAAGAAACAATATAACAAGAATAGATAAATAAATTAAAAATACCTCTCTAAAATGAGGCTAAATGTTCAATATGGTATGGGTTTGGTCAAAAGTATATACAATAGTATGATTATAATGGTCAAGGTTTGGGAAAATAGGCCCTAGGCATCACTTTTCCTATTTTAGCAGTTAATAATATTGGTCAACAAGGTTTGGGGTTTATTAAACATCTTAAGGCACATCAATCACAGATATAATTTATCAAGGCAAAACATCTAGATACATGGGATATGTTATAGAAAGAACAAGATCTTAAGTTGTAGAGTCAAAATCATGCTTAGCCAACAAGCATTCTCAAACAAGGATTTATAGCAAAAGATCCTCCATAACATTGTATGCTTATAATAAGCATAGTTTCAAAGGGAAAAATCACAATCAATATTCAAAAACATATTTCAAAAAGGTCAACTCCACAACATGAGGGGATTCCCTCTAACACTCCAAGTTATTATGATTCTTATGATGAATAATACTCAAATTCCCACTACAATAACATTCAACTACAACATAGCAATCACACTGCATGATAGATTATGATTCATATTTTTAACACATGCCATAGTGATAGTGAGTCTCCCATAAGACTCATTGGTTAGTATGGTTTCTACCCTTGTACATACTTCCTTCTCTCTCTCACTCCTTTTACATCATTTATTTTTATTTGCTTGTACATAGCTTATATCCAAAAAACACAAAAATAATATAACATGTCAAAATAAAAAAAAACATTCAAATATTTTTAAAACACAAAATTTACAAATTGTATGCATTGCTTACATTTTTACTACTTTTTAGATATGACATATTGATATCTATCTTAGTATAGTTAGTTTTATCATACATAGATGCTTCACTTGTACTTTTTGAGTGTTTATATATTACATACAAGCCTCCAATCCACTACATTGATCTATAATTTCTATCATCTACCCACTAGGGGCATATACATTGATCCAGGTTCATACATTTGATACATTCACCCACTCAAGGGCATTTCCTACATAGTTGTTATTACCAAGTTCTATCCTTACATTCTATTTTATGCATTAATATATCTTGATGTTGAAAATTACTACTCATTGCTCAAATTTTTTGTTGACTATCACTAGTTAGATTCAGTATATGTGCATCCTATAATCTACATAGATTTTTACTAATGCTATACATGCTTTCATTTGTAGTTTTTCTTAGATTAGACTTGATTATGTTTCCTATGCTTCTTCCATATTCGAGGGAATTTTAATATGCCATTTTTATTTGGCTCTATGCCAATTCTTTGTTTTTATGCCTTAAACATGTGCCCATAACCCTTATGTGTGTTTTCCTTCTTCTATATGTAGACATTTGAACATGTCCTTTTATGTGACTCTAAACCAAATTTCTTGTTACTTGCATATGTGTAAATTTAAAAATGTCTTTTTATGTCTTCATTCTTAGATTTAGTAACATGTGCCTATGTCACTTGTATTGTGTCCCCTTGGTCTACCTTTGTGTGCCTCATGTGTTTGTATGTATGCTTCTTTGTATGTTTCTTCACAATGACACTTGTATTTGATTGTTACACATACACCAATTTTTGATGTCATGAGGGACCTCATGCATCTACCATTCTTACTTGGGTGTCATGATGGACATCATACCCCATCCCTCTATTAGTTACTCAAATTTGATGCTATACACATTGATTACATCTATCTTGACACCTTTATGCAATGCTATATTACAACATACATCTTACATTACTTGCTTATGCTCATATACTTTTACATTCCAATGTTATGTTTGTCTATTTTATTGTAATATCATGAACATGCTTCAGCTAACACATTTTGAAAAGATACTTATTTTGAGGATGGTTATTACATAGGTTTCATAACTACCCTTAAAAGAGGGGGAATTCACAATGGTTTATCACATAAATCAATCTCCTAGTTTTCTATTCATATATAAATTATAACATATAGGCTCATTTTTAGAAATAAAACACAAGGTAGACACAGAAAAATATAGAGACTCAAAAAATATTTTAGATCACCCAAATTTTAGATGAGGTAGACACTAATGCCCAAATTGGGACACTAGCACCATAGGTCACTACTATCCACTATAGGGGACTATTGTCCGTTAGCCCCAACTTTAGGATAGTAGAGATCAGCTATACTAGTACACCAAATAAAGTATAGATTTGCACAAATACAATCATAAGGTTGATAATTATGTTTAGATTTTACTTGCATCATGTGCAGCATGATCACTCCCATATTTAGTTCAATCACAAAGATTCAATTATTTCATACTCAGTTCATGTTCAGTAAACTCAGATACTAGATTAGGGGCATGTGCATGGCATATAGTTTCCATATACTCACCTACACATAGGTTGATCAGATGGAATGGCAATTTCCATGTCATTCTCTACATTATATACACTTTATATCACATTCTAGGTTGTCACTAGATTCATGCCTTAATCTATCTATAGTGGTTATCATTCTTAAGTGGTCAAGAGCTTCTTAATATACCCAAGTGGCCACAAATCCAACATACATAGTAGATATACTTAGATACTTTTAGCATTTTGTGTAGTTTATTTTCATATGCATCTACTTCACATGGGTGGGCAATGATGGAGTCATGACCTACTTGAGTTCTTGAGCCACCCATATGAGAGGGTTAGACACACTTACAATCTTATTCAAGATATTCACAAATCAAAATCCACCAAGTAGGGGTGGGAAATTATGGATTAAAAACTAGATTGAGTTCTTGAGACACCTATATGAGGATTGAGCAAACCATTAGCTCAGTCCAAGCTATTCAATAATATAATCACTATGTACACTCACACACATAGTTTGTCACTAGTTTCATGAATTGGTTTGCATACCCAATGAGGTGTATTTATTAATTTCCTCTATCTTTACTCAGCTTTACTTAATTACTTTATTCAACATAGTCTTTTGATTTTGATCATCTCTTAAGTAAGGACTATTTTTTGCATGTTTCATTGCAGTTCATTGATTTGGATCATGTTTCACATACACAGATATAGATTCACATACTCAAACTCAGTTACATGGGATTCACTAGCAAGGAAAGACTTTGTATGTTTATTTTTCACTTATACAAGTCATTTTACTTTATTGCATTTATAGCATAAAGGGAGGGCAAATGTAATCACCTAAAAGTGGTATTTACATGCTAAGAATGTTTCTTGAGTTATCATATTCCTAGCTTATCCCTAGACCTATCCTAGAGCCTTAGACACACTTTTCTAACCATTGTGCATATCACATACATCTACAGTCAGCTCAAATATAGTCCCAGGATAATTTTCCAGTTCCCAACCTAGTTTGTTTAGCAATCTACTAGGTGAACATCAGTGCCCTATTTGGGAAACTACAACCACATGGCTCTAGTTTCCCTAACTGGGAATTATTTTAATTACCCTAAATCTCCCAAAAAGATGTTATTTTAAATGTGTTCCCCTCCTAAGGTTAGCCTAAGTACATTTTTAAATCCACACAAGCTACTGATCTCTATAAATACAAGTCTATTAGACATCTATCCACTAAAAAGAAAATAGATGCAAAAGCTTATTCAAACAAAAGATAAGTTGATAAAAATTTAGGTATTTGATCCCCATTCTATCCTAATTCTACATACTACCATCTATAGCAGCCCTGAGCCCAAATTTTAAAGTTTTCAAAGCTAAATCACATCTAAGGTATCCAAGTCCACTCTCATTCTAGTATTCAATTGCACTTGTACCAAGCACTAGGTGGGAGAAACACATTGAGCTTGATCTCTCCTCAGAGTATTTGTATGTAGAAAACTCTCTTCATAGTAGTGTGTAGAAGATGTCTAGACTATCCTAGTAATGAACACACATTTTTAGTTCATGCCATACTTGAAAAGAGGATTAAGGTTTACACACTAAATTAGGTTTTTCAAGCATAACATAGATCTCCAAATTTTATGTGTGCAAGAATAAGACCTAAAAACATAGGTGCAAGTGCTCCTATAAAATAAGAGTAGTCTTGTAAAAAGGACATTAGTGCCACTTTGAGGACACTATAATAATATGGTGTTATTATCCAGTGAGTAAACATATCTTGAGACCCTATTGATAACACTCAGACCTATCCAAAACATAATTTTTAGAACCCAGATCATCTGTAATAGTCATTTTCTAGATAAATCTCTATTTAAACATATTTATTACTATTTTTAAAAATTAAAAAGAATTCAAAATACATAACAAATAAATGATTTATTATTACATTTTACTTAACTAATTTAAACATCTTAGCCTTTTAACTAAACATAATATTTACATAGTTAAACCCTAAAAGGTTAAATCAACATATAAAGTCATCTTTTGTGTTAGAAGATTCATATGCATTGCATGGAGAGGAAGTCTCAACATTATCATCAATTAAAGGAATGGTGTAATCATGTGGAAGTAAAGAAGGAGGAAGCCATTATGTAATATAAGGAGGTAGTATAGTGGTATTGCAAGTGTTTTGTATTTCATTGCATAATCATCATTTGAATCAATGAGAGTAACATGTAAATGAAGATTCATGTTAACAAATTTGTGGGGGGGGGGGTGCACTATTAATGCGGGGAATGGTTGGAATGTGATATTGAGATTTAGAATTTGGTAATTATCTACTCCATGGATTAGGATCAATTTCATGTCTATAACATTTACCATTATGAATGAATTTGATACATTGACTACCTGAAGAGGCAATATCCTGCATACGATGTGTCCATGAGAAACCAAGGAGTATGTTGTAAGATAATGGTAGATCAAGAACCATGAGCTTAGTGAGAATTGTCTTAGGTCCAATAGTAAGTGGGAGCCAAATACAACCAAGTGGTTTTTTTTTTTTAACCAATCCTCTACACATGAGACATGTTTTTTTATGATTTTATTTAGTGTGTCTAATTTATTGTATTAACCAAATAGAGGTAACATTAATACCAGATCCTTCATCTACTAAGAATTTTTAAATGAGGGCATTATTGATCACAATTTTAATAAAGAGGGGTTGTTCGTTAGCTCAAAAAATAATTTTATCATTGATCATATCCTCTTCAATAGATTTTATAGATGATTTATAGGATGTGGGAATGGTTTCAATTTTACACACTTCTATAAGTGAAGGATCATTAGAAGGGATTTTTGAGTCAAGTGATGGTGGTTCTTTGATATTTGTAATTATTGTATGATTAATTTGCAATGATATGGAAAATTAAAAACTAACTCCATAAGAATAATTTTTCAAGGCATTAAATTAATTTCTTCCAAGAAACTCTAATGCAATTTAGAGGATAAAGATCCAACACAAGGTTTATGAGGTACAATGTTTTTCATTAGAATAGGAGAACTAGATTAGAGTTCTGGATGTGGAATTGTGTCCTCATTTGATTTATATTATGTGGGTGCATTAGTTGTAGTATATTTAATTAATTGTTCCTTGGTGGAGGGTTTTTTAGGTTTAGTGATAGGGTATTTATGAGCAAGTTTTCATCTAGAATTAACTTTCATTATGTTCACATATTGAGAATTAGTATAATATTGATCATAATCAACATCAATTACATAAATATTATCATTTGAATTTTGTATGTTAGGGGTATAAGAATATTTTTGAGGTTTAGAAGATTTGGTTTTGGCAACCTATTTATTTTAGGAACCTTTAATATAATCATGATGATGTAATTCAATCATAGCATCATGGTCAAATGTGTCTCCTAACATAAAAGAAATAGAAAATTTGACAAGCTCACAACATGTTTCATGAGAATAACCCACATCAGCATTAAACCAAAAAAAATTATTAGGGTCATACCATGAAAGTGTGGTATTATTATAGGTGAAGGGTTTAGATGGAGATAATGACTATTTCATTTGTGGGACTATTAATGGTGTGTGGGAAGCAAGTTGATTATCTATTTTAACTACCCCTACTTTAATTTGAGGAGTAGTACTTGTAATTACATTATTTGAGGTTTTAAAATATTCCTTGGTTGATCTATGAATTGATTTAAATTTTTTCATAAGGAAAACTTGTCTTTTATCTTGATCAAATGCTTCATTTAAATTTTTTGGAGAAAAAGTTTAGACCTTATAATGAAGTGAATGTGTTCAAGTAGTGATAAATAATTTGAAGAGATTATAATCATTCATGTTATGATTTGATTTATGAACTAATTATTTCCATCATTTGATGAAATCATGAGTTGATTTTGAGGTTGACTTTTTAACATTGATAAAATGACTGGGACAATTTTTTGAAAGATCATTTTGCTGAAATTCCTTAATTATAGAATTAACCAAATATTCTAATTGTCTGATGGAATTTTGAGGCAATTTATTATGCCATTATAAAACATCACCTATAAATGTTTTAACTAAGAGTTTTGTATTATTAAAGGTATTTGTTTGAATCCATTCCTTGTAGATATTACCAAATGCCTTAAGAAAAGATGTAGGGTCTTTAGTTCCATCATATTTAATAGTTGGATGAAGTTTTCAAATATTAATGAAGATAATGAAAGGATCTAAAGGTTCATTTTAGATATTTTGAAGCATCTTATTATGCATAAGTGTTTGCAAAATAATATTCTCATTTGCATCTATGAGAGGAGGAAAAAAATTGATTATTTTGAGGCAATATAAGAGGATGTTGATTAGTCATTTGTAATAAATGATGTTGAATTTGTATCATTTGAGAGGTGTTTGTTGTTTACATAACATTCATTTGTTGGACTATTTGTGAAAGAATTTGAGCAGCGTTAATTTATGTATTTTGATTATTAGTATTTAAAAGTGGGATATTAGGATTGTTAAGAGAACGAATGTTAGTGGTAGTAGAAGGAATATTTCCATTGTTAGGGATAAGGATGTTTCCTATTAGAGGATTCTCCATAGGATTATTCATTAAGCTTGCATCAATTGCTCCAATGGTGTAGTAAGGTAGTTTGGATAAGGCAATATCCTGAGAAGTTTAAAATGGATTAAAAACATCTATGTCATCACTTTAGGTGATTTTAACCATGTTGTAATCAATAGATGAAGGATGTAAAAAAGTACACCATGAGTGATTATCCTCTTGGATAGTTAAAATAGGTAAAAAATAGTAACCCATGCATAATATAAATGGATTAAGGTTATAGGTGATTTCATGATGTTTAAACAAGGTAAAAAGAAAGAAAAGAAAGTACAAATTATGTTTAAGGAGTAAAATTATGGGAATAACATGAAGTTGACTAGATATTATATGGGATTAACTAGTTGAAATTTGAAAATGAAAAGAACTATTTAGACAAGTGCTACACAATCAGATAGGTCAATGCCTTTTTTTAAATAGGCAAGTGACAAGATAATAGGTAAACTAGGTTGTCCATCTAATATATAGTTGATTAGGTTGATGTAATAGTGCACTAAGATGTAGAAAGTTAATCAATCAAAGATAAAACTAAATTGGCCAATAGGTATGTAATCAAATAGGTTAACGTAGTTATAAGGAAAAAAACAAGAAAATTTGTAAAATACTATGTTGAGTAGGTTGATTTAGTTCTACATGAAGGAAAAATAGAGTAGTCTGTAAAATACTAGATTGATTAGGTTGTCTAGGTTCTATAAGAAAGAAAAAAAAACAAATTGTAAAAGACTGGATCAATTTGTTCAACTTAGTTCTATAATTTAGGAAAAAATTAATATAGTCTAAATTTGGATAATTTAGTTTTAGTTATAGAAAAGAGAACTAAACACAGGTAACTAGGTCAAGCTGTTGGATCTAGTTGTAACATACAACATAAACCTTGTATCAACTCTGACTAAAACAAGTTTGAAATATAACATAGAATAAAAAATAATGAAAGGTATAAGCTAATTAATTATTTGAAAATTATATTAGGAAGTCATACTAAAGGTTTTAATTAAGAGTGTAGGCTTCTAAAGATACTTATATGTTCATTGAATAGTGTTGGCCTAATATTTTAAAGAACTGACTATTGAGGAAATGTCATTCTTATGGCCCACTAAATGTGGCTTCAAGGGTTTGATGGAAGTAAATTCTCAGTCATAACTACTAATCGATGCATAACATAAATAAATAGATGGTTGGATTCTTAAGGTTAAATAAAGAAGAAAATCTTAGGCATTTCCAAAATACCATGAGGTAGGTGGAAATTAAATACCATGTTTAGCTCTGTGTTATGGATATAAGTATTGGGGTAAGCCCCTTATGCCACAATATCTATAAATGATAGACAATGACCATAAACAAAGTATCAAGTATCCTTTCATGATAGTAGATAAGTAGTTTGAAAACTATCGATACATAGTTTCTAGGGAAAATCAAACAGAGTGAAAAATAATAGAGAAAATCAAAGTTTCAAAAGCTAATTTATAGTTTTTGAAAAGTCAATAAATAAGAAAGTAGCTAAAAATTAAAGTAAGTTTAACTACTATTAATATAGGTCAATTCTTTTTGATTGAACTAAGAATAAAATAAACATAACAAAGTTGACCTACTCAACCCAATTATACAAATAAAATAGAACAAAGTCGAGTCAATCAACTCAGTATGTTGAAAGATAGTTCTAAATAAGCACAGTCAAGTGAGTTGACTTAATTTTATATACAAAAATTTGATAAGAACTAAGTCAAACTAGTCGACATAGTTACTATAAAGGTATAGTTTTATAGAACTAAAAATGGTAAAGATAGTATTGAAATTTAAATTTAGGGAAATAGTGAGAAAATAAAGTTACTTAAAATTTTACAAAGAGAAATTATTCATCTAGTTAGAGTGAACCTAGAAAATAATATTGGGTTAACTAGGTTGATGAAGTAGTTTGATTTAAAATTTTGAGTTATTATTTTCAACTATGTTGCCCAGGTAGAAATTTGAACTTGTAGAGGTAAGAGACAAAATATTTAGATAGAATCGAGCCAATCAACTTAGTAAAAATAAAACTGGTAAATGATAGAATAAATAGAACAATGTCGATCGGATCAATCTAGTTATTTAAAATTAAAATGTAAAAAATCAAAGAATTGAGTAGATTAATCTAATTAAATGTTTAAAAATAGGAATAGAAACTATATCAATTAGAGCGATATAAATTGTTGATACTAGAAATTCCATGTACAAAAAGCCAAATAGAGTCAATAGGCTCACCTTAGCTAGAAAACCTATAAAAATATGCCTTAACTAGGTTGATGAAGTTGTAAAAACCTGTACATAGAGCTGAACTAAGTTGATAGGATAGATGGAGTATAAAAATCTACACATAAAGTGTTAAACTAGGTCAATAGGGTCAATCTAGTTGTCTATAAAAAAATTAAAATTTACAAGGGTTAGATTCATGTTAGGTTCACTAGAATGTATAAAAATGAAACTAGACATATCTATAACTTATTATACTCAATAATATTCAATCTTAGAGAAGGTGATCAACTAAAAAAATTACTTGGCAATATGTTTACATCAAGGTCATGACTAATAATGGATCTGAAAAACCTAAACTAAAGGATCTCTTATCACACAATGGAAAAGGAGAGGTTTCTAAGGCCTCTAGTCAAAGGCCAATTTTTTACAATCCTAGCCAAGTCTTATGATTATAAATTATATTAAATAAGATAATCTACTAAATAACTATGTAAGCTAATATATTAAATGTATATAAAAGATAATATAATACTCACCAAAGCTGATGGCATAATTAAGGAAGATAATAAATATGCACATAAAAAACTATCTAATATAACATATAAATGATCTAAGAAAGGAGAGATACAATTCAATCCATTAGTTTTATAACATCTACTTATCAAAAGATGAAGGCTTAGGGATATACTTACCTTGTTGAAGTGAACCTATTATGCCTCAATCTCTCCTTTCACCAATGATGCTTTGTAAGAGGTCATTCAGGGATTTTAAGGATCATAAGGATGAATTAGCTCTAGGCATTCAAGGCCTCAACAAAACAAGTTTTGCTTCTCCAATGCAAAAACATAAGCAATGAAACCTCCTGTTGATTGTATAAGTAGATTTATGAGTAGTAATGACGCATAATTGAATGAACATCTATTAAAAATGAAATTAAGGGGATATATATAGTCATGGATTGACCCTAAACCCTCTTGGGAATTTAGTTGATGCAGTCAGCCCAATCAACCTTTTTATGTGGGAAATAGAATTGTTAGGTCTTAAACTATGTCGTCTTGGGCCGATAGAGTTCCATAATATGTATTTAATCCAGAATGGGGTTGACCTGGTCTGCTTAGGTAAGGTTTATTTTATGTAGTGAGTTACTTAGGGAATTGTATAAGTAGGGTTTCAATGCTTGGGGAAATTGATAAGTGTAACTTGTATTGGTTTTGCATGGTGGTATAGGGGCCAATAATCATGTGAATCACCAAAGGTCTTCCAACCCCTTTTTTGATGCACCCTTTAAGTTGTGCACTTAGAAAGATTGAGATTTTATGTGTTCCTACAAGAGATAAAACATCATTAATTGATAAAGTTTTTAAAATATTATCTATATACATCCATATTCAAACCACAATACATATTTCAAATATTTGACCAACATGATATCCTTCAAATCTTCAACCAGCCCACCTCTGATCAACATGAAATACTATTTGTTGACCCATCACCCCATATTCTTGATAGGTATGTGATAATCTTATACAAATATTTAACTCATACACAAAATGATAAAGAGAAATACTTAGAGAATAATATGCACACTATTATATTTCATTCAACATATTAATAAGAACAATATAAAGGCTATTAAATAGCCATAGAAATAGAAAAACAACATGCTAATAAATAGGGAGGAATAATAACAAATAAGCTGATAATATTCATGAGTAACAAAAAACTAACCATGAGAACACTAGAAATATCCAATATTCACCCCTTAGTGTGAACATGGGGATAAAATCACATTCTCAAAAGATTTAACTACCTCCTGAAAACATAGCCTAGACTAGGTACAAACTTCATAGATTATCTCTTTACCCTCATAAAGGTGTAGTGATGAGCTGAATTATGTAGGACTAATCCCTTCCTCTTTGGGTTCCTATGGAACTTTCCCTTCCTCCTTGGGCATATAAATTTTGAACATCTAAGATCCACAAGCTTGGCACTAATTGGTTAACCATCCTTGATTTTACCTTGAAATCTTCTCCTACTCCCCAAAAGTGAGTTTTTTGAAAACATGAAACTTTCCCAAATTTATACAGAATTGTATTTGCAAACCAGTAAACTAAAAATAAGAATATTAAAAAATAAAATAGAACTAAAACAAATGTACCAATAAAGCATATAGGCCCTATCATTGGTGATTAATGAGAGGCTCTATCAGCCTCCTTCCTTCATTGCCTCTGACCTCCTTTAGTTTATAGCTCAAATAGCTAGATCATTGAATATAATTCTTCCCCCACACACACTTGATATACCTTTTATAAAATTAATTTTGGTTTCAAATGATAATGCATCTGTGTACAATTGAGGTAATTACTTTTATTTTTATTTTTTATTTTTATTTTTATTTTTTTGACGCTTTTAACTGATAAAACATAAAAATATTCTTTTGATGACATAACCTAATTGATACAAAAATGACTATAACCTACAATACTTTGATCAACACACATCATTTGAACTCAAAGACAAATATAATTTTTAATTATAACCATGACCTAAAGATAATAATGACAAACAAACTCAAAAACAACATTTGAATTTAACATTTAAATGTTAATATTCAAAATACTAAACTACTAAAACATACACTAATAACACAGCCTAACAAACCAAAAAACCTAATTTAATAACTATAACATCTAGACTAAACCTATGTATCCAATTATAACATTTTAAAAATGTTACAAAGTATATAAACAAAATAACCAAATTGCACATAAAAAGGGAAAACTATGAATTTTATTGTAAAGCAGTTTCAAAAGGGAAAAATGGTATCAAAAAAACCACAACATATAGATAAATATATGAACTAAGAGACTCTAAAGAAAGTCTTCCTAATATAAATTCATGGCATTAAAGGCCAAAAATAAATTATAGCTCATCATAAAGCACTGTGCATAAGGATATTGGTGAAAATCACATGTTGAGACTATTGAGTAAGATCATTTTTGGTGAAGGATGAAGATCAAATCTGGAATCATGCTTATCTAATCCAATAAATGGAAAGGAATGAAATTCTTTTGCATATATCAATGAATACATGGAGATATCTATTGCATATAGTTTTAGCATATAAAATAGATTGATCCAGTTGGATCTGAAGCTAGGAAAGTTTGAGAGTTTATCGAATGCCAATGGGAGAGAGAAGCCACATGATGTTTGCCAAAAGATAAACCATTGTCATCAATGCATATCAGATATGGTAGAAAATTAATGTAACTATTCAGTGAGCCCATGACTAGGAGTGAAGACCCAATCAATTTATAGATCTGATCAATTAAAATAAAGCCAACTCCTCATGTAACAATGCAATGATTATTCTTCCTCATCAAGTGGGATGAATCATAGGACAATTGACTCTATGAAAAAATCATTCTTCCATCATAGAATCCTCCTGCTTTGATACCAATGATAGGTATGTGATGAGCTTATACAAAGATTTAACTCATATACAAAATGATAAAGATAAATCTTCAAAAAATAATTTTCATGTTATTATATTTCATTCAGCTTATTAATGAGAACAATACATAGGCTATTATATATCCATAAAAACAAAAAAATAACCTCCTAATAAATAAGGAGGAATAATAAAAAATAACCCAATGATAGTCATGGGTAAAAATAAAAAACTAACCATGAGAACACTATAAATATCCAATAATTCCTCCACATATCTAAATCCTCCATCTCCTAACCTCAATTTATAAAGGTACTTATAGATTAATAAATCCAAAATGGCCACCATGTGTAAAAACACTCCATCCCTCTTACAAATAGTGGCAAGTCCATTACAAGCAGGAAAATAAAACCAATAGCTTATCCATTTGGATCCACATCATTTAACAAATCTAAACTCCTTATAGAAGAGGAAATCAATAGGAAAAATCACTCAAGGTTACATGGGGACATCCATACTACTTATTTCTAAAGCAATAAATATGCCATCATAAATAGAATCTATAAAATCATGAATTATAAAAGTAGAATCCTCAACTTCCATGAGCAAGGAATAATTAAACATATCCATAAATGTGTAAAAAATGTCTCTTGTGTCATCAAATACAAATCATTTATAATGCTATGTGAAAATCTCATCAAAACTTCCATGTTTTCCAAAGCAACTTCATCCAACATCAAAACAACCTCCTCTCATAGTCCCTACAAAGATCTTTTTGCCACCAATCCTTCCATCAACACCACTACTCCTTTCCACCATATTGACATTCAATCTCCTATACCCATCAATTTGGACCCAAAAAATCACATAATGTTAACTTCTTTCATAATAATAAAACAATTGTAGAATTCATGACTAGCATCTTGCCTAAAGATCATATAATAGGGTTCAAAATCAACCTCAATACCTTGGCATATTTTGAAGAACATGACAAGTTCCTTAATTAAAATCAATCATAAAATAAAATCAATCAAATTCAAACATCAATGTCCCCTAGTGAAAACATCTTTGAGGCACTATTGGACCAAAAAAAAAATCTGGAAAATCAAGAAATCAATCTCCCTCCTACAACAACATAATCGTAGGATAAGTTTGTTTCATTTGTTTTAAACACCATCAATATAGTAGAAAAATATTTTAATTATCCAACTTTTGGTTGATGTAAATCTCACATAATTTGAGATTGTTGGTCTCAATCCCCCTTCACATCACTACACTTATATTTATCCCAAAAATCATAACATATCTTCAAATCCTTCACATAACCAACAAGCATACATCCAAGCACAAACCATCCATTTCACTAAGTCATCCCATCCTTTCAAGTACCCATCCTTTTATCTTATTTTTGACCTTGACAAGAATGTACAAGAGGCCTTGAACCATGTTTCAAAAAAATCTTGGTACAACTGCACTTTCATAAAAGAACACATTGCACTATATTCTAAATTGGTACAAAAAAGATATGATATATTAAATCCTACTCAAAGTATTCCTTGCAAGTCCATCTATCCCTCATGAAATTCATCCTTCATCCTTCACACATTCCATCCTTCCATACATTACCATATCCACTCCTAGTTCTAAAATTGTTTTTCCCTTTGCTTATAGCTTATTATTATCAATTCAAAAATAAATAAAAATCCCAAAAAACATTAGAAAATCCCAAAAAAATTATAAAATTCCATAAAATCCTACAAATATTAGAAATTCCAAAAATACAAAAAGCTTAAAGCATAAGGCATTTTGTCATGTCCAAAGTCTAGCTAAGAAACCCTTATCATATTAGAGAAATCATTACAGCTTCATTGAGATATATTGTTACCAAATCTAACCCCCTTACATACATTATTTCTTGAGGTATAATAATGTATCAGTATCATTATCATTGCTTCTCAAACCTAGGGTTTATGGTTTAATAAAATACATAAACAAAAATAGTTTGCTTACTTATTTTTGTGTGTTTAATTAGTATTTTTTATATGTTTGTTTTGTGTATTATTTATTTTTTGTTTAAATGCTTTATATTTTCTTACTTTTTCCATTGATTCAATCCATACACATATTACAAATATTCATCATGATCATTCATATCATGATGTACCTTTTCATATGCAATATAAAAATAATGTTACTCAAACCATTTTGAAAATTTGTGTAAGATTAACATCAATTCATCACAATTCACCTCATCCACATTCCTTCCTAAACATCCAATACTTATAACTAACTATCCATAATCAATTATCTTTTTATCACCACCTAAGTATGCTTCATTAATAATCCAATGGAGTACTAATTTGTTATAGCATCATCAATTACATTTACCACAAACCTATCAAGTTTATCATCCATCAACATCATTAATTCATACAATCCATTCATTTCTTATTTTATACTTTCACATCAATCAACTAAATCACACCATCCATCCAATCCAATATTGTATATTTCAATGAAATATATTTTTCCCAAATCGACCTCCTTGCATATATCATTATTCAAGGCAAATCAAAGCATGCAACTTTTTCATGAAATATCATTCCCAATCCACTCCCTTTCATATATCATTTTTTGGGAAAATGGATCTTTCATTATCATAAATCAATACATGTAAACATTATCTCAAGTGAGTTAACTACACTTGTCAATGCATTAATATTCTATATCCATGTCCATCATCATCCTACTCTATCATCTTTACATCCTACTTAACTGAACCCATCTTTCTTCTCCCTCCTTCCATTTTAACCCTCATTCATAGATTTTAATAGATTTCTTATCATTTTTAAATCCCATCCATATATTCCATCCCCTCATGCCCTTTTAAGGGGGCATCATCCCTAATCATTCATCATATCATCATTTCTCTATGGGCATCCTCATGTGCCCATTTTTTAGCTTCTTCATTATTTTAAAGTCTAACACTCCTCCCTCCAGCTATCATCTTGCAATTCCCTTTCAAAGAGGGGAAAATTTTAGACACCTAAATTCATCACTTTGGTGTCAACACTAACCATACATTGTCACATTCCATACCAAACCTTAATCCTAATTTATCATCATTATTCATCATCATTATTCATTTTTCACTATTTTGTATCATCTCTAATCATCCATATTAATACTAATCCTCATATCCATCCCTCTCTATCCTTGATCCACCCATATTTACCCATATTCATCCTTAATCCTCTTGTATCCATCCCTAATAATATTCATTATCTTAATTATCATCCCTAACCATCCCTGATATGTTCCTATGTGTCCCTAATCCTCTCATATCCATCCATCATCATCCATAATCCTCTTGTATTGATAGCTAATCCTCCATAATCCACCAATATCCATCCCTATCCATCTTAATATTCCTCTCTATTTCTCTCTTATTCAACCCTAATCATCCCTAATCCATTCCCAGTTGTCAATATCCCTCCCTATTCATCCCTAAACTTCATCCTGAATCCCTCCCATCTATATGCAAGTGAAATAAGATAGATCTATAGATTATCCTACTCAATAATATCTAAGCTTAGAGAACGTAATCAACTAGCAATCTTCTTATCAAAACTTTTTTATATCAAGCTCATGACCAATGATGTATCCACTAAATCTAAATTAATAGATATCTTGCCATACAATGGCAAAAGAGATGTTTCCAAGGCCTATAATCAAATGCCATCATACAATAACCTTAGATATATCTTATGATTGTAATAAAAGTAAGCAAACTAATATACTAAATAAACATGTAAATTAATCTAGTAAATGAATATGTAAGTTGATCTAGTGCTCACAAAAGCTTGTGCACAAATGGGGAAGACAATAAACAAGAAAATATAATTATATTCAAGATAATATAGAAGTAATATAAGCAAGGATAGATAAATTTCAATCCATTAGTTTCTACAACATCTACTTATCAAAATATAAAGTGCTAGGAGTATACTTACCTTATTAAAGTGAACTTGTTATGCATCAACCTCTCCCTTAGCCAATGGTGATTTGTAAGAGGTTATTGTGTCTTGTAAGGATAATAAAAATGAATTATATATAGACTATAAGACTTCCCTTATGAATCCAAGACCTTCACATGGTAAGTTCTACTACTCCAAAGCAAAAAACTAAGTACTGAAACTTCCAATTGATAGTATAACCATATTTACGAGCTATAATGATGCATAATTGAATGATCCTCTATTTAAAAATGAATTTGAGAGGGTATTTATAGCTAATTTTTTACAATAAATCCTCTTGGGAATTCATTTGATAAGGTCGGCCAAGTCAACCTTGTTTGGTGGGAAATAGAGCCATTAGGTCTCAAACTAGGTTGACTAGGCCAACAAATTTCCATAACGTGCACTAAGTCCTACCAAGGTCGATTGGGATGAAATAGTAGAAAAATGAATTAAAATGAGTCTTACTTAGGTTGGGTATATTTTAGGTAGTAAATTACTTAATGGATTGTATAAGTAGGTTTTTATTGATTATAAAATTGGATAAGAGTAGCTTGTAGTGGTTTTAGGTCTGCCAACCCCTTTCCTAGTACATCTTTTAAAGCATGCACTCATAGAGATTAAGACTTATCAGGTTCCTACAAGAGAGAAAACATTAGTAACTGATAAAGTTTGAAATATTATGTGTATACATATGGCCGATGAAAAATTCATCATGTGTCATGTAGTTTTAATATGCATTGGTTCTTTGTGAAAGAATATAGCAAACAAAAACTATGAGATAATAAATTATAGTAAAAAATAAAAATTGAAATGATAATAAAGAAATAATTAAAATAATTGAAAGTATCATAAACATACATTGACTTACCTTTATCTAAGAATGGGTTCCTACTATGATTATATTCTTGATCATGAAGGGTGCATTAGTTGCTTTGGATAAACCTTAGGGATACAAAACTAAAGAGCGAAAACAAATAATCATAGGGAAATCAAAATAAATGAACTTTCCATAATTGAATGAATCACTTGGATAATTTATCAGCTAAGGTGAAGAATTTTAAGTTATAACTAAAAGAACAAGGAAACATGAATAAAATGAGAGTAGATCAGGTAACCAAAAATCCAAGGCTACTAAATGATCAAAAAACTTAAAAAAATGTACCTTAAGTAAGAAAAGTAACAAACTAGATCAAATCAAGGTGTAGTCATCTAAAATGTCATTTTAGTGTAATGAGTGTCACTTCAGACCACCTCATCCTAGTTTAGCCTTGGACCTATCTTAAGGCATCTCTTGATAATTTTTTGTTTTTATGGGAGTCCAACCTATTCCCAGATATACCAAAAGTAGCATTAAGTCACCTCCTAGGCATCCAAGCTTGTAGTTAATTATTTTCTTCCACTTGGATACTACCACATCCCTTTGGACACTAACATACTATATTACTATCCTAGGAACCGTTTTAGTGTCCCTTAGCTCCTTACCCCTCCAATGGATATCTTTCCATTCCTTAATGTAATTTAGGGTCAACCTAGACCTATTTCACATCTTGATGAGCTATAAAATTCTATATATAAACCTCTTTCATTCACTTATCCACTAGATGGGAATTAGATGCAAATACTCATAAATAAACTCAGAAAAAGTTATGCAAATTAAGGTCCTTGATCCCTATTTTCTCCTACTTATACATATACCCATCTAAAGTAGCCTAAAACTTAGATTTCTCAAATTTATAGTCTCAATTCACACTTAATCTAACACTCATACTAGTATTCACTTGCACTTACACCAAGGACTTGGTCAGGATAATTATATCTTGATCCTTCCTCAGTGTATTGGGATGTAATCAATGCTCATCACATGGGGTCTTGAGTCCATGTCTATCCTACCCTACTAACACCACTATTTTATACTTGTGATCCTCAAATATGATAAAAAATAAGGAGTCCTAAGATTTTACATATGAATCAATCAAAATAGCGTACAAAAATTAAACCAACATTCAGCTACACAAGCATAGGAATCTCAAGTCTAACTAAAGGTATACCTAGAAGTTCACTACCCCTATTACAAGAGGAAATTACTGCATTCTTGAGGACACTACTATAGTGCACTACTATCTAAAGGATCATGGTTTTATCTAAGAGAGGTTATGACCCCTGATTCTAACTTTGACACTCTACACAAATCTTGTACTAAGTTTTCTCCCATCATTCATCCATCTTAATTTATAGCTAAGTACATATCTTGTATTTCATTAGTTATTTATAGATAATTACAAAAGTTAATTGTTGTACAAATCAATAGTTTTATTTATTGTTATATTTATTCCATAATATATTATTCTAGAACTTTAGCAACTAAGGATTTACATTCCATAAATCTATAAAAAGTTAAATCATTTGGTGAACCCAACTTACTTTGAATAGTGCAACAAAGTTATCCACACATGCTCTTAAGGTGTATCCTTTTTTTTATATGCTCATTAATTAATTTCAAAATCTCAAATCTGATTCATTATTCTATTTCCATGATCTTTTATAGATTTAATTATTTAAAAGTTTCAAACTATAAAAAAAAATATTTTCCTACTTCCCAACCTACAATGGTAGAATTCAATAACTAGTTTTATGAGACTAATAAGAGACATTTTCAATATTTAATTTCTAAACATCACTATATGTAAGACGACCTTATTCATATTATTCAAGGAGAGCTCCTAAAATACACTATAGGTCAATCCTTCAACCCCACAAACATTGATATTTTTAAACCTACTACGGGGGTAACTCAAACTCTGTAATAACCTACTACAACTAACAAACCCTCACCAATGGCACCACCTCTTGTGGATAGTACACATCTCTCTTCTTTATATACACAATCCCTTTCATTGGGATATCAATTCTCCTTAGTCTATGGTGTTAAATATTCAACAAGGTGCTACTAGACCATCTTATACCTTAACTCTCATATGCTCCTACACACACCTTTGGCACAACATATAGTGGTAACTCATTTGCCCTCTAGATTTGTGGCTCCAAAACCTAAAATTTATGATGGTAAGGGTGACCCAGAGAATCATATACACACTTTTCACATAGCATGTTTGGACTACGTGTCCAATGATTAAATCCTCACTAAGTTGTTCCCTTGTAGTTTAAAGGACTATCCATTACAATGGTTATATGATCTTCCTAATCAGTCCATCATAGCATTTAATCCACTAAAATATTTGGTTTTATCACACTTTTCAGTCAATAGATCATTGAAAAGGTTTCATATACTCAAGTTTCACAACTCAAGCAAAAATCCAATGAGCCAAAAGTTGAATATGTCTTGTGATATAAAACTATATTAGTAAAGATGACTAGCACCATGGAAGATAAATAACTCTAAGACATATTCAAGAAAATTTTATTAGTAACATTACATGAAGCTATATTATTTTAAAATTTTCCATCACTCACGAATTTGTTCCATACAAAGAAATAATAAGAAGTCAAGCTTCTCTCTATGGGCAAATTAAATTACAAAACTAGATCAAAATCAACTAATAAGAGTTCCAATAAGCCCCCATATAAAGTGAGGGCCACTAAAAGTAAGAAAGATTAAAAGACAATGGTTAATGCAACCTCAGAGCCAACTCCTCACATATTTTTATCATCTTCTCCAAGGAGACCCTTCACAAACCTTCTTGAATTACCAGCACATGTTCTCTAACAACTCTTAGAATGCAATGTCATATCTCTTCTTCCCATAAAATAAGTTAATACGACTAGGCCTCTTCCAAATATTTATGATGCTACTAAATTTTATGACTATCATAGGGAACCAATCCATAATACAAATAGATGCATCAGTTTACATCATAAGATACAAGATTGTATAGACTCTAATATTAATTATGTCATCACTCTTATAGAGGCACCTAGAACTCAAATAATAGAATCAAAAACATTGAAAATATTTTTAGATCCATTTCCAAATAATATAACTAATGAGATGGAAGGTACTTCAGGTGTTTATTATACTTTTTAGGCACATCCACCAACAACATCTTACCATACTCACTTGATGGACACACACCCTCTAAATAATATCATTAGTGTGTTTCATACTATAGTGACAACTAGACCTCTCATCACCTTCTTAGAGAAGGAGATCATCAATAATGACTCATATTTATATGCACTCTTTGTATGATCTTACAGTGATCATCATCCTATTTAGAGTGTCATGGTTGATAATGGGTTAAGAATTAACCTGTGTACTATCACACTTCTACAACACTTAGGTAATTCAGAGTAGGATATTTCTCAAATAAATATAGTTATTCATGGTTTTAGTGGCCATGTTCAGAAATCCATCAGGGAGATAGTACTTCCTTTATAGGTTGGTCATACACATGTGGCCACTCAATTCTTAGTAATACCTAGTTTTGACATATTTGACATGTTATTCGGTAGGCCTTGGATATAGTAGCTTGAAGCCATCTCATCCACCATACATAGATGCCTTAAGTATATACATGTTAATCAAGGGGTTACAGTCAAGTGTCTTCCATATGAGTACTCCTTACCTATTATAAAATTGGTTACATAGTAGACACCAGTTACCATTTTTCACACATCTATTAGTACACCTCTAATATTAGTTAAGCCACCAGTGTAGGTGAGGTTTACTCTTATAGAATTACCATGTATACATAATCTCCCATGAAGACCTATATTAGAGAGACCCCTGCATTAGAGACATGTTATGGATTCTAAAGAGCCTTTCTCTACCCCATTACCATCCACATTAGTGTTACAACATACATCACCCGTGCTAATCATAGCTACTTCTACCAAATGGGTCCCTAAGAACCCCATAGTTCATATGCCTATTCAATTATATCCATAGATTCATATCCCTACTCCATAGATATTTTCAACTATAGATTAATCAATACATATAATTCATAGGTCTCAAATACCTCCTCTCATAACATGGATAGTCACTCATCACTTTTTGATACATGACAACTTAATAATGAGTTTATTTTGAGGCTCAATAATTAGTATGTTCCTCTCTACTTGTACATGGTTTCATTTTGATATTGCTTGTCTATAGATTATACTTAGAAAACACAAAAATAATATAACATATTCAAAAATACAAAATCATTCAAATATTTGACCGAAAATATAAATTCTAGATTATATGCATTTTCATGTTTACATTGATACATTCACCCATTGGGGGCATCATACTACACATCTTCTAATATTCTAGGTTACATATTTCTATAATATATAACATATATTTAGTATTGTTTATATCTTGATATTGATAATCCTATACTACTTAAATTCTTTTGGACTACCACTACTATAGACTCAACTTACATATGTCTATGCTTTTATATGGATTTGTACCACATGTTCATGCATACTTTTATTTATATCTTTATTATTTTAGATTTGATTTTGTAACTTTGCTTATACATCTATTCTAGGGTATTTGAATATTCCATTGTTATATGACTCTATGCCAATTCATTTCATTATGTGTATGCTTTGGACATGTGCCCTTGTCCTTCTGTGTGCCTTCTTGATTATGTATGTAGACTTTTAAACATGCCCTTCTATGTGGCACTAATCCTACCTTGTTTGTTTTATGTGTATATGGGTATTTGAACATGTCCTTGTATGTTTTCTCTTTCTTAAACAAGTGACATATGCCCATGTCCCTTTTATTATGGCCCCTTGGCTTATTTTGTGTGTCTCATGTGTTTGCATGTATGCTTTCATGTATGTGTCATGGCCATGACACTTGTATTTTATTTGTTACACTTACACTCATTTTTTGATGCCATGAGGGACTTCATTCATCTCCAATTCCTCCTTGGATGCCTTGAGGGACATCATTCCCTATCCACCTAGGTAGTTACTCAAATTATACTCAAATTTGTTCATATACATGCTTACATTGTTCTATCTATCTTGAGAACCTTATGAATGATAGATCTAACATGCATCACATATTACCAACTTATGTTCATATTTTTTTACATTCTACTGTCATGTATACACATTATATTGATTTATAATGCAGACATCATATGTTTTCAGTCTAACACATAGGATGCATAACTTTTCTTTTCAAGATAGTTATTTTAGAAATTAAATAATTACCCTAAAAAATGGGGCATTAATAGGGTTTGTCATAGAGATCTAACCATCCAATTACACTAAGAACATAGTTTTTAGAACACAGACACATATTACAAAGCCCAAAATCATGGAAATAGTGAAAAAAATCATACACATATTAGTTTTAATTTTTCAAAAAAATAGTACAATTAGACACTATCATGGCATAGTGGACACTAGCATAATATGCTACTATCCAACAAACCACACTACTATCTAGTAGCCCAAAAATAGGAAATTTTATAATTACCAAAAAATTACAACAATTACAGTTTCGAGGTTTGTATAGTTACAGTCATAGATTATTAGATATACTAAATTTATGCTTAGTTATAAGTAGAATTAAAGTTTTCTCATATTAGGGCATCATACATGACATGATCATTCCCATTTTAGTTTCATATACTCAGATAGATTATTAAGACTCATTCCATAATCCATATGCATAGATATCAAATTTGGGGTCATGTGAATGGAACATTGTTTTCATATGTTCAGTTTAACACTAGTACTCTCAGATGGAATGACATCTCCATGTGATTCTCCATATTTTTTACTCTAGACACCATTTTCACTAATTTTGCATCATATTGATGCCTTATTTTGTTTATAGTAGTTGGCAATATCGAGTAGTCCCTAAGCTACATACTCAAGTTCTTAAGTGGCCCCTGAGTTGTCTTTCATTTTAGAGTTTCCAAGTGGCCCTAGAGCCATCCTACATAGTTTCAATTACATCACATAACTTTAGATATATTACATAGTGTTAGTTATAAATGCATCTACTACACATGGGTAAGAAATGATGGAGTCATAACATACTTGAGTTCTTGATCCACCTACATAGGAGGGTTGGATAAGCCATTATTCTAATCTAAGTTATTCATAGATTATGTTCCACCACATAGGTGTGGATAATGATAGAGTCAAGGCCAGCTTGAGTTTTTGGGCAACCCATAAATAGGGATTGAGCAAGCCATCAACTTAGTCCAACTTATTCACTATTTGATCACCATCTACATGCACATACATAGGATGTCATTAAGTTTTAGCATTGGATATGCAATAGATCATGCTTTACAGACTTAGACCTAGATTCATAGGCTTCAACTCTTAGGTAAGTCAGGGTCTACTTATTTTCCTTTATCCTAGTCATTTCACTTTGTTTTATTTTTAGAATAAAATGGTAATAAATTTATTCATCTAAAATGTTATTTTAGTGTAATGAGTTTCACTTGAGACCACCTTATAATATCTTAGCCTTACACCTATGTTAAGGACTCTCTTGCTCATTTTTTGTCTTTTGTGCAAGTCCAACCTATTCCTAGATATACCAAAAGTAGCATTAAGTCATTGTATCCCTTTGGACACTAGCACACTATGTTAATGTCCTAGGGACCGCACTAGTGTCTCTTAGCTCTTTACCCTTCCAACAGATATCTTCCCATTCTTTAATGTAATTTACGGTTGGCCTAGACATATTTCATATCTTGACAAGCTATAGAATGATATATATATATATATATATATATATATATGCCTCTTTCATTCACTTATCCACTACATAGAAATCAAACACAAATACTTAGAAATAAACTCAGAAATAGTTATGCAAATTAAGTTCAATGATCCCTATTTTTCCTTAATTCTACATACACCCATCTATAGTAGCCTAAATCTTAGATTACTCATATTTATAGTCTCAATTCAAACTTAAATCACTCAATCCTATTAGAGGTACAATCACTTAGAGGGGGTTTGAATCAATGATTCTATATAATCCAATTCAATTCTCAACTCTTAAGTATTCAGCATACATCAATCTTGATCAAACATAAACATGAAAGCACATACATCCAATGCATACATAAGAGCATACATCACATGAAAATATCATTTATGTGGGAAATACTCTTGGGAGATAAAACCCAATAAACCTTTCAATATGGAATATAGTCTTATAAAAACAAGATTCAACATTTAGACCAGCACCAACTGATCAAGGAGCACCCACCCTTGAATTTATTCAAGCACCCACTTGACCTTTAGCTAGCTCTAACTAACAAGGAGGTTACAACCCCCAAGGTAACCAAGAACCAACTCAGTTATCTCTAATCTAATATCCACCTCTGATCTAATGTTAAACACACATGATGATGGACTCCTCTTTCTTGCACAGTTCACCCCTTAATCTCTCTCAAATAGTCTCTAGGGCTTACTCGATCAACTAGCCTCTTCTAAGCCTATTAGGTCCAATGACCTATGTGTCCACATTCATCACTTTGATTTGATAAGCATGATTAATATTATTCACCATATGATGGTTCTTTATTACCTTTACCTTATCTTTCAAAGGTTATCTCTTTCACTTGGATCCTCACCCATGCAACTAGCACAATTAGTCTGATTATGCCTTGTATTTATACAAATTTCTTTCTTTAACCCATCTTGGTCAGCCAAGATGATTTACATATTTAAACCACATTTAACATAGGTCCATACATAAATTACATGTGAGAACCATACTCTTCATAGGTTGGTCATTACCTTATCATCCCCATACCACCATTAGGCCTTGGTGAGACCTAAAATAATTAGCTTTTGATACTCACATGTTACATGTGAGACTATTTAAACCACCTTCATCCTTCACCAAAGATTTAAACACATCAAACATATCTATAATATCTCCTTTATTACTCTTATATGGTTCCATGCCACCTGAAACACCAAATCAACACTCAAACCTACCAATTAGGTCTTCTTTCTCTTCAGGTCTTCATACACAAAAAACATAGTCTCAAAATTCTAAAGAAACTACTCAAATATATCATATAACCATATGATTAAATCACAAGGTGAACCCTTCAAGACCTATGAAACACCTCCATGTACCTTAGACACTTCAACATAGTCTCTAAGCACTTAAAATAACTCTCTCAAAATGACCACTTAGACTGGTCATATATAGTTAAAATATAGTCATGTTATTTTGACTCTCCATAACTGATTAGGGGTAAACTATGATAAAAAATTCCTTATCATAAGTATTTGATACTTATAAAACATTTCCATACTCATTTTATTCTTTAATTATGCCTAGAACATCTTTAACTCACTCCTGCAACATGGTCACTTAATCTAACAGTGTATTCAACAAAAATAGTCAACTTCTAAGTAATTATTCACACTAAATATGGATTATTCAAACCTAAAAAATACACACAGATATTATTAATTGATTATAAAACACTCCCTAATATTTATATCATCTTTAAACATCAAGACACTATCAATAACAACTCAAATATCCTTCTTGGATCATTTACAGACCATGGTCAAACACAGTCAATTTTGGGGCTCAATCTATTTTATTGTATGAACATTCAAACCTTATATATAGATACATAGATTCACCTTATATTCCTTTACAATTTTTCCTTTTACACAACCATGAAATTCATCTTAGATTAAAATATATATCTCAAACATTGTAGACTAGTTTTCCCTCATTAATTTGAAAATTCAAATTCCAATGGTCACTGTGTAAATGCTAAACATTACGCACTTTGACATCATCTCATGTTCCCTAAAAACTTTGAAAAAATATGATATATTGATATATTTTTGAGTATATTGGTATTTATCTTTCAATTCTCATCATTTATCTTATATTTTCACTTCCATGATCATGTCACTTGGCAACTTTGTGCACCCTGTACCATTTAGTCAATGCGCTTGCACCACTTGGCAGTTTTGCATGCAATCTTAACTATTTGACTTACTATGTGTCATTTGATCATAACTACATGATCACATGCTTATCATTCATCTCTTTCTAATAGGTTTCATTCTCTTCATAGATCTACATCATATAATTAAATGCTCATTGTTAGATCTGTCTAAACTATTTGACGCTAGACTTCAATGTAGTTAAACTTGATGGTCTTTGATCCATCATTGTCTATAAGATCAACTTTGAAGGTTTATAAATTGAGCTATAAAACACCTCAAGACTCCAAATCTTTAGGGTACCTTCTTGGCACTATATACAACATCTCAATGAAAACCTTTAACCACTATTAACTTTCTGAGAACCTATATTAAATGTATAAACTTGCTAGATCACTCATATCTTCATGATATATAATGATAGTTTAGATTCTCTTAAGCTATAGGATGCATTTCTCTCTTTTCAAATGATAAAATGACACATCATAACTTCACCAAGACATCTATGGATGCCTCACAACCTATTTTTGGTCCTTACATATGCCATATACTCTCCAAGCTATCAAAGACAACTTCTTTGTCATTCATTCACTAGTAACCTATGTTCTCTTTAACATAAATGAAAACCTAACATCAATGACCATTCTCAATAATCTCCCTCTTTGTCATTGATGGAAAAACACCCTTAGAATGACTTCATTTAAATAACTAACTTCATTTTGATCTTTCTCCCCCTTTGACATTAATGATAAACAGTCTCTTCCTCAACATGCCAACAATAATTTCTCAACATCATGTGTGCATTCAAATACTATTTAATATGTTTATGATACTTACATACTTTCAAGCATATGAATCAATTTATCCCACTTTGAGATGTACCGATCTAAACATGGACTTCTCTTATCCTTGGACCTGAAAAATTGCTCACATAGCTTATAAAGTTCCCCCTAACATTAAGCTTCATCTCATGTCATATGTTCTTTGACATACACTAATATAAACTCAGGCTTCTCTAGTCCTTGGACCTATCTATCTAGAGAACTCACAAGCTCTCTTTTTTCATGCATGAAGATTCAATACCTTGTCAAAACACATGACTTATTTTGATCAAGTCATCATATCAATCTTCTTTGATTCACAACTATAGTAGACATCTTCACACTTTTATCATGATTGAAGCATCTTCACATATGCTCCCATGCACATCATGCATAGCTTCTTCAAGCCACTTAAGCTAACTGAGTTATTTCCCCCTTACTCTATGGCATACACACTTGTAATCTATAGAACTCTGAGACTTTCTTTATGATACCAAAGATATGACTACACATTCTCCTCATACTCCATGTCAACCTTGTCTTCAGTCTTCATTATTTGATCAATCAATTTAAGCAATTGACAAGTTCTTACCTTTAGGACCAAAAACCTTGAACACACTTTGAGAAAATTTGAATAAGATCAACATAAATTTATATGTAATATAATATCTTGATAATTTACCATCCTTGATCAGACACTTGGAAACCTCCACTCTCTACCTATAGACCTTTGTTTATAAAAATATCTTATCATGTCCTTACATAGTAAACCAACACATCTTCTTATGACATTTCTTGTCCTACAACATCAACCAAAACTCAACTAGTATCCACCAAGCTTCCTCTTGCTATCAAGTGTCTCCTTGAAGCCTAGATAGAGACACCCTAACCCATAGGGTCTTTGAATAATGTGAAACTAGGAGTTTCCCACAACTCCTCATATTTCTTCTCCTCCTCGGTCATCTAATACTGATAGTTCTTCTTCTTATTTTTAAGCTTAAGAGAATCAACATGTTCATCCACTACAATATTCTCCTTTTCTTCTAAGATTAGATTGAAAATATATGGAAACAACAAAGATTCATGACATACCTTTTAAACTGAAGAAATAACCTCATCAATGGGCATTAACAACTGATGTTCTTTTCATGAAACTTACCCAATAATAGTAGGATGTTCTCTTTTATATCCATACATACCTTAGAAAAGGCCTCAATTAGCACTTTGGTCTTTTCCTTGAGCTTGACTTGAACTAACTTTTGATTCTCCTTTTCTATTTGGATAGATGACACATTCTCTTGGAATTCTTGAACCTTCTTCATATTTTATTCCTCTTTTGCTTTGTAGGTAGTCCACCTTAATCTTCAGCTCAACTAATTTAGTTTTCTTGGTCTTCACTTTCTTAAGATTCCATACCAAGGATTGACCTTTATTGAGCATATTAGGATGTCCATGCACTTTCTTATGACTTGAGATCTTGCTTTTACAATATCTTTCAATATGACCAACTTGATGACAACAAAAATAAATAACATTATTCATACCTTATGCTTGATGCATATTATGAATCTCAGCAAACATACCATCTTATCACTTGGGTTCATTATGTTCAAGCTTGACTATCATAGGTCTCCATACCTAGGTTAGTCTTTTCCCATGCATTATGGGGTATAATCTAGAAATATATCCCACGTCATGACAATTATAATAGATTATATTATCCATACCTCTAGATGACTAGCTACTCTTCCTTCTATAGTTTCTTGCCTTATGACCAAACTTGTGACAAGTAAAATAATGACCATTAAAATATCTTTCATACCTCATGGCACTTGGTTGCCTGATGGATATTTCCTTTTTGATCTTGGTGCTTGCATCCTTCTTGTCTTAAGCTAACCTCTATTGCTCTTTTTAAGTCTTGTTTACCTTGACAACAAATTTATCATGCTCATCCTTTAATTAATCTAGCTTGGTCTTCAATTGAATGTTCATATCTTCTGTAGCTCTCATACTTGAACTTGCATCCAATAACTAAATTTTGAGAAATTGGAGAGTCTCCTTATCCCTCTTATCTTCTTTATCCATGTCATCCTTCAATATACATGTTTGCTCTTTAATAATCTTTATAGATTCAAGATTGGATTTCAAGTCATCATGCACACCTTGATTTGAACTCAACTTGCCATTTTTCTCTTATAATTGAGTTTTGAGATGTTTTTACTCTTCCTCTTTTGAACTCAAATTCGTCTTTGTAACCCTTAATTCATCCTTAATAATTTTGATCTTCTCTTTATCATATTTTGATCCTGAGCTTGATTTCATGGATTCTAGCTCCTTATTGAACTTAATGAACTCATCCATAATAGCCTTAAAGCTTGAGGCCATTATATTATTCTAAGATTCTTCTTGATCAAACTCTCTCATATTACCTCTATAATTCTCAAAAAGTGCATTGAACTAATTTCACTTTTATTCACTTGATATTATATATGCATAAGTAACCTCCACTTGAACCTTCAACTCCTGATTCTCTTTCTTCAATTTCTTAGCCATATTGTACCTTGGATCACCTTCAAGTGGTTAAACTTATAATGAAGGTCCTTATCTAATACTAATTTTTAAAGGTGAAATCATTGAGAGGGGAGTGAATCAATAATTCTAGATAATTCAATTCATTTCCCAACTCTTAAACATTTAGCATACATCAATCTTGATCAAGTAACATAAACATGAAATCACATACATCCAAAGCATACATAAGAGAATACATCTCATGAACACATCATATATGTGAGAAACATTATTTGGGTATAAAACACACTAAAACCTCTAGGATGTACTAAATTCCTATAAATACAAGATTTATCATTTAGACTAGTACTAATTGAATAAGGAGCATCCACCCCTGAATTTAGTCAAGCACCCACTTGACCTTTAGCTAGCTCCAACTAGAAAAGAAGATGAAACTCACAAGGTAACCAAGATCCAACTTATATACCTATGATATAATTTAAAACACACCTAATTATGGACTCCTCTTGATTGAACACTTCACCCTTTAATCTCTCTCAAATAGCCTCTAGGGCTTACTCTCTCAACTAGTCTCTTTTAGGCCTATTAGGTCCAATGACCTATGTGTCCACCTTCATGACTTTGATTAGATAATAATTATTTATCTTCTTCACCATTTTATGGTCCTTGATTACCTATACCTTCTCTTTCAAAATTTATCTCCTTTACTTGGCTCTTCACGCACACAACTACCATAATTAGTCTAATTATGCCTTGTATTTATACCACTCTATTTTTTAAACCCATCTTGGTTGGCCAAAATGTATTAAATATTTTAAACACCTTTAAAATAGGTAAATAAACATGTTACATGTGATAAACACACTCTTCACATGTTATTCATTACCTCATAAGCCCCAAACCACCATTAGGTCTTGGTGAGACCTAAAATAATTAGGTCTTTATACTCACATGTTACATGTGAGACTACTTGTACCACCTTCATCCTTTAAAAATAATTTTAAAACATAAAAAAATTCTCCAATATCCCCTTTATCACTCTCATATGGTTCCATGACACTTGAAACACCAATTCAACATTTGAACCTAGCAATTAGTTCTTCTTGCTCTTCAGGTCTTCATACACAAAAAACATAGTCTCAAACTTCTAAATAAAATACTCAAATATTTTGCATATCCATATGATTAAATAACATGGGTAAACCATTTAGGACCTTTTAAAAACCTCCATATTCCTTATAAACTTCAACACATTCTCTAAACACTTCAAACAACTCTCTCAAAATGACCATTCAGACTAGTCATATACAATCAAAATATAGTCAAGTTATTTTAACTCCCCATAACTGATCATGGGAAAAATATGACAAAAAATTCATTATAATTATTATTTTATATGTATAAAACATCTCCATACTCATTTTATTCTTCAATTCTACTCATAACATCTTCAACTCACTCCTGTAACATGGTCACTCAATCTGCTAATGTATTCAACAAACACAGTCAACTTCTAAGTAATTATTCACATTAAAGATAGATTTTTAAAACCTTAAAAATAAAAATAAATAGTCTTCATGGAGTCTAAAACATTCTCTAATAGTTTTATCATCTTGAAACATCAAGACACTATCAATAACAACTCATATATCCTTCTCAGATTATTTATAGACTATGGTCAAACACATAGTCAACTTTGGGGCTTAATATATTTGACTGTACAAAAATTCAAACATTATAACTAGAGTATATAGATAAAATTTATATTCCTTTACAATTTTTCCTTTTACACCACAATTAAATTCATCTTGGATCAAGAGATATAGCTCAAAAACTATAGATTAGTTTTTGTTCATTAATTTGAAAATTCAAATTCCAATAGTCACTATGTAAATGATAAACATAAGACACTTTGACATCATCTCATTCTCCCTAAAAACTTTTAAAAAATTTAATCCATTTATATCCTAAGTTTTATCCTATTATTTATATTATTACAATGATCATTATTGATCTTAGATATGTGCTTCAGTGATCATGCCACTTGGTAGCTCTGTGCACCATGTACCATTCAATCAACACACTTATGCCACTTGGTAGTTCCGCATGTAATATTGATTATTTGACTTAATACATGACATTATTTTATATTTTCACAATCACACTCTTACCATTAATCTCTTTCTGATAGGTTTCATGCTCACCGTAGATCTTCATCATATGATTAAATGCTCATTATTAGATTTGTCTAGACTATTTGACCTTGGACTTCAATGTAATTAAACTTGATGGTCTCTAGTCCATCATAGTCTAAAATAGAAAATTTTAATGTTTATAAATTTAGATACAAAACGCTTTAATATTTTAAATATTTAGGTTACATTATTGGCATTATAGACAACATCTCCATAAAAATCTTTGACCACTGTTGACTTTTTGAGTACCTATATTAAATACACAAACTTGATAGATCACTCATATCTTCATGATGTGCAGTGATTTTATAGATTCTATTAAGCTAAAGGATACATGTTTCTCTTTTAAAATTATTAAATGACATATTATAACTTCACCAAGATATATATGGATGCCTTATAACCTCTTCTTTATCCTTATATATGCCATATACTCTTTAAGCTATTAAACACAACTTCTTTGTCTTTCATGCACTAGTACTTCATGCTCTCTTTGAATTTAATGACAACCTAACATCAATGACCATGATAAACAAATAAAAAACTCATACTAGCATTCACTTTCACTTTCACCAAGCACTTAGGCAAGAGAACTACATCGAGTTTGATCCCTTCTAAGAGTATTGTTATGTAGGCAATGCTCAACATATGGGTGTTGAGGTGATGTCCATCCTACCCTAATAACCTCACTCTTTTTCACTTATGATCCTCAAATACCCTAAAAAATATAGAGACCTAGTATTTTTCATATAAATTATTTAAAATAGGGCACAGATAGTGAACTGGCATTCATCCACACAAGCATAGGCATCTTAAGTCGAGTTGATGGTATACCCAAAAGTTCACTACCCTGTTATAAGAGGACACTACCACACTCTTAAGAAAATTACCATGGTGCACTACTATCTAAATAATTATACTTATATTTAGGAGAGTTTATAACTCCTGATTCTAATTTATGACACTTTGTACATCTGTTGTACCAAGTTTCAATGTGTCATTCATCTGTCTTGGTCATTTTTCAGTTATGTATAGCTCTTTTAGTTCATTTGTTATTTATAGAATAATCATAAAATTATATTATTATAAAAATTAGTGGTTGAATTTATTATTATATTTATTTATTGATTTATTATTCTAAAATTTTAGGAACCATGGATTTACATTCCATAAATCCATTAAAATTTAAATCATAAGGATAAATGAAACTAAAATAATAGATCCAACATCGATGTAAACCAAGTAAAAAACCATACTTAAACAAAGATGGAAAAATAATGTAAAGTGAAAAAATATAAATGAATGATAAGTAACAATCCAAACTCACTCAATGATACAAAAATTGAAATAGAGAAAGGGAACAAGATTATATTCAAAAGGAGTGTCAAAGAAATATATAAAAATGAAACTAAGGAAATCTAAAAAAGATAAAGCAATAGTCAAAAGAAGTAATGCATAGTCACTCAAAAAAATAAATTTTATTCTTTAAGATAAATTAAACCAAAACAAAACTATTAGTAGCGTGTTTTTAAGAAGAGATGAAGATTAGATAATATATAAGTTGGGAAATAGATTTAGAAACAAACTTGCCTATCAAGGGGGATGAAATGGGTGATGTGGGAAATATAGGAAGTACCAAGGTAGAAAACATTTACCATAATCAAGACACTCAAATTAATTTGGCAAAATAAGAAGACTTTGGACATTAAGGACTTTAGATAACTTGTCTTAGCCACACAAATTTGGGTTATTTAGTGAAGTATAAATATCATCCCATGAAGGCTATATGCAAGAAAATTAAAATGGATCTACCCTCCCATAATATGTTCTCCATTCCTCAAGACCCCTTATAGATATATCTATCTAATATGAAGATTGAGTACTTGTATGAAAAAATTAGGTAGTACTATAGCGAATTTTGAAATCTTCTATCCTAGTCTACTGGCCTATCACACCCCCATGGACCCCAACTATATCATGAGGCCAACTATGGAGTTTGATCTTTGAATAAAATATAATATATGCTTGATAATCACATATTTTAGTGTTATTTTGACTTTTGAATGCTTATAAATGCTTTTTTATTATTTCTTTTTTTTAAATGGATTTGTCTTTTAATTTTTTTATAACTTTTTTCGTTCCTCCTCCATACAAATTTTGAAAACCAACATGAGTGTCAAAAATGATTATCACTAGAAAACTTATACTTAATATCTAAGGAAAATAATTTAGATAGCATGATGTCTAAGATTCTTGTATTTGCATGTTAAATAAGAATGTTATCTTAAAACTGACATTGATGTGCCAAAGTAGATTGAGAAATAGTGAAGATGTGATTGAACATGAAACAATTGAGTTTCCTCAAATTGTAAAAAATGTGAAAATGTGAAAAGGATGAAATGATAGGTAAGCATGATTTCATATCATAATATATAGTGTAAGTATAGGGTAACATGCAAAAATAGTTTGTTTAAATTTTGTTATCACAAAATAAACGTAACTAATTTTGAGAATATGAAATCAAAATCTTTAATCATTGCCTTAATTTCTAATAAAAACACTTGGTTTGAAGATAGTTTTTAAGAAATTTGTAAATTTTATGAGGAAATCCTAGTCCTATCCAAGTTATTACACTACAACTCATAAAAGATAAACCAAAGTAGGTAAAAATATGAAAATGTTTTTGTGACAAAGGTCTAGTCCTATCCAAGGTTTATATTACAACTTAAAAGAAAAGGTAAAGTAGGAAACTAGACTAAGTAATAAAATATGTTCATGAGGATGGTCAAGTCCTATTCATGGTCTTATGATGCAACTCATAAACTAAATGAAAGTAATAAAGATAGACCAAAGGACCCATGGTAGGAACTAAGGCTACTATGAGTAATGTAAAGCTGCACATTGAAGATCTTTGTAGGAAACTTACAAGAAGGGTTAGTATGTAAAGTATATGAAAATATGTATAAAATATTTAAGAAAAATAATTGAGCATTAGTGGGTTCTTTGAAAATATGTTTTTCATTAGTTTATAATCTATAAGTACTAGGACCAAGGATATATTTTACAAGGTAAGGACCCCATGATTTTTGGACATACTTTCTTTCTTTTTCATGTGTATAATCTAATTTGAGGACTAGATCACCAATATTGAAAGTTTAGACATTGACTTTTTTATTATGTTGTTTATCAATGCGAGCTTTGTATTGACAGTTATGATGTAAAGCAACCATATGTCATTCATATGGGCTTCACATAATTCCTCATCAAGAATAATGCTATGAAGATAAATGTCTAGGGATGGTATCTCAACTTCTAAAGGTAAAACTGATTCAAATCCATATACTAATGAAAATGGTGTTACCTCAGTAGGAGTATGTATGCTAGTGAAGTAAGCCAAAAGTGTGGGATAAAGTTGGAGATGCCAATCAATACAAGATTTTCTAATACATTTTTTAAGATTTTGTTTAGAATTTTATTAGTGACTTCTACTTGGCCATTGCATTTAAGATGATAAGGTGTTGAGAATTTATGCATAATTATGAATTTTACACATAGTTGTTTCATATATTTTTTTTTAAGTTACCACTATTTTAATAAATGATGGTATGATGAACTCAAAAGTGACAGATGATTTGATTAATAATAATTTTAGAAGTGGTATTACTAGTAACATTAACAAGAAGCATGGCTTCCACCCACTTGGTAAATATTCAAGGGTAGTGATAATTAACACATGACCATATTGTGATCTAGTTAACTTGCCAATGAGATCTAATCTCGACATAGAGAATGGCCAAAGAGACTCCAAGGTTTAGAGTTTGGCTAAAAGTGAGTGGATGACATCATCATAAAGTTGACAAGGATTACATTTTTTATAAAAATTAAAGACATATTTTTCAAGAGTAGGCCAAAAATAACCCATATGCAGCCATTTATGGGTTGTAGTGTGATTGCTATAGTGACCACTATAGATTCCCCCATATGTTTGTTCAAGGAGAGCAAGAACTTATTCTAACAGTAAATAGTGTAATAAAGTTCCTTATGCATTATGATAATAGAGGGTTTTGTATCTAAATACATATTTAAATGTTTGTTTATGAATTTGATTCTTTTCATGATAATCAACTTCTGAAAGGTAAGTATGATGTTCAATGAAATGAATTATGTTTTTGTACCATGGGCTCTATCAAATAGTAAAAACCTCTATGTGAAAAATTAGAGAATCATTTTTATTTTGTAAATAAGAAGTTGATTTCATTATTTAAATAAGGAATTGATAATCATGAATTACTTGATGAGGGTGAAATAAATATGTTGATGAATCAAGAGAATCAGCTATAGCATTTTATTTTCATGGAATAGGTTCAATGGTGAAAGAAACAAATTCTTTAGAAAGTGTAGTGGTAATTTGATGATATGTGATAATATTTTAACTTTTACATTTATAATCTCCACTAACTTGATGAAATATGAGTTGTGATTCACATAATGCATGTAGATATGGTATGTCTAAATCAATTGTGGCTTGCATGCCTAGTATTAGAGTTTTATATTCAGCCATATTATTAGTGTACTCAAAATTTAGTCAAAATACGAGAGGTATGATCTTACCATGTGGGTTGGTTAAGATACAACCTACCCCAACTCCTTGAAGGTATTTGGCACCATTTAAGTGAATTATCTTAGTGTATTCATGTAATTCAATTATAATTTATGTTAATTCTTCAATGACTACTTTAGATTTAGTGATATAAGTAGGAATATCAAGTTCTTCATGGTTATTTACTTCTAGATCAATAGTGAAGTTATGAAAGTAATATTTGAGTGATATTTATTGGTTAATACCTTAAATAAAAAGAATTTATTAATTAGGAAGGGTATATTTAAGTTGGTTTGTAGTTGGTAGGGAAGCCACCGCAAGTTGGTCTATAAAGACTTGTCCTTTGACATATTCTTGTGTAATGATTTCAAGGTTAGATTCCATTAAAAGGATCATCCATTTGAAAATTATGTCATAGAGTAAGAAAAATTTAGAAAAGAAATGATAAAGTAGATCAGAATAGACAATGACATAAGTAGTTTGATAGAACATATAATGATGGAGTTTTTCAATTATGAAATAAATAACAAGACAGTCACATTCTACTTTTGTATAAAAAAAATTGTAATTTATAAAGACTCAAATGATATAATAAATGGTGTATTCTCTACCAGTATCATCTTGTTTGGCAAGAATTATCTCAACTAATATGGGGGTAAAAGATGTATATAGAATTAATGATGATCATTTAAAGGTGGACAAAGAGTGGGAGGATGAATCAGAGATTCTTTCATGTTGTCAAATGAATTTTGGCATGAATCCATCCATTTTATAGAATTACCTTTTTTAAGAAGGGATTTAATTGAATAAATATAGTAAGCCATTTCTAGAATAAGGTGGTGAATTGCCCTGAGTTTCCCAAGGTATGTTCATATGTCTAGAATGGAATGAGGAATAGGCATGTTGATAATAGTATTGATTTTAGCTAGATTGACATTAATGCCTTGAATGGAGACTAGAAAATCTTAAATTTTACTATAAGTAACCATTAATACACATTTAAAGGGATTAAGTCTAACTTTGTATTTAATGAGTCGATCGAAAATGATAGCCAAACCATGAAGGTGGATTTTATGACTCAAAATTGGAAATGAGATCATCTACATAGGTTTTGACAATTTTATGAATAAGATCATCAAAAATATGGGTCATTTCACATTGATAAGTAGCTCTAAAATTTTTGATAACGAAATGAATTTTAAAATAATAATAGGTGTTCCATTCTATGGTAAATTTTATTTTATGTTGATCTTTAGAAGCTATGTGTATTTGGTTGTATCTTGATAAACCATCCATGAGTGATAACATTTTGTACCCAACAATATAATCAACAATAGAATCTATTGAAGGTGAAGTAAAATTATCTTTTGAACATGCTAAATTTAGGTTGTGAAATTAAATGTATATATGAATAATCATGGTGATTTTTTTATGAATAGGGACAATGTTTAACACCCATTTTAAGTAGTCCATTGGTTTAATGAATTTAACATCCAAATGTTTGATGATTTCTTTATGACATAAGGTATAAATTTCAAGATGGATTTTTCATTGATTTTATTGAATGGGTTTAGCATCTGGATAAGTGATAATGTTATGAACAACAATGTTAGTATCAATTCTTGACATATATTCATAATACCAATCAAAAATTTCATGATATTTATCAAAAAAGAGGCTAAAATTGGCTTGCTCTTTGGGAGTGAGATCTTTAGAGATGATAATAGGTCAAGGACATGTAGGTGTACCATATTTGAGCATAGAATTTCCATCTTAGAATTGGTATGGAGTAGGATGGAAGGAAGAGATAAAATGTGTTTTAGGTTCCACACTAGCAATGAAATTGTTTAGACAAGGAATATTTTGTTCAAAGTTGTCAAGTTATGATGTTGGCATGAAAGTTGAGGTTCTCTAGTGTGGAGGAGTTATAGTATAGCTTCATCACTAGGAAGCATGGGTAAAGGTCCATAATATTATATATCTACTTTAAGATCAATGATTTGATTACCCTTGATATTATATTCATAATGTATTAGTCTCATGCTAGTGGCTTTAGCATCGAAGGTAATTTTAGGTATAGTAGTGGATATAGATTCTATGTTGGTAAGATTAGGTTGAGTTAAGTCAATTGTATCTATAGTCATTGTATTGGTTTGTTTAATAAATGAAGTAGTCTTAATTGAGTTTAGTTGGATAGATTTAGATTGATTTATGAAATCGTAAGAAGGGTAAATAATATTTATAATTGGTAAAGTAGATTGTATTGAATTAGGTTGTGTATAAGTTTCAAAATAAATCATAGTTGGGATTTCTTTGATTACCCATGGGGTGTGTAATAATATTGGATTAATAGGAGGTACATAACCTTCATGTTACGATTCAATATCGAATGAGATATGAATGACATGAACATCATGATTGGAGGCATGTATTTTTTTTAGCATCTTTTGATAATGTTTTATATCTACATCACATGATTGGGCTTGGGAAATGATATAATTATTATCATATGTGAGATAAATAGTGCATGTATCAGTTTCCATAAGAGAATCAGTAGTTGAAACATCTATGTTTCTAAATTTACAATGAGACATAGTTAAAGGATCTTTAAAAAGAATCCATGCCATGTTCATTACATGTGAAATTATCTTTTATGTAATAAGTTTCATATGCATTACATGGAAGGGGAGTACCAGTAGTATCATTGTATAGAGGAACGATATGATCATGTGTTAGTAAATAATGAGGGATCTATCCCTCTGTATAAGGAGGTATTTGAGTGGTATTTTAAGTGTTTTGAAATTTATTTGGTTCATCATCATCTAAATTTTCAAGAGTGACATGTAAATTAGGGTTCATGTTAATGAATTCCAAAAGAGGTGGACTATTGATGTGAGTAATATTAGGAATGTGATATTAAGATTTAATATTTGGAAATTGGATACCCCATGGATTAGGATCAAATTCATGTTTGTAATATTTTCCATTATGTATGAATTATAATACATTGACTACCTAAAGAGGAAATAACATGCATATAATGTGTCCATGTGTGACCAAGGAGTATGTTGTAAAATAAAGGGAGATCAAGAACTGTAAGCTTAGTAACAATTGTCTTGGGTCTGGTAGTAAGTGGGATCCAAATGCAATCAAGTGGTTTTTTATTGGTTTTATCAAATCCTCTACACATGAGGTGTGTTTGTTTGATATTTTCTTTTGTATATCTAATTTATTGTATTAACCAAAGAGAGGTGACATTGATTCCTAATCCTTCATCTACTAGGATGTTTGAATGAGGGTATTATTGATCAAAATTTTAATAAAAAGGGTGGATCATCTACTCAAAAAATAATTTAGTCATTAATCATATATTTTTTGATAACTTTTATAGATGTCTTTGAGGATGTGGAAATTTTTTCAATTATATGTACTTACATAAGTGGAGGATCATTACAAGGGCTTTATCAATCATGAGATTATGGTTCCTCAATTTTTTTTAATTATTTCATAAGGAACTTATGATGATAGGGATAAGTTCAAACTAATTCCATAAAAAAAAAATTTCAAGGCATTGAATTAAGCTCTTCAAAAATATTCCAATGGGATTTAGAAGATGAAGAACTAGCATGAGGTTCATGAGATCAGACATTTTTTATTGGAATAGGAGAATTAGGTTGAGGTTATGATTGTGTAAGTGGTTCATTATTTGGCTCATTTGGTTTGAAATATGAAAATACATTAGTTGTAGTGTATTTAAGTAGTTGTTCATTAGTAGTGTTTCTTAAATTTAGTGATAGGATCTGTGTGATTAGGTTTTCATCTATAGCTAACTTTTGTTACATTCACATATTGAGAATTGGTGTAATATTGATCATAGTCAACATAAATTATAGAAATATTATCATTTGAATGTTTTGTGTTAAAAGAAGAAGAATATTTTTGAGGTTTAGAAGGTATGGCCTTTGTTACATGTTTCTTTTGAGAAGCTTTGAGATAATCACGATGATGTAATTTTATCATAGCATCATGGCCAAATGTGGCCCCTAACATGAAGGAAATGAAAAATTTAACAAGACCATCACATGTTTCATGAAAATGACCTACATTAGCATGAAACCAAAAACAATATTAGGATCATACCATGAATGTGAGGAACTATTATAGGTGAAAGGTTTAGATGAAGAAAATAATTGCTTCATTTTTGGTATTGTTAATAGTGGGTGGGAAGCAAGTTGATTATCTATTTTGACTATTATTTCTTTCATTTGAGGATTAGTACTTTTAATTTCACTAGTTGAAGTTTGAAAATATTCTTTGGTTGAGATATGGGTTGGAAAAAATCATTTCATAAGGAAATCTTATCTTTTGGCTTCATCAAAATCTTCATTTAAGATTTGTGGAGAAAAATTTTTAACCTTATCTTGAAGGGAAAGCGTTAGAGCAATGATAAATAGTTTAAATAAATTATCATTAGTCATGTTGTGATATACTTTATGATCTAATGATTTCCATATTTTGATGAAATCATGAGCTGATTCTGATGGTGATTGCCTGGCATTGATAAAATGACTAAAATAATTTTTTGGAAGATCATTTTGTTGAAAATATTTGACTAAAGAATTAAACAATTCTTTTAATTATGAGATAGTATGTTGAAAAAAATTATTATACCATTTTAAAACATCTCATGTGAATATTTTGACAAAAAAATTTGTAGTAGTAAAGGTATTTATTTTGACCCATTCCTTGTAAAGATTGTCAAATACTTTAAGAAAATATGCATGGTCCTTAGTTCTATCATATTTAATAGTTGGAAATATGTTTTTGATATAAATGGATATGATTAAATGATCTAAATGTTCATTTTAAAGATTTTAAAGCATCTTGTTATGCATAAGAGGTTGAGGAATTAAATTCCCATTGTCATCTCTAAGAGGAAGAGGGATAAAATTTTAATCATTTTGAGTCATTCTAAGAAGAAGAGGGATAAAATTTTAATCATTTTAAGTCATGATAAGAGGAGGTTGATTAATTATTTGTAATATATGATGTTACATTTGAATCATTTGGGAAGTGTTTATTGTTTGCATTACATGAATTTGTTAGACTATTTGAGTAAGAATTTGAGTGGTATTAATTGGTATGTTTTTGTTGATAGTGTTAGAAGGTGGAATGTTAGTGTTGATAGGAGGTGGAAAGTTAGTGTTGGTAGGAGGAGCATTCCCATTATTAGGAATAGGAATGTTTCTATAGTATGAATCCCTATGGGAGTATTTTTTAAGCTAATATCTATTGATCCAATGGTATAGTAAGGAATTTTAGATAGGGTAGTATCCTAAAAAGTGTGAAGTGGATTAGAACCATCTAGATCACACTTTGGGTGATTTGAACAATGTTATAATCAATAGAGTTAGAGGAAGGATGAAAATAAGTGCACCATGAGAGATTATCATATTAAGTGGTTAGGGTGGGTACTAAAGAGCAACCCATGTATATTTAAAATGGGTTAAGGTTATAAAAAAATATGTTTATAGTTTATTTCATGATGTTAAATAAGGTAAAATGAAAGCTAACAATGTGCAGGTTGTATATAGGAAAGAGTTTATAAGAATAAAACTAAATAAACTAGGAATTAAATTGGATTGACCAAAGAGCTTTCAAGTTTGAAATAGAACCATGTCAGCCAGTAATTATGTAGTTAGGTAGGTTGATGTAGTTTGAATAGGAAATAATCCATGCTTAAGATAAACTATGTCAACCAATAAGTACAAAGTTGATCAGGTCGATGCAATTGATCATTAGACTAGTAAAGATCAAACAATATTAAAAATAACTAAGTCAAATAATAGGTAAAATTTTAATGGTTCAATGTAGTTAGGTAGGTAGGATAAAAAAAATATAGAATCAGACTAGGTTAATTTGGTTGACTGAGTTGAATAAATAGGAAAATAGAAATATCTATGATAGACTAGGTTGAAGTGGTAAACAAAGTTATATAATCTAAAAAAAATAAAATGGTCTAAATTTAGATGATTTAATTCTAAATATAGAGAATAAATTTAAGCACATAGGCAACTAGGTTGAGTTGATCGATCTAGTTGCACCACATAACATAAAACTTTTATCAATGTTGGCTAATACAAGTTTGCAATACAACATAGGATAACAAATAGTAAGTAGTAAGAATGTAATTTGGAAGTTAATTATTTATTTGAAAAGAAGATTAGGAAGTTGTATTAAAAGTTTTGATTGAAAGTGTAAGCTTTCAAAGATACTTGTTTGTCTATTGTATAGTGTTGGCTTAATGTTTTAGAGTAATAACTATGAAGGAAGTATCATTCCTATATCCCATCAGACCCAGTTTCAAGGGTAAACTAGAAGTAACTTCTCAACACTAACCACTAATTGATGCACCACACAATCAAATATATAGTTAGATTCGTAAGGTTTAATAAAGAGAGAAATCTTAAGAATTTTTTAAATACCATGAGGTATGTAGAAACTAAAGACTATTTTAGCTCTGTATTATGGTTATGAGTATTAAGAAAATATCCTCATGCCATGATATATGTAAATTATAGACAAATACCATAAATAGAGTATCAAGTAGCCCTTCATGAAAGTAGCTAAGTAATTTTATAACTATCGATACATAGTTTCTAGAGAAAACCAAACCAAGTAAAAAATGAAAATGAATATCAATATTATGAAAGTTAAGTTACAATTTTTAGAAAGTAGATAAATAAGCAGTCAACTAAAAATTTACGTGAGCTTAATTACTATATAATGTAAGTTAATTTTCCTTGTTTGAATCAGAAAGTAAAATAAACATAGCAAGATCAAATGGCTTGATCAAGTTAGACAAATAGAACCAAATGAAGTTGAGTTGATTGACTTAGTCTATTACAAAAAAATGTTAGAATAAACATAGTCGAGCAAGTTAACTTAGTTTTCTAGGTATAAAATAGAAATATAACTAGGTTGAGTTAATCGACCTAGTTGATTGTGTAGGTATCATTTTACAAAACTAAAAAATTGGTAAAAATAATACTAAATTTAAATTTTCATTAAAAGGCAAGAAAATGAATTTTCTTCAAAATTGATAAAATGAAAGTATTGAGTTAGTTAGAGTGAAATTAAAAGATAAGACTAAGTCAACCAGTTTGATGTAGTAATTTTTCCTAAATATGTTGAATTTTTTTTTTGGATTGGGTTATCCAAGCAAATGTTTGAACTTATAAAAGTGGAAAAATAATATTATTTAAACAGTGTCAAACTAGTATAAATGATATTGATAAATGATAGAAAATTAAATTTATGTCGATTAGATTGATGTAGTTAGTTAAAAGGAAATGTAGAAAAGAAAAGAATCAATCAGGTCAATTCAATTAGATGTAAAAAGTAGAAAAAAATTAGGTCCATTGGTTTGATCTAGTCAGCTGAGATTGAAAATCCTACGAGTAAAAGATAGAACTAAGTCAACAGGCTCAATAAAGTTGGAAGACCTATGCAAAAACTATATAACATAGTTGACAGGCTTGACAAAGTTGAAAACCTATAAATAAAGAGTCAAACTAGGTTAATAGACTTGATGAAGTTGAGAAACCTACACATAGACAACCAAACTAGGTCAATAGACTCATGAATTTTAAAAATGTATACACAGAGTGTTAAACTAGGTCAATAAGATCAATCCAATTGACTGTAAATAAAAATTAAAAAAAATTTAAGGATTAGATTCATGTCAAGTTCACCAGAATGTATGCAAGTGAAATACGATATATCTACAACTTATCCTACTCAATAATATCCAATCTCAGAGAAGGTAATCAACAAACAATCTAGTTAGAAATACTTTGTTATATTAGGGCCATGACCAATGATGGATCCACTAAACTTAAACTAAGGGATCTCTTACCATACAATGGAAAATTAGAGGTTTCAAAATCCTCTAGTCAAATACCATCATACAATAACCTTATCTAAGTTCTTATGATTGTAATAAAAGTAAGCAAGCTAATCTACTAAATAAACATGCAAGCTAATCTAGTAAATGATTATGTAAGTTAATATAGTGCTCACCAAAGCTTGTGGCATAAATGGGTAAGATAATATATATATATATATATATATATATATAATTCTATTTAAGATAATATAGATGTATACTAAGCAAGGAGAGATACAATTAATTCTATTAGTTTCTACAACATTTACTTATCAAAATATGAAGGGTTAGGAATACACTTACCTTATTGAACTGAACCCATCATGTCTCAATCTCTCTCTTGGTGAATGATGAATAGAAAGAGGTTATCATGGCTTGTAAATATCATAAGGATAAATTAGTTCTATGCTACAAGACTTTTCCTATGCATCTAATACCTCCACAAGACAAGTGTTACTATTCCAATAAAAAAACTTAAGCAATGAAACCTTCAATTGATAGTATAATTAGATTTATGAGCTATAATGATGCATAATTGAATGATCCTCTCTTTAAAAATGAATTTGAGAGGGTATTTATATCCAAATATTGACACTAAACCCTCTTGAGAATTTAGCTGGCAAGGTTGACTAAATCAACCTTTTTAGTAGAAAATAGAGTCGTTAGGTCTCGAACTAGCTCTAGGCTGACAAAGTTATATAACATGAACTACAACATGTGATCTAATAATTTTACTCAACAGAAGATGGTTATTATGATGTTAGTTTCAAAATAAAAACAAAATAAAAGAAACACACTAACTAGCATAACATCTCTAGGCCTAGACACCAGGGAGAGCTTAGTTAACAAACATGAACAAAACACACAACTAAAATGAAAAATAAACCTCCTTTACCTTCCTTGGATGCTCTAAAATGCTTGTTTTAGTGGCTTGATCAGCTTTGTGCTCATGAAGTCCTTGGCAATGGAAGCTTGGCTACCTCCATCTCTCCTTGGCACCTTTGGCTTGTGGCTTGGCTTGGCTTGAAATCAATTTGGCATGCTAACATTAGTTGCTTGAAGATTTTGGAACTATTTATGCATTATAAATTTGCATAATAAAGATTTTTTAAGATATTTGAGCATAATAATTTTGCATCAAAATAGCTTAGAAATGATGTTCATGGCCTCTATATTTATAGATTTTTGAGAATGTCTAAAATCAACCATCCATCCTGAGATTGAGATGTGTGGTTGAGGATTAATCTAATTTTTGAAATTAATTTTATAATTATCCTCATCATGAAATTAGAATAAGGGGAAATTAAGAGGCATGAAGGGCATCATGGAAGGCATTGATGAGGTATGGAGGGTATGAATCCTGATATTTGTGGCATTTATGGCCTAAGGATGTTTTCTCAAGAAATAAGGTCATCTGATGATGTAGATATTCAATATTCATTTATAAAAATAAGTATTCAAAAAAATCCATAGAATTCTTAATTATGACTTGATTTGGATTAATTATCTCTTAAGCATGTTTAAGCACTTTGTGTACAAATTACTTAAATTGATCAGAATGTCTTGTTATTGGTCCAAAATTCAATTGGATTAGAATTGGAAGGAAATGTCATATGTGTTGGATCCATTATCCTATTTAGGATGTTGTTGATAATAAATAACAAATGCATATGTCTCATGTAAGATATTTGATAAGAAAGAGCAATCTAGAGTACCCAAGTGCAAAATTAACCTTTTAACTCAGAATGATCTGATCAAAGTTAGCTGGCCCATAAATTGCATTTCCCCATTTAGGGATACCCTAGCAAAAATTGGCACTTGAATATGTTATTTTCACATCATTTAGTGTGTTTTAGTATTTTTAGGCCAAATTGTGCATTTTGGGTAGAAATTGACTAAAAGCCTTATTAGAGGTTATCAAAAGTCAGTTTTAGGTGTCTATAGTTTGCCCCTATTTGAAAAGGTGTTGCAAGATATAAGCATAGTGACATATTCTCAAATAATTAAAAGGTCATGTATGCCTACAACTACAATGATAATAAATTAGCAGTATGATGCCCTCTCGAGGGAATGGTTGACACAAGTAGGTCAACAAATGGTCCCTCAAAAAGAAAGAAGCAAAATGAGGGGACCTAAGAAAGGAAAGATGATGGGGTGAAAACATAATGATATTGAAAAAGTAGTCAAAATCACTAACAATGCAAGTGGGATAGTGTACAATGGTTTTCCCAAAGGTGGTTATAAGCATTATACCCTGATAGTGGCAACGTGTTATGATAACACAATGATTTTCCCAAAGGTGGTTATAATCATTGAGAAGATGAAGCTACCCCAATTAGGACAGACAAATAAGATAATAATATGCCTTTATATATGCATAAAAAGTAAAGGGGTGATAATACAATGATGTTTCCAAAAGTGGTTATAATCATTGAGAAATGCAGGTGGGATGGTGTGCAATGATTTGCCCATAGGTAGTTATAATCATTAGACCTCAATTATGGTAAACATGATAAAATTGGTTGAGGATGATGATAACTTAACATAGAGGGTAATGATGAATTATAACAACCTATTAGTAGGGAGATGCTCATCTTAATTAATAAAGGTTGAAATTCTTTCATGGTTAATTACTCTGTTTGGGATATGATTGGGATTGAATCTGGATGTTAGTGCTGAAGAGATTCCACCATTGTTGAATAGACTTTTTGAAGCTGAGATTTTTTGTATCATGTGTTAGTAGGTATCATGCTATAACATCATGAGGACTTAGCTGAAATATGCATAAATATTGACTCTCGTAATCCAATACTCAATAAAAAACAATGCACCAATGATAAAAACCATGATGACAATGTAAACATATGAATATGGATGGATTCAAGTATAATTACGGGCAATTAATCACCCAATGAACACACATAAATTGAATCAAATAAAAGGTGTTGAAAGCAAACAAATAATTAGACAAATAAACAAAATAAGCAAAAACAAACAAACAATGCAATAGAAACCCTATGAATATTGCCCCTAAAAATAGGCAACAACTTAACAAACGAACAAAATAAGGGAATAGAATAAAATAAAGGGGTGGACAAGATATATCCATATGAATTAGGTAAGTGGATGCTATCTACATAGTTCCATGGATGTAATATCTAATAGAAACTTTAAGCCAAATGTAGTTCTCTTAGGAAATGGGAAGAATGTGATAACTGAGAAAAATAAACAGTATGGATGTGATAGAAGAAGAAGAATGGTCTTGAAAAATGGAAAGTGCATGAGAGAATAAGGCAAAAAAGATGGGGAAACTAAAGATAAATGATTTTTTTTAACTTAGTAAGTGTTTCCAAAATCTTTAAGGCAAAACAGTGGTTAATATTATTGTCCTTTTCTAACAATTTTTGAAATGTTTTTTAGAATTTATGAAGTATCTCAACTCAATCAAGAATGATGAGACACTAAATGGTTCAGTCTCACAAAATAGTAAGAGTGTTTAAACTTATAATACTCTTAAAATGGTGAGAGCATGGCTTAGATTGCTCATAAAATGATAAGAATGTGGTTTAGGTTGCTCATAAAATAACGAGAGCATTCAAACTTAAGTTCTTTAGAAAATGGTGAGAGCGTGGCTTAGGGTGACTAAGCTAACCTCAAAAAATATTTAGCAATGCCTACATAGTCCCAAATTAAGACCTCAAGTCACTATATTTTCAACCTATAGCAGAGGAATTTGACTAGTGTAGCAGTCAATTCAAACAAAACAAGCACAATTGGTAAAAAGGCACATTGTGGCATAGGAAGTGGTGAGTTGGTACATCAAGGCTTAATATTACCCCTAGTTTGCCCATAGGCATTTATAACTAGGACATAATGGCATAAATAAATGGTACTAATTTTTCCAAAGGTGGTTATAATTAGTAGCAAAATTGATGGTAAGAAAGGAATAACAAATGAAGGATGCAACTACCAAAACTTCTGTCATACTATCTCAAAATACAATCTCTATTTGAAGTACTTGAACCAACTAATGAAACTGATCAGATACCTTGATGTTGAAACTATGTAATGAATGTAAAAATTTAAGGTCAAACAAGCTAGGCTTTAGAATGCACTGGGCTGATAGGTTAGAAGTGAAAAGTGGATATGATGAAGAAGATAGATAAAGATGGTAATTGTATTAAAAAATAGTGATAAAATGGCATAACTGAAATGGTCCTTATAGACAATACACCTTATCTCTCAAGCATAGTACCACTTGAGATGAATAATATTCATCATATCAAGGAGTTTATCTCCATCTAGTGTCGTGAGCCTGTATGCTCCTAATCCATAATTTGCAATAATGATGAAAGGCCCTATCCAGTTTGGTTTGAATTTCCCTTTATGCTTCTTTTTAGCCATGGTATTCTTTTGGTTTTCTTTAAGAACAAGATCACCAATTTCAAATGTTCTATACTTAAAACATTAATTATAGTGGCCTTTGAGTCAGTTTTGATATGCTTGAATATTATTGAGTGTGGTTGTGCATTTCTCATCAAGGAGGTATAGCTCTTACAGGCGAGCTACTCGATAGTCATGATCATCCAGGACATGCTTGAAAGATATGCCTAGTAAAGGTAATTCAATCTCAATGGGAAGGATGGATTTAGTCCATAAACAAGTGAGTATGGAGTGGCTCTTATGGGAGTATGATGATTGGTATAGTATGCTCAAAGGGCAAAAAATATCTCCAAGTGCTAATTATGACTGACATCATTGACAATATTTTTGAGAATATTGATAATGGTTTTGTTAGATGCCTTAGCTTGCCCATTACCTTGAGGGTAATATGTTGTAAAAAAATATTATGTGATGTTATATTCAATACATAGTTGGTTTACATCCTTATTTTTGAATGATCATGCATTATCAAATATAATGCCAGAGGGGATACCATAGTGACAAATGAGATGGTTGAAGATGAATTTATAAATTTTCTTTCTAGTCATGTAAGTGAGGGGTATAACTTCAACCCACTTAGTGAAATACTCAGTGGTAGTAAGGATATGTTTATGGTCATCAAATGAAGTGGGGTTAATCTTCCCAATGAGGTCAAGTCCCCATGTAGAAAATGGCCATGGTGTCAACATCAGTTTAAAAGTTTTTGCTAGGGCATGAATCAGATTAGTATGCCATTAATAGAACTATGGCATGCTAATGGCATCTATAGTTCTATTACTAGCCCTTGGTATATGCTCAAACTGAATATTGGCAATTTATTGTTTAAGAGTGTTGACCATAACTTTATATGGAACCAGCTTATCATCTTTGATCTAAAAATGATATATGACTTGATTGTTGATTAACTAAGAATCACCATAAACTTAAAGATGAGATATATTCCAATGCACTACTTTTCTAAGTCTTGAAACAAGTGTTTCATACTTAGCCATATTGTTTGTACAGGGAAAGCTGATTCTGACTGATTTAGGGATTAGATCCTTTCATGGTCTAATAAACAATAGGCCTACCCTTGATCCATATGTAGTAAATGAACCATCAAAATAAATATTCCAAATCTACTCCTCAAGCGGTGTGTCAATGGTGGTCATTATGGATTCATCAGGAAATTAAAATATGAGTGGATGTGTGTCTGTGAGAGGTGCTTTTGTAAGTTGATTTGTAAGAACTTGTCCCTTGATTGCCTTCTAATTGATATACTCTATGTCAAACTCACTGGGAAGCATGATTCATTTAGCCATTCTACCTTGCAAAGTTGTTTTAGATAGTATATACTTGATCAGATCTACTTTTGAAATGACCATGGTCTTATTATTCAACATGTAATGGCATAGTTTCTTAGCTATGAAGACCATGGCCGGACAAGATTTTTCAACAAGTGCATAGTTATGTTCATATGTAACCAAGGTATGTCTTAGGTAGTATACAGCGTGATCCTTTCCATTATCATCATGTTGAGCCAAGAGTGCCCCCAGAGCATGGTCGGTAGCTGATAGGTATAACAAGAATGGCTTTCCTAGAATAGGAAGTAATAAAATAGGTATATTAACAAGATAGTCTTTGATTTGTTAAAAAGTTGTTTAGCAATAATCATCCTAGTGAAATGCAACTCCTTGTTTCAAAATGTGTGTAAATGGATAGCACTTGTCTGCTAACTAAGAGATGAAGCATCAGATTGAATATATCTTACTCTATAAACTATAGAATTGCTTTAAATTGGTTGGTTTTATAACATGGAATTTAGCCAAATCAAATTCAATACCTATATGAGACATGATGAAGCTAATTAGTTTGCCTGAAGTTAAACTAAACACACATTTCTTTGGATTGAATCTGACTTTGTACTCCCATAATCTTTTAAATATCTTATGCAACACTATTGGATGGTAAGCCCTAGTTTTGGATTTTCCTAATATATCATCACGTAATTTTCAACAATATCATGTATCATAACATGGAATATGATAGTCATGACTTTTTGATATGTAGATCTAGCATTCTTAAGGCCAAATGGCATTAACTAATGACAAAATGTTCCCCATGGAGTAGTGAACATTATTTTATGCTAGTCTTCTGGAGCTATTCCAATCTGGTTGTATCTTGAAAACCCATCCATGAGTGAAAGCATTTCATAACTAACCATAGATTTGATGATCATGTCGATATTAGACAAGGGAAAATCATCTTTAAGATAATCATTGTTAATGTCTCAAAAATTAGTACAAATTTTGATCCCTTTGAGATTTTTAGTAATAGGTACCACATTAGAGATCCATTCTGAGTAGTCAATGGATCAGATACATCTGGCTCCTAAGATTTTTTCCAACTCTTTCTTTACCAATATTGTAATGCAAGGATGCATCTTACATAACTTTTGTTTTACCAGCTTAACATCAGGATTGACCACAAGGTGGTGCAGAACTAAGGTGGGGTCTAAACTTCACATATCATAATAGGCCCATGCAAAGATATCTATAAATTCTCTCAACAGAGCTGTAAAGATGTCACATTCCTCCTCAGTGAGGGATGCTCCAAATTTTATCCATTTTAGGTCTGATGGAGTCTTGATATTTACCTTTATTTTATCTTCAACTAGAAGGTTTGAACCATCTTCTAATATTGTAGGTAATGACATGAACTATTGAATTACATCAAGGTCCTCCATTAAGACTTGTTCTTTAACTTCTCTTAGGCATGATGAATCTGAGTCCCCTAATGGGAGATCTAGCCATGTGACAAAAATAGTTGGAAATTATTGAAGGATTTGATGAAATAATTATTTTTTCTCAAAGCTAAACTTGGATCTATAGGCAAGTTCATCATTGGTGGTTTGTTGGTCTAGATTTGAAGAAGAATGAACACCCCCATATAATGGTGCTTAAAATAGGTTTTCACCACTAGAATGGCATTTATCTTTATTTTTTCCCTAGTCAAAAAGTGCCTCAAAGAAGGTTTCACTTTAGGACCTCAATGTTTTACTTATTTTTTTTTAGCTAAGGGTGTTCACTCGCTCTCCAAAATATATTGCAGGATCTAATGTGATTAAGAAAATTGATTTGTGATCTCCAAATAAAACATTGTCTTTAAGGCCTAAAAATTCATAGAATGCCTCATCATTTTGAAACTCATCAATTGGTAGACTGGATTCTTATTGGTTTTAATCTATCAGCTAGGTATAATATAATGACAAAGGGTTGTGATGAATGGCCATGGTAAGGGTAAAAATGGCATTGTTATCAAACATGTTGGTATCAGCTAGGTTATCAAAGGTGAGGCTATTATCAAACTCTACTTCGTTGTTAGCATCATTATCCCTAGTCATCAGTGATGAAGTTTGAATAAGATATGTGGGGTCACCCTCAGGTGGTTTAAACCCAAGTCCATAAGGTCTTTCATACTTAGTCATAGAAATTAGCTTGATAGTTCCTTGCTAATTCAATCCAAGGCCTCATCCTTTATAATTGTAATGCTCCATGATCTTATTGGGAATAGGATACTTTTCATTTTATAATAATCAATTTGGTTATTATTATATAACCATGATTCATCTCCTTTAAGAGGGTTAGGTCCTAGGCCAAATGCTGGTACAAATGTGATAGCTATCTTATCTTTGTTCTTTTGTTGTCAATGCATATGTGGGATGACTTTAGCTCACCCAAAGGTTTTTGGATTCTTAGGAAGATTGGTAATATGAAATGTATCATAGGTCACATACTCTCCTGGTCCATTATCTGAAATGGTGAAATGATTAGAATCTTCAAGAGGTGGCATGTGGGAGAGGGAATCCAAGTATTAGGATCTATGTAATTATCTGATGAAGGATCAATAAGTATAGTCTTTCCTTTATCCTTCTTGGAATTTAGATTCATGTCATATTGATAATTATAGCTTTGAAATTTAGCCTCGAGATGCTTGCAGTGTTCATATGGGTGTAAATATCTTAGAATATTCACTTCCATTCCTGAGTGGGAAAACTTGATACAGTGGTGTAGCGTTGACATAACTACATAAATCTCATGTAACAAAGGCCTGCCTAGAAATATATGGTATGATAACTCAAGATCAAAAACATGGCAAAGTGTATCATGGATCAAAGGTCCAATGATAACTGGAAAACTAATGGTGCTTTGTGATTCTCTTTCCTAATTATAATGGGCTTTGATAGTTATTATTTCTAGCTAGAGATCTATTATTATGTACCCAAGAAGTTTGATGAGCTTTAAAGACACTATGTTGAGGCTGGATCCATTATCTATAAGGACACATTTCACTTTATGTCATTTGATATAAACTTCTATGTATAATGGGTTATTATAGAGCAGGCCAAGGGAAGATATATCGCTTTGGTTGAATGTGACTTGTTGGGCTAGATCTAGGTGTCTAACCAAAGCTTGAAATTTATCAGGAGATATGTCACTAGAAATAGTGGATTGGGTCAAAAAATCATTCAAGATGGTCTTATGGATTATTTATGTTCACAAAAAATATAAAATATAAATTTGTGCTGGGGTCTTTTGTAATTGTTCCACAATATAAAATTTCTTGTCTTGGTCAGTAGTAAATGGTTTATTCTAAGGTTGAATGGTTGGTTGGATGATAGGCAAAGTGGTGAATGGTTATGGACCTGGGATAGTAATCTTTGACCTCCAAGTTATGACTACACAATGGAGATTAAATACTAGACCATTATTACTAATCAATATTGGGAATGGTGTGGGACCAGATAGGACAAGTCTCAGTTATTGGTACACTTGCATGTGGTCACATGGCAAGGATAAGTTGTCGATATAAAGTCCAAAAGGGGAAGTCCTAGTTTTTTGGTTTGCTTGTATGCATTCCCAATTCAAATAAGGATTATCCATGTAATTTGGTTGAATGTTGTTGTATAGCAACAATCTAAGCTGATTAGTACTTGGTCTAAGATTAATAGAGATGGTATTAATGTTACCCCCTATAATATGACCTACAACCCTATTATAGTCATGTGCAACTGCATGATAGGTTTGTTAGTTTATACCATTTTGACCTTGGTTTTATCCATTATTCTGTCATTTTGGGTTCAGCTACTAATTTTTTTATTATATTGGTTCGGCCTTTGATGTTGATTTTGTTGCTACATTGGTCATTATTGTTGTTATTGTTGATTATTTTATTATTGTTGATTGTTATGTTGAGTAAAAGGGTTTTGATAAATTCTAAGAGTTTGATTGGAAGTGGAAGCACCATTCTCCAATGTTATATCCCCATTTTCCAACATATTCTCAATTAAATGCTTGATTTGGACACATCTTCATAGATTATGCCCATTAACCCAATGATAGTCACAAAATTCATTTTCACGATACCAATCAAGATAAAGAATGCCTTACGAATAATGCTTTCGTATAGGTTAACTAATTAGACTAGTAGTAGCAAGCTTTCATAATACATACTCAATAGGTTCTCCTAGATCACTAAAGACATGATATGCAGACATGGTTCTCCTAAGAGAAGGGGTTTGTAATGGTAAAGGCTACTATATTTGTTGTGTAGGTCCTGGTTGTTGTGTTTATGGCATTGGTTGGAGAGGTTTCTGGATATGAGTAAGCTAAAAAGGTGGTACATATGATGTTTGCACCATTTATACATGACAGGACTTGGTTACTCCATTTCCCACAACATTCCTATTGTAGTTGAATTGCTTTGACCTTTCATGGTTATTATTCTATGTCAGTTGTGATGTTGGCACTTTAATGGGATGTTGGTCATTTCCCTGATTGGTACCTTAATTGTGATTAGTTAAATTAAGCTTGATAACTCCTTTATTGATGAGTGCTCACTCAATCAACAAGCCTTTGTCGATGATTTCACTGAAAGTATGGGCACATTATAGTTCCAGATGGTAAGCTATCTCACTTTGTAAATTTTTAGCAAACACAGTGGCTAATTTTATATCTATTAAAGTGTGGGTGAAATTAATTTCAAGGGATCTCCATCACTGTAAATAAATTGCAAAAATCTCACCAATTTTTTGCTTTGCTTGCGTTAAATCCACTAATTAAATCTTATGCTCGAGATTATAAGAAAAGTGTTGTACAAACTTATCAAAAAGATCATCAAAATTTGTTAATAAATTTTTGGACAACTTTAAAAACCACTCCAAGTCTTATCCAACCAAGCTCCTTGGAAACAATAGTAAAAGGTATATGTCATTATATACCACTGGTTGGCATACGACAAAGAATTTGGTTAAATGAGCCTTAGGGTCACCTTTCCCTTTGTATTTATCAAATTTTGATGGTTCATATCTTGAAATAAATGGTAGCTACAAATACTCCATATTGAATGGATAGGAACACATGTCATTCAATTTGAACTTTTTAGTCTGTTTCCTAGTCTAAATGGTAGCAATTGCATCCTTCATCTATTGCAATTCTTGGGATAGGAAACTAGAAGGAATATTGGTTTGAGGGAGAATATTGGTTTGAGAGGTCACAAGTGGGACACTTTGACTAGGGTATGATGGAGATAACTGTTGGGGTATATTGGTTTGATTGGGGAATGGACTAAGAATATGTATACATGGATTAGGATTTACTTAAAATTGCACACTTGGTTGTGTGATATTCTAGTTTGGGTTGGTGATAAAGGTTTAACTTGGAGGATTTTTTGGTTGGGACAGAGGGATATAACTATATTGTGCTTGCTATGGTTGAAAAAGGACATGTTACCAACTAATCAAACCTTGTTGTTGAGTGAAAACTTATGGTCTAAGACCCTATCTCTAAATTTGTGGCACATTTTGAACCAACAGTTGTCTAGTAGGTACTTGAAAAATATGGGGGCCTTCTTGTTGCATGAATCCCTGTGAGGAAGTGAAAGTAGGTTATAGATTTGGTATCTATTGTTGACCAATATTTGTAAATTATTGACTAGTAATTGCTTGGTTTTGGATTGGCATATTAGTCTGTGATTGAAGAGGTATGTTTGTCATTACCTGGTGAGGTGGAACATTTGTTACCCCTGATTGAGGTGTCAATGTATTTGTCCTCTATTATGTTGATAGACTAGATTGTCCCTATTGTTGTGTAATACTACTCGTTACTTGTTGAAGAGTAGGATTCATCATATTTTGTCATTGAGATATGACATTGGTTGTTGCTTAATTACCTAATCCCATAGGTTGTACACTTGAGGAAGTAATCGATTGAGGTTGGGGTGTCGAAACTCTTATTCTCTAGTATGATGATCTACGCATGGGATTAACTATAGACACATGTTGGTGGCTAGTTGTTTGTGTGTTGGTACCACTTTGATCGAGATTGGACATTATTTACACATTGCCCACTATATTTGGCTCACTATTTTGTGTAGAGGCCGAAGACACTTCTTAAATAACGGGCATGTGCATCAAGTTATATATTGAATCAGTTTATACAAATGAGTCAGAATTCAAATTCTCTTGTTCAGTTAACTCTATCAACACTCCTATTGAAGGAACTAGGTCAATGAGAGGCTTACTCACCATGTTTATCTGATTGAAATCATGTGTTAGGTTCAGGTAGGTTTGATATGTCATTTTCATTTAGTTAAAGTGATGTTCCATGTTGTTTTTGTCTCAATTAGATATATTAGGCTCTTGATACTTTTTTTGGACTAGAGTCATCATATTTCCAGAAGAAACCTATTGATCATAAATGATAGTGTGGGGTAATCTTACTAAACTTGGTAGATTTTTATGGGGAAATTTTGTGGAAAACTTATATCCTACCTCTATGGCTCTAACCAAAATCTCATATTTGTTCTCTAAAAAATGTCATTCAAACAAAAATGGATCATACATGTAAGCTGTATTAGTAGAATATGACTATTGAAGAACTGGCTCATCCACTGTGGGTATTATAGCTAGGTATTGCATGGTTTGTTCTTGGTCTTATTCTAAATGAGGTGGTGTGTTAACCCGATAGTTATCCAATGAATCTTAGCTTTGTGCCCCTAATTGAGTATTATAAGAGGGATAAGAATCCACCTCATAATCAATATTATGCACATAGGGGTCTTGCACCATTTCTTACTATGTAATTACATTACTAATCCCTAGATGGTACATGATTCCACTACAAGTGTAGGAATACATGTTGGGATCCATATTCAATGCTTTGTGATAAAAGGTCAAAGAGTTCTACAAACTCTGAAAAGGACAATGCCTAAAACAGATGATGTTTCAACTTGGTCTAGAATCTTCAAAAGAATCAAAAGGTTTATGCAAAGATTTATGAGGAAACAATCTAGCATGAAGTATCTAATGTTTCACCATTCACACAAAGGTAAGTAAGTAAATAGACCAAAAATCAAAATGCCAAACTCTAAGGTTGAAGTGTTTCAAATCAGTCTAATCTAAGAATTTAAACATTTCTAGGTCTTTTGGCCAAGCATGGCATCAAAAGCTAGGCTCAAACAAGGCATGTGTTAGGACTCTTAGCCAAACAGCATCAAAATCTAAACTTTGAAATAGAGGAAAGTTTTAATCTAATGGATTTGAAACACTTCTAATAAACACTAGGGATTTCATTATTGGACATGAACTTGATCAATTAGGTATAAGGTATGAAACAAAGGAACTTTAGAAAAAGTTTATTTTCTCACAAAAAATGGTATAAAATTTGGTTCTTTTAAAAAAAAAACTAGACAAAAGTGAATATTAAAACTATTTTAGAGAAAAGATCACAAAAGAACACTTGGACTGGTATTAAAATGTAAGAATAAATTTGGAACTCTATGCAAGATGGTCTATGAAACAATATTCAAAATGTTTTGGGTAGCGTAATGACACTATACTACCCAAAAGGTGTGATAAAAAGGTTTATTTCAAAAAATATCTAAGGCCAAGATATTTTTTCATAATTTTGATAGCATAACACTACTTTTCTTGACTCAAAATGTTATGGTGCATAGACTCAAAGTGCAAGTGTTTAGCACAAAATGGATTAAGTCTATCAAGTGATGATAATGATTATGAGTCTTGAACGGCCTTCAACCCAAATTGGAAATTAAACCTAATTTCCCTCAAGTTTAGTGCAAATGATGAACCCACTTAACACATCAACCCTATAAACTTATAAAGGTGCAATTTAAAATTTAGATCATAAGTAGCCTTAAAAAACTTTGGTAAAGGTCTAGACTCTATTGGGCAGTATAACTATGCCAAAGTGGATGATATGACTCTCAATCTTTTGATAAACTTTTGAACAAGGCAAATTGATGATGTCATGCAAGTAGCATAACGCCTCTTTGTTCAAAGGAAAATTTAGACTATGTATTTGGTTTAGATTTTTTGTTTACACCAAGTTTTGACTTCAAACAAGACTCTAATCTAAGACAAGACCAACTAAATAATCACTCTTAGATCCTAAACTGACAAGGTTGCTTGGTATTGTTGGAATCCATTAATATACGTCATTTGAGAAGATTTTAAGTGTTCATCCAAAAGTAAATGTGCATTTATAGTAGGGTTTTTACACCCCCTTCTCTCAAATGATAGTATTATGACATGGATCTTAAGGTGCACCTTACACCAAATATACTTATATGGTAAGTGAGGATTTGTCTAAGATCTAATAAGTTTTCAAACAATTTACGGGAATCAATTGCATAAAAACTTTCATGCCAAACAATGTAAAATAAAATCATAAATTTTGGGTCCATATCACTTGGCTTGTTGCAAAAAGGCCTAGTCTTTTTTATAACCACTACATCCTACTATTCACTCAGTGTAGTGTAATGTCCAAAGTGCCACTACGTCCCATGTGTAACTCTAATTAGGAGCCAAATGGAGTCAATGTTGGGAGGTGAAACCCTAGGTTAAAGCTTTCCTAAAGAACCCATGGGAGGTGATGAAGTCCTCCTCGTAAGCCAAGTTTTCATAAAAATAAAGAAAGCATAAAAGTAGAAAGACTTTAGGGTCATTTTCAAGGTCACCCAAACTTTGACAAGTTTTTTTTAGGGGAGTGCTTTAGATGACTTTCTTTATAAGCCTTGGACTAGGCTATTTGCAATAAGAATGGCACTTTTGATTCTAAGGGTTCTTTAAAAGGGACAAACATAAGAGCATACATGCAACATTCCTCTTTTTTCTAAACAAAATCTAATTAAACAACTATTGCAAACAAAAATTGAAAAGTGTATTCAATTTTAAGCCTAAATGAAAGACTTAATGGTGTTCATTTGACCCCTTGGTGTTTAAGATTGTGAACATTGAAAGCATTCATATAAGCATCTAAATTTTTCATTAAACACCAAAACAAAGTTTCTAATTGATTTTTAAACATGTGCAAGATGATTTAAAACATTTTTTATCAAATGACAAGCTTGATCCTGAAACAAAAATGTCAGCATGTCCTTTAGCTTTGAAGCTCTTTTTGGTTTGAGAAAATGAACTTTGAAAAAAGAGCTCTCGGGTTTGTGTTTTAAGAAAGACATAGTGACCAACGTTGGTTTATATAATCAATAATGGTTACATTTTCTAACCAATATTAGTTATCTAACCAACATCGGTTATACCAATATGATCGATGATATGTATACAACTAATTTCAATTTCACTAACTAACATTGGTTAAGCTATACAACCAATGTCAATCTTACTAGCCGACATCAGTTACTGTGTAAAACCGTGGCAAATAAAAATGGCAAAATAAAGTTAGAAAATCAATTTGTAAGAGTTTTAAGGGTCTAAATAAATATTTTAAAGTTATAAAATGATCTTCTTCAAGTGTGAAATGTAGCTTGTCCCACTGTGAGTGCCATATGTGAACTAAGAATTTAACTCAAGAGAGGATGGTTAGTATGGTGTTAGTTCCAAAATGAAAACAAAATGAACGAAATAGACTAACTAGCATAACATCTCTAGGCCTAGACACTAGGAAGACTTAGTTAACAAACATGAATAAAACACATAACTAAAATGCAAAAAAAAACCTCTTTTACCTTCCTTGGATTCTCCAAAACTCATGTTGTCATGGCTTGCTTAGCTTTATACTTATGAAGTCCTTGGCAATGGAAACTTGGTTACCTCCATCTCTCCTTGGCACCTTTAGCTTGTGGCTTTGCTTGGCTTGAAATCAATTTGGCATGGTAGCATAGTTGCTTGAAGCTTTTGAAAATATTTATGCATTATAACTTTTCATAATCAAGAATTTTGAAGATATTTGAGAGTAATAACTTTTCACCAAAATAGCTTAGAAATGATGTTCATGGCCTCTCTATTTATAGATTTTTGAGAATGTCTAGAATCAACCTGAACCATCCATCTTGAGATTGAAATGTGTGGTTGAAGATTAATCCAATTTTTGGAATTAAGTTTATAATTATAGTCGTCATGAAATTGGAAGAAGGGGCAATTAAGAGGCATGGAAGGCATTGATGAGGTATAGATGGCATGAATCATGATATTTGTGGCATTTATAGCCTAGAGATGTCTTTCCAAGAAACGAGGTCACCTGATGATGTAGATATTCAATATTCATTTCCAAAAATAAGTATTTAACAAGTTTCCATGGAATTCTTAATTAAGTCTTGATTTGGATTAATTAACTCTTAAGCATGTTTAAGTACTTTGTGCACAAATTACTCAAATTGATCAAAATGCCTTGTTATTGGTCCAAAATTCAACAAGATTGGAATTGGAAGGCAATGTTAGATGTGTTGGATCCATTATCCCATTTAAGATGTTGTTGACAATAAATAACAAAGGCATACATCTCATGTAAGAGATTTGATAGGAAAGAGCAATCTAGAACACCCAGGTGTAAAATTGATCTTTTGACTCAGAATGATCTAATCAAAGTTAGTTGGCCCATAAATTACATTGCCCCATTTAGGGATACACTGGCCAAAATCAGCACTTGAATATGTCAATTTCATATCAATTGGCATGTTTTAGTATTTTTAAGATAAATTATGCATTTTGGGTGAAAATTTGCCAAAATCTTGATTGGAGGTTTTCGACAACTAGCTAGCTTAAGGTGTCTACACAACAAAGTCAATTAGGTTGACATATTAGTAAAATGAAAAAAAAGGTGTTACTTAGATAGGGGGTATTTTAGGTAGTGAACTACTTAGAAGAGTGTATCAATGGCTTTTATTGATTAGGGAATCGGATAAGGGTAGCTTTTAGTGGTTTTAGGTAATGGTATAAGGGTCAATAATCCTGAAAAGTACCAAAGGTCTACCAACCCCTTTCTTGGTATACCCTTTAAGATATGCACTCGAAGAGATAGAGACTCGACATGTTCTTACAAGAGAGAAAACATCAATAGCTAATAAATATCTTTAAAAAATATGTGTATACACCATCCACATCTGCTTTCATGCCCATTGATAGAACTAGTTTTCCATTTTATAGTGGCCTTTATATACACATTCAAAAAATCTAAAAAATCCAAAAAATCCAAAAAAATAAAGAGAGATGGGTATAAACCCACAAAATCCAAAAACATTTGTCTTGTCCCTACTCAAGCTCAAATCATTGATCACATTTGCACCATCATCCCAACCTTTATCAGGATACATTATTCCCAATTCAATCCCCTTTCATATATTTTTGTCTATGCACCATCCAGCCATCATTATCATCGATCCTTCACACATGTGTTTTTACTTTAGTAATGACAAGATGATTCCTATTGATTTTGTTTTCAAGTTTGTGTGTGTTTGTTTGCTTGTTTGTCTATTTTTATAATTTATTTACATGTTTTTTGTTTGCTTTCTTCTCGTGGCATATGACAATAATGACATCATGGTTTTTACATACCATGGTGCATCCTATCATGTGCTATATCAAAATAAAGTTTCGTAAACAATCATGATCATGCACAATATTAATGGCACATCTCCATCCCCATCAACATCCATGCACATCCTTTCCTACCCCATTATCCTATCTAAACTATTTATCAATACCATATTATTATCCATTAATCATTAATCATGTCTATAAATCTATATCTAACTATATATCATCATTCATTCACATCATTCTTCCATCATTTCTTATAACTAACTGCCCATCAACTAATCATCCATATCCAAAAATCATCCTTACAACTTAAGTATGTAGACATCAATTTGCCACGTTCCCTATCTAATCCAATTATCTATGATTTAATCCAATTTTGATCCTATATGACCTAATATTATCAAATTTAATCTGATTTCATCATCTTCAATCCTTATCATATCATTTAGGGCATCCTCATGTGCCCATTTTTTCAGCTTCTTCATTCCTTAACATTTTGTTATATTATCATCAATGCATACATTCACATCAGCGTATCAACTTCATCCTATCCATTGAGGTGATCATCACATCATCAATCCTTTCAATCATTTAATACCTTGAATTATTCTTGTTCATCCAAAATAATTAATTGCATCAATTATCGGGAGTCAATACAAATCAAATTTGCATCTTCATTACAATTTATCATTCCTAAATTTTTCACATAGCATATATCATTTCTTAGATAAAATCAATCTCTTAGCTTCATCAAGATGCATCATTCCCAATTCATTCCCTCACATATATCATTTATGGGGAAAATCATCAACAATAAAATCCTTAGCTCAAGTGAGTTAATCACATCACATCCATACAATCACTTATGTATGTCATCATCACACTCTCATTCATATATTATCCATCATTATCCTTATATCCATTGCATTCTAATATAAATAGACACATCATTCTTCCATTCTAACCCATCCTCTTATTTTGATAGACAATTTATGTCCTTCATCCTTGCATGCCCTCTCAAGGGGGCACCATCCTAACTGATTCATCCCTCTTTTCATCCATTCAATCTTCATCACTTGACACTAGGGGCATTTGTGTGTTTGTTTATTTTTCAAATTCTAAAAAATCCATTACACAGGCATCCTTATGCACTGATATTTTCCTCTTCTACATTCTTTGTAATATTATTACTTGTATTCACAACACCCTTTCAAAGAGGGGAGAAATGTAGACAACTAAAATTAGACACCTCTGAGTCAATTTCAACCTATCATCACCTTATTCACTAGACCACCATTTTGTCCCTAATAATATCCTCTATCACACCCTTGATTCCATCCATCCAAACATCTCTAGTGTAACCCATCACTATTCACATTATCACCCCAATCACGTTAATCATATCCCATATTGACCTTACTAAATCCCATGAAAAATTATCCTATATCCCATTAGCTAATTAATCACTATTAATTATCTAACCCATCTTAAATAATAAATTGCATGCACATCCAAATATTCATAATTTCATATATAAATAAAATATAAAATCTTCACATCAACCCCTATCATGACATCATCAATCATCTCCAAATCCCAACATCTTACACCAAATCCAATCACCCTAAATTGAAGGTTGTCAACCAAATCCCAATGCCAATCAGTAATCAAATCCTAATGTAATCCCATGCCTTCCCAACCTCCCTCATTTAATTATTACGTTGACTCACTCTCAACAATTGATATTGTATAAAGATCAATGGTCTACATCCACCTTGAAAATCTATAAATCCAACCATCCTCCCTCATTTCTATCAAGCTCTATCTACCTAGAAAAGTTTTTCCTTTGTGAATATAAAGCATAACAATCATCTCATCCTTCATCAAGCCATCAATCCATCAACAATGTAAAACATTGTTATATTGCTTGTGTGAATCCAATTGAGCACCCACATCCACAAATTTGAGCATAATCAACACCTTGAAGGAGAGTCCTTCATGGTAATTGAGGTATATTTATTATCCTTTTACTCAATCTAAGGTATGATGTTTAATTAGAGTAAGAATTTTCTTTCATTTCATGTTTCTATCACAATCTCTAGTTTTACATGTATACAAACACCAATGTTATCAACCATTGATTTTACAAGAACATCCACAATATCTTTAATCTCTTTAAAGTGGAACTAATCAAATAGGATTGTCTCACCTTCCCCAAATAAAATCATAATTTCTAAAACAATGTTCAAAAATATATTCCATGGATTGATAAGGTTTTATAATATTGTTCTACCTTTTGAAGATAGGCCCATTAGACAACACATTGACATTGCTAATTTGTTTGACCTCAAACAATTGATTTTTTAGAAGCATGTAACATGTATTTCACCTCCTCCAACATCAGCAAAATTGAATTCAAATAACCTCCCTTTGCCTATTATTTATGTACATGTAAAGTATTTTTTTGTAAGTGAACTAACCTTCACACACCATGTTTTATGATAACGGATCAAAGTTTTGATAGGTATAATGTTAAATGAGCTAGCATGTTGATCCTTTTTAAAGCAAACTACAATAGTATGGATCTTATTATTAGTGTGGTGGTAATTTTTCACCAAGTTTAGTTATGAATTAAATTAAGTGAAAGCATTGACTAGCTTATCTTTGATGTTTAACTAACATCGACCTTCAATTGATAGACAGCAAAAATCTTACACGAATCATTTTAGCAAAATAAAAACTAGAGCAAATAATCTTGGTAAAAATGTGAATGTTGGTGATGGGCAAAGGAAATAAAATGATATACTTATGTGTTGTCACTAACAGTATGATATTTAAATTCAATTATTTCAAACATAGACCCATCTTGGAGATCACCATAGGAAACAAGGTTACTAAACATTAACAATAATAATTGAAGGGATTGTCTTAAGAACATTCACCAATGACAAATGAAAGTGCAGAAATAAATAAATCTAAAAATAATATTACCTCTCAAGTTGCAAATTAAAAATGAAACAAGAGTTTAAAGTGGGAAAACAAACGTATCGAATAAAAACCCACATGATCTATAAGAAGAATTATCACCAAATCTTCACAATTATAATTTAAAAGAGAGAGTAATTTGAGAAGAAGAGAGCTTCGAGTTTCTAGTGAGGTAATGAGAAGAGGAAGGCTCTTTTATAGAGCAAGAAGAAAAGAATAAGAGTTACAAATAATCACATGATTACCTTACAAGCCTCCGTTGTGTGTACCACTTATGGAATATTCCTTTAGAGAGTAGATAGAAGTGTGTGCCAAGTGGGAGAAAGAGTTACTTGTGAAAGTAACTTACAAATTATAAAGGGAAACAAAGAGGTGAGTGACACCTCATGGAATCTAGATTTATATAAATTTATAATTCACATAAATAAAAAATTCACACACATCTTAAGACTTAGGATAAGGCTAAAAATTATAGGAAGGACCCAAATAAGGTTAATTCTCTAACACTTCCCCTTAAACTCAATTTGGGGTTACAAAATTAGAGAAAAAGTTTTATAAACAAGGGTGTTGAAATTAAATAAAACTCCCCTTTAATAGAAACTTTTTTCAATAAAAATTATAATAGTTTAGACAGAAGAAAAAAGATAAAGTGTTGTCAAACGTTTCAAGGATGAACATGTGATCACTAAGAATCTCCAAGAATCTTCTTCAGGAAATTTGGTCAATCTGCAATGGAACAAAAATTAAAAAGAAAGAGTAATTATCCACAAACTTAAAAAATAAGCAAGATAACACCAATCTTTTAATTTAAGTAACCAATGTTCTAAAAAACCAATCTACATACATAATGTAATAAAAGTAGATATACAACTAAAAAATTTTGAACAAATACAACTTATATCATAAAGTGCAAAAACTTGTATGAAAATAAGTTATTCAAAGCACATATCTTATGTAATAAAAATTAATGAATGTAAAAAGAGATTAATTTAATCAAAATGGAGACAAAGAAGATGTGTCAGTTACAAAATATATTCTATGTGAAGCATTAAAAGAATTATAGTAAGAAGACATATCAAAGTATCTATAAGATCCATTATTTTTAAGGATTTTGAATAGTTTTAATTTTATAGGTAGAAGATTTTGTTATTTTCGAACAATGTAAAGTGTCATATGTAGATTTATCATAAAATTTGCATGGATGCAATTTCTAACATTTAGATATATGATGCCTATATTTTTCACAATGCACACAAGTTTTAACATTTTTAACCAAAACATGAGTATTAGAATTAGTATAATCAAAATAAGTTACATTATAAGTCCTTTGATGAGGAGGAAAATAAGATTCTTAATTTACATTAAAAATAGGTGAATCATTAAAACTAAGACCTTTATAATGAACATTATAATCAAGCAAAATAGGTGTAGTAATGTTGTTTTTAATATTACTAAGACCGCCACCAACATACCCCATATATTGCATTATTTTAAAACCAAGGTTGGTAGGAGTGTGCAAGTTTGAGTTTATTTACACTTAAAATGAGATTCATCAACATTAGAGTTATTATCATTAGCAAGAGATGCAAATTTTTTATTTAGAGTGTCAATAGAGTTTTGTATAGAATCTGTATGAGTAGTAAAAGAGTTTTGCAAAGCAATAATAGTGTCATTCTGACATTTAATTTCATATTTAGGAGCCATAATTTCTTCATTTTTCAAATTTATTTGATGTCATACATGTTTAAATACTAAAAAAAATTCAAGTTTGAAAGCCACTTTTAAGATCGTTTAAGACAATAATACGCTATAACTTTCTTAAAAAAATTTCAAAAATAACCAATAAAACTTAAAAAATGAAGTTACACAAAACTATCAATTATCTTGTAAATGAAAGTTCACACTAAAACACCAATATAAAATTGAAAAAAGCTATAAAAAGAAAAAAAAATCTTGTCTTTTTTAAAAAACATTAACTTTGCTTTTTTTTTTTGAAAAAAAAATAAACTTTAACTAAATAAGAATTAGAGTTTAAACCAAAAACTTATTTTTTTTAATCTCTCATAAAAAATGAACTAAATCCACATACTAAAAAAAATTAAACCTTTGTCTTTAATTTCAAAAAAAAAATATGTTCATTTCTTTTTGTTTTATGTGATAACCAAGATTCTAAAATATTAAAACTTAAGATTGTTGGTGTAGATTTTTGTCCTATAGGTTTTGTCTACACAATTCATTATGCCTTTTTAGGGTCTTAGAGGCCATTTGGGTCATTCAGGAAGATTAGTCCCACATTCACTAGAATATGGGGTTTCACTCTCTCTCCCACCTATATATATATATATATATATATATATATATATATATATATATATATATATATATATATATATATATATATATATATATATATATATATATATATATATATATATACCTCTCTCCCTTTATATTCAATATATCCAGAGTTAATGAGGAATATCATTTTATGCTCTTTATTTTTTGGTAATCTCTCTCACCTCCTCCATAGCTTTCATGTGTGCATTCAATCTTGTTGAGAGGTCTTGGAGAAATTTGATATGGTATCAGAGCCTCGCTCAATAATCTTTCACCTTTTCTTGAATTTTTGGTGAGATTCCTTATTTTCTTTGAGATCTGAGCTGGTTTTTTCTTAGTTTGTGTTGTGGTGGCATTGTAGTTTTTATTTTTAAATTATAAGGGTTTATCTTTAATTTTTTCGAGAGTTTATAAAATTTTGGGGTTTTTTTTTGAAATAAAAATCTCAAAAACCTCTTACATGACCCAAAAAAATTGTAAAGGTCATTTTTCATAAAATCTAAGGGTATTACTATTCTTGGTGGTGGCATTGTTGTTTTTTGATGTGTTATAGAGATCAAATGATTGGTTTGGAGTTTATATGATTTGGTTGTTGATTACAATAGTCTCTCGCATGTTTCTTTCCAATGTGGCTCATTTATTCTTGGATTGCATTAGATTGATGGATCTTGTTTGCAGGGTTTTTGGGAAAATCTAAAAATTCAATCTTGGTCTTTTTTTAAGGACACATCAACATTTATGGATTTATCCTATTGGATAGCTTCATATGATTTTTGATATGTTGGATGCCTATCCACTTGACTTAGTTTCTAGTTGTCTCAGCCATGCATCTTCTATCTTCTAACATGGACTACCCTCAGCATCATGCCAATCCTTGGTTCATACTTCTTAGACCTCCACCTCACCCACATATAGTTATCCCTTTTCTAAGCTCCATGACTTTTTTTTTTCAAATGCCTTCCCACTCTAGCTTTGGATTTTTTGGTCAAATCTGAAGTGTAGCTTCTATCATGGGCTCTTTTTTAGACCTTTGGTAGCATGACAGCACCTCCAATGGTGTTTTTCTTATGTGCTTTTGTAATTTGAAAGCATTGTCATGTGGATGGCATCCCAAAACTCACCTCTCCACTTGCATATGATATTTATCACCATTTTCATGTATGTTATACATCTAATCTCTCATGATCAGTCAAAACACATTTTATGCAACACTATCTAGTAAGAGTGCAAGGCAATTATGCATTCTAATTTGGTGTGTTTATTGTAACTCAATTTTCCAGAATTGAAAATATATGCTAAAATCTATCCTTGATAAATATTTTCATATCCATGCAGTTTCTCTCCCTTATCATCCTCCACAAATGTCATCCTCTTCATGTTGATTCGCATTGGCATTCAATCCACTCACCATTGATCCAACATAGTTGTTGACCATATTCCATGGCCTGCGACCTAGGCCTCCTCCTAGCTGAGCCTTTGGTTTTTAAAACCACTCCTCTTAGTAAAAGGGTTGTGGTATTCATCATCATTAACACCAAACTGCTTTCAACCAAACCACCCACCATTTGGTAAAATCCATTTGTGTTATTGGGTCATTTAGGCGGTCAAAGAATTTAGATTGTTTTTAAATCAAATAAAAGTCAAAAAGGGTTGAATGCTTTTATGCATATAAAAATCCCTTTTAATGACACTAATGAGCTAAGAAATGATTTTTTATTAATTATGGTGGGGGAACATGATTATGGGCATGATAATTTGTTAATTTTCACATGGGGGCATGAAAAATTTTATTTTTTAAAATTAAAAACAATATAATATCTTTGATATATATTATTATAAAGGAGATTGTTTTATTGCATTGGTTATATACCTTATATTTTCATATATCAAAGATGAAGGGTGAGGCTCAAGTTGGCAAGGAACTAATTCCCCCTCACAATCAAAATCATTGCATTTTAAACTCCACGTTAGTTTTAACAAGTGGTTGGAAGGCTAGGTACACCTTAGCCATAATTTTTTTTTTTTAATTTTAGTGTAAATTTTTATTAAATAGACCTCATTTACGAGAAATTAATTATGTAATAACTTTTGATTGGTAGCTTGAAATTGAGTGCCATCTTTTTCAAAAATTCATATGTTTTCATTTTCTATGCATTATTCCTATTCACATTATAAAATGTACTTAAATATAAAGTGTCGCATTATAGGAGGGTTTCTTCACATTGGTTATGATGCCTTGTGCTTATGATTTGTTGTCATGTGGTGACATTTTAGCAATGATTAATTCGATATGTTGTGAGTATTTGTTGAGATAATATTCTTTTTTTTCACAAACCTTATCTCTTGCATTTGTCGAAGATCAGAGGGTAAGGTCTGGTCTTACAGGAGGTCAAACCCCCTTACAGGCATTACAAACTTTCTTCTTACTTCTCTAGATTGCATTCTCATTATTTTTTTCACTCATGGACACACTTTCAGTTGAATCTGATGTCTTATTCTTGAGTTTGTATTATCACTACTAAGAGGGTTCCCTGTGTTGTGGGCTCAACTAATTTTTTCATTGTTATTTTTGTGTATTGATTGCTCTAATCTATGTGGACTCATTTTTTGTCCAATCCAAAGTCCATCTCTAAAGCGTGCACAATTTTTTACTCACTCTAGCACTGATTTCTCATTTGGATGCATTCTTGATTATGTCTGATGTCCTATTCATGAGCATGCTTTAGAGGTTCATTACAGTTTGTACCATGCAATTGTGCACTTCTATGGTATCTTCTCTCAATCATGTCAATTTTATTTGAGAGATTCTAGAGGAGATTTGTTTATCTCAAGTGATCCTTCTCAGGAAGGACAATTATACTTTGTGGCATGCTTACATAGAGTACTTGATCACACATAAGAATCATATTCCATTCTTGTATGAATAGATTCCTACACCCACTAATCTTGTTTGGTTCAATAAGTGGTCTAATACTTGTGACAAGTTTTTTTTCACTTTGTTACTACATGATTCCATAGATCTTCATTACCATGTGGAGCACACAGAGTTTCCCTCCACTATTTGGATCACTCTTCATAGTCTTTTTGGGGATCCTACTATGATTTATGTCACACCTCCTCCTCCACTTCCTATTGTCTCTTCTAATACTATTGTACTCTCTCCTCATGATTTTATTTCTTGTGATGATATATCTATGGTACGCAGTTTTCTTCCTTATGTCGATCCTCCACTTAAGACAAGATTTTGTTAAACCTTAGTTGTCTCATTGCAGATTCTACATTCATTTTTGTGTAGATTATTGCCCTTTCAAAGCCTTCATAGACTTGTATTTTGGAGGAATTTATTGATTCTAATGAGAGTATATACATTGAGAGTATCAATGACTCATATGTTCCTATGGACATTCATCTTGTAGATCTGATTGATTCATTTGTAGACCAGTCTTCAATTTTTACAGTTGTTGAGCCTTTCTCTCCTCTTTCCATGGACATTTTTTTTAGTGAATGTTCCATGTCTATCTTATTCTCTGGTTGTTCTCTCCCCTTCATTGTATGCTTAATTTTTGAAATCTTCTATTGTTACTCATGTGATACTTGATCAAAATTTAGCATATTTGAGCACTATCAGGGAGACATTTAAGCATTTTCCATAGATATAAATCCTAATTCCTACTTGCATTCCACTTGAGTGGGATTTCAACAGTTTGATAGTTCATGGTTTATTTCTTCAAAAAGGAAGAGACATCATTTGTTATCAGGACCCAATTCTCCATCCCAATGATCTAAAATTGGATAAATAGTATCTAAAATAGATTCTAAAATTATCAATTCCCTGAAATAAATAGAATTGGTTGCAGAAATCTAGGAATGAATTAAAAGTGATTAGAAACTTTGTAACTCATTTCCTACTTTCAAACTCCTAAGTTTTGTGTCATTTTTAAATTCTCATAATTAATATTCATATCTCATTAATTCATTTTCAACTAAATTAAATAAATTGAAATCCAAAATAACTAAAAAAAAAGTGACACCAAAACTTGATAGCAGAGTTCACCCATTTGGCTATGTCTCCAGGTTTGTAATTACGAACCGATCCATTATAAATGATGTAAATATAACAATTTACAAACTTACATCAAGAATAGATTTTAGAATCTAAAAAAATTACTATAATCTAATGATGTGAATATTTTGATATGCTTAAAAACCCATCTTCTTTTCATCTACAGTACCTATATTTCCTCTCTATGCATGCAGGTAACTTTCTCCATTAAGAGTATTTGTACAACTCTTAAAAATGGAAATATGGAATATAGGAGTGTCTCTAGTTTTTATCAAATCTGTAACTCCTAAAATTATAACTTTGCATAATATATACCTTTCTTCTTGGCTAAGGCCTTATAAAAATAGAGGCATTAAGAATTATAAAGTATCATGTCTACATATATCTTCCATGGTTATAATGTTTATTAAAATGGAAGAAAACAAAACATCCATTGTAAAGTGAAATGTCATCATACCTCACGACTTGGGTCTCTAACTATAAATAAAACCCTTTTCGAAATAGAATTTAATGGCCCCTTAAAATAGGTGAGAGGCTCCTTTTGGCTCAATTTGCATACATATAAAGATTTATTATTTGTTCTTGGCCTAAATACCTTACACAAGAGAGGCCATATCTTTTCAGGCTTAGTTCACTAATGTATATGTCTTTTATGGCTAAAAGGCCATATAATAGAGGAACATGCATTTAATAGCTCAGATATGCAACCCTCACCATGTTATTGAATATACGTCTATCATATCTATGTATTCACATTCAGGACTGCATGGTTATACTTCCATCATATCACTCATCGCCCAAGGCTTAACAACCTTACAAATAGGTGGAGACCTCTAATCCATTCATGGATTGAAAATAGAATTATATAGATAAATAATTATGCAACACCATGGATATTCATGTACAATGCTTAGAAGCCTTCCAACAGGCCTAGCTCTAGTCATTATGAGCTCCACCCTAGTTTAACTTGCATTCTAATGATAAAGTCCTACTTCCATCACTCACAATGTCATGTCCAACTGGAAGAAAAATGTTTACACCCTTCTCAAGCTTGACCTTGTAAAATATATGTTTAGTCCTCTCTCAATTCTGGTATATGGCGAACTCCTCTTGGTGAGCCCCTTCAATGCTATAGTGAATAATCTACATATGGCAAGCTTCTCCCTTTAGGGCCTGCAAATATATTACTCGCATATCTCTGATGCTATGTTCATGATCCAATGGTGAGCTACCATTATACATCCATCTCTTGTTTCACCATACAAAATAGAAGACCACACCATTATGCTAACTTAGATCTATATTTCTAGATAGATATAACCTACAACATGGCTAAAAGGCCTCACAACATAAATGTTTTCCCATGTAATTTTAACCCTACCTTAATTTCAATATGCAATCCTAAGCATATCCATCTTCCATGGCTGGAGAAGCCTTTCAAATGGAAGATAACATTTATTCTCCACTCAGATCACCTCTCTCTGTAAATAAAACTTTGCACTATTTATTCATATGAGCTAGTCCAATGGATTCTATAAAATGGGAATTGAATCCCTTTAAATCTTGACCTTTACTACAAATAGCATTTAAAACCTTTTTCTTGTGATGTCATAGTGTAACATCTAAATCTCCCTTCAAATCCCATGTGTTCCAAAAATAAAACTCACACTTGGCAAAATGGATTTTCCCTTTAATCTTGACAATGGATTTTTATTAAGGGATTTGATCCCACATTCTCTAGGGTAAAGGGTAGTAAAGGCTTCAAATAGCCTTGACACTACTACATGACTCATGGCTTTGGCCACATCTCCTGCCATTTTGCATGGTTTGGACGTTGAGCTGGCATGCCCATGTGGATAAGGGCATGTGCTTAAAATATCCCATGGTTATAAAAAAACATGCAATGGTTATTAAAGTGATGACAAATAAACATGTGGATTAGAGACTTACAGATTTAAATTTTGATGTAATTTAAAACATATCCTATGGTTATAAATAACCATAATAAAAATAGGATATAATTAAATTTGGACACAATGTTTAAAATATCCAATAGCTAATTACTACCATGTTAAAATAGGACATTTGTAATAAAAGATTATTCCAGTGGGAAATAAAAGATGATGTGGAATATAAATCTCTTCCACATTTCTCCAAACCATATGAAAATCATTTGGATCAAACCTCCCCAATAATAGGCTTTTGGTCTCCAAAAGTCCAAATACTCTATTGAATCTACTAAATGGCTCTCTGCATCACATCAATGTACAGAAAGCATAATATATCAAGTGAAAATGTTATGGAGTTAAGCCATACAAATAAACTCCATTTGAAAAACATAAATCTACATCAGTGAAATAAGAAGTTATAAAACTTCCTTGCAAGAATTCAACTATCCAATTGAAACTATAACCTGTTTATGGAGAGTAAAATAGATTTTGTATCTTTTTTGCCAAACTGACCTATCACTCAAAATAGTCATAACATCTGGTGGATTCTCTCAACCCCTACACTGCATAAAGGCTAAGGTGTTCTCCTTGTTATATCTAATATCACACAAGAAAAAATAAAATATGTTGCATACCCCTATAGGACTTGAATAAATTGCACACTTGTATACTTGCATTTTTATAAACATTGCCCATCTATGGGTCTTTGAAAGTACATAACTATGATGTGCATGACAAACATACATGTGTGTACAAAAAGATTGCAATACTAACATTGCCTGTAATACTATGGGACTTAAATGTATATGCAAAGTATAAAAATATGTAAGTAATTTTACATCCTAAGGTTATAACTGTAAAATTCATAAATAAGAGCCTCTTTACAAACTCATAAACTCTGAAAGTATCTGTAATCAAAAATATCATATAAAGGTGAGAAGAAACCAAGAATTTTAAACTTGTCTCAAGGTTTTCCTCACTATTGACTTCTCCCTAATTCATATCTCCAAAACTCATCCAACTGAGTTAGTTTCTAAAATATCACAATGAAAAATTATATTCAAGAGATAACAAAATATCCTCTAAACACAACTTTATCAAAATTTCTTCCCAAATCAAATAATTAAGAATTTCCCTACAATAGTGTTTTGAAGGGACTCTAAGCATACTATTTAATATTATAGTTATGATTTATCAAATCTATTCAAGTAAACCATTTAACCAATAAGGGTTGTTCCCTCTTCATGGTTTCCAATAAGAGAATAGATGTTGGTTTCATCTTATCAACTCTATCTTCTAAGAGTTAGATGATTCATATTTCAATTTCAAAAGACTTTTAAAACAATTCCAAATAAAGACATAGTTTACTTCCAAAGCAACCTTACAAAATGATTTAACCAAAAATGTGTAAACATAGTTACGTTTGAGAATAATTTATACCTGTGAAGAAACTGTGAAGTGCACCTATTGAGTATAGGCTAGCATATTGTTGATGTTTTAAATAGCTTCATGTTTGCTTTCTACAACTCTTAACAAAGCTGTGAGCATAAACCAATTTATGAACCAATTAATAACTCAATCCATAAAGTGCAAAAACTTATTCAATTTTTTGAACAATGTCTTATTTGTCATTTTCATATCTTACCATGGAACTGGTCTTTTCACTTGTTCCTATAATCAAGGACATAGGCATCCATAATATGATTAGTAATCCAAAATATAAAGGCTACACAACTGGTTATCAAAGACAAAAATATTATGTCAATACCAACATGAAATTAGATCACTATCATACCATATCTGCCCTCTGTGTAAGAATAGTAATAGGACTGCAACTGATTCCTCTTGGATGTGCATCACTAAAATGCCTTGAATTTTATCTAAATACATACCAAGATAAAAATGTTGATCTCTCTCAACACCATCTCATACCTCAAGTGATAATATGCTCTATTCTTCATCCGTGTTGATCTTGTAGGGCTAGTGGTTCCAAAATTTTGGCTGTTAGAAGCTTGTCTTCTTCCAACAAATTGGAACACCTTCCAATTTTTCTTTGCACTACCCTTCTTGAATGATCAAGTCAATAGAATTACAATCCCAACAAGGATTTGATATCTAAAAATAAACTCCAAACAAAGTACATATAGTAAGTAAAGCTAATCCTGCAATCACCTGTTCTGATACCAAATTTGATCTGTAAACTGAATAAATAGTTTCTAAAATAGATTCTGAAGTTCTCAATTCCTTTAAATAAATAGAATTGGTTGTGAAAATCTAGGAATGAATCAAAAGTGCTTAGAAACTATGTAACTCATTACCTACTTTTAAACTCTTGAGTTTTGTGTCATTTTTAAATTCTCGTAATTAATCTTTGTGTCTCATTAATTCATTTGCAACTGAATTAAATAAATTGAAATCCAAAATAACTAAAAAGAAAAGTGACACCAAAACTTGATAACGGAGTTTATTCATTTGAGCTATGTCTCCAGGTTCGTAATTACAAACCAATCCATTATAAATGATGTAAATATAATAATTTATAAACTTACATCAAAAATGGTTTTTAGAATCCCAAAATAGTACTATAATCTGATGATGTGAAGACTCTGAGATGCTCAGAAACCCATCTTCCTTTCATCTGCAGTACCTATATTTCCTCTCCGTGCATGTGGGCAACTTTCTCCATTAAAAATACATGTACAACTCTTAAAAATGGAAATATGGAATATAAGTGTGTCTATGGTTTTTATCAGAACTCCTAAAATAATAACCTTGCTTAATATATACCTTTCTTCTTGACCAAAGGCCTTATAAAAATAGAGGCATTAAGAATTACAAAGTCTCGGGTCTACATATATCTTCTATAGTTATAATGTCTATTAAAATGGAAGAAAAAAAAACATCCAGTGTAAATTGAAATTTCATCATACCTCACGACTTGGGTCTCTGACTATAAATAGACACCTGTTCGAAATAAGACTTAATGGCCTATTAAAATAGGCGAGAGGATCCTTCTTTTATTAATTTGCATGCCTATAAATATGTATTATCTATTCTTGGCCTAAATACCTTACACAAGAGATGCCATATCCTTCTAGGCTTGGCTCACCAATGTATATGTCTTCTGTGGCCAAAAAGTCCATACAATAGAGGATCACGCATTCAATAGCTGGGATATGCAATCGTCGCCATGTTCTTGAATATACATCTATCATATCTGCGTATTCACATTTAGGACTGTGTGGTTATGCTACCATCATATCACTCATCGCCCAAGGCTTAACAACCTTCCAAATAGGTGGTGACCTCTATTCCATTTATGAACTTCAAATAGAATTCTACAGAGAAACAATTCTACAATGCCATGGATATTCATGCCCAGGGCTCAAAAGCCTTCCAACAGGCCGGATCTGGTCATTATGAGCTCCACCCTAGTTCAGCTCATATTCCAATGGCGAACTCCTGCTTCCATTGCTCATAATGCCAATGTCCAACCAAAATAAAAATGTCTACAACCTTCTCAGGCTCGACCTTGCAAAATAGATGTTTGGTCCTCCTCTCTCAGTTTTGGTCTATGGCAAACTCCTCCTGGCGATCCCCTTCAATGTTGCAGTGAAGAATTTACTTATGGAAAGCTTCTCCCTTTAGGGCCTGCAAATATATATACTCGCCTATATCCGCTGCTTCATCCATGATCCAATGGTGAGCTGCCATTATACATCCATCTCTCATTGCACCATACAAAATAGAAGACCATACCATTATGCTAACTCAGATCTGCTCATTTCTGGACAGATATAACCTGCGTCGTGGCCAAAAGGCCTCATAGTGTAAATGTCGTTCCCACACAAGTTCGACCCTACCTAAATTCAAATACGTAGTCTTAAGCATATCTGTCTTCCATGGCCGGAGAAGGCATTTCAAATAGAAGATAACATCTATTCTCCACTCGGATCACCTCTGTCTCTGCAAATAAAACTTTGCACTATTTATTCCTACGAGTTGGTCTAACGGATTTTGTAAAATGGGAATCGAACCCCTTTAAATCTTGACCTTCATGTTAAATAGCATTTAGAACCTTTTTCTTGTTGATGTCTTAGTGTAATGTCCAAATCTCCCTTCGAAGCCTGTGTGTTCCAAGAATAAAACTCACACTTCACACTTGCAAAATGAATTTACCCTTTAATCTTAGCAATGAATTTCTCTTAAGGAATTTGATCCCACATTCTTTGGGGTAAAGGCTGCAAATAGGCTTGACACTTCTAGACGACTCTTGGCTTTGGCCACGTCTCCCACCATTTTGCATGGTTTGGACGTTGAGCAGACACGCCCGTGTGGATAAGGGCATGTGCTTAAAATATCCTATGGTTATTAAAAAAACATGAAATGGTTATTAACTCCATGACAAATAAACATGTGGATTAGAGACTTATGGGTTTAAATTTTTATGCAATTTAAAACATATCCTATGGTTATAAATAACCATATTGAAAATAGGATATAATTAAATTTGGACACAATGTTTAAAATATCTAATGACAAATTATTACCATGTTAAAATAGGACATTTGTAATAAAAAATTATTTCGGTGGGAAATAAAAGATGATGTAGAATACACGTCTTTTCCACATTTCTCCAAATCATATGAAAATCTTTCGGATCACCCACTTAAGTTATGTTTAAAGGGGGTGTTGGTGTAGATTTTTGTCCTATAAGTTTTGTCTACATAATTCATTATGCTTGCTTAGGGTCTAAGATGCCATTTAATTCATTTGGGAAGGTTAGTCTCAAATTCAATAGAATGTGGGGTTTCATTCTCTCTCCCACCTATTTATGTACCTCTCTCCCTTTGTATTTAATATATCCAGAGTTAATGAGGAATATTATTTTATGCTCTTTTCTTTTTAGTAATCTCTCTCACCTACTCCATAGCTTTCATGTGTGCATTCAATCTTGTCGAGAGGTATTGGAGAAATCCGACAAAGATGCCACATCTTTTTTTAAAAAGATGAGAATCTTGCACAAAAAAAGAACAATTTTTTTTTAAGAGTTTAAAATGTGGATTTACTTATCCATGTAATGAAAGGCTTGAAATATTAATGTGCCACATATAATGAAGTTAATATAATCATTTTCAATGATAATAGGAAAGCGTTTAAAGTAAGCCAAAATGGTTGGAGTTAAAAGTAACAACAAATATAAAACCAAAGTGCTACATGTAAAGTGCAACTGGTAAATGCATGCCTAGGTAAGAAGGCGTTGGCTCTCACGTAAGATGGCATTCGCTTCTAGGTTAGATGGCAAAGCTTTTATTTATCTTTTTTTAATAAAGACTCACAAATTCCAATAAATGTTAATGAATTTTTTATTGAAAATAATTTTAAAATAATTGTATAAAAATCACTTTATTTCTTGAGTGAAAATATAACGGATCAGAAAAAAATGCTTGACCAAGGAAAGGCAATGGGTAGAAAAAAGAATTGCACTTAGAGGCAAACAAATGCCTTGCTCAGCAATTGAATATTGAAGTAAAGTGACTTATGTATAGAGTAAAGCAACATACAAGAGAATGAAAGCACAAAAACCAGATAAGAGAGACCAAAATAAATAAAGGTATAGTTATAGACCAAAAGCACTTAAGAGTAAAAAAAGGTATGAGGAAGGGCAACTCTTGGTAGAGAAGAAAAGAGAAGAGTCATAGCACCAGAAGAATGGAATGACTCAACAATTCCTAGTTGAGAGAATAAGCACCGTATAGCCATAAAAAGGAAAGTTTTGAGCAACAAAAAAGTTCAGAACAAGAGAAAACCAAGCAGAATAGGATGCATAGGCTGGAAAAAAAAGGCTCTTGGTGAGCAAGAAAAAATTCTAATTTATATCTACTAGAGATAATAATAATAAAAAATAGAATTTAAAGAGAGCTAGAATGAATATTTTATTTCCCTTAATAAATACATAGAATGATTGATTGTGTTAATTTATTGTTTTGGTAAACAAATGTGGAGATAACTTCTTGGAAAGCACAAAAAATAAGATGCCCAGAATTAAAACAATAGAAATCTAAGCTATATATTCTACAGAAACTTAAAAAATAAGATTGATAAAATAAATACTGAGCAAAAAATAGAATAGAAAATAAGCCTAGTATTCTTTTTTTTTCCTTGTATTAGCTTTAAATAAAAGAGAAACACTACTTGGAAGGCCTCTCAAAACTAGATAAATAATTGAAAAAGCTCCTTAAGAGTAACCTGCAACAACCGGTTAGAAACAAAAAAAAAAATTGAAACAAAAAGAGATGGAAATGGATTTAAATGGAGATCAAGGGTGGATCCCTTGCAAAAAAAATCTGAAAAAACTCCCAAAAGCTATACACTTTCAAAAAAAATGTCAATCAGATGAACTCAGCTCTAATAGCATGAAGGGATTATCCCAAGAATATTCATCAATGACAAATGAAAGATCAATTTGAAAACAAAAGAGAGCTTCAAGTTTTAAAGTGGAAATAAATAAATCAGAAAAAGAAATAAAATTACTTCTCAAGGTGCAAACCAAAAATGAGACGAGTTTTAAAGTGAAAAACTGAATATATCAAAGAAAAACTCGCATGATCTATAAGAAGGCTTGTCACTAAAATCTCCACAATTATAATTTAGAAGAAAGAGCAATTTGAAAACAAAAGAGAGCTTTGATTTTCTAGTGAGGAAGTGAGGAGAGGAAGTCTCTTTTGTAGATCAAGAATAAAAGAATGGGAGTTACAAGGAATCCCATGATTACTTTATAATTCTCCTTTATGTGTGTCACTTGTGGCCTATTCTTTTGGAGAGTGGAAGGAAGTATGTGCCAAGTGGGGAAAGGAGTTACTTGTGAAAGTAGCTCCCAAATTCTAAAAGGGAACAAAGAGGTGAGTGACACCTTATGGAATCTGAATTTATTTGAATTTATAACTCACATAAATAAAAATTTCACACACACCTTAAGACTTAGGATAAGGCTAAAAACTATAGGAAGGACCCAAATAAGGTTAATTCTCCAACAACAATACATGTTGGAAATGAAAGTCATCTGAGAGGCACATTATAACATTAGCTATTATTTTCAACAAAACTTATAATGGAAAGATCAATCAATTTCAAGAATGGAGTTGTTGAATTTACACGTGTGAGCAATATGATAGTGTCTTCGGTAACAAGAAAGGCATTGCAAAAATCCAAGTGTCTTCCAAGATAAATGTTTCCTAGACATCAACAAGAAAACCAAAATATTAACATCACATTATGCTTATGACCATAAAATAAATCATTGGAAGGATTTTAAACAAAATTAAATAGAGGAACTACCTATAACATGCCAAATACAAAGTTTGCTTGAATACATAAAACCAATCTTTTCCTGCATGTGGAAATCTATAATGGAAAACTAAACTTGAAAGTGCAACATTCATGAATGAAATTAAAAAAATAGTTGCAATTCCATAAATGGCCACCATAATATATTAATATATATATATATATATATATATATATATATATATATATATATATATATATATATATAAAACACATGAATCCACATAGTCTTTAGTGAATAAGAAATACAACTTGTATTGAATACATATTGTTCCTCATTTTTAAACTTCACGATAATAAGTGACTAGATGTAAATGAAGTTCAAGCTAAATCAAGAAATTTCAATATGAGGATGATGACTTTATCACCCAATGGACAAGTCTTAACATGTCCACTCAATATTTCATTTCTAAGCAAACTCACAGAGGGAAAATATGCATGCAACAAATTAAGGGGCTTATGTTTGTGGGCCTGAACTAAATTGTGAATGATTTTATAATATTAAATCATATTAATTATTTTAAATCAATCTATTTTTATTTAAAATCATATAATGAAGTGGGTCAAATATGCAAAAAAAATCATAGAAGCATTTATTAATTTTATCAAGGAAAAAATCTCATGGATTTGAAAATAATAAAGTGAACGTCAATGTCAAGTCAATTTGAGATTAATTTGATTTAACATCAAAGTGATTTAATGTCAAATTTATTTGATGTCAATTTCATTTAACATCAAAGTGATTTAACATAAAATTTATTTGATGTTAGTTTTATTTAATGTCAAAGTGATTTGACATCATTGATTTAAAAAGTTGTTTTAATGTGATGTCAAGTTGATTTAATGTCAAAATTGAGATAAAGTCAAAATCATGTTATAGACATTTAAAGTCATTGGTTGAATAAAATGATAATAATAATAACAATTAATTAGTATTATTAAATGAAAAATTCACAAGTACATTTATTTTAGTAAAAGTGCCCAGATAACTTTAAAAAATAAAATGTGAGCAAATGTTAGAGGAAAATAAGCTTTATGTGGAGTTAGTTCAAATAATGGTTATTCAACTTTATTTGTAGGTGAAAAACATGAACAAAAGAGATAATTCTAGAGGATGCAACAATTCTTTTTTATCTTAGCCCTCAAAGAGGGCTTGTTGCAACTTTTTGTATTAGATGTACTTTTTTGAGTTTGTGTGTGAAATATGTTCAATATGTGAAATCAATCTACTATCATATGAGTTTTAAATGTTATCTATTTATGAAATATGCATTATTGTTCATAAATATAAGAAGTCATTAAAATCTTATATTTTCTTTATTACATGCTCGTATTTTTAAAAGTTTGAATTGTAAATCCAGGTTGACAGGGTTTGCACCAAATACTTGTATTCAAAATTAAGAGAAATATTTTTACTTTTAGACAATATTGTATTCTTGCTTTACCACTTCAATTTCTATTTTCACACAAGAGGAGGAATTTCCCATTCATTTTTACCCAAATCCAATTCATCCAAAAAGTATTCTATGTTTGTTTCGTTACGTGTTTCTCACCACTTCCATTCTTCCATTTTCAGCTTTCTCCATTTCACTTTTTGTTTCTTTTTTGTGATTTTCGGCCAAAATTACTAAAAAATCCCAACAAATCTAAAATATTACAAGGGATTTAATCCTCGAAAACATAAAGGAAAATTGGTGATTTCTCTAATGTTGCAAAACTATGCAACTACCCATTGGGAAAATCAATTAAATCAACAAGAAATTGTAGCGACATAAAAAATTTCCAATATTTTTTGGAAAATCTACTAGAGATCAAACACTCCATTTGATTTCTAGAATATAAATGGAATCTTCCCATTTCAAATTAATGTTGTGAAATCTATTGAAATGGAACCCAAAAATAGTGGGATTCAGACCATCCTTTGATATTTCAAACTTACTTAATGTTGCCTAAGGTTTGATTTTAGGTTATAAATGTCAGTAGAATGAAGAGGTACTAATTGAAAAAATAATATGCCCACTTTAAAAAGAGTTGGTGGAAAAGAGAAAAAAAGAATAATAAAATATTCACGAAGTATAATAAACCAACAGTTGGCAAGATTCTTGCAACTAATGATGATGAGATCAGGTTATTACAAAATGCATTGAAAAAGAGTATTGTAATAACTGAAAATATGAATCAAACCATGCATAAGATCATGAATCTAAGCTTCTATTAAAAAACTCAAAGTAAAATTTCACTTCATACAAGCACAAAAGGAACAATATTAGCTTGAAGAGTGATTAGCATGTGTGGCAAATAATATTGGCTTCACTTCCTAGGACACCAAGTTTGTATATGAAACACGTGTTGAAGATGAGGTTATGGATGATTCATGGCTTGATAAAAAAAATCAAGACCTTATCATTCATTTTCCTTCCTATTGTTATATCTCTCACATAGGGAGATGAAGAGATGGTAGCACTAAATAAAGAATATGTTGTGAGGATTGAAAAAGTGATCAAAGGAAAATCAAATCCTAGCCACAACCATGAAGTCTTGGAGTTTGAACAAACCATGTAAAATAAATTTGAAGAGTTGGAAACACAAAAATGTCACCAACTAGACACCAATCATAAAAATGAAACTTCTAAAAATCTTCAAGAATGTAAAGTTTTCATCCGGAGCTAATTCTTGGAAGCCTTTGATGAAGACTTTATTTTGAAAGAGATAGACAAGATCGTAGATGACTCTTGGCTCGATGAGAAACTCAATACTTTGTCTTTTATTTTTCTCCCCATGGATATGTTAATGACATATGGTGATTAAGGTAGCCTTATGATTTAAATACGTGTTGAGGTTAAAAGTTGTGATTAGTGGGTAATCAAGCCCTAGTATTAATCGTGAGGTAGTACATCTTACAAAATCTATGTAAAATACATTTTAGGTGATTGTAATGTTGAAAATCAAGAAAATAAATATCACTCATCAAAGAGAATTTATTGAGGATCTTTAGTACCATGAAGTCTTTATTTTGAGTAAATTCCTATAAGCAAATGATGAATATTTTCTTTGTGAATAAAAATATGTTTCTCTTCCTTTGCCTATCTTTGAAGGTGTTATACCACCTAAGGATTATTATAAAGAATTTATATACTTTTTTTAAAACTTAAACCAAATTATCCAATTGTTATTCATCTACTTAAGGTATGTAGAAACATAATCGAATCAGTTTCATGATAAATTTATTATAGCATCTTACATTTGATTCTGCTAAATTTATGTTGAACTTAAGTAGTAAATAATAGTTGCATGGTACAAGGTAATTCCATTGAATTAAGTGCAAATTCCAAATATAAAATATTCCTCTTTGGACTCATATGGTACAATGTTATAAGAATACTCAATGGTATAGATAGTCTCATCTAAAAAACTATAGCATACTAAAATAATGAATACACATGTATGCCATCAACCTCAATGAAAATAAAGAGTAAAATAATAAATCAATTATATAATAGTATTTTTGAGCTTCATAATTCAGCTATTGAACATATTAGTAGCTATGATTATGCATCTTATAATGGTTCAGATATATTGTAAAAAAGGAGAGCATCATTTGGGTGCTTTACCTCTAGCCATAGACCGATGGTCCCTCGTATACCTCTCTACTAGGAGTGGTCCTTCCCTTCATGAATGGGTAAATAATGATGATGAAAACATCTATAACCATCTGAGAACACATGTGAGAGTAAAATCACTATTACATGAAGCCAGTCATAAAGACCATAAGTATGCCTTTATCAATTATGACCTCTGTAGACACTAAATCTAAATTATATATCACCTCAATCTTATATACTTGGAAAATACCTATCATGGTTATACCCATTAGTTCTAAGACATTCCACTATCGAAAGGATAGTGTTCATTATCTATTTGTACCAAATTTATTATGTCTTAGTCTAAACACTATTATTCTAATGACCAAGCCTTCTATACTATCAAAAATGCTCTAAATCTATTGTTGACCAAATTTGACCCTATAGGTCAAATTTGGACCCTTATAGGTAAAATCTTGATCTTTAGATGTTTATAGGGGTATAATATTTTATCATAGGGTGTTTTATAGTCTATTTTATGTAATTTAGTGCCATGTTAGCTATGGTCATAGTCTAATTAGTTTATATGTCATTTTGAGTCACTTAGTAGTCATTTAGGGGTCATAAATACAAGTGGCATGGTTTTCAAAGTGTCCAAGTGTCTTAGTTTTATTTCAAATGTCCAAGAAGTTAGATTCTCTATCAAGAATGTCAATCACATATGAAACTTGTAGGTTATCTAACTGAAAATCAAGAAATCAACTAAAAAAGGAGTTTGGCACTTGTATGGCCCATAAAGGAATGTGACACATGGGAGAAGGTCATGTAATAGCTCTTTGTCCTCTTTAGACTCATATCAGTGCTTGACATGCTTTGGAAATGCTTAAAAAGGTCCAAAACCATTGTGTTCCTTCTTTGCCCTTCAGAAACATAGAACCAGTCAACAAGTTTATGATTAGTACGACCAACTAAAGAACTTATAGGTCAAATGCCTTTGGGAGGTGAATGTACACTCAGAGAGATTCATTTCAATAAAAAAAATTCAAGTATTGGTAAACCATGCTTTATGAATCATCTCTAATAAGTTGATTGTGTTTTTTTGCTCACTATTTCATGCACCCTATAGGTTTTGCTCTTGTATAGATAATTTTATACAATCTAGTTACTAAGATTGATTCTATATGATGTTGGATCTCTCTTCAAATGATCTCCATGATTGGTTTATGTTAAGATCTTAGAGTACAATTGATTACTTTTATATAAGCAACTAAACACAGAATTGAAACCAGAAGTAATAAGTAACTAGAAATCAGAAACAGCAAATAATAGGAGATACAAGAAACAACCAATCTTGTATTAAACTCTTCTAGAAAGAAATACAATGAAGAAATCTCTCTCTTCTCACACCTCAAAGATGTACAGTAATTCTCCCTCAAGAGTTCTCTCTCTCCTTCAATCAATTACAATCAACTCAATTACTGAATTGTATTCTAGCAATCATGGAACAAAATTTTTAATAATCTTCTTAATTCTTGCAGATCTTCTTGATCTTGCTTATCTTGCTCAAATTACAATACTGCCCCATGGGTCTCTTAAATAGAATTGAAAAGCAAACAATAATTAGAAAAATAGACTCAAGACTAATTTTAGTCTTTACATGCAAACTAACTGTTCTCCTAAAAATAGCAATTTTAGAAACACACAGAAGTCGATGTCGATCTGAAGATGACCGATGTCGATCGACCCCTAACTGATGTCAGTTGGTTCTGACCGATTCCGCCGATGTCAGTCGACCCCTAATCGATGTCAATTGGTTCTAACCGATGCGGTTAATGTGTAAGCCTAGTAGCCTCCACATTAGATCATTAGTGAAGCTTTTAGCTCCATAACTCAACAATCTCTCACTTAGAGATAAACAGTTGTACTTGTACCTATACAGTAACATCCTCTAAACATATGTGGCTTGTTTCTCCCTCTTCAAGTTCAATCTTGAAGACCAACAAAATTTAAATGAAGATTCAACTTCTCCTTTATACCAGCTTTGTTAACATATCAGTAGGGTTCTTGTCTATATGGATCTTTTCCAGCTTCAACTGTCCATCCTCTAATACCTGTCTAATGAAGTGGTACCTAAGCTGTATATGTTTGGTTCTTGAATGAAAGGCTGAATTCTTTGCCAAATGAATTGTGCTTTGACTATCACTGTACAATCTGCAACTCTCTTACTCCTTTTCCAACTCTTCCATGAACCGAGTCATCCAAATCATTTCCTTGCTAGCCTCTGTGACTGCAATGTATTCTGCCTCTGTAGTAGACAAGGCAACAACCTTCTACAACTTTGAAATCCATCTAACCGCCATTCCACCAATAGTGAACACATATCCTGTGGTGCTTTTCCTACCATCCAAGTCACCTGCCATATCTAAAACTACATACCCATGTAGAGAAGTGTTTGACCCTCCATAGCATAAATGTCTACTACTGGTCCCTCTCAGATATCTGAGAATCCACTAAACTGCTTTCTAGTGTTCCTTTCCTAGATTGGCCATAAACTTGCTGACAACTCCCACTACTTGGGCAATATCTGGTTTAGTACATACCATTGCATACATCAAGCTCTCAACTATTGAAGCATATATAACTCTACTCATGTACTCAACCTCATCATGTGATTTAGGACACTATTTTTTGCTCAATTTGAAGTGTCTAGCCATAGGTGTGCTTATCAATTTTGCATCTTACATATTGAACCTCTCCAACACCTTATTCACACAATCCTCTTGAGACAAAATCAAACTGTGATTTTCCCTGTCTCTCTTAATACTCATGCCAAGGATTTTCTTTGTTGCTCCTAAATCCTTCATGGCAAATGTGTGAGCTAATTTTACCTTAAGCTTAGTAATTTTTTGCATGTGTGAACCTGCAACAAGCATATCATCTACATATAGTAACAGGATAATATAACTACCATTATGCAATTTGTTAAAATAAACACAATGGTCAAATTGACATTTACTAAAGCCATGCTCTATCATAAATTTGTCAAACCTCAAATACCATTGTCTTGGAGCTTGCTTAAGACCATATAAGCTTTTCTTCAACCTGCACACAAGTTACTCCTTACCTTTGACCTCAAAACCTTCTGGCTAATCCATATATATCTCTTCATCCAAATCTCCATGAAGAAATGATGTCTTAACATCAAGCTGCTCAAGATGCAAATCCTCAATAGCAACTAAAGACAATACAATCCGAAAAGAAGTCATCTTTACTATAAGAGAAAAAAATTCACCAAAATCAATACCTGGTTTCTATGCAAATCCCTTTACTACCAACCTGGCCTTATGTCTCATTTGTCCATTCTCTCCTTTTAACCTATATACCCATTTGTTTTTCAGTACTTTCTTTCTGGCTGGCAACTCAACCAAATCCCACGTATGGTTCTCTTCCAAGGAATCAATTTCCTCATTCATACCATGCTCCCACTATTCCCTAGATTCTACTTGTATTGCCTCATCAAAACTTTCTGGTTCTCCACCATTAGTGAGCAACAAGTAGTATAAAAAAGGGGAATAATGAATTAGAGGTTTACTTACCCTTTCAGACCTCCTTATGGGCATTTGAGACTCATTTATAGCTTATTATCCACCCAAATTTTCTTCTGACAGTGACCGATTCCAGTCATCTCTAATCGATGTCGGTCTACACCCGATCGATGTCGATTCCTCCTGATCAACACTAATTTCCACCTGACCGATGTCAGTCTCTGTGTTTTTTTGTAAGTGATGATTTTTACCCATGAGCTCATTTTGGATCATAACTTCTTCCAAATCAAGATTGCCCTGGTCAAAATTATTTAGCCTCTTGAGCTGATCACTATACATCACCTTCTCATTGAAAAATACATCACAGCTTCTAATAATTTTGTTAGTTTCTAAATTCCACAACCAGAATCTGAAATCTCCAAAACCATAACCAATGAAAGTGCACCGCATAGATTTAACATCCACCTTCTTTCTATTTTCTTTATTAATGTGCACAAAAGCTTCAGAACCAAAAACTCTGAGAAATGAAAGATCTAATTTTTTACCTATCCAAGCCTCTTTTGAAATTCCACCATCTAGTGCAGTAGAAGGCCCTCTATTAATCAGGTAAATCATAGTATCTACAACTTCTACCTAAAATTGTAAAGGCAAACCAGCATGCAACCTCATACTCCATGCCCACTCCATTATTGTTCTATTCATCATTTCAGCAACTCTATTTTACTGAGGTGTCCTTGGAACCATCTTTTTCTTGTGTATTCCACTCATAGAATAGTAACTATTGAATTTATTGTTGTAGTACTCACCACCATTGTCAGATCTAAGGCACTTCAATCTCAAACCCATTTCATTCTCAACCAAAGCTTTCTATTTTTTAAATGTGTCAAAAACATCAAATTTCCTCTTTACGCAATAAACCCATACCTTTCTTGTAGCATCATCAATGAAAAAAACATAATACTATGATCCTCCAATAGAAGCTATCTGAGCTGGTCTCCACACGTCTGTGTGAACAAGCTCCAACTTGTGCTTCTTTTTTGTTGACCCAGTTTTGAGAAACCTCACTTTCTTCTGTTTCTCAAAAATACAATGCTCAAAAAAATTTAGATCTATGCTTTTCAAATCTGAAAGCTTACCTTTTGACTTAAGAACATTCATTCCCTTCTCACTCATGTGACCAAGCCTACAGTGCCACAACTTTGCATCTACATCTAAAGTAGATAAAATATAAGGAGAATAATCAGTAATACAAGTAAATAGGTAAAGTGTACCTACTCTCTTACCTTTTGTTAATACAAGTGCACCTTTTGAAACTTTCCAAGATTCAGCTGTGAGAGTTACTGTGCAACACTCATCACCCAACTTTTCTACAAAAATCAAATTCCTCTTCAAGATGGGTACATGCATGACATCCTTCAACACCCATGTGTTGCCATTCTACAATTTTAGCTGCACTTTTCTTTTCCCAATAATTTTACAAGGCTCATCATCCCCTAAATAAACTTTTCCAAAATCTCCATGGACATAATCATTGAAAAATTATCTATTTGGGGTTGCATGAAAAGAGGCACCAAAATCTAAAACCCATGATTCTACTTTATTATCCAAAGAAAATATAAGATCATTCTGTGCAACAATACCTGCAACTTTTGCTTCTTTATTATCTTCATGCTGATTTTTTTTGTTATCCTTCAACCAACAATCTTTCTTTGCATGCCCTTTCTTTCCACAATTCCAGTAGGTTATTTTTCCATTTTTGGAGATGGATCTACCTCCCATCTTTGACCTTGATTTCCCTTGCTTGCCCTTCTCTCTTTGCCTTCCCCTACTTTCAACACTTAAAGCATTACCTGATGTTTTCTCTGTGCTTTTCTTATGAATTTCTTCATTCAAAATTACACTAACAACATTATCAACTTTCAAGATATTTAAATCAGATGCAGTATTACTAACTGCCATTACCAAACTATGCCAACTTTTAGGTAAAGAGCATAAGATTAAGAGAGCCTTAATTTCATCATCAAAAACTATTTTGACTAAATTTAACTAATTTACTATTATATAGAAATCATTAAGATGACTAGATACAGATCCACCTTCTTGCATTTGCAAATTAAATAATTGCTTCATAAGATATACCTTATTCGAAGCTGAGGCTTTTTCATATAAATTTTCCAAAGTATCCATTAACTCTACCGTTGTCTTTGCCTATGATAAGTTGGAAAACACAGAAGCTTCCAAGCTCAACCTTATAGATCCAAGAGCCTTTCTATCAAGAACATTCCATTTTTCATCTTCCATATATGTGAGCTTCCTTGAAACCCCACCCAACGGTAAATATAGATCTTTTTGATACAGATAATCTTCAATCTGCATCCTCCATAATTGATCATTCTTGCCATTAAATTTCTCTATTCTTAGTTTACTTTCTTCTGCCATTGCTTTGCTCCCACTCAATCAGATACCCCTGTGAGTGAATTCTGTAATCAAAAAACACTAACACGCTCTGATAGAAGTTGTTAAGATCTTAGAGTACAATTGATTACTTTTGTATAAGCAACTAAACACGAAATTGAAACCAAAAATGATAAGTAACTAGAAATCAGAAACAGCAAATAATAGGAGATACAAGAAATAACCAATCTTGTATTAAACTCTTTCAGAAGGAAATACAATGAAGAAATCTCTCTCTCTTCTCACACCTCGAAGATGTACAGTAATTCTCCCTCAAGAGTTCTCTCTCTCCTTCAATCACTTACAATCAACTCAATTACTGAATTGTATTCTATTAATCATGAAACAAGATTTTTAATAATCTTCTTGATTCTTGCAGATCTTCTTGGTCTTGCTTATCTTGCTCAAATTACAATATTGCCCCATGGGTCTCTTAAATAGAATTGAAAAGCAAACAATAATTAAAAAAATAGACTCAAGACTAATTTTAGTCTTTACATGCAAATTAACTATTCTCCTAAAAATAGCAATTCTAGAAACGCACAGAAGTCAATGTCGATCTGAAGATGACCGATGTCAGCTGACCCCTAACCGATGTCGATTGGTTCTGACCGATTCCGTCGATGTCAGTCAACCCCTAACCAATGTCGATTGGTTCTAACCGATGCCAGTTACTTTGTAAGCCTAGCAACCTCCACATTAGCTCATTTGTGAAGCTTTTAGCTCCACAACTCAACAGTTTAGTGTTTCAAGGTGTTTTGATAGTCAAATCATCTCATGTTGTAGGAAGGTGTCACTATGAGAGATCTCAATCAGTTTCCTTGCTTGCAAAATGTTTGGTTCTTTGCAAGGGTCTTGTGTGAATAGGATATGATTTTTTGCATGTCTCAATGCCATAATTATCACCTTCCTTCATTTTTATTCTCATAACATCATGCTTTGATCAAACTTTCAGTTCTATCATACTCACAATCAGCTCTTCACTCACTTTCACTTGTAGTCACATGTATGAAGATTGTATAGCATGTCCATGAAGTTGTAATGAAGGTATATCAGCTTGTTTAAGTCATTAAGAATTGAATAGAGTCCATTTGAATGTTTTAAGAAGATGTAAGGTTAGTTTCAAGTTCATGCACTACACAAACCAATCACTAGTTGCCACTGCTTTGCTTACTCTATAACAGGTGTTTGAAAGAGGATATCACATTGGAACCTAGTTTTTGAAACTTATCTCAAGATCCACATAGTGACAAACATACATTTGAGTAATTATTAATGAGCTTAAGTTTTTTATGAGACTATTCATCTATACACCTTGCTCTAATTCTATTCATTGCTTGCATACAATTCAAGGTGCAGTCTACAAGTGTCTCTCAAGATGACGTCATGCTAAAGCAGGAGCCTTGGTGGTTATTTTAGATCCTTGTTAATGCTAGGAGTGAATTTCAAAACTTTTAGAGGGCCTAAAGTTAACCATAAGCATGTATATCTTGTATACTGCCTACATTACCATTCAATGCCTATACACATGATAATGTCCACCTACATATGGTGTTAATAGAGAGTTAAAGAGCCATTTTAAAGCATTGAAATAAGTGATGGAACCTTATTTGGAGCCCTAATATGTGTTTTTGATAATAGAAAACCTATTTGAAGTGTCAAATTTTCAAATGAAAGTGTAAACCACCTTATAACATGAGAATACTGAGTTATGGGACCTTTTCCCTAAAAGGCAAAAGCATGGCACTTCACCATTTTGTGGATATCTTATAATAAGGTTATCAAGGGATTTGAAGAATCTAAATGTGTATGCTTTACAGCCTCCACATAAGAGAAGAGATCTATAAAATATAGAGGGCAGATGATCAGTGGAAGAAAGTAGTTGGGGACCTCAAAGTTGCCCATTTGAACACTGAGTTTCACCATTATCATCTACAGAATTTGAATTCAAAGTGACCTTGATATCCTAAAGAGAAAATAAGGCATATTATCATGTTTGAATGACCTTATTAGGTGAATTGAATAAAAATGGTCATAAATACCATCAATAGGAGTTAATATGTGGTGTTTCAAGTTCAATCCACACCTATAGGTGTCCCTGCCTTTATGGGTGCTCACCTATAGTGAATTGTAGGTGCATAAAGTCCATGATAAAGGCCTAAACATGAAACTATGAAAGTTTGTTTATGAAATATGATTCCAAATGGTCCAGAAGATCCAAATGTAAGGTAGTACATGTCCCAAGATGAATTCTCACCCATAGGCCTCTATTTGCTCTAATACATTCAACTTTAGTTGACTGTAGGTAATAGAGGGATGAGGAATGAGGTTTGAGTGTCAGTATAGCATAATGATGAGACAAATGGGTCCAAAAAAGTATCAAATGATCCTAAAGGACTCTAAAGAGGTCTATAGACACTATACCCAAGTTTCAAACAAGCATGATCACCTATAGGTGCCCCTCTAAGACAAAAAACATAGTCAGACCTAATGGAGCCAAAACATGGTTGAAGATGCAAACATAGATGATCGAGAGGGTTGGTTAAACATGATAAATACTTGGAAAATGAAAATGGCCACCCCATGATACACCAATAACATGGAAATAAGAGAGGAAAGAACTCCAATCAATCAATACATAGTCTAGGGTAAAAATCTTACACATAATTTACCTTCTAGGGGTTTGTTTTGGGCTTTGGAGGAGTTGGAAGGACTAATGACCTGATAAATGGCCCAAGTTTTGTATAGAGGGTCTCCATCACTTGGAAAATCCCCTCAAACATTTGGTTTGTCTAGACAAATAGGGTAATTTCCCTCTATTTTGTCTCAAACAGAGGTCACTCCCTTTGTGCATAAATTATACGTTCTTGAAGAAAAGAGACAAAGCTTAAGAGCAAAAGGACCTAAAACCCTTGCAAACCCTTAAAAAAGACCTAATTTATAAATTGAAGATAGACATATTTCTTAATGGACTATTTTTCCTATAAAAGTGATTGGATGATGTAGGGTACTCTCTCAGGCTACTCCCCATCCTTTTGGATTGTACAAAATTGTACAGATGGAGTATAAAATAGGGTTTTCTTGACAATTTTTGTGTTTTTATAGGTTCTAGGAAGATTATAAAGATTAAAATCACATGGGAGGAAATATTGAGACTTAGGATAACTCTCCATCTCCATTTCATGCTTTAGAACAACTCCTAGGTGCCTTATCAAGAGATCTCACCTCATCCAATAAGAACTGGCATAGTGAACATGATAGCGAGAGGGGTGAAAAACATCAAATAAGATGATTTTAAGGTGTGTTTGATGCCTATAAGGATATGTATGGAATTTACACATCATTCATCCCCTCTTACATATTTTTATGAGAAACTAAATCCTTTTTAGAAGCCAAGAGTGCGAGGTGTGTGAAATGGGGAGTTTCTTTGACTACATGTAGTGATGGCTCATTTCTAGAGCAATCCAGGTGATTAAGAATGCATCCAATGCATGAATAAGTATGTCAATAACACATCCCTCTTATTTTAATCATGAAACTTATCCCTATTTATTTTTGGGATGTCCCAACAGAGCTAAATGATGAAGGCAGTTTTCTTGTGCAAGATAAGGAGCTTCACACCACATTCCATGAGTTGCATAGTTTGGAGAGCCATTTATCCTATCATACCTTGAATATTTTGTCTCCTAATTCATTATTATACACATGAAACTCCTCTTATCATGAAAAGTGTTCAAGTGACCTTTGGACTTCTCTTTTCTCACTTCTCTCTCAAATGGTATAAGTAGTGACTTTTTGAGCTTTTTTGGGTACCCTATGTTGGTTAATGGTGAAACCCTGGCCATTTTTTTATTCGGATGTGTCTATAAGAAATAATACATTGAATTTTCCTACTTTCATGCTTCATAATTGATTCTTGTTTCATTCTTGTTGATCTTGTCTAGTAAAATATAGTTTTTTTCTAGCATGTTGTCTTTGATTGTCCACCAAGTGTGCAGAAGAGTAATTGTTATAGGTATTTTTTTGTGTTATTTCTTAGTTTATGAGAGTTTTATAATTTTTTTATGATTTTATTCTCAAAATTATCATCATTATTCCTCCTAAACATCAATATACCTCTTGAACCTAGCATATGAAGCATTTATGTAATAATCTATCTTGAGTTGTGAGCTATGTGTGAAAGAAGATTTGATTTTATATAAGTAGTATAAATTCAGTCAATAGGAGGAAAATAATTATTGGTTCATCACCTTTTATCTTGTTTATTTTGTTGTTCTTAACCCTTTTCATGCAAAGTTGATCAGGGTTCCTCAAGGGTCCCAATTTTTAGAAAATGGGGGATATGTTGGTCCCAACACCTATCATGCTAGTTTATATTGTTGGTCAGTATTTTAGTCTTTAAAAGTCCTTAAAGTTATCATTTGAAGCCTTGATTAATAGTTCTTAATGTTGTTTAGGTGAGTTAAGGTTTTGTCCTTCATTTATAGTGTACTTGTCTAGTCATTTTGGGGTATTTTCAAAGCCATTTTCAATGGTGAAAATATTCTAGAGGGTTTTGATGAGTGTAATAAAAAGTTTCAAGTTCATTTTATTTATAAAATACAAAAAATTAGGTTGATCACATTCTGGACTAACTTCATGACTCATTTCCATGCAATTTTGACCATTTTGTGACCTTTAGGGAAGGTTTTGTAAGGTTTTAATGATATATGATCAGAATGAAGCTTAATATCATCATGCTTAACTTGATAAAACATTTTAAATACTTATTAACACATTTTAAAGTATTTCAATCAAAGCTCCTTAGTAAATTTGGCTTTTTTCAGTGCAAAAATAGGCCTTTTTGAGGCATCCATACAGGTTCTCAAAGGAATTTTATGTGAAAATAATTTCATAAGATTAATTATGTCCTCGTACAATCATATTAGTGTTTTGGAGGAATTTCCATGTGAAAAAATGGAAAAAAACTACTCTTCTCCTATATCACCGTTATTGGATATCTTTAAGAAGGCCTAAGGTTTTTACTCGGTATGAGAGAGAGAGAGAGAGAGAGAGAGAGAGAGAGAGAGAGAGAGAGAGAGAGAGAGAGAGAGAGAGAGAGAGAGAGAGAGAGAGAGAGAGAGAGAGAGAGAGAGAGAGAGAGAGTTGAGACAAAAAATATTTGGAATTTATAGGGACCATAATTACCTTCTACTTTGTGGTATTTTTTTTTAGGTTGTTATCCCCATCTTTATGAACAATCGCTAACAATGCAAGGGTGTCTAGATGGCTTATTCATCTAGACAAGGTCCAGGTTTTCTTGTGTTTCTGTGCTTCAGAATTGAATGAAGAGGAATGGTTTTAATTATGTAATTTTAGGGTCCAATATTACCTATTACACTTTATTTCATCAAGTAACTCCTTCCAAGAAGGTACTTATGGTATAAAACCTATTTCCTATGCTGTCTTGGTGACTGGTCCATTTGATCAGTTTTTAGAGTAGGACATGGTTTGTCAAGCAATTAAATTCATATTCAAGTGTTTTCAAGTCAATTATTAACTTAATTCATGCTTCATTCATCCAATAAAAGGTTCATATGCCTCCAAATTGAGCATAGTCTCCTTTGAGATGGTTTTGGTGATTTAGTCTCTTCAACAAAGTATAACTATAGTTAATGAGTTTATAGTGTTTGAATGGTTAATAAATGATGTCATAATGATATTAAAAATAATAAGTTCCCAAATAATTCTAATTTTGTCATGAAAATTAGTTCAAATGAGGCTCAAGAGCCATACTCTCTCAAGGTACCAAGAGTACTTTAAGGTTTAGTAGTGTACTTTCATCTCTAGACCTTGGTGAGCAAGATAATAAGAGTGTCATGATAAGTGACATGCAAGGAGTGAAAAAATGTTGAGAGGGTTTTATAAGATTCATTTCATTCTTTATACTTATTGAGATGGTAAATGACACTCATAAGGATCAAAAGACCCAAGAAAAGTCTGTTTTGCAATGAATATACTAATCAGGCATATGTTATGATCATGGAGACTGATGATTAGTGTGTGTGAACAAGAAGAGCATAATTTTGACCTCTCCACTTTACCCAAAGCATCAAGCAAACACTATGTGGAAAGATCAAGTCAATAAGCTTTTGAAAGCCTTTTAAAGAGTCATCTTGCCAAAAGGTCAATAGTTAATGTTCACCTACAGAAAACAAGGAGGTTACAAAGGTCTGAAGAAGAAATGAAAAGTTTTGAGGATTTAACATGAGGTTACAAGAATACAAATTGATTTCCCATCAATCAATTTAGGATAACACGGAAACCAAGAAAATAATTTAGTCATGGGGACCTAGTTTTGGTCAAGAAACAACATTATAAATCTCTTTTTTAGAGAGATTGAGGTAATTTTGTATTTTTTAAGGTAATGTATGATCCACCAGGTCTTTGAGATTCTTTTCAATTCTCTCCATGTCTCATTTGATGCCCCTAGAATTTCCCATTTTATCCTTAGATGATAGGAGTAAGCTCATGGATTTAATATTGCCCTTTGTTGTCTGATTTTGCCCTTAGTTTCTTAATTCTTGCATGAACTAAAAGGTCTTATGTTTGAACTCTTCATCAGTTATAAGACAAAGTGGGTTGAGGGTTATGGGTTCCATTGTCAATCTATCTAAGATATGATATGCTCCATTTTCCATCTACTTGAAGTCTTTGGCAATATCCTTAATTCTTTTGGACTAGCTATCCAGGGCCTCAATCTTATCAACCAATATGGCCATGGCCATATACAAACATGCCTTGTTGGTGGTTCGAAAATTTAGGACCATATTCTTAGACAAGGAATTAATCAAGTCCTTCACCTGATTACTCATAGCTTTCCATTTTCTAACTTGGACAGTTTCTTTAGATATTTTCCTCTCCATTTCTCTTTATCTAGTCTTGATTACCTTTAAAGAGTTGAATAGGTTAGCCATGGTGTCCTCAAATTTCTTGAATCTATCCTCATGAATGGATAAGATAGAAGACTCTTTAAAATTATTATTTTATTGTAATATCCCCTTAATCATTTTTTACAATTGATCACATTGATATTGGGCTACTTCAAGGATCTTCTTCTCAAACATTTTGTCATGTCCTAGTTTTTACCCTGCCACTGGAGTTAGACCAAAAAAAGGCTCAATTTTATAAAAGGTGAACTATTCACCTTCAACCATGGCCTTCTTCTCAATTACCCTCTCCATCCTAGTTATCTTTGGGTTGAACCGAACTCCCACTGATGATTCAGTCACTTGAGGAGTAGGGATCTCAACTTGTGTTCCACTTGAAGTTCTAGGAGCATCCATCTATGTTCCACTTCAACCTCCAAGGGTAGCCATGCATCTTTCTTTCTCTTGATGTTGTAATGTCACAATCTAAGGCTTGAGTTAATAATGAATATGGATGTTAGCAGACTTTGTAACTACCCAATAGTGGTTCATGGTTGAAACCTTTTGTAACTTTCCATATATAAAGTAGTCTTGAATCAAAGGGTCATATATAGGATTGTCTTCACTAAAAAAGTTGATTTCACTCTAAGGTTGAGTGAAAGTCAACTTTGGCTTCTTACTTCCTACTTGAACAAAAGTTGGCTTAAATTTTATTTTGGGTTAGGTTGTAACAAGAACCAAGTCCAAAGCTACTTCATTTCCCTTCTCTTCTTTTGCTTCCTCCTCAGTTTGGAACTGAAGCTCTTCCATTTGTACTTCTTCCTCATCTAATTCATAAGCACTAGCTAGTTCTTATAATACATCCTCTACTATATCTTTAGGATCCAATGCAATTATGTCAAATTCTTCAACTTATGACTCTAATTCTTCAAGTAGTGTTTAAGATGATGTTACTTCACTAGATCTCTTCTCCTCATGTCTATCTTCATCTGGACCTTATGCAGCTTGTGCTATGGGTTTTTGTGTCTTTGCCTATGGATACATGGAAGGAGGTCTAGAAGATGGTCCTAGCAACAAATGATATTGTTTAGGTCCCATCTGCCATAAATCCTCAGTTGGTTTTTACTCTTTTAGAAGTCTAGCCTCATGCTGAATATTATGTTTTTTAAATCTTCTTAATACCTCTATGATTGAAGAATATCATCTATTCAAATGGTCATAAGGACCAAGATGGTTCTCATAAGTCAAGTTTATCCCTTTGGCCTTCAAGTGCTTCACAACTATCATAGGGATCCCACTATCTTAATTCATCATGTTGGAATCTGAAGGAGTCCTTATGTCTGGAAGTAGTTTCCACAGTATCCCATTGTTGGAACATAGTTTGACCAATGGTTAAGGGGAGGGTGTGAAGTAATTCCTTTCTCTTTATTCTGAAAAGACCATATATATTGTTGCATATCTATAATGTAACTTTTTGTTTGGCTAATTTATCTGGGACATGGATTAGTAATCGAAGTGGGGTGAACTGGGTCCCTTCAACCCTAATTATATGCAATCTAGATATAGCCAAATATCCATAATGAACTCATCATACTTCCTGATCAAAGGGTTGACCCTCATCATAGGGATCCCTATAATAGTCTCAAACAAGGCTGGATATACATAATCATATATAAATTGTATGTGGTCCCTACACTTGAATATATGCGATGTGGAATAATAATGGGAGACTATTTGTCTCCTATCAGGTGACCATTCTCTTAAGTTTGGGATTTTGGTAGTGGCTAGCAAAGCATCTAAAATATAAGACATCATATAGAAATAGTTGCTAGTCTTCTTCTTGATTATAGAGAATTGTTACTTCAAGTAAATATTGATCATCTCTCCTAGTGGGGGAGTAAGTCCTTTCTCAACCATAAAATGCACAAAAGGGACCTAGATTTTGTTGACATAGGTGGTGGAGGAGGTCCTAGACAATCTATTCAATAATGTCATTATCATTCTAATACCAACCCTAAATTAGGTGATTGGGATCCTTCCATTGAGATCAGAGAATACATGGGTTCCAAAATACAACCATAGGATAAGGATGGTTTTTAGGTCATTCTTACTGGACCATTTTTTGATTTTGGGAAAATCTACCTGAGGCTTGGGTATTTTGTAGTAATTCTCAAAGGTAATAGAGGAGATATAAGCAACTTTTATAAAACTACATTCATCATTATTATGTCTTGATCAGTTATATAATCCTTAAAGATAAGACCAAAACATTGATACAATGAAGTACCTCTACCTTTGTTGTCACATGGTGAAGACTTGTCATTTGAATGGTGACTAGGTCATAGTATCTCTGGCTGATTGATGCAATCCTTTCATACTCTCTTGTAAGGGCTAGCAGCCCCTCAATGGTCTAGAAAAGCTTATTCTAGTTGTTATCTCCTGTGTTTAAGGCTAAATCGTCAAATTCAATATCTTTGAAGACTCTCCCTTTTGAATATATGGTTAGATAGAGTTCTATGTCCTCTCTATGTTGTCTTCAAGAAACCATGATTGTGAGTTGAATAAAATTGCTCACTAGTGGTCTATAATTTGTCTTTGGATTAGTTTGAACTTGCTTAGATAGCAATTAGACTCTCCTAGGCTTGATTATGATCAATTTGTGATCGAATTAAGGTTTTTTTAGAACTAATATTTTTCTGCAAGTCTTTTCAAGCTTTAATGGTGATGGATTTTGAGCTTGAGTGAGTTTGTGCCTTGAATTTGATTTGGACCTTGGCATTTACACCTTTGCTTTTTTGTGCCCATAAAATCTCTAGTTTTGTCATTTTTTACCAATGTGGCATCTACATGGCACTTTTCATGGCATTCTCTCCAGTAATATTCAAAAACTGACTATTGGTTTTTGAAAAAAATGCCTTGTCTCACTCCGTTGGATCATATTGCATGGATCAATATGACTCATTGATCTTGATCCCAAGATTTGAATGTTATTGGCTTCCTTTACTATGTTTTCCATGGTTATGATAAGTGTCATTACCACAGGTCTCCTAATCTTTTTTGAAAATTCAATCGTCATCTCACTCCATTTGATTAACTTCATCTAGTTAGATGTAGGCCATCAATTACAATATGTGGGATGGACTGCCATTGGTTGTCTTTTGTTCTTTGGTCATGCTAGTGACACCTATCACCTTCTCACCATCTTAGAGGTTTTATTAAAAATTTGACTCTGCCTCACTCTGTTGGATCAATCTTGTCCATGTGAGTGTGAGATATAGATCCTACAAAGCTGCATAAAGTTTAAGTTAAGGTTAGGGAACATAAGAAATTAGGCTAGATATTTTAGGCTATGGTCTTATATCATGTTAATAAACATGAAATAAAACTTAGAATAAAATAATTAAGCTAAGCATAGTAAAAAGGGGACCCAAAATAATAAAATGGACTTAATATAAGGTTTTAACCTAAGGTTTTATCATATTAACAAACACAACAAAACTTTGGGATAAATCTTATAGGCTAAGTTTTGTAATCATAGGACCCTGCATTGGTTATATTGAGCCAATAAAATAGACCAAAAGATCATGGGATATATAGGGATCAAGCATAAGATCTTAGACTAAGGTTTAGTCAAATGTTTAAAAAACATGACTCGACCTTAAGACAATATTTAAGCTAAGTTTATGGTGTTTATAATTATTCCTACGTAATTTTACTTAGTCTATGATAGGTCAAAGGTTGATAAATGATCGATGTTGACATTGAATTAAGAACCCTAAGCATGTTTTATTCCCCAAATGAGACTCCATTGATCTTGCAACACAGGTAAAAACATGTTCATTCCTCCTAGCAAGCTTGGTTTCTGAGCTAAATCTTGATGGCCTCACGAACATCAATGATAGCCTCATGAATGTCAATGATAGCCTCATGAACGTCAATGACAGCCTCGTGGATGTCAATTGATGGTCATGAGAACATCAATTTTAATATCATGTATTAATAATAGGGGTTAAAATTTGATGGCCTCATGATAGTCAATGATGGCCTTGCAGACGTCAATTGACGCTCATGAGAATGTCAAATTTAAGTCTTGTGAAGCTAACCATAGGAGCTAAAATTTGGCAATCTCATAGATGTCAATGACGGCCTCATGGACATCAAGTCATGGGTGCAAGAACATCAAATTCAAGTCTTATGAAACATAGTGGAGTCTTATAAACACTTTGATTCAATACGTGTAATCTGATTAACTTTATGTACATAGATGTGGGCCATTGATTATGATATGTGGGATTGGACATCATTGGCTCCTAAAATCATAAAGGGATTAAGTTAGGGCTCAAAGATATATAATGCTTAGGATAAGGATTTAATACTAAGGTCTCGTTTGTGTTAATAAACATGAATGGGGCCTTAGGACTAAGATATTAATCTAAGTTAATAACATATGAAAAGGACCTTATGTATAAAATTTTAGACCATATTAAAATAAAGGGAAACAAAAGGGCTCAGGACATAAAGGGGACCAAGTTTATAATTTTTAGGCTAAGGTTTGGTCATGTTGAAAAACATGACTAAGCCTTAGTATAAAAATTAACCTTAGGTCCTTAGCATTTTTAAAGTGTTCTCGCCAATTTTGCTCCTACCAATTTTGAATTTAAATCAAAGGATCTAGGCTAGGATTTTTGAATGAGGGTTTTGAGAAGCTTGAACATAGATTTAACTTGGATTTCCATAGACTAAAGGCTATTAAAAACCCAAGTTGGGATTGAACTGTAAAATTCTATGCATGATCCATTCTTTTGAGGGTTCTATTAAACTTGCAACTTGAAACATGAAGATCAAAGGTTAGCAATATTAGGCAAAATTAAAGAACTATGAACAAATAGACTAACTAGGATAAGGTGTGGATGAAAATACAAATAATGTGCAAACATGCTAATAACACTCTGATTAAGTGAATTTCAAATTTAAAATACAAATATGAATAATTTTAACACAAGGGTCCCCATTTTTCAAAAATGGGGGAATGTTGACCTCACCAAATGGTGACTTCTAAGGGAAACATAGCAATATGTTAGAATTTAGAGACTCTGGTTCAGTCCATCAATGCCATTATCAAGATTAGTTCATGGCTAAAACAAACCTTGTATCTGTAGAATTAGGATAAAACATCAAAACCTAGCCACATTATGTGTGTGCTTTGATTCCACTTGTTGTTTACCATAGGACTTAGGGGACAACTTCCAAGTTTCATCTCTTTAATCATTAACATTGACTTGTAGTATGTTTGGATATTCATTAAGAACCATGCTTTAGTTCAGGGAAGGCTTGGGCATTGCTCTGCTACCAACCTAGCATCCATATCCCTAACAGAGATGTCTTTGGCTCCACTCAAGGTCTTGTTCTAGTGCCAACTAGGCATCCATAACCCCGGTGGAGATTACCAAAATCACCTTTGCTCGAAAAGCTTTTGATTTAGCAATAAGCCTTTATTTTTGTATTTTTTTAGATCATTTTGGCTTCATAGCAAAGGTTAGGAACCAAGTTATCCAGGTTTAAGGATTTGGTTAGATGTTTGGTCTTTATACAAAGACCTTTGGTTATAACCTTTGTCCTAGGAAAGGATGCTTGTTAAGTGCAAACATGATAGTGTTTTAATAATTTAAGCTTTCATCCCACACATGAAATTCATCTTAAAACCAAGTTTAGATCAAAACAATGTCTATGTTCTTATGGAATAGCTAACTTATCTACTTGTCCTTACTAGTTTCTCTAAACTATATCATTAAGCTCATATTTCAGATCCATGATCAACCTTTGCTTAAAATCCATACCTGCATTACTAAAATGTGGAGTTCCTAAGCAATTATAATAAACTCTAAGCTGAGGGAAATAGCCCTTTCAGAGATTCATCTCATTTATTGATTACCCACAACTTGTGAGATGTTTCCATTATTCCACTTGGATGAGGAGAGCTGAGACATCTCCTTAAGGGGTGCAAATCCAAGTGACAACAGTTTTTGGCATGCCTAGTGGGACTCTAAGTCCTAGAATATTGTCTAAGATTGGTGTTGATCTTGGCATATTTGTAGTTGTAAGAACATATATATTTATTACCTGGTAACTCCACTAAGTTTTCAACTCTTTGGTTGCTAATCAGTCCTAATTTTCCATGCCAAAGGTAACCACTAGGTCTACTACTAAAGATATAACTTTTGAGTTTGTGCAATTGCCTTATTATTCTATCAAGAGGTTGAGATTTATGAATACTCATCCTTATTCAAGGGAGTTGGTTTGTAACAAACCAAGTATAAGTCTCTTGTTTGGTTCAACCCCTAATACTCAAAATCTACATTCTAATATGGCTAGAAATCTACCTTGTGTAGCCTTCACCAGATCATCTCCTTTGAATCTTGCACAATATGACCAAATTCTTGGAGTAGCCATTAAAAATGTTCCATGTTTTAGTGGAGAAGGTCCTATTACCCCCATTAAACACACTAAAAACATGGAAAATTTATACAATATACATAATATCACTCAAAAAAATGCAGCCATTAGTCTATTGGCATTGTCTTTCAAAGGGAAATCTTTAGATTGGTATGGAACTCTACCTCATGCTTCCATTACTTCATGGGATAAACTAGGAAATCTATTGTCTAAGAGATTTGAAGAGAAGAGTGATTATTTTTCACTAGTTGAGCAATTGAATACTATCAAGAGGGATTCTCAGGAGTTCATTCAAGATTTTAATTCTATATTTCAAAAGACATGGGATAGGATCCCAACCCTTGCGAGACCCACTCCAAATTATACCTTCTTGTATTACCTAAAATCATTGAGTAGTGATGTAGCCATGATGATCCAATCTATGGGTGGGAATACACTACATGGTGCCTATGAGATTGCAATTAATGCTGAGAATTATCTTGTTCAAGTGGGAAATATTTCTCCTAGACCATCAATGCCATTGTTTCCTAATTTACAGTTTCCTAGCCAAATTACATTACCTACCTTAGCTCCTTTACATAATAGCCAAGATAAGTTTATCCTTTCCCCTACCAATGAGATTCATGAAGTAAATATTTTACTTCAAAGTGTTAGTAATGATTTGATTTCTCTCAAAATATAACAAGCCCAAAATTATAGACCTTATTAGCCTTACATCCAGTTTGGGCAAGCAAGTAGGCCTCTCTTCAAGGTAATGCTTAAGGACAAGGTCAAATAACTCAAGCTAGACCTTACCAAAGTTTAAATCCTAATGCCCCATCATCTTCTAGATCTCTTGTTCTTATTCAAAACAATTTTGTTCAAGAACAATCATGGTACCCTTCCTATGACCAAAATCAAGGCCAAGTTTCATATGCCAATGAAATGCCTAGTCAAGCCATGACAATACAAGGTAATCAAGTACCTCAAGTTCCCAATTTGGAGGTGCCAATACAAAATTTAATGGAAAATTGACAAACACAACCTGATTCTACTCTTATCAATCATTTATAGGAAGAATTTTATGCCATGAATCAATTGGGAAGTTCAAATAATGTGAATGTTAGTGTATCCTCTAACACTAGATCTAAGAAGAGGGTTGTTGAAGAGGCACAGGGGAAAAATAAAGGACTTATTTTTGCTCATTCATCACCCCCAATGGTAGGTGGGTCTAACTCAACTCCTAAGGTGTAGGAAAATCAGAAATTTTTAGAACTCAAGATTAGCTCCTACACATCCATCTTCACATGCTGCACCATAAGGTACTAGTACTTCCAAAGAGCAATTCAAGATGAACAATATTTCTATCATTAGTGTAGATCAAATGAAGAAGTCACACATGAATATTTCATTTTAGGACTCATTGATAATACCGAGACAAAAATATATTCTCTAAAAGGAATTTTTTGGACTGAGAAACTAGTTAGATCAGCAAGGGTAGAAAATGTTATTTTGATGAATGGAACTAGGCCCATTGATGGATAAGTTAAAAAAACTAATAAGACTCCTCATTTTTATCTATAATTGATCATTGGTGATTTTTTAGTTCACAATTGTATCATATATAGTGGGGATAGTACCTCAGCCATGCCTAAGTCAATAGCGGATAAACTAGGCCTTAAGTATGAACCAATGCATAAGGAGTTCTATAATTGGATGGTTCACCAGCAAAGACCTTGGAAGTAGTCAAGAATCTAAATTTGACTTTACATGTTTATACTACTTTCTCCATCTCTCATGATGTGGTTGTTGCAAATTTACCCCCATACCTTGCTCTGTATTTGTCAAGAGCGTTTACAACTAAGATAGGTGGATACTTGACAGCAAATTGGTCATACATGGTATTCAAAACAAGGTATGGTACCAAGGTAAAGATTGAATCATAACCTCTTCATCACAACCATTTGTATCCCTACATGCCTAAGGTTACAAATGTCAATTATACTATTCTTGATGAGGGAGAAGTTCACATAGATCAATCTCCAACTTCTCTTGAAGGACTTTCTGATATACATCTAGATGAATGGGGAGCTGAACACTATGAACATGATATTTATATATTAATAGAATAAGTTGGTATTGGAGTGTATTGTCTTCATGAAGAAGGCTCTTGCATGCCAAATTTGATGAATCCAAATGAGACTATGGATGGTTTATGGCAACTATTTTTTGATGGATCAAAAATCAAGGTTGGATCAGGTGGTGGAGCAATGTTAGCATCTCCATCCAAGGAAAGGTATTAGTCTACTTTCATATTTCACTTCAATTGTACGCGTAATGTTAAATAATATGAGGACCTCATTCATGGCCTTGAGTGGACTAGGAAAATAGTTGTGAAGAAGTTACAAGTTTATGGTGATAGTGAGTTGATTGTAATCAAATGAGAGGTCAAAATATGACTAAGAACTCTTTGCTTAAATCCTATAAGCATATAGTGTGGGATATTTTAGAATATTTCCAAGATTTCAACATTCAATCTATACTAAGAGAAGGTAACAAACATGTTGATAAGTCGGCAGCCATTAGAGCTCAGTTTGATGTTCCAAAGGAGATAAGAGATGACAAGAACTAGCCTCATATCAAAGTGATTGTAACCCTCTATACTTAATAATGTCACTAATTAGAAATTATTTTATAGTGACCAAAAAATAGCTCTTTTCCTACAAGAGGAGGTTGATTTTTCCTCAAAGAACTAGTCCAAACTACAACAGCAATATGGAGGACAAATTGTATAATTGAAGATAAACAAGCTCCCTAAGGGCCTAGTCACACTTGAAAGTATTTTTAATGATGATGATGATCAATTAAAGGAGGAAAAGGTATGCATGTCTACTAAACAAAAAAACTATGAGAGAGTACAAATTTTCAAATATAAGTTGTTTGCTCTCGAGAAGGTGTGTATTAGATAAGAAAGATATGCTTTCATTAAATTGTGCAAAGAATATTTTGATATCTTTACATGGGAATATAGTGCTTTAAAAGGTTTGATCCAAATATACCTCAACATACCATAGATTTATATGATAATTCTAAGTCTATCAAGAAAAATCAAAGGCCAATTAATCCTAGGATTGAGCCTTTTATGAGAAAGGAGCTTACAAAGTTGATTGAGTTTAAGATCATTTTTCCTATTAAGCATTAATCTTGGTTAGCAAACTTAGTCCCCATAAGGAAGAATAATGGGGAAATAAAGTTTTGTGTTGACTTCAAAGATTTGAATAAAGTTTCCTTGAAGTACCATTATCCTCTTCCTTCCATGGAGAAAATTTTGCAAGTTATGGCAGGTAGTGAACGTTCTCACTCCTTGATGGATATTCAAGGTATAATCAAATTTTGGTAAAGGAATGAGATCAATACAAGACAAAATTTACTAATAAATGGGGTACATATGCTTATAATAAAATGTCTTTTGGTTTGTCTAATGTTGGGGCAACCTTCTAACATGCAATGGATATGGCTTTTCAAGGCCTAATAAATGATATAGAGATGGTGTATCTTGATGATATCATAGTCTTCTCCAACGATGCAAAGGATCATTTGAATCATCTTACAAAGATTTTTGATAAATGTAGAGAGTTTGGAATATCTCTTAATCCAAATAAGTGTGTGTATGTTGTTCATGAAGGCAAACTTTTGGGATGCATTGTTTCAAAGAAAGGTTTATCCATAGATCCTGAAAGGATGAGTGCGATCTCGGCATTAAATTTACCCAAACACAAGAAAGGTTTGTAAAGCTTCTTAGGAAAAATCAATTTCATAAGGAGGTTTATTCTTGATTTTTCTAATTTAGTCAATCCTCTAACATATATGTTAAGGAAAGATGAAGTGTTTACTTTGACAAGAAGAAGGAAAGAGAGTTTTGAAGATATCAAGCAAGCTATTGCTCAAGATCCAACTCTTGCAAGTCCTGATTTCTCAAAGGATTTTAGATTGTATACTTTTGGAAATGAATAATTAATCTTTACCATGCTTACTCAATCAAATGAAGAAAACTTGGAGCATCCTATTGCTTTTTTTAGTCAAGGATTGAAAGGATATGAGGTAAGATACACTTATGTTGAGAAGCAATTACTTTCAGTTGTTGTAAACCTAAAGAAGTTTAGGGACATGCTATCTAACAAATGGATTCATATATTGGTACCTCATCTTAATGTCAAAGACTTCATTTTGAGTAGATATTTTAATGAAAAAAGAGTTTATTGGATTACAAAAGTAATGGAGTATGATATAGAAATCAAGATAACCAAGTTAGTGAAAGGGAGGGGATTATGTGAACACCTTGCTTCAGATTTAAAGGAACAAAAGAAGTTGTTTTAACCCTTCAAGATGATCCTATGACAGTTGCATCCTCACCAATGAGGAGTTGGACACAAGAAATGATCAATTTTATTCAAACCAGTGAATGCCCACAAGGCCTAGATAGAGCCAAAAGAAGGTACTTCGTATTACAATTTATTCCTTATGTACTTGTTGATGGAGTATTTTTTAGGAAAGATTTATTAGGTGTACTATTGATATGTGTTGAATCAGATTAGGTTGAGAGGATATTATTTGATTTTCATGATGGACCAACAGGTAGTCACTTTGCTAGAAGGACCACAACTGCCAAGATCATGAGAGCTGGTTATTTTTAGCCTAGTTTGTTTAAAGATACTCATGCTTTAGTAAGGAAATGTCAGAAATGTGCTCTATTTGATGGAAATCAAAATATTGCAGCCTTACCTCTTCATCCAATACAAGTAGACCAACCTTTTATGCAATGGGGTCTAGATTTCATAGGCTTAATCAACCCACCTTTTAGTGTTAGGCACAAGTGGGTGTTAGCTACCACAGATTACTTTAAAACATGGGTGGAGGTTGTATCTCTCAAGGAAGAAAATGAAAGTTTATTTTTGGACTTCTATGAAATCATAGTGATAAGATTTGGGCTCCTTCAATAATCATTTCGAATAATGCATTGGCATTCCTTAGAACCAAGACAAGTGAATGGGCTTTAAAACATAGTATTTATATTAGTACTTCATACAACTATTATCTTCAAGGGAATGGACTAGTTGATTTCACTAATAGGAATCTAATTAGGATTATCAAGAGAAAAATGCAGGAAAACCAAAGAACTTGGCATTCCAAATTGAAGACAACTCTTTGGGCTGATAGAATTACCCCCAAGAGAGCTATTGGAAACTCACCATATACACTTGTTTATGGAAGAGAGGCTAGATTGCCTATTTCACTTAAATTACCATCTTTAGATCTCATTTACTAGCTGGAGTTGATGGAAAATGAAAGCATGGAGGTTAGATTATGTGAATTGATGGAGCTTGAAGAAACAAGGGATCAAGTTATGCACACTATGAGAGATCACCAAGATCAAACAAAGAAATATTTTGATAATAAATCCATGCCAAGAATCTTCCAAGAGGGAGACATTTTTCTAAAGTGGGATGAAGATAGGGCTAAGCCTAGAAAACACACAAAGTTTAATGCTTTGTGGAGTGGCCCTTATGTCATCACTCAATGAAAGCAACTCAATGCTTTCCAACTCTCAAATTTGGATGGAGAGGAGCTTCATATCCCAGTCAATGGTACCTATCTTAAACATTTTTAATAAGGTCCTCCTCTCTCTTTGTACACAGCTTCTTTTTTTCTTCATTTCCCTAAGTGCTTGTGCACATGTGTGAGTCTTATTGGTGTCTTGCTTTGTTTTCTATTGTTGGTGTGGTGTGGTTGTTTTGTGTGTGTTTTAGCCAATTCCTTTCTAGTTGTCTTTAATAATTCATTGACTCCCTTAGCCCATGGATAAGATAAGGCTATTGATCTTTAGTATAGTAGGCATACTACCCCTATGAGTCACCATTTTATTAACGAAATTTGACTCTACAAGTCAAATTTGGACCCCTATAGGTAAAATATTGATATTTAAATGTTTATAGGGGTCTAATATTTTATCATAGGGTGTGTTATAGTCTATTTTATATAATTTAATGTCATTTTATCTTTAGTCATGGTCTAATTAGTTTATATGTCATTTTGAGTCACTTAGTAGTCATTTAGGGGTCATAAATGCAAGTGGCATAGTTTTTAAGGTGTCCAACTGTCTTAATTTTCCTTGAAATGTCCATAAAGTTAGATTCCCCATCAAGAATGTTAGTCCCATATGAAACTTACAAGTTATCTAACTAAAAATTAAGAAATCAACTGAAAAGGAGGAGTTTGGAACTTGTACAACCCATAAAGGAATGTGACATGTGGGATAAGGTCATGTAATGGATCTTCATCTTCTTCAAACTCATATCAGTGCTTAACATGATTTGGAAATTCTTAAAAGGTCCAAAACTATTATGATCCTTCACCCTTCTAGACACATAGAACTAGTCAACAAGTTTGTGCTTAGTACGGCCAGATGAAGAATTGATAGGTTAAATGCCTTTTGGAGGTGAACTTATACTTAGAGATATTAATTTCCATAATAAGTTCTTAATTATTTGTCAACCATTATTTATGATTCATCTCTAATAAGTTGACTATGTTTTTATGCTCATTGTTTCCTACACGTTATAGGTTTTACTCTTGTATGGATAGTTTCATACAATCTAGTTACTGAGATTGATTCTAGATGAGGTTGGATCTCTCCTAAAATTCTCTCCATGCTTGTTTTAGTGTTTCAAGGTGTTTTGATAGACAAATCATCTCATGTTGTAGGAAGGTGTCACCATGAGAGATTTCAATCAATTTCCTTGCTTGCAGAATGCTTGGTTCTCTACAAGGGTCACATGTGAATAGGATATGATGTTTCCTATGTCTCAATTCCATAATTATCACCTCCCTTCATGTTTAGTCTCATAACATCATTCTTTGATCAAACTTTCAGTTATGTCATACTCACAGTCAGCTCTTCACTCACTTTCACTTGCAATCATGTGTATGAAGCTTGTCTAGCATGTCCATGGAGTTGTAATGAAGGTATGTCAACTCATTCAAGTCATAAATATATGAAGAGAGTTCATTTTAATGTTTTAATAAGATGCAAGATTAGTTGTAAGTTCATGCACTACACAAACTAGTCGCTAGCTACCACCAGTTTCTCTATAACAGGAGTTTAAAAGAGGATATCACATTGAAACAAAGGTTTTGAAAATTTTCTCAAGATCCCCATAATGACAAACATATATTTTAGGAATTGGTAATGATATTAAGTCTATTCATGAGACCATTCATCTATGCACATTGCTCTAATTCTATTCACTTCCTACATATAATTCAAGGTGCACCTATAGTGTCTCTCAAGATGATGTCATGCTAGAGCAGGAGCCTTGGTGATTATTTCAAATACTTATTAATGATATGAGTGAATTTTGAAACTTTTATAGGGCCTAAAGTTAACCACAAGCATGTATATCTTGCATATTTCCTACATTACCATTCACTGCTTATACACATGACAATGTCCACCTATAGGTGGTGTTAACAGAGAGCTAAAGAGCCAATTTAAAGTGTTGAAACAAGTTATGGAACTTTCCTTGTATACCTAATATGTGGTTTTGATAATCGTAAATGAAAGTGTAAACCACCTTCTAACATGAGAAGACTGAGTTTTAGGACCTTTTCCCTAAAAGGCAAAAATAGGGCACTTCACCATTTTTTGGATATCTTATAATAAGGTTATCAATGGATTTAAAGCATCTAAATGTGTATGCCTTGCAGCCTCCACATATGAGAATAGATCTACAAAATATATAAGGAAGATCTTCATTGGAAGATAGTAGTTGGGGGGCTTAAATTGCCCATTCAAACATTGAGTTTCTCCATTATCATCTACAAGATTTGAATTCAAAGTGACCTTGATATCCTAAAGTGAAAATAAGGAATATTATAATGTTTGAATGACCTTATTGGGTGAAGGTAATACCAATGTACATAGAGACCATCAATATGAGTTAATATGTCATTTTTCAAGTTTAATCCACACCTACAGGTGTCCCTGCCTTTATGGGTACTCATAGTTGATTGTAGGAGCACATAGTCCATGATAGAGGCCTAAACATGAAACTATAAATGTTTGTTTATTAAATATGATTCTAAATGGTCCAAAATATCCAAATGTAAGGTGCCACATGTCCCAAGATGAATTCTCACCCACATGCCTCTACCTATTCTAATACAGTCAACTATAGTTGATTGTAGGTAACAGTGGGCTAAAGAGTGAGGTCTGAGTGTTAGTATAACATAAGGATGAGACAAATGGGTCCAAACAAGTATCAAATGATCCTAAATGACTATAAGGAGGTCTATAGACACTATACCTAAGGTTCAAACAATCATGATCACCTACAGGTGCCCCTCCAAAACAAAAAACATAGTCAGACCTAATGGAGCCAAAACATGGTTGAAGATGCAGACAGAGATGATTAAGAGGGTTGGTTAAAAATGATAAACACTTGTAAAATGAAAATGGACACCACGTTATACACCAACAGCATGTAAATAGGAGAGGAAATAACTCCAATCAATAAATACACAGTCTAGGGTAAAAATCCTACACCATCTACCTTCTAGGGGTATGTTTTGGGCTTTGGAGGAGTTGGAAGGTCTAATGACCTAATCAAAGGCCCAATTTTTGTACAGAGGGTCTCCATCACTTTTAGAAGCCCTTATAACATTTTTTTTGTCTAGACAAATATGGTAAGTTCCATATATTCTATCTCATACAAACGGCACTCCCTTTGTGCATAAATTTTGTGATCTTGAAAAAAAGAGGCAAATCTTAAGAGCAAAAGGACCTAAAACCTTGTAAACCCTTAGAAAAGACCCAACTAAGAAAATTAAGATTGATATATTCCCTAATGTACCAATTTTCCTAGAAAATAGATTAGATGATGTAGGGGACTCTCTCAAGCTACTTCGCATCCTTTTAGACTGTATAGAATTATATAGCTGGAGTACAAAATAGGGTTTTCTTAATAATTTTTGTGTTTTTATAGGTTCTAAGAAGATTCTAAATATTCCAATCATATGGGAGAAATATTTAGACTTAGGATAACTCCCCATGTCCATTTCATTCTTCAAAACAACTCTTAGGTGTATTATCAAGAGCTCTCATCTCATCTAGTCAGAACTGGCATAGTGAACATGATAGTAAGAAGGGTGAAAACTTAAAGTAAATTGATTTTAAGGTGTTTCTAATTCATATAATTCCATTCATGGCCTTGAAACTTTTCATTCATCCCCTTTTACATATTTTCATGAGAAACTAAAAAAATTTTGGAAGCTAAGTGTGCAAGGTGTGTGAAATGGGGAGTTTCTTTGATTGTAGGCAGTGATGGCTCATTTATAGAGGAATCCAGGTGATTAATAATGTATCTAATGCATGAAAAATCATGTCCATAACCCATCCCTCTCATTTTAATCATTAAACCTATCCCTAGTCAATTTTGGGATGTTCCAACAGAGCTAAATGATGAAGGCAGTTTTCTTATGCAGAATAAGGAGCTTCGCACCACATCCCATGAGTTGCATAGTTTGAAGAGCCATTTGTCTTATCAAAAATTACATGGTATATCTCTTAATTTATTCTTATACACATTTAACTCCTCCTCTCATCATGACAAGTGTCCAAGTGACCTTTGGACTTATCTTTTTTCACTTCTCTCTCAAATGCTATAAGTAGTGACTTTTTGAGCTATTTTAGGTAGCCTCCATTGGTTAATGGTGAAACCCTAGAAATTTTGGTATTTTAATGTCTCTCAAAGAAATATTAAATTGAATTTTCCTACTTACATGCTACATAATTGAGTCTTGTTGATCTTGTCTAGTAAAAGATAGTTTATTCTAGCATGTTGTCTTTGATTGTCCACCAAGTATGCAGAAGAGTAATTATTACAGGTCTTTGTTAGTGTTATTTCTTAGTGTATGAGATTTTTATAAGTGTTTTATTATTTTATTCTCAAAAGTATCATCATTATCCCTCATAAGCATCAATATACCTCTTGAACCTAACATATGAAGCATTGATGTAACAATATGTCTTGAGTTGTGAGTTATGTGTGAAAGAAGCTTTGATTTGCTCTAAGTAGTATAAGTTCAGTCAATAGGAGGAAAATAATTATTGTTGCATCACCTTTTATATTTTTTATTTTTTTTTATTAACCTTTTTCATGAAAATTTGATAAGTAAATAAGTGTTCAAAGAGTGCATCAAGGGAACTAGACCTTCTAGAGATTCATCTCATTTGTTGATTACCCACAACTTGTGAGATGTTTCCATTGTGCCACTTGGATGAGGAGATCTGAGACATCTCTAAAATGGGTGTAAATCCAAGTTAAAACACCTATCATTATCCTTCTCTGTCAATTTTAGACCTATACCTATTTTCTAGCTTCTCGAACACTTACGTCTCAACTAGACACCTTCATCAATACAGGTGTCCCTTTTCTAATTAAATGTCCAGTGCTCAAAAGTCATCTAATTTTTAAATAAAACATATCCTAAAGGTCAGCCTAAGTAATTTAGTGCAAGATATTTCTAAAAGAGATTGGTATATATACAAGATCGACCCTCATTCATTTCTCACCCAAAAAATATTGGGAACTCTCAAGGCAACTTACTAAGAGAATTCAATCAAACATTCAAGTGAGAAAGCCTACCTTATTCAACCCTATTTCCATATAATTCATAAGATAAATATCACCATGATTTTGAAGTACTAAAGGATTATTCCATGAGCCATATTTTCCAAGTTACAAGTTAGATCACTCTATGTACTTGCCTATTGCACATTGCATCATTATGCACACACAATCCGACACATAAGAGAGAAATACATAAGTCTGAGGCCCTCTTAAAAGTATTGTCTATGTATTTAATGCCCATTTATAGAAGGTTCTTTAGGTAATATCACACTGTGTACCCACTAATTCATTTTTTCCATAGTCACTCTAAGGGTGAGGAAGCTAGGGTTTTGATAATTTGACAAAGAATGATATCATATACACATGATCTAAAGACATCAAAATAAAGATGATAGAAAAACCAAAAGGCTTCAGATGGTTGTATCCATATCCAATCACTATTTTGTAATGGACACCAACATCGACGTAACTTTCTATATCTGACACAAGCATTTGAGACCACATAGTGAAAAATTATAAAATTTGACGATTGTTCCAAGATCTTGATCCAATCCACTTCCAGCCTATTCCAAACCAAATATACATGCTCAAGGTAAACTAAGTACTCTTGTTTCCCATTTATTACAATATCAATCAATAGTTTTAGTTTTTTAATATTTGGCATATCTTAGTATTTAAATTCATAATATTGTTTATTTGAGTTTACAAATTAATTGACCTATTGTGTGTGTGTGTGTGTGTGTGTGTGTGTGTGTGTGTGTGTGTGTGTGTGTGTGTGTGTGTGTGTGTGTTTATCACCCTTGCACTTAATCATTTTTATATTATTAACCCTAGATGACCTTACTCCATCTAAATTTTGGGTAAAATAACCTCAAGTAATAACGTAAATTATAAATAATAGTGGATATACAATGTACATAGTTATAACATCATTTTTGGCCATATCATTTTATATAATTTCAGACTTCAAATAATATGGGTCAATGTCCAAACATGCATTACTCTCTACTAAATCAACTAGTCATTAGTAAAGTTATTTTCCAATAAATGATGAGTGACCATGTAATAAGGCTCCATACACATCACTCATCATCCCTTAAGAAATAATGATGACCCTATCAATACATAGTTAAATCAAACATATATTATTGGTCATAATGAAACAAAATAGTTCTTTGTGTATAAACTCATATATGGATTGTTCAACAAAATGTCATATGTGTTTTATTTGTACAAGAAGAAAACAAAAAATAGCATAGGTTTAGCTAATTTAACCACAAAGCTTACAACTTCATTATTCATAACATTATGTCATATGATATAATTGTCCATTTATCATCCATAATAATTAACAAGCCTCTATCAATATCACCATTGTACCTCATACATTCAACTTCTTTAAGGTACAACAACACTACAAGAAATCTGTTTATATAGTTATTGATCTTCATAATGATAAGCTACAGTATCCAAAATAGAACCAAATATATATCCATTCCCATAAATAATATTCATGTATCCTTATAATCATAATCACAATATAAATTATATGAATATAATCCACCTATGCAAATATCGGGATTCATACTCAAACTGAATATTATTTAGTAATAAGGATAATTTTCATGAGTAAGTATATACCAACTACACTAATAATTTGAGGGTGTCCCAACACAAATTATAGGCCTATAGGTAGTTGTGTCAACTACATACAAGTCTATAGTTGGTTAACAAAATACTTAGTTTACTAAATATTGGTCAAATTTGGTCATACCACTATATCCTCATGTCAACATTATCCAATAACATATTGTCTATAAAATAATATGACTTAGTTAATAACATTATGGAATTTATACCAAGGATTTATAAGATACATATGGTTCATACTCCAATATTACATTGTCAAATCATCTTTACAACCAAAGCACAATCCATTTATACACAATAACACAGATTTGAAACTTGACCAATAAATACATCTTAATTCCCTTCATAAGTTTGGCATTGAACTCTTGAAGGATAATAACATACAATTTTAGGTTATATGGTTGTTTGTCATTATAGGCCTATGGGTGAGGGCAAACTCTCACCTACAGGTTTATAAGGGCAACTGATCATGTAACCATTTCAAGATCAACCAATAATGAATCAGTTTTCAAGGATAATTATCACTACATCCTCAATGGTTAGATAATCTTCAGTTACTATGACTCATCATAAAGTAGCTAAAATAATCAACATTATAAATTAAGCTATAATTCATATGATTAACAACTATTAACTTCAACAACCCTTTTTAACAAGTATTTATATAGTCATTAGGATTAATGAAACAAACAATAACCATTAAGGCTAAGTAACAATATGGCAAGGCTAAATATTATCAAGATGGTTAAAGAAGCTAAAACCACCAATAGTTTTAATTATTGTCAAACACGATGGCAAGTTCGAATATAAAAAAATGGGTACCGTATTGCACTAAGATTTTCCATTCGTCAAAACACTTGTATTTATCCATTTACTATCATCATATAAAAAACCAAAATGGAAACCCATTTAAAATATTTAAGTCCATACTCAAATTTTCTAAATAGTGCTCAAACTCACAAGCTCGATTAGCTGCATGGGTGTTTATAGCAATAGATTGGTGACTTTACTTCGCAAGTGTGAAACCATTTTCACATATTTTCCTTTCTCAATCACCTCCTTGACTGTCCCCTATTGTTCCTTCTTTTTCCATTTTTAAGGTTTTCAACCTATAATTTAAAGTAACAAAAAAATTGTGTTTTCTTCCACATGTTGGCCAATTTCCCTACTTATCATAAATCCATGTTTTAATTGTATGACCACCTCCCACGATATTTATGCCAAGTATTTTTTTTAATAAATAGAGATTTTTAGATTCAATTAACTATATATAAGGATGTAAAAATTCTCCATGCATTTCTATTGGCCGATCCGAAGTAAGATTGCTCTTTCATCATGTGATCCCTTCATTTAGGGTTTCAACTATAAGTTCCCCCCATAAAACCACTCATTTGATTCCCAAAAATTCATTCATTGACTTGAATGAAAAAAAAACCCTAATCATGTTTTAACAAATGATTTTTTTTATTGACTTAATCAATTATGCTTTTATATTATCCATAATGACTCATTTATGCCCACCACTTATGGTGTTCAACGGTTGAGTTTAAAATACTAGGTACCCAATCAAAATGTAAATAGTGGTAATGTCATCCATACCACCTAACATGTTCAAACAAGTTAATAATCATTAAACATTCCCTTTGTATGAATATATATCAATAATGACCATCATTTTGAGGTTAGTAATGCAATGCAAAAAAAATCATTTAGACCTTACTAACAATAACTTATGAAAATGACCTACGCTAATTGATTATGAAGTTGTCAGATTGATAGTAGAGTTTAAGTTAGTGTATATATTTCCATTCCAAGGCTAAAATTACACAAGTATCCTTTTGACATAAAAATACAAACAATCGACTCGCACAATCATTTGTAGCAATAGCAACCAGCATGATCATAAGGACTTGTTCAAACCAAACTCTGATGCACACATAAATACTCAAAATGTTACAAATCAATATGAAGCAACATCCCTAAAGATAGATGAACCTCATAAAATGAAAACATCTAAGCAATCAAAAGTGAAATCAAATGTAATCCAAATAGTCAACAAAAGAGGTAGTAGTACATGAGTGTGTGTATGTTCCCTTATAGTTCTATTTGTCATAAATTGTCACAATCTACCACCTTTTTCCTAGGATTCTCTCCCTCAAGATTTTGTTGTGATTAAATCATTAAATTTTCTTTCATCCACCTCACTATGGAAAGTGGGTAGTTAGTCTATTACCAAGTATATCAAAATAGATGAGAGAAATAACTCATACTTAATGTGTCAAATAAAAACATAGCATCAAAATCAAAATACATAAATAATAAACATAATCATCTACTTTTTTCAACTAGAATGATGTTGTAAATATAGATTAAAATGTAAGATATCATAATCTAAACTAAATTAATTATAGTAGTGGTAAATTCAATAATCCACAATCACAAATAGTAAAATTAACTATAAATGTCATTTTAGTTTCCATTAGGGGAAGAATGGGATGTAACATCCTTTTCCTCTTTAAAAATTCATCCCAATGACATTATTAAAATAAAACATACATCAATTTTCATAAGTTCAGTTTATTCAATCAAATAAATGTGTAAACAGACTGTTAAATTCTTCATAATCCTTCCAAGTGGCACTATCTTTTAAACATTGGTCCCATTGGACCATGCATTGATCCACTACTCTATTATGCAAGTTAAGCTTGAGTGTCTCGAGTATTCTAAGGGGCTCTATTGTTATCACTCTTAGATCCAATACCTATAAATAATTCTAGTCAAGCACATGTTGTTAGATGTGGAGCCCGATTGTTTTCTAGGATCATAAGTTAAAAATCTGATGTTATTTCAACTGAATTTTGGATCCCATTCTTTGTATCCATGATGACATGGGGGGTTTGAGGGCAGTGCCCCTGAAGTGAAAATTTTATTAAAATTACCTTGTAAAATTATAATTTTGTAGTCAATCTGGGCCATTGATTAAAGGTTTCAAGATCTAAAAGTAGAGGTTATGTTTAGGTGTTTTTTGCCCTAAAATATATTGTTACATGGTTGAGATGAAAAACGAAATAGATTGCACATAGAAAGGAGGCAGAAAGAGGTAGAGAGGTGTAATAGGGTTTGTTATAGGATTTGTTTCTCCCTTGTATTGTTGAAAATATTATATTGGACAAGTTTGGTGGATGTAGCCCATCTTGGGTGAACCACGTTAAATCTGGTGTCTCCTATTTTGTGCATGCTTATGATTATTTTATATATGTTTGATTGATTTATTTCATAGTTTCACTTGTATGTGATTAAGGGAAAAAATTGTGTTTTATTTTATCCAAACACATGTGAATAATCAACCACATATCTATTTAAATAAGATACATGAAAAACATTATGAATTTGAGCAAGTGTTGGTGGCCAATCAAGTTTGTAAGCAATGAGATTTATCAATTATAGAACATCAAAATGTCCTACATAACGAGGTTTTAGTTTGACTGATTTGCAAAATTTAATTGAACTCTTTTAGAGTTTGATTCATAGAAAAACCTTATCTCCAACTAAAAAAATACCTTGTTATTTTTAAATAAACATACTTTTATGCCTATCATTGGCTTCAACCAATCTTTTTTAAATCGGCCTTACATGTTCTTCCATTTCAGCAAGCATTTCAGACCAAAAAATATATTTCATCTTCTAACATGTCCTAGTTGATAGGTATTTTGTATTTTCTACCATATAAGGCTTCAAATGTTGTTATTTTCAAAATTGAATTAAAAGAATTATTATAATAAAACTCAACTAATGGAATATACTCTTCTCATTTTTATTGTCGGTCCATTCAATATATTCTTAGTAAATCCTTTAATACTTGGTTTCCCTTTATTTTTTCCCATCTATCAGGATGATAGGTCATACTAAAGTTGAGTTGTGTTCCCAAGGTTACTTTACGAGTTTTCCAATCTTGAGGTCATGCGAGTATCCCTATCACAAATAATTTTCTTTGAAATTCCATGCAATTTGAAAATTTCTTGAACAATCCTTTTGACTAAAACTTGTACATCATCTTTCAAATTTTATTGTATAAAATCTACCACCTTAGTCAATTTATCAACCACTACAAGAATCATGTCATGCATGTTTCTAGACATTGGTATCATTTGGACAAATTTCATGCTAATTACCTATCATTTCCATTATGTAATGTCATGGGATATAAAAATATTGCAATATGAACATGTTCTACTTTTACCCATTGCCATTCTAAAGACTTTTATACAAAGCTAGCAATATCTTTCTTCATTTCCTTCTATAAATATAATGGCCTCAATTCCACCATAATTTTGGCCACTCACAGATGACTAGAGTATGGAGCATTGTGTCATTATCTAAGCACTGTGACTCTCAAATCCTCTCAAGCTGGCACATACATCCTTCCCTTAAATCTTGGAATCCCATTATTTTCAAAATGAAAACCTTCATATTTTCTCATGATTTTTATTAACATACTCATAAAATTCATCTTCTTGAGAAATTTTCAAAACATGTTCTTGAAAGTTTGTTCGAATAATATCCATAGTTGATATGTACCTTCTAAATCTAAGATCATCTGCAACTATATTCTCCTTGCCCTTTATATAACTTATATCAAAGTCAGAGTCTTACAAAACCTTGAGCCATCTCCTTTGTCAAACATTTAAATTGGGTTTTGTGAAGATATACTTGAGTCCCAAGTTGTCAGTCTTGAGATCAAAAGCTTTTCTTAGTGAGTAATGTCTCCAACCTTGTAGTGCATGCACTATGGTGGCCATTTCTAAATCATGTGGGGTATAATTTTCTTCATAAGGCTTAAGATTCTAAGATTCATAAGTTATTACTTGACCTTCTTGTAAAAATACTCCTCGCAAACCATCCCCAAAGGTATATAATACCATAACAAAATGGACATTTGTATCAATAACACACAACACATGTGCATATGTAAGTCTTTTCTTTAGTATTTGAAAGGCTTCTTCACACTTATCATTCCATAGGAAATTTTGTTGTTTATATTGCAAAGAGGCGATGGGGTTAGCTATCTTTGAAAATTTACATGCAAACTTCATGTAATACTCTACTTGACCCATAAAACTACACATCTCGTGAACATTTTTGGGCGTCGACCATTTCATAATGAATTTTATCTTTGATGGATCCACAAAAATCTCCTCAGCTAAAATAATATGCCCCAAATATTTATTTTTATTTTTTTGAAAAAGACACTTTGAAAGTTTCCCAAAGAATTTATGCTTTCGCAAGCATTGCAACCCCAATTTCAAGTGTTCCTCTTTATCTTTAGAATATATTAAAATATCATCTAAGAAGATAAATAAAAATTGATATAGGTAATCTCTTAAGACACTATTCATAAGATTCATGAATGTTACAAGTGCATTAGTTAACCCAAAAGGTAGAACTGTGAATTCATAATTTTCATACCTCGTCTTGAAAGTAGTCTTAAAGATATATTCCTCCTTAATCCTCAAGTAATGGTACCTTTCTTTAAGGTCAATTTTTTAAAATTATTACAATAATTAATAGTTAAGTGGTGTCAATTATATACCCTTAATATATTAAATTACATTAGTTAAATAATAATATATTTTATTATTTATCATAAGTTTATCCTCATGTAAATAAATAATAAAATATATTAAATGGCCTTTGGAGAGGTTGGACCCATTAATGTGGTAGTTGGAAAAGGTCACATTATAATGATCAAATTACCTTGCCTATATAATAAAGAGTTTATATTGTAATATGTAATGAAAAAATGAGAGTTGAGACAAATGAGGAAATGTGGAAAACACATTTTCAAGTTACATGAAGATTGATTGAGAAGAAGTGAGAGGAATAGAGATTGTATTGGGTACTTGTTAGTTTTTTATAATATGAATAATCTTTATGAGTTTTTTACCTCTTTGAGGTTTTTTCACGTATATCTTGTGTTGGTTTCGTGTATGCCTTTGCTCTTGATCTCCTATCTAGATCTATTGCTCATATGCATTATTTTGATTAATTTATCATGGTATCAGAGCTTGTGATATGTTGATCAAGTGGCAAGGTTGTAGATTAGGTTTGTTGAGTTCTGTTCAAGCTCATGTTTGCTCAAAAATCCACTTGTATATTGTGTGGCATGTTCACAAGAGTGTTTTGGAGCCTTTCTTCATCAATTTTATGATTTATGCACCACAAGCATTCATTGGCAGATCTGACCAACCAGAGCCATCTACATGAGGATTTGGCAAGGAAAATTTGATTGCAATTTTTTTTGCTATTGTTTGGCATTTAAATATATCAAAAAACTTTATCATAAGATATTTATAAGCTTCTTTATAGCCCTCTAAGGTATTTTTAAAGATTTTCAATTTTTCTCTCTCCTCCCATGCATTTTTTAAGCATGAAAAAATTATAAATCTATGAAAGATTAATTTTTGGGCAGTAAATCTCCATTATGGTCTCTCCATTTACTTAGTTTGATCATTTATAAAAAGTTTTGATCTTTACTTTCTTTGATTTGGTCTTTTGTAGCTCATTTCAAAAAAAATATCTTCTCAAACATTAATTTTTGGCATGTGTGAGCTAAAATTTAGTGAAAGATCAATTTTTGAGCACTAAAACTCAGCTCTGGTTTTTCCATTCACTTAGTTTGGCCATTTGGAGTCAATTTTGAGCTTTATATGCCCTGATTTGGCCTCTTGAAGCTTGTTGAAGCTCCCCTACTCTCCTCCATGCACTATACTTCTACTTATATGGCCCTCTGTAGCAATAGTAGTCAAAATTTAATTTTTTGGGCAAAAAAATTATTTTTGAGGATGTCAAGTATTTAGTTTGGCCAATGCAATGTGGTTTTAAGCTTTGTATGGCTTTTTTTGACCACCTTGAACTTTCAGAAGCTCCCCTACTACCTCCAATGAGCCATACCTTTAGAATGGCATCCTTGTGCAATAGAAATAAATTAAAAATCAATTTGCAAGCAGAAAAACTCATATCTAATGATTCAGAAGGTATTTTCAAGGTAATTTTGAGCTTTAGATCATCAAAAATGGTTACCTAGAACTCCATGGATGCATTCTTCTTCTCCACCTATACCATGTTTCTACCCTGTGTGTGCTTAACAATGTTTAAACAATTAATTTTTTTAAATGGAAAGTATTTAATAAATAAAAAATTTATTTAATACTTATTTTCCATATAATCTGTAGAGCCCACCTAATTATTTTAATCTTTTTCAAATTAAAATATTTGCATGCATTGAATTATTTATTGTAAATATGTAATTCTATTTTATTTTTTAATAAAAAATTATATTTAATTAAATATGTTTTAAATCATGTAGCTTGCATGTGAAGTCTTGTATTGAACAAAGGGAAGTTGACTAATGTGTTTTAAAAAATACTTGTAAATCCAATGTCCTTAAATCAGATTTCCATCTCAATATATATTTTGGTCAAATATAATTTATTTTGTTTAAAAATAATTAGTTTAAATGATATTTTTTATCCATCCAATCTCTCACGTGTGAAGCTTGCAACACTTTCGACACACTTGACTCGTCATATTCTTTATCAAAGATGGTCGTGTGACTAGTTGATCTTTAGGTTTTTGCATCTTCCAAATGTATTAAGATGCTTTTTTTCTTATTTTGAGCTTCATAATATAACTTTTAGTGTATATGTTATATTTGTGACACTTGTAACTTTCACCCTTATTGCAGTTATTTGTGTTTTTTGAATTATTTTGCAAACAACTAAGTGGCTAATATTGTTTATTCACTAAAATATTTATTTTTATTACAAAATCAAGTATAAAACAGGTTAAAAAAATTGTTTAAAAAAAAAAAAAATTGTCAGTTTAGTGTAAAATGCAAACTTGTAGTGTCGACTTTAAAAGGAAAAAAAAATTCATGACTCAAATTTTAATATGAATTTTTCTTAATAAAATATGTAATATTTAGTTAACTTAATATCAAATTATTAGTGAATTTATTGTATGTGCATTACATAACTTGCTTGTTAAATTTAGCATGCTTAATTGCAAGCTTACATATACTTCTATTGAAGGTTGTGTTAAATCTTAATCCAAAAACTATGTGATAAAACTAACCCCTATTTACAAACATCTTGTTGGTAGTTTGTTTTATCTCACCATTACTAAGGCAGATATTTCATAAGATGTGGGTGTTGCTTTCATATTCACGCAATATCCATACTTGGATCATTAGAAATTAGCAAAGTGAATAGTTCAGTATATAAAAAGAACTATAAACATTGATTTATATTATTCTTCTTTTGATTATGCTGATTTATTTGGTTATTATGATACTAATCATACTATGATGAGTCTAATTTTGTATGTGTTTATGTTTGGTGTAGGTGTTATCATTTGGATCACTTCATATGAAAGTTGTTAAAGAAGCCTTGTGGCTATGAAGAATGATAGAACAACGTTGTGTGGAAGTTCCTCATTGTACCAACCTTCTTGGTGATAGTCAAAGTTGTATATCCTTGGTGAAAAATACAATGCAACACCAATGAACTAAAGCCTATTAAATTTCATTCAATGTTGGGCCTATCGAAGTTGACATTGAGGGGAAGTGTGCATGACAATGTCACTTCTTAATAGTCGTGTGGATCATGTGTTTTCTTCTATCTCTCTATACTTATTATTATTGTAAAGCATTGTAATATTCATTTTATGTGATTTTGGTAAACTTCATATGAAAATAGACATTGTACCTAACACATAGTAGCATGGAGGTCCTTATGTTATAAAAGATCTCAATATGTTTGGTTGATTATTCATGAGAAATTATGGGATGTATTCTCATTGTAGGATGTAGTCTCATAATCATGCTAGCCTAAACTCACTCAAGTGTTTAAGGTAACATAGTGTAATTCCTTTAATGGTGCCTATGGAAACATAGTGCAAAACCTTTAGGTGTCTATAGTTGTATAGTGTAATTTCTTTAAAGGTGACTATGTGATTGCAGTTACATAGTGTAATACTTTTGGGTATCTATAGTTAAATAGTGTAATACCTTTGCACAACTATGTTTACATAGCATAATTCTTTTAAAGGTGACTATGGCATGATGAAAGATATTTATTTCAATTATTACCTCTTAAAACTCATCATGTGGATGGTTCATGGAGTGAAAGTTCATTATGTTGTTACCTCTTAAAACTCATCATATGGATGGTCCATGGAGTATAACTTTATTATTATAAAGGTAATTATGGCATGTATCCCCACTTAACATTAAGGGGGAGTATTGAAAAAATAAATGGTTAAATGATGTTACTTATGTACCCTTAATACATTAAATTACATTGGTTAAATAATAACATATTTTATTATTTATCATGAGTTTATCCTCGTGTAAAAAAATAATAAAATATATTAAATGATCTTTGAAGAGTTTGAAACCATTAATGTGGTGGTTGGAAAAGGTCACATTATTATGGTCAGATGATCGTGTCTATATAATAAAGAGTTTATATTTTAAGATGCAATGAAAAAAAAAGAGTTGAAACAAATGAGAAAATGTGGAGAATACATTTTCAAGTTATGTGAATATTGATTGAGAAGAAATGAGAGGAAGAAAGACTGTAGTGGGTACTTGTTAGTTTCTCATAATATGAATAATCTTTGTAGATTTTTTACCTCTTGAAAGTTTTTATATGTATATTTTATGTTGGTTTCATGTATGTCTTTACTCTTGATCTCATATCTAGATCCATTGCTCCTATGCATTATTTTGATTAATTTATCAAAAATGTCATTTTCCCTTACATTTAATTGAAAAGATCATCAATACAGATAAAGGATACATGTTCTTCATAGTTGCATTATTCAACATTCTATAGTTGATGATTCCCATCCTTCTTCTTGAAAAACACTACGGGTGCTCCCCAAGGTGATACACTAAGATGCGTCAATCATTTGGAAAATATTTTTTTAAGTTGGGCTTTCAATTACACAAGTTTAGTTGTTGTCTTTTTATACATCACTTTAGAATTGAGGCTCGGATCCCTGAATGTTATATATCAAGAATTCAAATTCTCTTTTGAGAGGTAGTCCAAGTAATACTTCTAGAAACACAACCTGATAATCACATAAAAATGAGTAATCCCCAATGGTAGGTTCATTAGGTTCTCCTAACTCATCTATCTTAACCAAAAATATCTTGCAACATTTTCGTTGAGTTTTCTTTAGTTGTATGGTTGAGATTTGCCTTAATTTTTTTTTTCTCACCTTAAATTTGAACTTGATTTCTCAAATCATCCAAACATTCCACTTTCTTCACAAATAAATTTGCCTTTGCCCTATGCCTCCAAAGCTAATTTAATCCTACGATCAAGTCATATGATCCCAATGGACTAGTATGCAATTATAATATAGTGGTGAAATTGGGTAATTCCACCTTTGCTTCTACAAGGCACTTATTAACCTTAATTTTAGATTAGTTTTTGTATTGCACAATCCATGCATTTTCCATATGCCCAGCCTTTATATGAAGTTTATTAATCAAATGTGGAGAAATAAAACATTTAGTAACTCTAGTATCCATCAAGATAATAACAGAATGGCCAAATAAAGTCCCTGACACTTCAATGGGTGAAATTTAGAAACTAGACTGACGATTAACAACAGCTGCATGAATTCATTATTGAAACATCCCCTACTGAGAAGAGGAAGGATTTTTTAATTTTTTACCAATTTTTCATCATGGGAAACATTTCACAAAATGGTATCCTCTACAAGTAAAACATCCACTTGGTGGTCCTTTCCTTTATGATGGGTTATCTCCTTTATTTCCATCCCTAAGACTATTTTCTAGCTTCTTTTTCCAATAAGCATGTTTATGTCTAAGATTCTTGTTATTGAACCTAATTTTGAAATTCTCACTTGACTTCCAATTCTTATTTTGAAAGAAGGCTTCGGACCTTCAAACTTTTTTTGATACTTATCTCTAGATTCAACAAGATATTTGAGTTTTTGCTCCTATTTGATAGCTTTTTCGAAGACTTGATCCATGGAGTTGGGTCCATAAACATCCACCTGACATATTATTTATGTTTTAAAACCCGTAATGGACTTTTGGATTTGAAAATGTTCATCCTTCTGATATTGGGGAACATATTTGAGAAGTTTTGTGAACTACTCCCAATATTCAATCACCAACAACTCTCCTTTCTTTAAATTTTGAAAATATGTCAACATTTAATCAAAAGAAAGTTATGGCAACCACATTTTTCTAAACATAACAACAAATTGATCCCATATAAATGGAATGGAATCAAGACCCATCTCCATTTTATTTTTTGCCCACCAAGTTCTTTCTTCACCTGTGAGTTGGTATGCTCCCCATACCGCTTTGGTTACTTCAATGTAATTTTAGATTTGAAAATATTTATTCACTTCTATGAACCACCCTTTAGCTCCATCACCCAATACTGTTCCATCAAAATTTTGTGGGTTCACCTTTTTCATGTCATGTGCAAGCTTTGTCATAACTTGAACCCTTGCATCTTGATGATCTTTGGCATGCTCTTACTCTTGATTCTAATCATTATTATCTTAATGTTCTTCTTTTCCTTCCTCCTCATTAGGCCAACGCAATTATTGTTTTAAAGATATTATTCTATCTCATGTCTCATTTAGGGTTGTAAGGATCTGATCAATCTTAACAACATGTTATGATGCTCACTAATTTGGATTAGGGTGTTGATCTTGAATGGATAGATTTTAATCTATGTTTGCCCTTGCATGAACCATTTCCTCCTAATGGTAGTAAGTAAAAACATATATCATCATTAGTGGACTCATTAGGTCTGAGTATTTTAACCTACACTCTGATACCACATGTTAGAACCACCTAAGGGTTACTTTAAATAATTTACACACGTTTTGTTTTTTGGGGACAAACCAAATCAACCAACTGGTAGTCATCTAGTGAAAGTATACATCAACATAAACAAAATAGTTTCATGATTAATTTATTGTACCATCTTACATATGATTCTATTAAATTTATGTTGAAGTTTCATAGTAAACAATAATTGCATGGTATAAGGTAATTCCACATAATTAAGTGCAAAACCTAAATACGCAAGTCCTATCAAGACTCATATGGTACAATGTAATAAGAATACTCAATATTACAAATAGTCTCATCTAAAAAGTATAGCATAGTTAAATAATGAATACACAAGTATGTCAGTGTCCTCAACTAAAATAAATAGTAAAATAATACATCAATTACATAATAGTACTATCGATTTCAATAATTTATCTCTTAAACAACTTAGTAGCCATGAGTATGCATCATATATTGGTTCAGATCAGTTGTAAAGAGTGAGAGCATCATTTAGGAACTTTATCTCTAACCACATAATAATAGTCCCCTACAGACCTCCCCACTAGGATTGGATGGTTTTGGATGCTCATATTGTCATTATTTGCCCTTTCGTGAAGGGAGTGACAAAAAGTGTGAGAGCACAATCACTATTACATGCAGCCAAACATAAAGACCATAGTTATGTCTCTATCAATTATGACCTCAAGCACTCTTGTAAAATAGAAAGTACAATAGACAAATAATGTACACAACTATAACATCACTTTGGCCAAAGCATTTTATAAAATTTCAGACTTCAAAGAATCTAGGTCAATGTCCACACATGCATTACTCCCTACTAAATCAGCTAATCATCAATATAGTTCTTGTATGACAGATGATGAGTGACCATATAACAAGGCTCCCTACTTGTCACTCATCATCCCTTAGGTAAGAATTATTACCCTATTAATACATAGTTAAACCAAACATATATTATGGTCATAACCAAATGATACATTTCTTTATATATAAACTCATATATTGATTGTTCAACAAAATGTCATATCAGTGTTTATTCATACAAGAAGACAATAAAAAATAGCATAAGCTTAGCTAATTAAACCACAAAGCTTACAAATTCATTATTCATAACATCATGTCATATGATATAATTTTCCATTCAGAATCTATAATACTTAATAAGCCTCTATCAATTATCACCATTGTACCTCATACATTCAACTTCTTTATGGTACAACAACACTACAAGAGATAGATTTATATAGCTATTGGTCTTCATAATGATAAGCTAAAGTATTATAAATAGAACCAAATATATATCCTTAAGATTGGAATCATAGTATAAATTATATGAATACAATCCACCTATGCACGTATCAAAATTCATACTCAAACAAAATATTATTTAGTGTTAAAGATAATTTTATTGGGTAAGTATCTACCAGTTATACTACTAAGCCGAGGATGTCCCAACACAAATTATAGGCCTGTAGGTCATTGTGTCAACTACGTACAAGTCTATAGTTGGATAAAAAATACTTAGTTTACTAAAGATTGGTCAAATCTAGGAGTACCACTATATCCTCATTTTAGTATTATCCAATAACATATTGTTATAACATTATCTAAATTAGTTAATAACTTAATTGATTTATACCAAAGATTTCCAAAATACATATGGTTCATACTCCAATATTACATTAATATCAGTGCATCTTTACAACCAAAGCACGGTCTATTTCTACACAATAATAAAAATGCAAAACTCATCCAAGAAGTTCATCTTGATTCTCTTGTAAGTTTGACATTGAAATCTTAAAGGATAAGAACATATAGTTTTAGATTACATGTTTGTTCACCTTTATAGGCCTATGGGTGAGGGTGAACTCTCACCCACAGGTCTATAAGAGCAAGTGATATTGAAACCATTTCAAGATCAACCAATAACGAATCAGTTTTCAAGGATAAATGTCACTATAGCCTCAAGGGTTAGACAATCTTTAGTTACTATGACTGATCATAAAGTAGCTAAAACAATCACCACTGCAAAGTAAGCTACATTTCCTATGATTAATAACCATTAACTTCAACATCCTTTTTTAACAGATATTGTTACAGTCATTAAAATTAACAAAACAAACAACAACCATTAAGGCTAAGTGATAATATGCCTAAATATTATCAAGATGGTCAAAGAATCTAAAACCACCATGGCTAAACCACCAATAGTTGTTATGATTGTCAAACATGATGGCAAGTTTGAATATAGACACAAATGGATACCTATTATGCTAATATTTTTCATTCGTTCAAACACTTGTATTTATCCATTTACTATTAGTATATAAACAAGCAAAATGGAAACACATTTAAAATCATTAAGTCCATACTTATATTTTTTAAATAGTTTTCAAACTCATGAGCTCGATTACTTACTTGGGTGTTTGTAGCAACAGATTGGTAACTTTTTTTTGCAAGTGTGAAACCCTTTTCTCCTATTTTCCTTTTGTATTCACCTCCTTGACCATCCCCTACTATTCATTCTTTTTTCATTTTTGAGATTTTCAACCTAGGATTCAAACTAATAGAAAATTTGTGCTTCCTTCCACATGCTGACCAACTTCCATCTCTATCATAAATCCATGTTGCAATTGTATGATCGCCTCCCATGTTATTTTTGTTATGTATTTTTTTCAATAAATAGGGTTTTAGATTCAACTGACTGTAGATTATGACCTTAAAATATCCATGCATTTATTCCCACCAAGCCCACATATGACTGCTCTTTTGTCATGTGATCCTTTGATTAAGGGTTTCAACTATAATTTCCCCCCCTAAAACCACTCCTTCAATATCCAAAAATGCAATCATTGACTTGCATTAAAAACTAGAAAACTGTAATAATGTTTAGCAAATAATTTTTTTTATTGACCTAATCAATTGTGTTTTTATATAATCCATAATGACTCATTTATGCCAACCACTCATGGTGATCAAGGGTTTAGTTTAAAATGCTAGGTACCCAATCAAAATTTAAATAGTGGTAATGTCATCCATACCACCTAAGGTGGTAAAACAAGTTAACAATCACTAAACACTCCCTCTGTTTGAATATTTGTCAATAATTATCATCATTTTTGGGATTACTAATATAAAGCAAATTTTTGTCTTTAGACCTTACTAACAACAACTTATGTAAATGACCCTAGCTAATTGGTTATGAAGTTGTTTGGTTGACAATAGAGTTTAAGTCAATCTTTATATTTCCATTCCAAGGCTAAAAATACACAAGTGTCCTTTTAACATAAAAATACAAACAACCAACTCGAACAATCATTTTTAGCAATAGAAAATAGCATGATCATAAGCACTTATTCAAACCAAACTCCTATGCACACACAAACACTCAAAATGTCATAAATCAATACGAATCAACATCCCTAAAGATATATGAACCTCATAAAATGGAAACATCTAAGCCATTAATATTGAAATCAAATGCAATCCAAATAGTCTACAAATGAGGCAATATTAAGTGAGTGAGTGTTCTCATATAGTTCTATCTACCCTTAGTTTTCATGATTTGTCACCCTTCTCTCATATGATGCTCTCCCTCAATATTTTGGTATGGAGGAATAACTAAACTGCCTTGGATCCACCTCAACCAAGGAAAAGGGTAGTTAGTCAATCACAAAGTATATCAAAATAGTCGAGAAAAATAACTTGTAATTAATGTCTCAAGCATCAAAATCGAAATACATAAATAATCATCCATTTTCTACAACTACAATAATGTTGTAAATATAGATTAAAATGTAAGATATCACAATCTGAACTAAATTGATTACAACATTACTAAACTCAATAATCCACAATCACAAATAGTAGAATTAACCATAAATGTCATTATAGTTTCCATTATGGGTAGAATAAGGAGGTCTCTTTGGTTATGAATCCAATAAAGTGGATATGTCATTGTCCTCACCTTCTTTTTAGCCTTTAGACAGGTTCTCTGGAATTGTTGCAAGCAAGGAGGATGAAGTTATCAACGAAAATAAACATGATTCCATGGTCATAGAACCTTCCGGTCATGAATCCAATATGCAAACAAAGCAAATAGAGACTTGTCCACTTCAAAACTTGCACAACATTTCTTAGATTCAAGAAGTTCTCATTGGGCCACAGAAGAATAGTGGTTTGTATCTATTACAAAGGAAACCAATCCATCAATGGAAACAACATTCCCCTTCACTCATTGCTTCAAAGAAGGTCTAGACAACCCAAAGCAAAAGGTTAAAATATTTGAGGAGACTATTTCTTTTAAGAAGCATGAACTAAATCATCCTAGGCTACTCATTAAAGAGTGGAAATTTGATAACAAGGTGGATACCAAAGTTGCTGAATATGTTGAAGAAACATGCATCCATAAAGAGTTTCACAAGATTTATCAAACTCAAGAGAAAGAGGTGATTTTTTTTGTGCATGTGAATAACGCGATGGGTCCTATCATGGAGAACACTCCCATAGTGAATTCATCCTCCTCTTAGTACTTCAATCAAGATCTTTACAACACAACCCAAGAAATAAAATTCATTTACGAATGTAATGGAAATCCATTTTTAGCTTTCTTCCAAGAACATGAAATCAATCATGGGCACCACAAGTTACACACAATGGAAAAGGAGATATTTAATGATGTTAATAAAAAATATACAAAACTTGTGGAGTCAAGTTTGAGTGCAAAAGATATGGATGCAAGAGTGTATTAGTGCAATGACAATGAATTTTTTTTTTCAAATGCACCACTCTTGTTGTGTATCAAGATCAAAGTACCAGTTGCAAACAAATCAAAACTTCCACCCAAGGGCTCTTATGTTTCCACTCAATCTAGGCCTTGTGTTTCTCATGTTTCTTGATGCCTTGGTTTCCTTCCCCTCGCCAGTTGCCCCCAGGTTGTTGATAAAAGGCTCCTATTTTTTTTAGCTAGTTAATGGTTTTGCAAACACCTATCACATTGGTGCTTTCCTCTATACATAGAATTTTTTGCTTGTTTTCTTTCTTGTTTTACACTTTTTGATGTGTTATTTTTCAATAAATGCAGCATTTTGAATTTCCCCCTTGCCTATATTAATCTCTTGTGCCTATAAGATGTTCAATTGCTTGTGTTATTTGCCTAAAAATGTTTCATTTTGGAAAAAAATTGAAAAGCATATTTGATATCAATATACAAAAATGGAGATATATTAGGAGATATTGCAAAAGTGATAATGGTTAGTTAAAAAAAAACATTCTTGTCCATGACACACTGGATGATGAAAGATGGCCAACATAGTATAAATAGTTTGTGGGAAATCCTATGTGCTAGAGGAAAAAATATGACTTTCATGGATCTCTGCTTTTGTTAATAGTGGGTGATATTTATACATGTCAGTCAACTAGCAATGAAATATGAATGGTTGTATTCAATGAAGCAAATGCTAAATATTGTGTGTCCTTAATGGGAAATGTCAACAATGATTATGGAGAAGCCAAAGACATGCTATAGAATATGTTTGACAAAGGTTGTCCTCCTAACATTGTAACACATACAACTTTAATCACTGGATTTTGTAAAAGAGGCAAAATATCTCAAGCATTTTCCAAATGTTGTGACTTACAATTCTATTTTATATGGACAGTGCTTTGCAAACATACTTGGAAGGGGCCTAGAACATACCATTGTCAGGTATAATGCACTATGTCATGGGTATTGTAAGGAAGGGAGGCCATATGATGCCCTGGATCTATTTGATGAGATATCTCAGAAATGTGTTATGCCTGATATAATAACTTACACCACCTTGGTTCATAGGCTTGTGAAATGGAGAATAATCCTTGAGGCTTTCAGATGGTAGGTTGATATTTTAGAGAAGGGATATACACTTAATTTTCCAAATTTGATTTCCATGCTTCATGGATTCTGTAGAGAAGGAATCTCCAAAGATGCATGCAGGTTATTTTGAGATGCTAAAGGCATTGACCTTCTTCAATGAAATGGGGTTTGAATGTCACTTCATACAATATCCTACTTAAATAAATTATCGAATAACATAAAGGAGATGTTGCAATGCAAATCTATGCAACAACCAAGAAGAGTTATATTTCCTCATTGCAACCCTGATAACCATGTACACAGAAAAATATCATAAAAGAAGATTGAAAAAGGGTTGGGAATGTGTCTTGGAGGTTTATAATGGTATAAAGGATTGGGTTGGATCTTGTCTATTATCTTGTCCTAGTATAACACTTCTTAATCCTTGAAAGAATAATAAATTCAAAATGTTTTCTAACAGTAAATAAGATATTACAATGCAATGTGCACACTCACATCTATGAAAGAATCATACAAGTCCCAGATCTAACTGAGTAAACTTTCCCTAAGCATATTCTCAGAAGATTTTTCATTATGTAATGAAAATAAATGTGTGTACAACATATGCAATGAAAACAAGTTTACATGCACCATATTGTAATTGGTATGTTTTAGAATCAAGAAATTTTTTAAATAATATAAAATATTTCTAATAATATTGGTGAAGTTGTTGGTGCTACAAGGGTTGTTGTGGATTGCTAGATATGCAAAAAAATGGATTTGTGGAAGTGGTTTTTGAAACCTTTCATCAAATGCAATTGACATGTGTGGAGCTTTGGCACACCCATCAAAGCATAATCGAAATTGGATCCTCATCGGATGTGAATGTAATTAAGATGTCGAAACAAGGGCTTTGTGATGCCTAATCCTCCCTTGTATCATACAAGGGATTTGTGGTTCCTTCACACTTTGAGACCAATCATGGTTTTCAAAATCCTTTCAAGGAGATTACAAACTAAGATACCCATGTTTTTTTTAATTGGTAAATATGGGTTTTAAAGAGGGACCTTACCCTTTACAAGGAGCATACAGGCATGGTCATAAAACCATACATAGCAATATTCCCTGCTAAAAGGAACATAAAGCACCACAAAACTAAAACAACACCACAAAAACATAAAAAAACAAGAGTGCCTTAGCACCCAGGACACTTCCACCCATCAAACACTTCAACCTAGTTATTTGTCATCTTCTTAATAGTCATATCCATATTCTAAATAACCTAAGGACAAAGTATTTCTACACATCTAGGCCCTTCACCTTATTATCTGCCCTAACACTCTCCCCTTCTACCTTTTTCCTTTTGGCGAGAAGCTTTAGACCCTGCATACTCTTCATGCAATTATGCATATCCACACAACTGAATTCAACAAGATGAAGGAGATTCTCCTTGAGATTCTCATTTTGTCTCTCAAGAGTCAACTTTATCAATTATCTCTTTAATCTACATCTTAAAAGCCATCATTTCAGCCTTAATATAGAAACTACTACCATCTTGAATCATATTATTTACCACATCCTTAAGCTTAGTATGGTCCTTCATAAACCAATGGATAAAAGCCTTGTGCAACTCAAATTTCACCCCAATTTGAACCAACTTGTCTCGATCCTTAAAATTGGCTATAAAAGTTTCAAAATCCATTTGAATCTTCTTCTTACCTTTAGTAGGCTCAGACCTATTAACATTGGCCACGGTCTTCATACCCCGATGTTTAAGAAATTGAAAACCTTCAACCACCCCCTAAATTATATCCTCATTTTTCCTCAATGAAATATCCTCTATAGTCTCCTTGGAAGAACATCCTTTGTTCGGATCTGCTCGCACATCCATTATCCAGAGTATTCTCCTAAAGCTCGCTCGATAACTCTATCACCTCAATCTCAGTGTCACAGTCAATAAAAACCCCAACCTACTCCATAGAATTCTCTGTCCTTTGTTTGGATTTAGTATTGCTTCTCAAATTTCTTTTGATACCCCTCATAGCTTTGTAGTGGCCTTTATTTACAATAGGTTGATGAGAAGGACCAGAATTAACAAAATTAAAAAACTTATAAATCAAGAAAATAACCTCCTGATGTAATCAACACTTTATTTTTACCTCCATCACCAAATTCTCCAACAAATGCAAGATATAAAAAAGAATAATAATATGAAAATGATGCATGAAGTAATTTAGAATAGGAAATTTATAATAGTGAACGACCATATATCTTCCTTCAAGAGCAACATACTTCATAATCTTCTTTGCAACTACACCATATTGCATCTCCCTTGATAAGCAGTCAATTCCTCATTCTCCATCAAAAAATATCCTTATCTACCTTATAATCCTTGCTAGTTTTAATATACTTAGTCTCCTCAATCTTCAAAATAGTGACTTGGGCAATCAAACCCTTTGAAATTTCCACTGATACATTATTGATCTCCATTATCTATTCATTCCAACTTGTAGAAAAATCATTGGATAGATGTTGATCATAACCATCGATCCTATCAATGAAACTAGTAAGGCCACTAGTATGGAGAATCTCTCATACTTCCAAATTATGCTTCAACTCCTCAACCTACCTAGGCCCAACCCTTCGTAAATCCACTCCCATCTTGATGAAAACAAGGCACTTGCTACAAATAATAGAACTGAAAATGGAACAAAAATCCCACATCAAGGCACGCCTATCCCACACATTAAAACCCAAATCCTTACATATCCTAATCATCAAGTGAAGCATCAAATCATAACTACACTAGCATGTATTAACCCCTGTTAAATCCAAGTAATGATTACCTTCCTTCCTCCAAACATGCTCCATAATAAAGACATTCTTTGAACCAACAACCCTCTAACCCCTCCAAAACAAACAAGAACTTTCCTTAATAGGATAATCTAAAAGAAGCATAATGATGAATAGAGGTAATCTCTCTCTCAATGATAACATCAATACCATTAGGTAAATCATCACCTTTGAACCAAACCTTGAAAGAAGAGGCAACCACTCCCCTATTAGTGAAGCAATCAGCTAACCGATTACCTTCCCTATGCACATGTTGGAAATTGACATCTTGAAAAGAATTATAAATAAAGATAATTTCTTCCACGATATGAATAATAGTCAAGCTAGCCTTATTAACATTTTTGAGGCAATTAATAATGTTGAGGAAATAACCTTTTATCAACAGTATATTGAAACCTAAGTCCTTAGCCAATTGCACTCCCCATAAGGCGGCCAAAGCTTCCACCAAATGATTAGTCTGATAACCCATACTACCCTCATAAGCTACCATCAACTACCCTTTATCATCTCTCAAGACTCTTCCACCCCCTGAAATGCCTAGAATGCCTTTTGAATCCCCATCAAAATTTAATTTGACCCACCTAGGTGAAGGGACCATCCATTTCACTTTTTTCTACTTTCCATTCTAGGATCCACAATAACTCTATTCTCCAAGATTAACTGCGAATTTGTTTCTATCTGCTCTTTTGAATATGAAAGAATGCACTTCCTTTCCCATTTGATACATTTTATATGCTCAATGAGAAAATAGAATAATTTTATTAGCCACTCTTTTACTTGAGATCTTAACATCCCTGAAAATCATGTTGTTATGTTCTTTTTAAACCCCCCAAAGAAGGTGAGGAAAGGCCAAGCACCAAAGTTTCTTAAGCTCTTTATTTGAAAAGGGTCATCCAATCAATCCAAGAATTCAACAAAAAAGAAGGATGAGTTCAACAAATATGAAACGTATCAAATACAATTCCCCGTACTTTAAAAACAAAGAAGCACTCTATCATAAGGTGAAGGACAAATTCATTATCAATTTCACAAAGAGGGCATCTACTAACCAGAACCAAGCTTATCTTGCATAAGTTGTCCATAGTAAGGATCCTATTTTGGATACACAACCAAAAATATATATAAAGTTTGGGTATTAGATCTTTATCCCATAATCTTAATGTTAGGTTGTGGAGCTAAAAGCTTCGCTGATGCAAAAATGGAGGAGGTTGTTGGGTTGTTGAGTTGTAGAGCTAGTTGCAGAGAAATCGACGTCAGTCAGGCCAACTGATGTCGATCAGATTACAGTGCAGAAGCAACCGACGTCGGTTATAAGTCGGCCGACATCGGTCAGGAAGGAGTCGACGTCGACAACTTGTGTGTGCATGCAGTTTGCATGCGGATTCTGGACTGGTCTATTTTTGGACAGGCAGTTTGCATGTAAAGACTATTTTTGGTCTTGAGTTGTGAGTCTAATTATTGTAATTAAGAATGTCTAATTATTGTATGCATGAGATCTATATAATAGACTCATGGGTTGTATTGTAAAATTGTACTAGAGTGAGAGAGCAAAGATCAGCTCCTTCAGAAGAGAGAGAGCAAGAGTGCTAGATAGCCAAGAGGGCTTGTAAAAGAGAGAAGGGATTAGCTTCTCCTAGTTCCAAAGGGGTGTTGAGTGTGTGTGATCAGGGAGAGTTGCAGGTTGTGCAAGTTCTGGTAGAAGATCCACCGGGGTACTGGTTGAAGAATCATAAGGACTTGGTGAGGCAAGGACAAGGGTTCTTCAAGGTGTAGAGATATCTATGTGGTAAGTAAGGTCTGGTGATTTGCAGGTTGTTGCAAGAGCAGGGAGATCTACTTGGAGTACGGTTGTGTACTTGGTGTACTGGCAGCGTTGTTACTGACTGGTGAAGGTGAACAACAACTCTGTGTTTGAGTTGATTATTGTGACCGTAATTAAGAGAGTGAGCTCTTGAAGGTGAATTACTGAACACTTGGTGTGGGAAGCCTGTAAGGTGGGAAGAGTGTGGCGTCTCTTCATTTGTAATTCTTTTCTGGAAGAGTATTAATACAATTGGGTATTGTCTCTCATATTCTGTGTTATTTTTGAATTCTAGTTACTTATCATTCTGGTTAAATTTCGTCTTTAGTTGCTAATACAAAGGTAATCATGTGTGCCCTTAGTGGGCAGTAGTTCCTGGCAAAGTGGTCTTAGAGCATGTTTGTTGTTCTAGATTACCTGACACATGGTATCAGAGCCAAGTTGCAAGAGCAGGTGGACCAGGTTGGTACCAATCTTGATAAGTTGGTATCAGAGGGTGGTTAAGTTACTAACAAGTTGTATCAAATCTGGTTAGTGTTTGTTGATTACAGGTCACTCACAGGGGTTTCAAATTGAGTGGGAGTATAGAAATGGCAAAAGAAAGTAAGCTACGAATGGAGAAACTGAATAGCATGAATGGTCAGTTTGATGAAAAAAAGAGCAGGTAAAGAAAGATTGTTGGTTGGTAGCAGATCAGCATGAAAAAGCAAATGTTGCAGGTGTTGTTGCACAGAATGCTCTAGATAAAGTAAAATCTTGGTCTATAGATTATGTTGCCTCTTTCCATGTAGCCCAAAATAGAGCATCTTTTCATGAGTATGTCCAGGGAGACTTTGGAGAGATTTATTTAGGGGTTGGTGAGCCTTGTCACATGGTTGGCGAAGGGGAAGTGAAGCTGAAATTGTAGACAGGTAACACATGGGTGTTGAAGGAGGTCATGCAGGTACCAGTCTTGGAGATGAGTCTAATTTCTTCAAGAAAATTGGGTGATGAGAGATGCATAGTAACTCTCACAGCGGATGCACTTGAATTAGACAATGGTAAGAAAGTAGGTATCCTTTATCTATCTACTTATATTATTGATTCACCTTTTGTTGTAGAGATGTGGCTTTGTAGGCTTGGTTACATATGTAAGAAGGGAATGCATGTTCTTAAGTGAAAGACAGATATCTTTGACAAACTTAAGAATTAGAAAGCTTTAGTGTTTATGGAGGAAATGATGGATAGAGATCAGCTGAAGAGACTGAATTATCTGAGTAGGGCTATGTTAATTTGGACAGGGTTTTGATCCAAGGTGAGCTCGCAGGTAAAAATTCATCACTCACAGGAAAACACAGTTATCGACATCGGTCAGATGGAACCAACATTGAACAAACAGGGACCGACATCGGTCATGTGCAGATCAGCAAAGTCGGTGGTGTCAGGTAGGTTAAGACCGACGTCGGTCAGACAGTAATCGACATTGGCAACAGAGACACTGGCATCAGTCAGTGGGAACTGATGTCGGCAGTAAGGGTCAGTCGCAGGGAACCGACGTCGGTCATGTGCAGATTGGGAGATGGCTGAGATCGGTCACTAGAATGGATGTTGGGCAGATAGCAAGCTGTCAAAGATTCTCAAACGCCCATATCGAGGACTGAAAGGGTAAGTGGACCTCATATTCATTGTTCACCTTCTTACTTGTTGCTTACTGATGGTCAAGAACTAGGAAGACGTGAAGAGGCAATCCAGGTAGAATCCAAAAAATAGTGGGAGCATGGCATGAATTTTTCAGAAGAGAACCAAGCGGGAGTTTTGGTAGAGTTGCCAGCCGAGATGAAAGCACTGAAAGACGGATGGATTCCCAAGTTAAAAAAGAGAGTGGATGGATACGTGAGATGGAAGGCCAGGGTATATGGTCTTGAAGAAGCTGTAGGACAGTGGTACAGGTTTTGACAGGTGGATGACAAAGCAAGGCTTTAGTCAATGTCAGTGTAACTATTGTGTTTATCTTACCAGGGTGGATGATGGTCATGACATTATCCTGTTACTGTATGTGGATGGTATGCTTGTTGCAGGTTCATACATATAGGGAGTTGTTGAGCTAAGGGTAAGGTTAGTTCAGAGGTATGTCATGAAGAATTTGGGAGCTGATTCTTTGGCATAAGAGACATGAAAGATCACAGGTTGATTTTGTCTCCAGTGGGCGTTGATGTGAAGAAGGTGTTGGTGGGGTTCAATACGAAGGATGCAGAACCGGTAAACACACCAAGGGATGGACAGTTCAAGCTAAGCTTAGAACAGTGTTCGAAATCACATAAGGTCTGGTGTAGACCTGAGTTTTTTCAAGCAGTGGGAGTTGTCAGAGAGTCTGGAGCCAATTCGGGAAAGGTGGATTCTCAGGTATCTGAGAGGGACCAGTAGCAGGGATTCATGTTATGCAGGGTCAAGGACTTCACTACATGAGTTGTAGGTTCGGATGTGGCAGGTTACTTGGATGACAGGAGGTGCACCACAGGTTGTGTGGTGGTTGGTCTTCAAGATTGAAGTTGAAGAGGGATACAAGCCAAGAAATGAATTAGACGAAGGTATAGGTATAAGTACAGGTGTAGCTGTTTATCTCCAAGTGGGAGATTGTTAGGTTGTGGAGCTAAAAGCTTCACTGATGCAAACATGGAGGAGGTTGTTGGGTTGCTGAGTTGCAGAGCGAGTTGCAGAGGAACCGACGTCGGTCAGGGCAACTGACGTCGGTCAGATTACAGTGCAAAACCAACCGACGTCGATTATAAGTCGACCGACATCGGTCAGGAAGGAGTCGACGTCGGCAACTTGTGTGTGCATGCAGTTTGCATGCAGATTCTGGACTGGTCTATTTTTGACAGGCAGTTTGCATGTAAAGACTATTTTTGGTCTTGAGTTGCGAGTCTAATTATTGTAATTAAGAATGTCTAATTATTGTATGCATGAGATCTATATAATAGACTCATGGGTTGTATTGTAAAATTGTACTAGAGTGAGAGAGCAAAGATCAGCTCCTTTAGAAGAGAGAGAGCAAGAGTGCTAGATAGCCAAGAGGGCTTGTAGAAGAGAGCAGGGATTAGCTTCTCCTAGTTCCAAAGGGGTGTTGAGTGTGTATGATCAAGGAGAGTTGCAGGTTGTGCAAGTTCTGGTAGAAGATCCACCGGGCTACTGGTTGAAGAATCATAAGGACTTGGTGAGGCAAGGACAAGGGTTCTTCAGGGTGTAGAGATATCTATGTGGTAAGTAAGGTCTGGTGATTTGCAGGTTGTTGCAAGAGCAGGGAGATCTACTTGGAGTACGGTTGTGTACTTGGTGTACTGGTAGCGTTGTTACTGACTGGTGGAGGTGAACAACAACTCTGTGTTTGAGTTGATTATTGTGACCGTAATTAAGAGAGTGAGCTTTTGAAGGTGAATTACTGAACACTTGGTGTGGGAAGCCTGTAAGGTGGGAAGAGTGTGGCGTCTCTTCATTTGTAATTCTTTTCTGGAAGAGTATTAATACAATTGGGTATTGTCTCTCATATTCTGTGTTATTTTTGAATTCTAGTTACTTATCATTCTGGTTAAATTCCATGTTTAGTTGCTATACAAAGGTAATCATGTGTGCCCTCAGTGGGCAGTAGTTCTTGGCAAAGTGGTATCAGAGCATGTTCGTTGTTCTAGATTACCTGACACTTAGCCAAGGACTTTCTCATTTATAGGGGGAATCAATTTGATGTAGCCTGATCTAACATTGTAGCTACCATCCTCCAAATCATTCCACAACACTTCAACTTCCTTCACTAAATTTGTAACATGAACTCCTCTTAGAAGGATGTTCAAATCTGAAATTATATCTCTCTTCTTCTCCTGTATTCCAAATCTATAAGTGTTTCCAATGTATTCTACCATTTTGTAGATGAATGTAATCTACTACCATAATCATGTTGAATTTGGGTACCAACTTGATGAAATGGTTCCATGTCATTCAAAGGATAATATAGAAACCAAGCATCCTCCCAAAATCTAACATTAAGACCATTTCCAAGTCTCCATTTACAACCTTTGAGAATAACATCCATATTCTTAACAAAAAAAAATCCATAAAACATAACCTCTAACAAAGAAATCCTTAATAAGGAAAATAGCTACATTTCTATTCTCCAAAAATTTATCCCAAAAGATGCTAACCAAAATATTGGATTCCTTGATGAACCTCCAGCAAAGCTTAGCAACCAGTGCTTTAATCATCAAGTTCAAGCTCCTAATACCAAAGCCACCACTCTGTTTGGGAAGACACACCCTCTCCCAAGCAACCAAGGGGAATCTTTGTTTTTCCTCGACACCCATCCACAAAAATATTTTTTGAATCCTTTCTATCTTCTCCTAAATCGCACTTAGCATTTTAAAGAGAGACATAAGATAAACCAGTAAACTCTAGAAGACACTCTTTAACAACATTAGCTTCCCTACTTGAGAAAGAACAACTCCCTTACAACCAAATAACTTATTTTAGAATCTATCCAAAAGAGAGTTCTAAAGAGTAATAGACATAGGACCAACAAATAGAGGCATGCACAAATACCTGGATGATAAAGTATTAATTTGAAACCCCAAAATCTGAGCTATCTTATGTTGCCTAACAAGAGGGGTGTTAACAAAACACAACGAGCTTTTATCCAAATTAATTTTTTGTTTAAATGACTCTTCATAGGTATCAAGAATACTTTTCAATTCCTTAGCTTCCTTGATCAAAGCAACAACAAGAGTAATTGTATTATCAACAAATTGTTGGTGAAGGCTAGGAGAAACACCATTTGTAGGCCTAAAACCTTTCAAATACCCCTGTCTCACTGCAACCAATAATTTTCTACTAAGAAAATCTATCATAATAATAAACAAGAAATGAGATATAGGATTCCCCCACCTTATCCCTCATTTACTTCCGAAGAAACCCATCGGATTTCCGTTAGTAAGAATAGAGAACATAGCTAAGGAGATATAAGTCTAGACCAATAATTTAAAAATGAGGATGAAACCCAAATTTATTTAGAACTATATCCAAAAAGTTTGAATCAACTCTATCATTAGCCTTACTCATCTCAAGTTTAGAAATGATGGACTTGGTTAATTCACATTAGTTAAAAAAGTCTTCTTGTATCAAATATAAAGAATTAAAGTCTTTTTGTATCAAATATAAAGAATGACTAGTAGTTGGAGGGTGGAGTTAATTTATCAGAATTTTTAATATGTATAAGGTTTATATTTTTAGAGTACTTTATCTATATATGGTGAGGTCATAATTTAGGGTCCATATGTACATGTTTGGTTGGTGGCTATCATTACGACGCTTGAAACCTTATCATTAAAATGTCAATTGAACCTAAGGTCCATTTGGATGGCCTTAATGGGAGCCTCAACTCTCAACCTTTCCATTATAAGGGGTCTTGGTTATACAATGATTAGAGTGGAGGAGCTTCAGTATGTGTGCCCATTGTCCACGGCAATAGGGATTGACTCTCAAAAATGTAAGAACTCAAAACTACACAAGTAGAATGAAGTTCCTATTTGATTACCCCATATTGTGTGGGTGAAAAATAAAAAAACACAAACAAGAATTGTTAAGTGTCTTGCCTTTCAAATTTCACATATGGACCACACCTCATGCTCATTCCCACTATTAAGTATTCCACACTCAAATGCAGTTTGTACCCATTCCACTCCTACTTCTACAAATGTGTAGCCAATTTCTAAATATGCAAAGTCAAAACCCAAAGTGTCACATATGTTACACTCCCACTACTTAACCTACCAAACCAAATAGCTTTGGCAAACTTTTCAAGATTTCCCAAATGCCCATGAACCTCATTTGTAAAGTCCAACCTATCATGTGGCATGTTTTTTGTAATATTGAAAAAATGTATTAAGGATCTTTGTGCAAGGGCTACCAGAGGGCGTGTATCGTTTCAGCCACATGCCCCATGTCCAAAGTCCATTTTGGTTCCCATTTGAGATGTTGAAAATCTCTTTCAATGAGAAACCACATGGTTAAAAGTACACAGCCCTTGGGGGCAAATTTTGAAAATAAAATATTTCTTCACACTTTCTCAAGCAAACAGGCGAGTAAGAAAATATGCAAAAAAATCAAAGCAATGATCTGACGAACTATATCCCAGATGGCTAGAACATGGTAGAGGAATGTTCACGACACATCATCCACACAAACTCGCAAGGTGGATAACACATTGGTCGACCAACAATATAGAGTTATCTTGTGTTCTTCCAGGCCATGTAGTCTCGTAGTCAAAGCCACTATTATCCCCCCAATTTTGAATTTTGAGATAACACCTTTAATTGCACTCTTATATGCAACTAGAGGTAAATCAAGGTCAAGGGCAATTATGAAATTGCAAGATAAGGATGTTGACTCTATTGTCCAATAGACAACGTTTAACATGCCTAGTCAGTGTGTCATTTCTAGGCAAACTCACGGAGAGCAAATTTGTAGGGAAAAAATTCAAGGATTAACATTCGTGTGCTCAAACTAAATTTTGAATGATTTTTTAATATTAAATTGTATTGATAAGGAGTTCTTAAATCCTTTAAATATCTATAATTAAGATGTCTAAATCTCTCATGCCAAAGGTTACTCTTAGTATCTACATCAGAGACCAAACATGTTCATATAGGAGGAGTATAATTGAAACCCTCAAATTAATAGAGTTGAAAACTATGATCAACAACACCCTATGCAATAAGTGTGTGAGGCTCTATCAATTAATGCCCTAATGCAAAAAGAATCATAAAATTATTTATTAATGCCCTCAAGTACAAATGTTTGTGGATGTGAAACTAAGAAAGTGAACATTAATGTCAAGTCAATTTGACATCAATTTGATTTAACATCAAAGTTATTTGACGTCACTTTGATTTAATGTCAAAGTGATTTGTTGATGTAAATTTTATTTAAAATCAAAGTGATTTAATGTCAAAGTGATCTGACATGAATTTGATTTGATGTCAAGTTGATTTAATGTCAAGATTGAGTAAAATTCAAAATCAAGGTTGAAGTCAATGGCTGAAGTTCAATTAATTCTTTTTAGATTTCACTATTTTTGTTAAATGCAAAATTCACAATTGCATTTAATTTTGTAAAAGTGCCTCAATAATTAAAAAAATAAAATATAGGTAAACTCTAGTTAAAGAAAAAACTAGAGAAAAAGAAGCTTTAGATAGAGTTATTACAAAGAATGGTTGTTCAACTTCCTTTGTGGGTTAAAAACAAGTACGGAATAAATAATTTTAGAGAATGCAAGGTTCTTTCCATCAATGCTAGGAGAGAGCTTGTTGCTACTGTGCATATTGGATGTATTTTTATGAATTTGTGAATAAAACATGATCAATGTGTGAAATCAATATATTATCATATGGGTTTTATATGTCATCTAATTATGAAATCTACATTGTTGTGTAGATAGAAGCAATGGTTAAAACCTTGTATTTTTTTTTATTGCATGTTAAAACCTAAATTTTATAAATTTTCCATTGCAAAACCTAGTGAATGGGCTTTGCACCAAATACATGTACTCAAAGTTAAGAGAAGGCTTTGTGCATCTAGACAATTTTTTATTCCCACTATACCACTTTTCATTTTTTGATTTCACACGAGGTGAGGAATTTCCCATTCATTTTTACCTAGATTTGAGTTATCCAGATGGTCTTTTGTGTTTATTCCATCTTGGGTTTCTCACGTTCACATCCATTCTTCTTCCATTTTCAGCTTTCTCCATTTCCCTTCTTGTTTCAATTTTGTGCTCTCCAGTCAAAGGTACTCAAAAACCCCAAAAATTCAAATCCTACAAGGAGCTCCTCCTCTCAAATATAGAATAAAATCATCTCTCCAAGGGTGATTTCTCCAAAATTTGTGTCACTGCCCATTGGGCAAGTCAATGAAATCAACAAAAAATTGCAGCAACATTAAAAAAAAATGTAATAATATATGAATACGAACTTTCCGTGCAAGTGGAGTTCTTTAATAGAAAAACAACACAAAAGTTTTATATGCAACAAAGAGAATAAATAAAAGCAAATAAAATTATGTACGTCACCACAACAACGTATAGAATTATATGCATTAACATATCCGTCCACAGAATAAGTTGTAGTCTCTTGAAAATTGCAAAGGGACAGAGAATTTGGTTGATGAAGAAGAAAAGTTCTATTACATACACTAAATGAAACTTTTCTTACACAGACAAATATTTTCTAGGGAAACAATTTAAAAATGGAAAAAAGAAAGTAAGAAATGCAGTCACATAACTTCCACCTATAATGAAGTCTACAATTCTATGTAGTAACACATTTATCCAAAAAAAAATGCACTTTAAAATTGAAATGGTACAATGCCTTCAAACATGAATAAGAATATTATTATTATTATTATTATTATTATTATTATTATTATTATTATTATTATAGTAGTAGTAGTAGTAGCGGTAGCTGCAGCAACAACAGGGTAGTGGTGGTAATAATATTAACATTAATACTAGTAACAATATTAACAACCATGTTATTGTCAAATTGGGAAAACATGTTGGCTATATGTCAGACATTATTTTAAATAAGCATGCCTTCAACATCCTAAAAATTAAGCTTAGGTTTCGCTATTGACCCTCATATCCCTAAGGAGGACTTACTCGCATGAATTGATATTGTTTTAAATATTCTTCCAATGGTGGTGGTGGTGGTGGTGGTGGTCGTGGTAGTAGTAACATTAATACTAGTAAAAATATTAACACCCTGTTATTGTCAAATTGGGAAAACACGTGGCTATACGTCAAACATTATTTTAGATAAGTATGCCTTCAACATCCTAAAAATTAAGCTTAGGTTTCATTATTGACCCTCATATCCCTAAGGAGGACTTACATAAATTGATATTGTTTTAAATATTCTTCCACTTGATATTATAGAGGAAGTGAGACAAGACTATGCAATGGCATTACAACGTGCCAAGCCTCCAGCAAAGAATATCACAAGAGAGGAATGGAGGGTGTTGTAAGGGGTTAAATCATAATAAAGATATTTTGATCATTAAGGTGGATATGAGTAATGTCCCAATAATCATGAATAGGAGGGACTATGTGTTAGGTTGTGGAGCTAAAAGCTTCACTGATGCAGACATGGAGGAGGTTGCAGAAGGGTTGCGGAGTGTTACTGTCACCGGCGTCGGTCAGGCCAACCGACGTCGGCAGGGTAGAGACAGGAAGCAACCGACATCGATTAGTAGTCGGCCGGCATCGGCGACCCCCAGGCAAACAGGGACCAACGTCGGTCACCTGTGATTCGAGCTGCGAGTATATTATGGGTAGTTAGTTGACGAACCAAGTGTTTGCATGTTTAGAGCTAATTTTAGACTGAGAGCTGTGGATCTAATTATTGTAATTAGGTGTCTAATTATTGTTTGGATGAGATCTATATAATAGACTCATGGATTGTATTGTAAACTTGTGTTAGAGAGTAAGAGAGCAATATTATAAGCTCCTTTTGTGTGTGAGGTGAGCAATGGTGTGTTCCTCCTAGTGCCACAGTACCAAGTGTGGGTGCTGGATTGGAGAATCAGCAGGGTTCTTCATGTATGTATGATCTTGGTCATCAAGTGAGCATGGCTTCTATAGGAGATCTACATGGTAAGTAAGATCATTGATTTGCAGATGTATGTGTGTGCAAGGTCAAGGTTCACAGGTGTGCAGAACCAGGTTGATTTGCAGGTGCGCAAGATCAAATAGGACAGCAACACAACAGAGAGCAGAATCAGGGAGGATCTACTTGGAGTATAGTGTGTACTCAGTTAGAGCAAAGAGGAAGGCAAGGAAGATCCTTCCATAAGTAAGGTCTATTGAGGTGCAAGTTGTTGCAGGTTCAGGGGAGATCTACTTGAAGTACGTTTGTGTACTTGTGGAGTGCGTGGAGCACAGGTATAAGGTGAACACCAACTCAGTGTTTGAGTTGGGTGTTGGAACCTAAGAGAGAGAGCTTTGAGGAGAGAATTACTGTTCACTTGAGGTGTGGGAAGCCTCTGAAGAGGTGGTGGAGAAGAAGTGGCATCTTCTTTATTGTATTTTTTTCTGTATGAGTATTAATACAAGTTGTGTATTGTCTCTCATATCTTGTGTTATTTCTGGATTCTAGTTACTTGTTGATTCTGGTTATTTTCGCATATTAAGTTGCTTGTATTTGGTAATCAATTGTGTGCTTAAGGGGTTAAATCATAATAAAGATATTTTGATCATTAAGGTGGATATGAGTAATGTCCCAATAATCATGAATAGGAGGGACTATGATGCCAAAATCGAAGACCACCTACATAATAGTGGGAGCTGCCAAATACTTGACTATAAATCAGTGTCATTAATTACAAAGATGCAGACAAAAGTTATTAAGACTTTATCATTGGATGACTTGGTTAAGAAGAAGTTGATTCCCAACAAAAAGATAACCCCAAGAATCTAAGGTGCTTCAAAGATCCATAAAGGTGGTGTGTCTTTGAGACCAAATGTTGACACCACTAATTCTTCGACCGACAATCTTGCAATGTTCTTGGCCAAAAGGTTGAAACCCTTGGATGGCAAGTCTTCTTTTATATGCAATTAAACTAACTCTGTACAATATGTTATGGACAAAAAGGTTAAGGAAAATAAATTGTTAGTTGGCTTTGATGTAGTGTCCTCTTCACCAAGGCTTTGATTGAAGATACATTGAAGGTAGTCAGAACTTGCACAAATGAAGAAACAACAAGGTTGGTTACCTTTTGTCTTCGATCTACTTTCTTCTCTTTTAAGGGTGTTATTTTTTAACAATATGAAGAGATGGAGATGAGTTCACCTTTATCATCAGTGGTAGCCAACCTCTTCATGGAATTTCTTTAAGGATTTTTTTCCTTTCCTCTTAGGCCCAAAGGTTGGAAGAGATATGTCGATGACACCAATTTATGTTAGCAGCATGGTCGAAATAGTCTAGAGGACTTTCACTCCCATCTGAACAGTTTGGTGCCTAGTATAAAATTCACCAAGGAGGTTGAGGCAAAAGGGAGCCTACCCTTCTTAGATGTCCTCATTTCCCATAAATAGTATGGCTCTTTGGCTTGAAAGGTTTTCAAAAAAGGCACTTGTGTCGACTGCTATATGCATGCTTCTTCACACTAACACCCAATGTAGAAAGAAGGGGTGTTGAAGACAATGGCTACTTGGGATTTTAAGATTTGTGACAAAGACAACTTGGAATAGGAAATTGAACATTTAAAAATAGTGTTTAGGAGGAAAGGATACAAGGGAAAGCAGATTGCCAAGGCTATTAAACAAGCAAGTGATGATCTCAACAAGCATGAAAGTGCGGAGTCTTTAACCAAGGACCTAATGGCTTTCTTACCCTACATTGAAGGGGTGTCCAAAAATATTGCATAAATACTAGCACACCAAAATGTTAAGACCACTTTCTTAACTAAAAACAAGTTAAGGAAATCTTTGAGGTCCACTAAGGACCATTTGGAACCTAGTTTACAAACTGGTGGTTGTAAAATCAAGTGCTTTGTGGTGTCCCTTACATTGGAGAAAGGGGAGGTCCATTTGGACAAGGATTAAAGAACATGTTGTAAATATACGACTGGAGAAGAAAGAGAAATTGGCTCTAATTGAGCACTAACAAAACCAAACATTTTGTTTGCATTGAAGACACCAAGGTGCTTCAAATGGAAAATCATTATCACAAATGAAAATAAGAGAAGCTATTGAGATAAGTAAGAACTCTCATAATTTAAATAGGGATGAGAGCTTAGGGGAAAATCATGTGTGGAGGCCCATCATTAACAAATGAGGACCATCATATTAATAAAGTAAAAGGATTGTCACATTAGGGAGTGAGCTCTCATTGAGTAAAGATATGTGGATACGATATTTAATAAAATATTATAAATAATTATTTTCACATTACCTAGGGTAGTTGGTTACAATAATTGTAGATGACTACTCTCGCATTTAATGCCCCCATTGTGATCCATTTGATATCAATATATCTATCAAGAAGCTCGGGTATGTTGTTCATATATATGTTTTTTTTCGTGCTGATAGATCATGGGTTGTGATCCAAAACATCAATCAAAAACTCTATCACACAATTCCAAAAAAACTATGCACATACCATGAACTATGAAAGTATAAAATCTCTAATGGAGAAAGACATTGGAGAAAACCAAATGTTAGCCAAGACATGTTTCCCAACCTATCAATTCTCTCTTTCTTGAATACCAAAACCTAAACTTTTCTGGTCGAGTGCTCTACTCTCTGGTTCGTAGAGCAATCCCCTGATGGATATAGGGCTCCTCCACCTAACTATATATTATGTAGCCACCCTCGCCATATATACTAGTTGGGCCCTATATAGAGAGAGATGGCCCCATAACTTTACTCTACCCATATATAGATATGCGGGTGGATAGGCATTTGATGGGTCCAGTGCATGTTATATATATAAAATCATTGGTTGGGCCTTCTTTATGAGTATAGACATCGGGAGAGTTCCTCACCCTCCTCGGTCGGGGACAAACTAGAGACTAGAATCTATCTACCCTGGGCACACCTCCTCACCCAGCTTCGCTCCCCCACCTTCCTACCCCTCTTCCCCTCCTCCCCAATGGGGAGATAAGGGTCATTACCATATAGACATATATGGTCAGTACTAGAATATAGTCACCCTCTCCCATTAGTCAATCTTGATTTATGAGTATAGGCATCAAACAAGTTCCTACCCTTCTAGATATCTATATAGGGGTTGGGCCTCTCTAGAAAAAGATATTTAATGGGGAAACAACTCTAGAGTGCATTACGTAATAAATAGCGTAAATAAAATCAAAGTCACAATTCCATAAATGTCCAAAGTTTCATAATTGGCCACTATAATAAAGTCTAGAATTCCATGTATTAACAATTGCATCCACAAAGCAAGCAGATAATGCCTTCAAGCAATAAGAAAGACATCGCAGGAAGCCACACATCTACCAAAACATAAATGTTTTCTAACCTATCAAATCTCTCTCATAAGAGAGTTTTCAATATTTTAAACCCAACATATAATTTCCTCTGCTGAGAGTACATGCCTACCAAGACATGAATGTTTCCAAGTCTATCAAATATCTTTGTAAAGTTTTCTTTCAATATTCAAAAGCCTATCTATGTTTTAAAGGAGTGTTTTGGCTAACAAAATTAAAAAACTCAAAACCTATTCTCTATTTCAATCGTAAATCCATCAAAAATCTTTGTAAAGTTTCCTTTCAATATTCAAAATCCTATGTATGTTTTAAAGAAGGAATGTTTTAGCTAACAAAATTAAAAAACCTAAAACCTATTCTCTATTTCAATCGTAAAATATCAATGAAGAGGTTTAAGATGGTTCATCTATGTCATCTCACCCTTTGTGTATTTCTGACCTTGCAAATTAATAAAAATTTGAAAACATTGATTGTTACACAAGCATGCTAAATCCACCAAATCCATCGTATGTATGCAACTTTGTCGGCACTCCATAAACACATGTTTGTAAGCTTCCTAGATGTTCAATGAGTTTCATTGCATCAAACAAAAGCAATTAAAGGCACGACATGTAGGGAATGAGAGCCAAGGAATCTCTATCAACACAAAGCAGATAGGAGGCTCTACTAGATTAGTAGTTATCAACATCACAGAGTCCATCCACTTTGTAGTTGGTAGCGTAACAGGGGTCTACAACCATGAGCTAGACGTTTTTTAAAGGTAAGGCGAACATTAATATTAATTCCAGGACCATCATGCAAGAACTGCAATTAATTTCCAGATCAAGGATCAAGTGGTGTGAGCCATGCAATAATAAAAGCACAATAGAAATTTTGTAGATCATATTTTCTTGTCAAATGGCAAATGCAATGACAATGGTGAATTTTTTAGTGGACAACAAATACAAACAAAAGAGTTCATTTCTTGGTTGCAGTCTAAGTGGGGACTAATTGCTGATCGGGAGACAATCGCACATTGTGGCAATTACAGACGTCCATTAAACTTCCATACTTCACTCTTTCATATAACGTCCAATACATGAAAAACTCATCGACAAAAATAGTCCACCAAATAGGTGAGGTAAAAAAAAATTAATATGCTTTGGAATATCGATAATTAATTCTCGAATTTGCAGCAGAAAATATTGTGCCTCCAATTATCTAGGAGCTCTTAATGTTTTCATATGTTCTACATTTACGTCTATCATTTAAAGGAAGAGCCTTAAACAAGGTTCCACCGCAAATTTAGATACCCTTTCTGCTACCACAAATATAGATCCCCTTTCTACTATCTTTTCTAACAAGCTTAGAAAGTTTACTTCATTTGTAACTTTTTTCAAAAAATAAATACTTTCAGATTCTAATTAGCCCAAACCTTTTTCAACCACTCTTTGAAATACATATACCAAGAAAACCTTCATTGTTTCCATCTTATTTTCTTTATGGATGAGATTTAGCAAAGGTTCATTGGCATCAAATGAAGGAAAATTCCCTCGTCCTGTTTTTCTCCTCAATTCTGTTATTGCTACTTCAATGTGTTTGTGTAACTTTCTTTCATAGTCCCGACATATTAAATTTTACCCAAAGGAATTTTTCTTAGTTTCAAAGAATCTTCAGCAACTTCCTCCAAACACCATTCCAACTGCTCAAACTCGCACTTCCAACTTTCTGCCCTCTCGTTATCACCCCATTTCTTTTCCCATCCTCAATACACTCGATCTTTCAACCAACCACAATAGATTGCTAAATTACTTTCCTAATTCAATTCTTTGCGTCGCCATGCATATTCCCCCAACAAATTCAATTAAAATTTATTATAAACCAATCATCTATTAGGTTCTAAAACTAAAACCAATGCCATCACAATAAACCATACAACATGCATGTCTACCACGAGAAATAGCAGTTGAATAACTTTTATAGAGCTTTATCCCCTCTTAAGTCTCAAAGTATTTTTAATATAGTGTTTCATTCTTTATAGTTTGTCTGATTCTCGCTCCATATATATAGTTTATTTATACAATATTGAAAAAGGAAAAAAAACTACTTTCAATTTTCTCATGCAAATTATAGACATAAATTGCTTATACTCAAACTAATCAAAATGTTGCAAAAAATAGGAACAATTCAGATTGAATTATAACATACCCGGTCAAAGCAACCTATTATCATGCTTTTGTTAGCACAATTGAACTTGGTTCTTTAGCAAAATTTATTGACTCTCTGCCAAAGAAATCTTACGTCAATGGTGTTTACTCTTTACCATGTCCACTCATTGTGTGCATAGTATTATCATATAAACCCCTGCAACTTTTTGCCGTGAAGATTTCAGATGCTACACAGTAGATTGTGACCTTGTAAGAAATTTCTCAACTCAAAGATACAGTAGGCAATAGAATCAATGTATTTACCCTTGCAGATATAAATGTTGCATTGGCTAATAGGCCTTTCTAATAATAATAAATGCATATTAGCCCATAAAAACACTTTCAGCAACGACCTTCTCTTAAAGGGCACCAGGAAATTACTAATAGCTATCATCAAATCCTTACACAACCTCGATAAGTAACATTTCCATACTTCTCTCTGTATGGAGATTCCTATTCTGCAGGCTTGAGCATTGAGAGATCTTTTAGGGCAATGCTTGGGCAGTTTTCTTCAAGTACTTTCTAGATTTGCTATAGAAAAACTATCCAGGCTTGTCTATCAGATGGCAACATCCTCTTTACCATTACAATTTCAAAGAGCAAATGCATATTTTATGTAGTTCTACCATCCCAAATACTTACTGCTCTCCTTGAGCATGTCTTATTATGCAAACTGAACTTGACTGCTAAAAAAATAACGTTCTACCCTAACATTTCCATCACGTCTTGTTGGGCAAACTTTGTTCTTTCAGCTCAAAGAGGTTCATTAATGCGCTCAATAATCAAAATTGCTTTTATACATAATATAACCTGAACAGCATAATATGGCAAATATATTCCATGAACATGAATTCTAATACCATACATCCAGGTTTCTCATTTCCTTCTGATCCAAAGTTAAGCCACGAGTTGAATACATCCAGGCACATTGTGTTTTATCATGCAAGCTGAACTTAAATGTTAAAAAATAAGGTCCTGCCCTAATAATTTCATCATGTCTTGTCGGGCAAACTTTGCTTAACATTTCGACAGTATCTTTCAGCTCAAAGAGGTTCATTAATGTGCTCAATAATCAAAATAGCTTTTATACATAATACAACCTGAACAGAATATAGGGCAAATATATTCCATAACATAAATTCTAAAACCATACATCCAGGTCTCTCATTTCCTTCTGATCCAAAATTAAGCCAAGAATAGTATACATGAGGCAAGATCCTTTCTTGGGGAGGGGGGCATGTTTTCTTTTCCTGAAAGATATTACTACATACAGATCTTATAACTGACCACAAGTTGTACGGGTTATAAAATACAATTTCGTTATAACCTGACCACTTGGTCTGAGTTTTCTTCTAGATACGATTTTAATGCCCCACTTAAATCACATGATGTTTGGTATTCATTAAAAAATCACCTTTGTGGAATCCCATAAAGCAATAGCAAGTGTATGTCGACCTCCACATGCAACAAGTTTAGCAAACCAGCAGCCATTATTTTCTGAAGTATTCTTTGGGGGTTTTATGTCTATTGATACTTCCATCGGGTGCCCAGTTGTCACTTTTCGACCATATCCTAGACGACCATGATCACCTCTTCCATACTGTTCATAACAAAATTTTACCTATCAGTTTCTTTCTGATGTTTGTGAATACATCAGCACCAATCCAAAGTAGTACTACCTACTGCTAAAAACTTTACATTTACAATTAACCATAACACAATGAATCATATACTTGCAACTAGATCCACTTACAGAAAACAATCTACCATCAGTTGTAAGTGCAACTGAATGTGTTCCCCCACAAGAAACCTGCAGATGCATGTCCAAATTATCAATTTCGATATATTTTCTTTACCGAATTTCTGATCAAACATTAGAAAAAAAACTTTTTCTACATCTGTTGAAGAAAAACAATATGACTAAGTAACAGAAGTTCCAAGGATTGTGTCAAAGACACTATGCAATCAATCAATTCCAATTCCAATATTAATAGTCACAAGGACATATTGTACCTGTGCAATGGTTTCACCAGCAAGATGATGCACCTTTTGTGGCACCATTTTGCTGCTTTTGTCATCACCAAAGCCTAATCTTCCATGCTCCCCTCTGCCCCAAGCATACACCTATTTGTGACATATAAAGTTGATAACCAGGATATATTATGATCCAATTCATAAGAATGTTGATGACAAGCTAGACAGCATACATTTAAAAAGACAGCCATTAAAAATCAAAAATCAAGAATGCATGCTGTATTATAAAGCTAATTATCCTGATTTCATCCAAACTTCTGCTTAAATAAAAAATCAAAATAGCCGTGCAGTATCCAAGATAGAACCTTATTAAGTCTGTTAGTTATCTTGACCGTGTTACAGGAAATGCAGTATGTAATAAAGTAAGCTTCTCTGGAGCTTCCATACATAGAATCAAAGAATATAGAAGCAGCTGTACAGAACTGAATGTAATATGTTCATCTTAGGGTGCTATAATTCTCAGAACAATGAATCACAGTTATTCCAAGTCATAGAAAAAGTCCCAGATGTGTGTTTTGTTTTGCCTATAAGAAGAAACCCAAATAGATATGCAATGTGTAACCATTTTCTGTATGCAATCAGATATGGAACGAAAAGGAAAAAAGATAAAATCCCTGTGCCATGGAGTGCTCTTGTAAAAGAGCACTGCTGGTTCTTTGGTATAAAATCATAGCAAGAATTTGTTTTTTCAGATTCAGAAAAGATAAGTACGGACATTGTTTTTTTCATTGCAAGTAATTTTTTTTCACTGAAGGTAATATGTTAATATGTTCATCTTAGGGTGCTATAATTATTTCTATTTTTGACTGTTACCATCGTGGACTATGTTCTCACAAGCAGATCCCTCATAACCCACATTTATGGCTTCCCTATTTCTCCTCAGCTCCCTCTTGCTGCCCATGTCGTCTTGACATTCACCCTCCATACTGGGTCTCATCCTTCCCCTTCCACCACACCATTCCCCTTCCAACACTCCCGCCCCCTTCCCCCGCACCGTACTAGACATACCACAATCCACTTTGATGATGAGTACACCATTGACTATGCTGCCCATCTCTCCCTTCTTATGTTTGTATTATACTCCTCCCTCTTCCCACCATTGATTCCATGTATGAGTTCTTACGTCAAACCCTCTGGGACGCTACCATTGACTCTTGTCCCCACATTACTCTAGATCCCCTAACCACCATAGAACCTGTCCCATGAACCGGTGGTATGACGATGAATGCAAATCCCTTCATCAAAGACTTCTATTTCCTCTAACCCATGACCCTCCCTCCAAACCCACCCTGTCGATTGTCTTCTCTGGCGTAAGAAATGGGAGTTTCTTGCATCTAGACAGCTTGGACGCCTTGCTGATCACCACCACTCACCTAAGACTTTTTAGCGTACTCTTTCTCCTGAGAAAAACCATAATTTCTGACATCACCCCGGAAGCATGGATCCCCTATGCTACTTCCCTCTATGATGTTCTAGTCCATCCTGCTGCCACTACCCCCACTCCACCGTCCTCCTTTGTTTTCTCCACTTCTTTCATCAAGAGAGCTATTTTGAAATTGTGCACCAACAAAGCAGCTGATTGTGATGGTCTCAAATCTGAGTTCATCAAATATGATGTGGATTCCCTTGCCTTTCGCCTTGCCACGCTCTTTAATTAGGTGGTGTATTCAAGTTTCCCTCGGTCATGGTCTCAACACATTATTCACCCTATTCATAAGGCTAAAGATCTCCTTATCCCTGGCAACTATGGTACCATTGTGATTGGGCATACATTTGCCAAACTTTATGCCATAATGTTAGACATGCACTTGTCAGAGTACTTGGAAAAGAATAATATCAAAGCTAAGGGGCAAGATGGCTTCAGAATGGCCTATCAACCACATCTTTACACTTCTGGGTCTTATTGAAGAAGCTCGTCACAGGGCTTCCAAAGTCTTTTGTTGTTTTGTTGACTTCAAGAAAGCCTTTGACTCAATTTCGAGACACCTAATTTTTTCGAAGTTGAGAGATATCAACATTCCAAATTCTCTGATTACTGCCACTTGGAAGCTTTATGATACAGTTATTGGGTAGTTTCGGACTTCTCACAGTTTTTTCGACTTTGTGAAGAGTACCATTGGGGTCAAGCAAGGATGTCCTCTCTCACCGACCCTATTCAACATCTACATTTATGAGTTAGAGGAGTTTCTTCGGCAACGTACCCATATGGATGATGGATGTGTTTTGCATGAGATGCTTATAGCTATCCTTCCTTTTGTCGATGATGTTGTCCTCTTCTCACACTCTGTCGAGGGCTTATAGCTGCAACTTGATGCCCTTGCTCGTTTCTATGAACTCTAACAGCTTGTAGTGGTCTTCAATATCTCTGAGTGCTCTCTCCAAATTCCAATTTTTCTATAAAGGGGAACTTCTAGAGATCACATCGACCTACACTCATTGGGGGTCCAATTTTTTGGTCCATGCTTTAGCATGAAGTCTACCTCTCATTTGCACCTTTGCAAGGGCTATGCCTCTCTTTTTTGTCTTAGAACGCCAGTGTTTCCAAATCCACTTCCAAGGCATCCCTTCCAAGTTACACCTTTTTGATGCAATCGTCAAACCTTCAGTTTTATATGTTCAAAGGTGTGGGAACCTAGCTTGGGGGTTGTTGACTGGGCTTATATTAAGAGGGTCCAAACTCTCATGTTACAACACATGATCCGTTGCAAGCAGACAATTCCTCAGGGCATCATCCAAGCTGAATTTTCTGCCAACCACTACACATTGAGACTATCTTCAAGCTTAATTTATGAATCCACAGACTCAAATCTTTGGGGGACTTAGCTTCTGGTCATGAGATATCCATACTTAGCACTTTGCTCTTCAGAGAGGATTGCTTCACTAGTCCCCCCCCCCCCGATTCCAGCATTGTTGGTACTTTGAGACTAGGTTGTTCCTTCTTTTCTAATGGCATCTCTATTGGCGCCCCCCCCCCCCCCCCCGCCCCCGCCCCCCCAGCTCCTTCCCACAAAGAACATCATCACTAAATGTCAGAGAGGACATTTACAAAGAGTATATCCAGGCAACCTGGATTTCCCCCCTTGAGCCCCTCAGCCCCAAGCTTGCTTTCTACGCAAGCATTTCTTACAAGTAGTGGATGGTATTATTTGTTGCCCTCACTATCTCCAGCACCATTGGTCCCACGGCTTGACCTTTCCCCTTGGCCATATGAGAGTGTGTTCTCACCAATTACAGGTTGAAACAAATCACCACATTCTCCATCAAGACCGGATTTGCAGTTTTTGATCCCTCCACGAGGTGGAGACCGAGGAACACTTCATTATCAAATGCCCCGTTTACTATGAGATCTAGGGAAGATATCATTGCCTCTATAGGGACTCAACCAACACTATCTACTTTGTTTAGATATCCAGCCCAATGGTGCCTGGCTCTTTATCTTCACAAGGTCATCCTCCTCTGGCACAAATCTCTACAAGAGGAGCCTAGAGGCTCTAGAGCCCCCATGTCGATCACCTCTGTCTTCTAGCCCATCCAAGAGATTGGGAGCACTAAGCATCCTTTGGACACCAGTGCATCACACATCAAAGCCAATAGATCAATTAGGCAACGCTTCTCTCAACATATCATTACTAGATTACTCAGATCCCCCACTCTGCTCTCCCTCAGCATTGTGGCTCTGCTTCTTCCCGTCGACGCAGCTATGCCCCTTTCTGGAAACATGGATCTACTACTTACCGATCGCCTTCCCAAACCACAAGGGCAGACTCACATTACGAATTTCTTTTATATTATGGGAAGTACATTGACCTTGAATGTTAAGAGAAATTCTAGAGGAAGTGTTTTGCTTCCCCCTAGTATCTCCCAATCTGACTCCTCCAATAATGGGTACTCCTCAACAAGCACTATTGGATCTTTTCCCATTGATTAATGATGGGTCAAACGGCTGCTCCACTTCAAGACAAACAAAGATTTTCGATGAGGTCTTTCTGTCTTCATCAGCACATACTTTTGGGGGCTCTTTTTTGCCATTCATTACTATTTGAATTAGTTCCATTACCACCTTTGTAAGAGGCACACTATTTTACTTTTCTCTTATGTACTTGTATTCCTTTCTTTTTTGGCTTATTGGATTCTCTTTTCCTTGAACTTTCTATTGTTAATTGTTGTATCCTCGAGCCCCATTGACCTACTTTTGGTCATCTATGGACATTAACATAATTTCTTTCATTCTTTCTTTTTCAATAACTTGTTTCCCAAAATATGATGGCCATGATCAAATGTTGAAGCAACATGATCCAACTATGATGCACACAAGGAAAGACCCGCATATCAACCAAAAAGTTTCATGCAAGATGCATAACACAAGAACCGAGCATGAATCCTTCTTCAACCAAACAATTAAAGACTAGATAATCACTCTGCAACCAAGGCATGATCCAAGGATGCTCTCCCCACCACTATTGACGTCTTTCACCATAATCACATGACTCAAGAAGAAAAAAACCAATAAAAAAAGATACCACCAAAAACGGTGATGTCCAAAGATGATATTGCACAAACAATAATGACCAAAGATTAATAGACTCCAAGATTGGAAAGGGTCTAACAAGTGCTCCAATAAGTCATACGTGACAACATGGTCTTCCCACTATTGCATGGCTTTGCAATGCTCGTGTGTAATATAAATGAGGCAACAACCAAAGATGTCATCAATGCTACCAATAAGAAATTGGTGCAATGATAATGCAATCTAATGTATGAATCATCTATGGTGGGAACTAAGTGGTTTTACTATTGAAGAAGCTAAGCAATATCATCAAACAAGATCTCAATTGTCTCCATGCCCAGATCAATCCATCCACAACCTTTCCTCACAATGTTTGTCAATCTAAGATTACTCTATCTATATTTCTGCATAGCCAAACAATGAAGCATAGCTGTTGCCATAACAAAATGCATGGCAATAGGAATGCCAATACCTAGATTGCGAGAGAATGCTCCCCTCATCACCAAAATTACCAATTCCTAGTGAAAATTTCTCACTAGAGATAACCAATGCATGATCCTGAAGAGATGCATCAAAAGAAGAGGAAGAAACAACATCCTATAATGAACTAGTTCCTCCTTCAATATTATTATATTTCCATCAAATGGAGAAAAGAAATAAGATAAAGAATTAGATCTTCCTGCAATGTCCCCTTGCCATTTGCCAAACAATTCTTCATGCTCAACTGATTCATCCAAGAGCTTTTGAAAGACAATCAGTAGTGTCTCCATACTATTAATGCGAATAGGATTAACATGCTCATCATACTTTTCAAATAGCAGAAACAAGATTGGAATTTCAGCCAATACACGCATGAGAAATTTTGGATAGACTTATCCTTATCAGCCATATACTTCCAAAGTGAAGAGACCTCTTCAAAATGCTCAACATTACCCTTGTTTGGCTAATTAGAGAGCTTATAAAGATTCCCCCACACATCCTTATGAGATTCGAAATTCTAGATATGAAATTGCAACTTGTCGAGGCATGATTGACAATAAATTGATGCTCTTCATTTTCCCTCTCACGCAAAAAAAAATCCCCTTATTATCAACAAGTTCCTTCTTGTCACCCTTGGCAATGTGCCACAAGTCACAAATACTCCAAAGGTTATAATTGTCAATTGTAAAATTAGTTTCAATTTGAAAGGATGCCATGATCGATGGCTAAAAAGGTGCATTCAATTGGAAAAATTCCCAAAAATTGAACAATACCATGAAAAGATATTTCAAAAGTAGGTGAGATGGAGAAACAATCACTGAAAAAGGCTTTTGTATGTGAAAGATATGGCCTTCCAAATTTTGACTATCAAAAATGTATTTTTCCCCCAAAAAATCTATTTTCAAATTGTGAAAATTTTGACAACAAATCACTTGGATGTGCCATGTGGTCCTACCATCTCGTCTATATGGACTATTCATACTCTTCCATGTCAACACTAGAGCATATGGCAATGACACACATGCACACAATCAACACACATGTAGACCAATCTTAGTACATCAACAAATCCAAGGCAAGCTAGTGCAAAGTAAACATGCACGAATGATCAATCATAGTGTGCCTTGTCAGCAGATACAACATGAGTTGCCTTGAACAAAAATAAGTTAAAGAGTGTTGACATAGCACTAGAGCATATGGCAGTGCCACATAGGGACACAATCAACACACATGTAGACCAATCTTAGCATGGTACGTCAACAAATCCAATGCAAGTTAGTGCAAAGTAAACATGCACAAACGATCAATCCTAGTGTGCCTTGTCAGCAGATACAACATGAGTTGTCCTGAACAAAAATAAGGCAAGGAGGGTTGACGTAATTCGACCCTGTTACCTCCCTTCATCGGGTGAGTGCCTTTACCATCATGCCATCAACGATTCTTAAGAACCAAAGTGATGTCGAATTTATTTGAACATTTGTTGTGCTTAATTCCAACCAAAGGTAAGGGATTGGCAAACTTTGAACCCATGTCCTCCCTCCATTGGATGAGCAACTTTACCCTTGCATGATCCATGTTTCTTAAGAACAAAATGGAGTGCCTAAAAAATTGAAGTGTTTTCATTCCACCCACTTGACTGCCACCAATACTAATCATCTGTCAGTCTGCTCAGCTTAGTCACCACTCAACAGTCATATGTTCGTTCAACCACAAGACACAGCTTGGTGTGCTGCTACTGGCAAAGCTTTGGCTGCCAAATTATGAATTTTACCATCTAGGAGAAATATTTACTGAATGTTGATTGCAATAATTGAAGGCCTGAATGACCGAACTAGCAAAAGTTCAAAATTGAGACTCCCTTCAATTCTTCAAGTAGAATCAAATGTGGAATGATATTCAGAAATTTTCGATAGGATAGCAAGATATGAGGGTTTTTTCAATTTTGAAATAAATATAGAGATTGATATCTTTCTGATCCTATGACAAAATCCAACAAACAAATAATCATTAGAATTGTCTAGAGAATAACTCATTAAAACAAAAAATTGAAGAGACAAGAATATCCATAAGTTATAAATTATGATTTATATAGTCAAAAAAAATCATGCTACAAAGTCAAGAACGAGTCAAATTATCATATTGCTCTATATGAGAGATTGCTCAAGATGAACTTCAAACTTCAAACTTGTAGACTGAATCACTCTTATTTTTGCAATGAAAGAATGCAATGAGTGGGCACTTGTGACATAGTTGCAGCAGAGATAGAAAGCCTTCAAGTAGTTATAGCAACAGTAGTGAGCCTTGAGGTAGTTGAAACCATAGAAGTAGAACTCGGGAATAAATCACGATTAATTGCGATTACTCTTGAATCACCGGTAAAAACACTTTATTCCGGGAAAAAATTGCAGTTTTTGTGCAGTCAACTCCCTACCAACAGGTAAGTGCTGAAAATCGTGGAAATCACCAAAAAATCATGACTTTTAAAAAAAACATGATTTTAACTATTCGCATTTTTTTTGAATATATACCAAAAACAAAAAAAAAAAATTGTTCATTTTTCCTTCATTTTCACAAACTTTTGCCATCAAAGAGAAGATTTTCAAAAAACAGTTTGAGGAATAAGAACTTTGAGATTTTCAGCAAGAGGTCCGAGATTATCAAAGAAAAATCGATATTTTTACTTGACATTGAGAAAATCAAGTTACAACTTTTTTTATATTGAATATGTTCAAATTTAATAAAAAGTATCGTTGTTCTCTAACCCTAACCCTAATGGTTAAGGTTAGGGTTATGGTTTTTTTTTAATATTAAAAATTAAACCTAACCTTAACCCTAAGAGGTTTAGGGTTAGTTTTTTTGTATTTAATATGTTCAAATTTATTAAAAATTTAAAACTATAAAAATATACATGTCCCCTAACCCTAACCCTAAACCTAATAGGTAACGCTGGGGTTAAGTTTTTTTTTAAATATTAAACCTAACCGTAACTCTAATAAGAGGTTTGGGGTTAGGTTTTTTTAAATATTTAATAGGTTTGAATTTAATAAAAATTAAAAATATAAAAAAATACATGTTCCCTAACCCTAACGGTATCCTAATGGTTAGGGTTAGGGCTTTTTTAAAATATTGAAAATTAAACCTAACCTTACCCCTAAGAGGTTTAAGGTTAGGCTTTTTTTTATTATTTAATATGTTTGAATTTAATTAAAACTCAAAACTATAAAAAAATATAAACTTGTTCTCTAATAGGGTTAGGGTTTTTTTTAATATGTTCAATTTTAATTAAAAAATTAAAAACATAATTTGTTACCTAACCCTAACCCTATTCCTATTAGGGATAGGATTAGAATTATTTTTATTTTTTATTTCTTAACTATTAAATTGTCACATTTAATATAAAATTTAAAAAACATAGGCAATTTTAGTCAATGAATTTTTATTTTTTATCGCAAAATAATAAATGTTTTTACATTATTTTATTGTGTATGTATTAAGTACTAACAATTGCAAGAACGCAAAATACTACTTAAAAAAAAACAAAAAAAACAAAACAAAGCATATGTAAAACACTTTTTTCATTCTCTTTCTTCTTTTGGGCTCTGTTGTTCCGCTGTAAATCCAATGCAGGGGGTCGCAGTGTTAGACAAGGGTCATGCCTACGAGCTCTGGACTACCCCCTGCGAGCAAGTATTTCATTAGACAAACTCAAGACCTTTCATGTGTCATTTCTCTCAGTGCCACTCTACTCTCACATATCACCCTGCTCTCACATACATCTCTCTTCCATATACTATTATTCTTCCACGTACCTTCGGGTATATAGAAAGGTGACGTATATAAGAAGGTTTGGTATATCAAAAGACATGATATATCGAGAGAATTGCTCTTCTATACCATTACTCTTCCATGTACCTAAGGATATATAGGAAGGTGTATGGTATATCGAGCCGTTTGGCTATTGGAGATTTAAGTATATCGAAAGACGAATGATAAGTTTGAGTTTAAGGGTTTCTTCTAAGAGTGATAAAGAAAAACTAAACACTTTCAAAACATTTCAGCACATAAACATAATTTTTTATGCACACTGCAGATTTGATCACCATTTCACGTAAGAGATTTTACATGAAACTATGGCGCCCTAGTTGATGGAACCTAAACAAGATCAAATGCAACTTTTGTAGACATATATGCAATGGAGGCATATACCACTTCAAGTGGCATTTGACGAAACAATGAAAACATAAAGTTACACATTGCACTAGTGCATGCTCTGTAGATATCACCAATCAAGCTATAGTAATATTTCAAAAATATTTAGAATCGAAGGTCAAAAGGACAAAAACAGATATAAAAGTGGGTTCTAACTCTTCGGATGTCAAGGGTGATCAATTTGATGACACACCAAGACCATCAACAGAACATGAAAAGACAAATGAGAGGTCTCAAATGTCCCCTGGATCACCTCGTAGGCTAAACACAAACAGTGGAAACATTCATTTCTTTAGCCCTCGCACTACTCCTGGAGCACAAACCACACTAGAGAGTACAAGTTGAAAAAAAATCATGCACAAACAAGCAAAAAAAACAATCTCCAACTTTTGGTACTCTTCTAATTTGTTGGTTAATGTGGTCAAATCTCCATACTAGCAAAGTATGGTGGATGCGATTGTAATTGTTGGTCCTAGATTCACAACTCCAACATATAAGGCTTTGCGGACATATTTGTTGAAGAACGTCGTACAAGATGTGAGTGATGTCCGTGCAAAACATCGCAAAAAATGGACACAATCAAGATGCACTATCATGTCAAATAGATGGACAGATAGAAAGAATCGCACGTTGATCAACTTCTGTGTCATGTGACATTGGCATAGTGTTTCTTAAGAGTGTTGATGCATCTAATTTAATAAAATCATTACTGAGACACTTTCATTTATTTGATGAGGTTGTGATTTAGGTGGACCACAAATGTAGTCCAATTCATTACTGATAATGCTACTTCTTGTGTGACCGCTAGGAGGCTTCTTATGGACAAATATGCAACTATATTTTGAACTCCATGGGTGGCAAATTGTCTTGATTTGATCTTGGAAGATAGGTAAAATTCTATGGGTGAAAAAGGTTTTGCAAAAAACCCGCACAATCACACAACGTTGTTTAGTATGAGGCGCACATTCACAGATGGAAAAGAACTTCTTCAACCGGAGGTGACAAAGTTTCCAACCCACTTTCTTACCTTGCAAACTCTTTCCCAACAATAAATGAATTTGAAACAAATCTTCATTTCAATTGAGGGGGTGAAATCTTCCTTTGTGAAACATATGGATGACAAAATAGTGAATGACTATGTTTTCTCACTTTTTTTAGAAGAGAGAGCAAATTGAGTTATTCGTTGAGCCTTTAATTCGAGTTTTGAGAATTGTCGATAGAAATAAATCCCCCATGCATTATTTGTATGAATCAATGGATAGGGTCAAAGAAGCTATTAGTGGTAGATTGGAGAATCACGAGGCCAAGTACATGCCATTATGGGAGATAGTTGATAGCAAATGGAATCGACAAATGCATTCTCCCCTCCATACAACATGATACTTTTTAAATCCAACATTGTTCTATAACGTCTCATTTTGAGACAATGCAAAGGCCACAGAGGGCCCATTTAAGTGCATGGAGAGAATGTTTCTTATTCAACAAGACTTTGAAAAAGCTATGGGAAAGTTGTCAATGTACAAGCAGGTAAGATGTTTTTTCTCTAATAAGGCAACCATCACAGGAAAAAAAACTTTTCAGCCAAATAGACAATTTTTCTACATACGTACGGTTAAAATGTTAAATTTTGACTTGATTGTGCATGTTACAATGTTGACAAAATTTATTTTTGCAACACAATGATGGGATTTCTTTGGCAAAGAAATCAAACATCTTCGAAAGGTGGCAATGTGTATTTTGAGCCAACTATGCAGGTCATACATCTGCGAGCATAATTGGAGTGTGTTCAAGCATATAAATGCAAAAAAACACAATCGACTCACTCAAGAATGGATGAATGATTTGGCATTTGTCCACCACAATCTTTGTCTAAAAATGGAGAAATTTCAAAGTTAATAAATGTTGCATTTCTAATTCTCAATTCATATGAAAAGTTGATTTATATTCTTGTAAAGTATTATTCGTCAAAGTCACTAACATGCACATTCTATTTTAAAAAGTTAGGTACCGTCGAAGAAAATCAGCTGATCGACCTTGAAAAGATCGTTCCAAATTCTAAATGGCTCAAAAATTATGTAGAGCCTCTTTTATAGGATTCTAACTTCGACGTCATGGATGATGTTGGGTTCAACGCTGAGGTCGTCTCTCAAATTAGGAGAGGCTTGAACTCTGGAGAGATGTTGAACTGTAGACTTGTTGATCCATAATCTCCCTGTTGCTATTGGCTCCCTCCCATTTTTTATTTCCTTGTAAACGACAATAGTATGCATTTTGAAATGCAAATGCAATGAAATTTGAGAGTAATGAAATAAATCAATTGACTAATTTTGATGACGTACAATCTCATTTATCTTCCTCTCATATATATTTGTCTCTTCTCTATGCAATTGTGATGCCTAATATGTATCTCTATGCAATGGAAATATATTTAAATTTTATAAAAAAACATTCTCTTTTTTCCACATTTTTTCGACGGTTTTAAGTTTTTCCCTTTTTTCCCCTATTACTCACAATTTTTTGAGAAACACTTGAACTTTTGAAAAAACGATCTTTTCCCCCAAATGATTTATGCTACTATGGTTGCAACAATAGGAGTGTGGTAAGTTGTACGAATGAAATGAGAGTTATGTTATAATTCTTTTTGTAACGTGATTGTTTAAGGGCGTATAGGAAGGAGGATTGGGTGGGTTGGTTTAGGCTTAAATAGGGTTTTTGTGTTTTTTTTAGACTTTGACTCATGGGAGCCAAAAAATGCTAGAATGTTCTCAGAAACGGACAATGCAAAGTTTAGGACATTTTCCAAATGAATCCTCTAAGGGTCAAAACCAGGATAATACCCTGAAACATTTAGGTACCAAAACAGGAGGGGTACAATGAGCTTCCTACAACATAGAATTTCACAAGGAATATAAATAATTCAAAGAAAAATGATGTTAATGGTTTTGATCAATGGGAAATAAACTACACCATGAAAATTGCCAAAAACTTTAAACTAAGTTTGTTGACATAGAAAATTGAACATCAAATATTATTCCCTAAAAGATAACTAAGGAACAAGCTACAATGGGCGTGTTGATGTATTTTGAAAACATACTTTAAAGGATAACTTTACTTCAAGACTCGAAGGTTCCTATATGTAAAACTAAAATATATCCGAAGAGTAGATAGAGAAATTCTTTTCCCACTAGGGTGCAGGCCCAAGTGCTTTCTTTCCTTGTCTGTTTAGGAAGAGATTTTCCTTGTAATACTAATGCTTAGCTGAGAAATGATCTAGATCCCAAGAGGTCCAAGGGACAACACTCTAAATGAGGATTTAGATGTTTTATATGCATATGTGGAAGAAAATATGAACAAGATTCATAATAGAGAAAATAATAGAACTGGAACAAAAAGTTTTAAACATCTTTGTATTATGTACATGGCACGCTCTCAAGGAAATGTATGGATGCTTATCTTCTACTATCTGCTTAATTGAAGCCTATTGTCTTCAACAAGACATAAATGGGTATGGTACATAGATGTATAATGGCTAGCAAGGCTAGGAATGAGGATTCCCATGATTAGAAAGAGGGTAATACTTGTTAAGGATGGAAGAAAGAATGAAGAGAAATGGAAGGTACACGGCACACTAACATACTCATGTGTGTCCATCTTTTATTGAGCATGAAGAAGTTACATATTCAGGTGAGTAAGATATACGTGAATAGCTAACATATATTAACTAATAGTTAATTAGTTAATGTTTAATATCTTTAATACCCTCCCTTAATGACTAAATCGGACACTACTCCAATCTATCCTGAAATTTTACAAACAAAATGAGAACAAGGGGTTTAGTCATTAGATTTGCAAATATCAATCTAAACTCTGTAGTCTTCTAAAATTTTGCTTTTGTCCAATGAATGAACTTTGGTTGAGATAAAAACCGAAAAAGATAGCTAACAACAAAACATAGATCCGGCCAAGTGGACGTAATATATATCAGGCTGCCCACCAATTCTCTGTAGAGTGATTCATCGACCAATGAGGAATCATCATTGGTTGATAACTTCAGCCCGACCTCCATGGTTTTGAATCTATTATCTTGAAAATGTTTATCAATTTTAATATACCGAGCTCCCATACAAAGACTTAATCAATCTACACACTAGATGATCACGACCAAGTACCCGAAAACTTTTAGGCAACACCATGTAGACCTCATCCAAATCTTTGTTCAGAGAAGCACTCATTTCATCTATATGAAATAATTCCAACCAAACTGAACTGCTATGGAGAGAGCAACCGAAATGTGACCATCTTTGTAGTGGGAGCAAAAGTCTCCTCATAATATTATCCCTCCTACTATGAAAAACCTTTCGCAACAAAATAACTTGTACTTCTCCAAAGTACCATTAGCTTTGCATTTGACTATGTACACCCATTTGCATCCAATGGGTTGTCTACCATGAGGTAAATCCATCAACTCCTACATGTGTTCTTAATCAAGGCGTCATGTTTAGCTTGCATCATAATCTTACATTTAGGTTTGCTTATTGCTTCAGAATATGGTTGAGGTTCAGGGACTACAAAAATATTAGATGCAAGAGCAAAATGAATATGCTCTGCTAGATTAACAACCTTGTTTTCAGTCCTCTAAGCCAGTGCCTTTGATTGAGGCATTTCATCCTCCCACACAATTCATCGTGCATTTCATTGAGACATCTCAACCTCTCACAAATCCTTTATAGTTGATTCTCCTTCCACAACTAGTGCATGTAAGTTGATTGTAGCAAGGTCAACAAGTCTATACAAGCCACCTTGCCCAATGCCTAGGTCTACTATTTTTTCATGTTTCACATAAGACACAGTACACTTCTTCCCAAAGAAATTCATATTAATGTTGGGATTTTCTATTGACTAATTAATAGACGAGACTTTTATATATGCTAGAAACATACCTAACATTATCAATATTCAACACTATGTGGATATCTCCTATCCCCTCTAATGCATGTGACTGCCCATCAACTAATGAAAATGAGAGAGAAAAATTTGTACTTGAAACAAATTTTGCATACTAGTCCTTACAACACATGAAATGTTAGATTGCATCGGAATCAATGAAACTACAATTGGTAGTACTAATGTTCAAGTATGATGCCATGAGGGCATACTCTTCCTCAATCCCATTCATCTTTAACTGTTGCCATATTTGTCTGACCTCTTTGTTGGGAAAGATCATAGTGTCGCTTCATGCAATCCTTTTGACATGCCTAACCTTATGACAATAATAGCACTTCACCTAGTATATGGAATATGATTCACCAGGAGTATGTTTCCACTGCCCCTTTGACTAAGCAAACAATGCACTTCATATTTTCCAACACTAGACTCATTTGTCTGTGCCTGCCTACATTCCTTCTACAGCAAATAGGAACTAACATAATCAAAGGTTAGAGTTTGGCTTTCTACCATAAAGTATAAAGCCTCCACAAATGATTCGTAAGAGGGTATCAAGCTATTCAAAACGAGAGCAACCAAGTCGTCATCATCCACCTTATTTTATATGGCAGCAAGTTGGCCTCGAAGATCTTTGATCCGAAAGATGTTTTGACAGGGACCCACCCTCATCCATCTTTATGGAAAACAACATATTCTTCACAGACCGGGCTCGAATTTTCTCTGAAGTTTAATGTTTGTCTTAAAGATTGGTCCAAAGATCACTTGCCACAGTGGCTTTATGGACCTCAGGTGTTAAATAATCTAAAACAGACAAATTTAACAACAAAAGAGCCTCCTTATGATTTTTGTCATAGTCGGCACAATTCTTAACAAGGGTTAATTCCTTCTTGAGAACAACCTGACTACAATTGTGAATATCTTATGACTCCAAACATTTTAATTCTGGCCAATAAATTTTTCCGCTTCCAGCAGAACTAAACTATGGATATTAGCCATTATTTTTTACCTTATAGTTTATCAAGAATAGTCACAATAATTTTATCCTTCTATAAATGACAACCCTATTAATTTAGAATATGTAAATTCTACAAATTGTGAATAATTTGTTTGCACAAATTGGAAATCACGATTTGACTATCCGAGCTGTTTTTCTCCTCCAATGCAATCTTCCTCTACCCTAGAACAATGATTGTGCTTGGGAATTATTCCTCCCAGCATGTGACTAAAAATCCTCCACTCGTGCCCTATCTAAAAAAAATCGAGATGCTTTTTTGATGATTTTCATGATGCTTTTCTAACGATTTTCCTGACTCTATTCTCACGATTTCCCCTGATTTTCATTTGTGCTTTATTAACTCATGATTTCTCTTGCAAAATTACGAAGTTGTCTTCTCTGGCTTCATGAAATGAGTCACAGTCTAATCCAAATCGCCTCTGCTTACGAAAAATCGTGATTGTATGAACTTTATCTTTTTTTCTGCAAAACGCGAATGACAATCACATCTGGTCCGTCGTCTTTGTTGTGCATGCCCTAATGTCACATAAACCTACATTGACTGGTTCATCATTACAATCTATCCTCCTAGTCGACGTCTTTCACAAAATCGTTTTGCTTCATCTTGTGGGTCTTCAAATGCCACAAATCTGATTTGCAAAATGTCACGAACCTAGGCCTTCACCTCTGTAGATGTCTTTACTGCAAATCATCACTGAACCATCGTTGTCTGCTCTTGGGTCAAATCGCGTGCCTCTTCTCACTTTTCCATTCGTACCCTTCTCCTAGGGCTTCCTTGAACTTGACTCGAACCTCTTCTTCTTTATTCGTACCCTTCTCCTCAAGCTTCCCCGGACGCCTACTGTGATACCAATGTTGATAAGGATGAAGGAAAGAATGAAGAGAAATGGAAGGCACAAAGGAATCTAGCATACTTGTGTGTGTCCATCTTTTATTAAGCATAAAGCAGTTACATATTCAAGGAAAAAAAGTTATACATGAATAGCTAACATACATTAACTAATAGTTAATTAGTTAAATGTGTAATATCTTAAATATTCCTAACTAATTTTTCTACTCTGGAATGTGAATAAATGACCATTTGAACGGTCGCTTGATATATCATTACACGAAAACAATTACAAAAGGGAACGGTTATGAAAAAAATTCATCTCCTGCAACGGATGACGGTTCGCCTTCTTTTAGGTGTGACAATTGGACTTCCAGATTTGCAATATGATGGTAGTTGTGCAGGCATGACGCACAATTTAAGAGTGATGTTCTACACATGGCGTGATGTAGCATGATATCTCCACATTGTCGTTGCATGTTCTGGATGTCCTGTGACATGGTGCAATGTGGTGCAAAGTCCCCACATGGCAGCTATGCAATCCTGGATGTTCTACGGCATGGCGTGATGTGGTGCAATATTATCCACATGGTCGTTGTGTAATCCTGTATGTTGTGTCATACCGCAACATCTCCACATGCGCAATCTTGGATGTTTTTCAACGTAGAGCGATGTCTCCACATGGCGGTTGCACAATCTTAAATGTTTTGTGGCATGGCATGATGTTATGCTATGTCTCCACATGGCAGTTGCGCAATTCCGAATGTTTTGTGGCATGGCGCTATCCAACCCATTTTTGATTGTGGTCAAAAAGACATTTATTTAAATAAATAACATTAATTAAACCTAATTTGATTAGTTTTGATGGATGATTATCTTATTTATGTCATGTTGATATTATTGTGGTGATTCTACTTGGAAGGGTTGAGTTTAAATCATATGATTAGAGATGGCAATGACAGCTAGCATTTATTATGTTACCTTGGTTTAGCATTAGTAATTATTTTATTATTCGTTTTATCAATTTACTTTGACTCAGACTAACTACTTGTCTTTTACTGAGGTGGATGCAAGACAAAGCCCCTCATTGTGGCAATGCCCAAAGGAAGAGTATCATCAAGGAGAGGCACTGCAAATCAGAGATGGGAATCTCAAGGAGAGATGAAAGGGAACCCCACACACCACGTTGGCTTTCTTCCAAGTGCTTTTTTTCATTGTCACATGCATGTCTTGTGCAATTGGGTTTGTTACTACGTATGTGTACTACTTATTGCTTCATAGGCACCTCTTGTATTTGATGTGCTTGCTTGCGACATATTTCTATTAGATGATGTTGTTCATGTCGGGTTGTGATGTGACATATATTGGTGGTCATTTTGGTCGTAAGTGATTTACCTTACTTTTGATCTTCTAGATGGTAATACTTTTGCATGGTTTACTTTGTGGGTTGTATTTGATGTGCTTTCTAGCGACATATTTCTATTATATGATGTTGTTCATGTTGGGTTGTGACGTGACTTAGTTTGGTGATCATTTTGGTTATAAGTGCTTTACCTTTCTTTTGATCTTCAACATGACAATATTTTTGCAAGATTTGATTTGTGAGGACCTTGGGATATCTTGGTTGTGATTGGGTTTATGCTTACCTTGTCAAAAATAAGTTTATGATCCATAGGACACCTTTAGACTCCTTGGCATATAGCTAGAGTGATGCAAATATACCTCTTGGATTACATGATGCCTTGCAAACCTTAATGGCAGACTTTAGCTTTGTTGTGACAAAGGTTAGTTGCGAATATTAAGCAATGAATATGACATATTATTCTTGATTAAACTTGACCTCAGACTTAACATGGTAAATGGTAAGTTTTAAAATAGCATGGTTGGGTTTTGTAAACCCTTACCCTAAGTTACATGGGTAGGTGAAATAACTTTTAAGTCATTTTGACCTATTTTCTCTATCACTCCTTAAGACTGCAAATGGAGGGAGTTGTGCTCAAGGATAATTAAGTTTTCTTACTATTTTGAAGAGTTTCCCTGGACACTAGAGGTTTTTGGAAACATCATTCACATTGTGGAAATGATAATGAGAAATGGCAGGTTGCTATTATTTTTATACTCGACTGCTACTCCCTATGGCAGTGACCATTGGCGAATTTTAAATGAACACACTACATTTCTAGGGCACAGGGTCTGGCAAGAGGTTTTTAGAGAGAAAAAAAAGTGGTGGGAATTTTGGTTTTCAAGGTGGGTAGAGTTAGGATAAAGGATTCCATTGTGTGGGGATCTTGTGCCAGGGCTTCAGGGTTGACTGTCGTGATTGGTTTGGGCATTTCCATCCATTCCATTCACACTTTCAGGGATGTCTCGAATTCTTCTAAACCTTCTCTCCCTTCTGGCTGTGAAAGAGATGCTGTTCTTATTTTTGATTTTCCTAGGTAAAGCCCAAATCAGGGTGCATAATTTTAGTATGTTAGCATGCTTTACTTTGCAAAAAGAATGTACCAAAAACTTTGGAAGGTGAATAGGGATCTGTAGAATGTGTTGTTATTAAGTTCCTTTAAAACCCAAATCTGGGCACTCACCTTGGACAATATATACTAGTGAGTGGCATGTTTTGATAAAGGTTTGCTTTGTGAGCTCGCTACATACCTGTAGGTGTAAAATAATGCTACTGCTGAGAAAAATTGTATTGGATATATGGTTTACAACAGACTTTTTAGATTCTGTGAATCCTTGGCTAGGACCCGACTATGTTGGTTTTTCTATGGTTGACCATGTAGTATGTATGCTTTCTTTATGATTGTGTTACTGGGTTGATGCATGTATTATCTTCATGACTGAATTTGGTCAAATCCTACTTAGTTGAACTACCCATGTATGTGTAACTAGGTCAAATGGACAACCTTCCCTAAAATTTTGTGGGTTTCTAAGAACAAACTGGGCAAGAAAGAGGCTTTGTCATACACTCAATGCATGCATGCACACATACATATAAGACCAAGGATGTGGTTAATCTTGTAAGGAACTGAGGGTGTGACCTTCCTTAAACTGAACATAAGTTAGTGTGTGTCTGTGTGTATATATATGTATATATGTGTGTATGTGTGCGCACTCGCGCCTTATTATCAATATCTATGCATTATATATATAGTGTTCCGTTGGGACGGCCCCCCATATCTGTTTGGGACATCTGGGGCAACTTGGGTATAATAGGGCAGGGGAGCAACGCCCCTCATCCCCCCCTTCAACCCAAGTATCGTAAGAGCATAGAATAATAGGGGACATCTCTGGCACGTCACCTGAACTTCAACAACGTTTCTGAGATGTCCTCAAAACCTGCAAAAAAATAAATGCATTGGGCACACTACAACATCCCCAGGGGATCGAGGAACCTCCCAACATCCGCAGCCCCTACTACCAAAATTTTGTTTAAAAACTAATCTAGGAAAAAAACATCAAAACACAAACCCCAACCCTAAAAGTGATATGAAAGTTTATAAGGAGGCTCTAGACTAGCATGGTGAATAACACTTGAGCAAAAAGAAGAGGAAAAGATAAGAAAGAGAATAGAAGCAAGTGCAAAAGGGTCTCTACACTACTACTTCTCTCATTCGACACTCTAACTTACAAGCATTTCCCATTTGACATTGCCATTTCTTTTTTTGTTGCATTGTACCATTTTGTTTGCAAATTGTCAAATTCATGCAAGAATTAAGGTTACATTTTTATTTTTTTTTCTAAACTTGCAAAGCCATTTATCCCTTGGGCCTTGTTTTTTCCTTCTCTCTTTTTAAAAATAAAAATTTGAAAATGTGTTATGGGCCATGGCATTGGCTTTTTTTTAAAGACACAAAATGAGTTATGGGCCATGGAAGTGAACTTTATTTATGGTTTTTTTTAAAATGCAAAATGGTTTATAGCTAAACTTACAGCATTGGCCATTTTCAACTTAATGGTTTTTATTTTTAATGCAAAATGGGTTATAAATTATACTTATGGCATTGGCTGCTTTTAAAATAATTTTTTTTTTAATATAAAATGGGTTTTGACATTGGCTGTTTTTATGTTTTTTTCTAAACGCAAAATAGTTTTTATTTTTAAATTTTACTTTTAAAAATAATATATAACTACTAAAATTAAAAATACAAAATGATTTTTTTTTATTTGTGAGTTTTGTTTATTAAAATATTTATGACATATGTCCATTGTCAATGGTAATATGAAGTATGACTACTAAAAATTCAAATAATTTATTGTTATTTTTTTTTTTAAATTACAGTCCCAAAATGAGTTCCACTTTTAATAGTGATTATAAGTTGATGAGCAAATGAATGAGATGTGTGGCAGTAGTGGCCCTAGTGTGAGTTCTTCATATGTTGCGCCTATCCAGGAAGTGGATGGCACTTGAACGTATGGACCAAAGAGAAGTAGGGCAGATCCTCTATCTGTCAGAGATTTCTTTGCATGTTGCTAGGTTTTTCAATCAAATGGAGATCCCTTACAAGATCAGGGTAAAAAACTTAGCTCTTGTTGTATAATTAAAGTTTACAACTCAGGGAGAAAGGGAAGCAGCAACACAAACAGGAAGTTCATTTGCGAGTGCTGAAAAGTCTATTTGCCCCTCTATGATGTTGGCCAAATGGGTCAGCGAACCATGCAACAAGAAGAAACCTTTACAACAATTTGCTCATATAGTTGTGATTCGTGAACCCAAAAAGTGGATTGGGGACTAAACTATGGAAGTGTAATGCTTGTTCGTTGACTTGGTTGGGCAGACTCACTAGGATCAATGCACACTTCCTGCACATTCCAAGACAAGGGATTGGCCTTTGTCATAAATTATCAATTGATGAGGGCAGAGATTATCATGGTTTATAATGGAGATATCATAGACAACATTCCAGCAATTTGTGGCACTGGCACCCCTTCTAGTTATCATAGGACTTCTAAGAGTTCTTTCTCTAATGTTGCAACAGGTTCAAACTTTGGGCTGGCTAGAGTGGAAGCTAAGGGGAAAAGGAAGCTCGTGAGTCCCAATCTAGTTGTAGACATGTTTGATACAAAGGCTAGGGAGTACGCTGACAATGCCATTGGAAAAAAATTATATTCCATAGGCATCCCATTTCATATTACTCGTGCTTCTTATTACAAGGAGGATATAGCTAAAGTAGTCAAAGCATGTGCTCGCTATATACCTCAGGAGACATCAAATTTAAGAGCTATTCCAAAATTAATTTATTGATGGAGGAGGTGAAGGCCATATGAATCTCTCATGGATGTAGCATTATCATAAATGGGTGTACAAATATTCGACACCGTCCACTCATCAATATCATTGTCTCATGGAAGGATGGATCTTACTTCTTGGGGGTGGGTGACTGTTCTAGAAAATGCAAGGAGGTAGAGTCTCAGATTCGTACTTTGAGAGATGCCATATAGGAGGTTGGCCATGCCAATGTCATACAGGTAGTTACATATGTTGCAGAGAAAAAAGTACGCTAGTGGAGGCTGCCAACAAGCATATCTTTTGGATTTTGTGTTGCTTGCATGCTATGAACAATGTACAAAAAGACATCAACATAATTGACAAGGTCAAAATGGTAGTGGTCGAGGCTAGGGAGGTGTAGATGTTCATTTGCAACCACCATACATCATTGGCACTTTTCTACACCTTTTTGAGGAAAGAATTTTTAAAGCCAGTGGAAACCAGCATTGCATCCTACTTTGTTTTTTTGGATAGGATGTTTGAGTTGCATAAGCCCTTACAACTTATGATCATGACATAGGTGTGGACTCAGTGTGGGAAGTCCAAGACACATTTTGAAGGCAGTGATGGTGAGACACATTTTGAAATATGCAAAATACATCACATCAATTATATCTCCAATTTTCAACGTCATCAAATATGGAGATTTTGATAGCCCCAACCTTAGAGAGAGATATGAGTGCATTAGCAGTATGCTTTGTCAAATGAAGACCATTACTACAGTAAATTCTGATACATTAGAAATAGATGAATCTACTCCTAGTCCTGCTTGGCAGTTACCTGAGTTAAAACCTTCTGATGTTTATGCTAATCTCCCTTCATTTAATTTGTTTGCTAGAACTAATATTAAAGTTGTAGAAAATGTCTTAAACCTACAAACGCAAGACCAAGATAAATACTTTCTTCAGATCTTGTCTGAGAAAGATATTCGTGCTTTAAAATCACAAAAGAAATATTCATTCTTGCATATAGGTGCTATTTCTTTAGGTTTTCAACCTCTGTTTCGTAAAGGTTTAAATACGAGTATGTTAGCCTGTCTTCTTGATAATCAACATCTATACTTTGCTGATTGCTTACAAGCTGCTGTTCAGACTGGTCTTTATGACGGTTCTGTCTTCACCACAGTCTATCCCAATTTCCCTGTTGCTATCCACCAGGAGAAAAACCTGAACCAAATCTTTAAGTTATTCATCCAGACCCATGGTATTCATATGCTTGCTGGCTCATGTCCGCTTGCTTTACATTACCAAGTCATGTATCGTCTGACTAATACCCTTTACCCTGCTATGAAACACTCACCTGCGCCTGGCAAAAGCGTGGTGACAAAAGGTACATCACAAAGTCAGATTATGGCTTCTGAAGCTATCTCATGGTCTGAGTTAAAGTTTCCTCGTAAATGGATTGTGGATACAGAATTTATCCAGCCTGCTCGTCAGTCCTTACAAAGAGCTACCTCTGTGAAAGACTACCCAGATAAATCTGTTATCAGATTTGATGTTGCTAAAAAGCCTTCCTCAAGTTCAACTCTGTCATTTCCATCTCAATGTCTTCATCCTCAAAAGATCCATGACCCTCAGATAGATTCATTCTATTGTCCTGATTGCAAAAACATTCTCAAAAAGCCTAGCCATGCTGTTATCAATATGGTTAGCTCTAGAAGCAAGAGAGACATAGAATTGCAGAAATTATTTGAGAAAAATAAACAGTTGTCTTATAAGAAGAATCTGCATATGGAAAGCACATCACAGACTCCTGCGAGTTCTGATGATGGTGGTCATGTCTGGAAGACACCACAAGGAGATGAATCCTATAATGAGATGGTATTCCCCAAAGCTTCTGACTTCAATCAATACTCACCAAATGGTAAAAACATATCTCAGATGTATTATTTGAGAACTGCAGATCAACCTACTGAAGTTAGATTGATGAATTGGAATAATTTGGCCACAAAGTGTATCAATAATAGAGTATCTAGTATTCAAGATAGTCTTGACCAGATTTCTAAAATGTTGAAGAGTATTGAGTTATATCAAAAAGGGGATATAGCTAAAGCTTTAAAAACAATGGATATTAATACTGGGGTTCATTCAGCTCACATCCAGCAGAAAGTTGAGAAAGAAATTCAAAAAGTAATTCAGAAAGAAGAAGACATTAGTAGTAAAATAGATACAGTTATTACTGGTCATCAAGATATAGCTCATAGTCAGGAAGAATTAAAATCTGAAGTGTCTGATGTAGAAACTAAAGTAGATACTGTAATTTCTAGTATTGACTCCTTGAATAGAGAAGTTTCTTCTCAGCAGCAACAGCTTGAGTTGCTTCCTACACAGTCTGTCCAGCCTACAGAGATTCAACCTTTGAGCTTGGATATAACTGAAGCTGGTATCCTTGAATGGGATACAGTAGCAAAAATAGAAAAGGAAGAAATTTATAAGCCTATTGTACCTCCTTTAACAATGAAAGCTCCTCAGTTAGAAATTGATAAAGCTTTCAGAATAGGCATGGTAAAAATGAGTGAACCAGAAAAGTTCAGTTATTTCTCTGAAGGAGAATCCTCTAAACAGCGTTTAGATGGTAATATAAGAACTCTGGGATTACAACCTTTCTTTTGGCAATTTAATTGTGAACCACCTGCTGAAAGGAAAAAGATGTGTCATGCTATGCTCTCATGGGTTAGTGTGCAAATGTATGGCTTGAAGAAAGATGCAAAATTTGTAGCACAACAGATTATTAATGGATTCATTGGTAATATAAAGGAATGGTGGGATGCTGGTCATAATATGTATAAGGATGCAATAGTGAACCATGCAGAGCCTGTTCCATGCTTATGTCAAGCTATCTACAATGAATTTGTTGGTGCTATAGATGATGAAAGAGAAGCCAACAGATCCAAATTTCTCAGAGCCCAATGTTGTGATATGTCTAGAATAGAAGAGTATATGTGTAAAATGGAAAATTTGTTATATGGAGCTGGTGAAATGTTTAACCCAGCATATAAGGTTAGATATATTGAATCATTCCCCAAATATTTTGCAGAAAAATATAAAAATGCTATGGGTGAACAGTTTTCAAATATGTCTTTTGGTAGGATAAACCAGTACATCAGAAAGACTAATCAAAAGCTGTGTGAGGAGCGTAAAGCTCATAAAGAAACAATGCAATTTCATAAACAGCTTGGGATTAAGTTCTGTAATTCTCTAGAAGATATGGTTGTTCTGGAAGTCCTCGACAGTATAGAAAACAGAGATATAAGCAAAAGAATAAACAGAAATCTGCTTGTCAGTGTTCAATGAAACCTGCTAAATGGTCGCCCAAGAAATCCAGATACAAAAATAGAAAATTCTTTCAGAAGAAAGTATTCAGGAAAAAGAAACACGGGTTTCAGAAAGCCCCTGTTAAGTGTTTCCTTTGTCAAGGAAATCACTATGCCAGTAAATGTCCTCAAAGAAAGGATAATTCTAAAAAAGTTAATTTCATTCAAAGCCATGAAATTAATGAAGATGAATATGTTTTAATACCTGCTAATGATGCTCAGTATGAGTCTGATTTTGAGTATACTGATGAAGAATTAGATGAGAATATAATTAATATGAATAATGAAGAAGTTGATTCTGAGTCAGAATTTTCATCAGACTATGAATCAGAGATTGGTTTTTAGATACATATGAATAGTATGCAATATGCTTCAAACCAGTTTTCTGATAGTTTAAGTCTTTCTCAGCAGTTAACACAATTAAAAAATAGATATGATAGTCTGCCTGCATATATGATGTCAGAGAAGATGTTTCTTCAGTCCCAGATTCAGGACACTGAAAGGAAATATTTATAGCAATTAGAATATATGCAGAATCAAAAGAATTTTTTGTCTTCACAGTTTGCTCAGCAAAATCTTGATAAAGGAAAAGAAATTGCTAATCCTTCTTTTGCAGATCTCCATAGAAAGGAATGGAGAACAAAGCGTATTAAGACGCTCCAGCTTTTCTTGAAAAGAGCTCAAACAGAATTGGAAACTCTGTTGAGAGAAGAAGCTGAAGAAGAAGATGAAGAGCAAAAGTTTGAAGAAGAAATGTGTAAAGTTGTTGATGCTGTTGAAGCAGAGTATGTTGCCTCTCGCATGACAGTGGATAATAATATACATCAAGTTTCTGTTCATGAAACTAATAATCCTGTCTGTGAGGTAAGTATTAAATGGAAAGGATTTCAAGCTTATGCTTTAGATGTAATGCTTGATACTGGTGCCGATGCTTCACTTGCTAGATTTCATGCAATTCCTAGTGATAAATGGGTTCCTGATTTTGTGAGATTGACCTTCAATACTAAAACAGTTATATCAGAGTATTCAGCTCATGTTCCTGTTTTGTTAGGAAATACAGTATTTCAGTTCAAGGTCATTCACCATGAAATCTCATTATTTGATATGATTTTTGGTGCTGATAATTTATCTTGCTTCTATCCTATCACCATTAATAAGCATGAAGTGTTGTTAGCAGAGAAGTATTCGCTTTATAAGCATAGATATGAATGCAAAATTCCTTTGAAATCCAAGGTACAGAAGAATGTGAACAATGATTGGATCATTAAACAGATTAGTTGTTGTAAAGCTGACATAGATCCCGTGCTTACAAAGATTATCAGAGATTGTTGTTCTGACAACCCTCTTGCATTTCAGCACAGGAAAACTCATGTCTGTAATATAGACTTGCAGTTAATCACAGATAAGAATGGGAAAACAGTTGAACCAAGATTCAAAGCTCACCATTCAGGGATGTCTACTTCACTGCGTCAAGAATGTTATGAAGAAATTAAGCAGTTAAAGGAACAAGGTTTAATCAGAGATTCACATAGTCCATGTGGGTGTGAAGCCTTCTATGTGAATAAGAGAAGTGAGCAAGTTAGGGGAAAGAAAAGATTGGTAATCAATTATATTCCTCTTAATAAGCATGTTGTTCCAGTTCAACATCCAATTCCCTCTAAGGATGAAATCTTGCAGAGATTAACTGGTAGTAAAGTATATAGTAAGTTTGATTTAAAGTCTGATTTTTGGCAGATACAGTTAGCAGAAAAAGATAAGTTTAAAACTGCATTCATTACTCCTTTTGGGCAGTATGAATGGAACGTTCTTCCATTTGGTCTGAAGACTGCTCCTAGTATTTTTCAGAGAATGATGAATGAGATTTTTTTTGCTTACAGTCAGTTTATTATAGTTTATATAGATGATATTTTGGTATTCAGTAAATCTCCTAAAGATCATTTAAAGCATCTCCAACAGTTTTATCAGATAGTTTATGATAATGGTTTGGTTCTCTCAGAAAAGAAAATGGTTGTGTTTAAAGATGAAATTGATTTTCTTGGAATCACCATTAGATCAGGAAGTGTCAGTGTACAGCCGCATGTGTTGCAGAGCATACAGAATTTTTCTGATGAAATTCTTGATAAAACTATGTTACAGAGATTTTTAAGATGTGTAAATTATATTGCTGGTCAATATTTCAATGTTGCTCGGGATAGGATATTGCTTAATAAAAGATTGTCTAAAAAGCCTCCAGCTTGGTCAGAAGAAATGACTGCTGTAGTTAAAAGGATAAAACAGAAATGTGCTAATTTGCCTGCTTTACAATTGCCTGGTAATAGACAGAAAATTATTGAAACAGATGCCTCTTATCAGTATTGGGGTGTTGTCTTAAAAGAAAAGCTAACTGATGGAAGTGAAAAACCCTGCAGGTATGCTTCTGGTTCTTTTCAGAAGGCACAGTTGAATTATCATTCAACTCATAAAGAAATTCTAGCTGTGATAAAAGCTATCCAAGCTTTTATGTTTTTCATCAGGTCAGAACATTTCATTATTCGTTCTGATTTAAAGAATTTTATGAGTATTCTAAATTCAGCTGACAATTTGAAAAAGGGTTCTGTCAGTAGATTAATCAGGTGGGCAACATATCTATCAGATTTTGATTTCACAGTTGAGCACATTCCAGGTGTTAAGAATTCTCTAGCTGATTATCTTACAAGAGAATTTCAGTCAAAGAATATCATGACGGTTACAGAAATTCGGGATGAATTTCACAGTCATCTATGGCGCTCAAGGCCATTAGTTCAAACTCAGCTACAGAATGAAATAAGAAAATTAAAAGTTGAATCATATGAAGCTGCAGAGAAGTTGAATAGTCATAATGTAGCCTAGACCACACATTATGCAGAGATTGAAGGACAGAATAGTGTTCATGTTACACTATTAAACAGGCCTGGAAATAATCCTGATTTTATGGATCCAAATGTCAATATGTTAAAACAAATGGTTTACAGGATGGGCACTACCTTTACTTTCAAATGGTCTACATTTTGGCCTAAGTTTAATCCTAGTCAAGAAAATTATTGGGAATCTGGAGACATGCCAGATTATATGTTTCAATTTCTTGATTATATTATGCCAAGGAATGCATGCACTGAATCTTTTGTTAATGTTGCTCCTAACATGTTACGCAACATCTTTCTTGCTCTAAGAATTCCTTTCAGGGTGCAGTTTGAACTATTTTTAGTTCAAAACCATCAGTACAATGCTCATGCTGTGATACAACCGGGATTACCAGTGGCTTCTCTGTGGAGACGCATGACTGTCATTCATGAAGCTATATTTCCAGAAACGCCTGATGGACGTCTTTGTCGAATCCCTTCAACTCTATTCATGGACCATACTGCTAGTGACACTAATGATGATAGTGGAGATACGGAGGACAACTCACCATATTCTCCAGCTGGGTCACATGAATTCATTGATGATGACTAATTACGGGGTCTGTCCGTAATAGTGAGTGGAGAGCACTATAACTCTCTTTAGCATCTTTGTGGACCTCACCACTTGTTAAAGGCGGTATTCTGTCGGCCGTGTCGATAGATTTTTATTTGCTTTTTGTTTGGCAGTGCGCAGTGGGCCCATAACCCACAGGTTTATCGCATCTTTTGTTTGCTTTTGTTGTGTGCCGTTGATCTTGTCGGCTTGTGATATCCGTCGATCTTCTCCTCATTTTCCTATATAAGGGAGAGTTCGATGAGTTATTAGACAGATCATTGCGGAGCAAGAAGTGGTCTATAGCTTAAGTCTGTAAGTCTTCTTTTCTAGCTTTGATAAAGCTTGTATTCTCTTCTGTTATAAGGTTTGCTATATGTTTATAATAAGAAAGTGCGAAGTGGTTGATGAGATCCTGTATTCTGGTATCAAAGCCATGTGTGAAATCTTAACCCATGTGTGGAATCTTAAGCCAAGTGTTATGTTTTAAATACTCTATTTCTTTGTAGCTCATTTACTTTGATACAATAGCTTGCTTGAGTTCTGTATTGGTTAGACTTTGGTTGTTTCTACTACTGTGATCTGGTATCGCGTTCAATTCAGCATTGAAGATAGGGAAGTGGCGTGGTCCCGTTTAAGCCGAAGGATAGGCGTGTTGTGGATCCGATTTAAGTACCGAAAATAGGCGGAAGCTCTGGATCACTCAGTAGAAGCTCAACCTAGTATGTCTGATACTTGCACTCTTGATGAGTTCTCTGTGTCTACAGTAAACTCTGATACATTAGAAATAGATGAATCTACTCCTAGTCCTGCTTGGCAGTTACCTGAGTTAAAACCTTCTGATGTTTATGCTAATCTCCCTTCATTTAATTTGTTTGCTAGAACTAATATTAAAGTTGTAGAAAATGTCTTAAACCTACAAACTCAAGACCAAGATAAATACTTTCTTCAGATCTTGTCTGAGAAAGATATTCGTGCTTTAAAATCACAAAAGAAATATTCATTCTTGCATATAGGTGCTATTTCTTTAGGTTTTCAACCTCTGTTTCGTAAAGGTTTAAATGCGAGTATGTTAGCCTGTCTTCTTGATAATCGACATCTATACTTTGCTGATTGCTTACAAGCTGCTGTTCAGACTGGTCTTCACGACAGTTCTGTCTTCACCACAGTCTATCCCAATTTCCCTGTTGCTATCCACCAGGAGAAAAACCTGAACCAAATCTTTAAGTTATTCATCCAAACCCATGGTATTCATATGCTTGCTGGCTCATGTCCGCTTGCTTTACATTACCAAGTCATGTATCGTCTGACTAATACCCTTTACCCTGCTATGAGGGGCCCCACCTTAGAGTTCTACAATCAACATTATCAACCCCATCATTTAGCAAAGGTGGGAGACACTAAACGCCCCCTTACATATGACCACATATGCACTTAATCCAAAATGGTATGTGAAGAGGCCTCACAGAGTTGTCCCCTTGGATGACGAGGAGGTGAAGAACTTCTTGAAGGCCCTAAAAATAATGTATACTGCAAATAAAGCCTCACAAGTGAAATTTGAGTGGTTCAAATAAACTAAGCTTGATGGTTACAAGACGTCAACCAGGATAGATAGGCTCGCATTGGAAAAAGGCAAGCCAGTGAGCTAGCAGCCATTGTATGGGCCTCTAGGAATGTTGCAAACACTAGCCATTCACCTCCTTAAGTTTCTAGTTTCTTTGTTGCTAAGAGGAATTGGTCGACATATGGTTGGTTCCACTCTTTTAAGAGGAACAAACTTACCTCTAAGAGAGCGTAGAATCATGTTGTTGTACACAGTGCCTTGCATTTCATGGATCACAAGACACGTGAGTACAACAAGAGCACAACATTATAGTGGGATGTAGATCCTGAAGAGCCAAGACAAGTTGATAAGGAGCAGGATGTGTTGCAAGGATTGGTTGGGATCCCCTTATAAGATGAAGATGAGGACAACAGTTCCAGCAAGGAGGAGCGATTTGTGAGTATTCATTCAAATGATGACTCTAATTATTGAGTAGCGGATTCAGTGTTTTTTATTTTTTTGTTTTGGCCCTTGGGCATTAGCATGTTGATTTATTTACTATTAATCATAATGATTAATGTATTAATGATCATATACTCTTTAAGTCTTTGATTCTTCTCATTGTCTTGACTCTCAACTCTAAGTTAGCATGTTATTTTTTAATGTTGATGTATCTCTATCATTTAGAATTTCAGATTAATGATTAATGATTTTCATAATTCATTCAATCATAATGGTTTACCGTTTTATTATTTGAATTTCATGGTTCAATGGATCTTAGTTTCTTTTAAGCTTTTTTAAGTTTATTTGTATATTTTTAATATTTATTTATTATTTTAACAGCCATCCCCCCGCAGCCCAAATTGGTAAATTTTTTTGCCATCCCAGAAACCCCATCCTGCTGTCCCAGAGTCTTAGGTAAACTTTGTATATGAATGAAGGAGACTATATGTCTCAGCCATGTATTTAATGCAAATATGATTGTATATGTCGATTTGGAGGGTGGTTTTCAACTATGTAGACTTTGAATAGAACCTAAACATAAGCATTGTATAAGACTCTTTTAATGAACCTTTATGGCAGTAGTCATTGGAAATTATCTTGCTAGGCTGCCAGGGGGAATGCCTTTCAGGGTAGGACTGTGTTCTTGAGATGTTTGACTGAACTATGGGACAAGGTGAGCTTCCTTAGGTGCATTATGATGGACAAATCTATGTGAAGCATACCCTCAATTGGTTTGCTTGACTGAGTTCGTTGGAAGGGGTGAGTGGGATCACCCACGGAGAGGTGAACTCTCCATGGATGACATTACACATCCAATCCTGCCTTACTGAAAACTTATGCTTTGATAACCAGGGACTAAGATACCTTTGACTGCTCATTTGACAGTAAAAACGCTTTGGTTAATATACAATGAGGGGCTGTAATGTATCCTTGACTACTCATACACCTGCAACATGATGCTATAAATATAAAGGAACATACTAGAATACCTAGGACTGTATCATCTTTAGAAACCCTGTAGACCCTGTAAAGAAGCTTGTACTCTTACAAATAAGATGATGTATGTATGAATTTGTCTATTACGACTGTGGTTTCATGGAGTATCACTCTCTTGAGGATGTACTGGGGTTTTCTTGCAGTACTTAGGCCCAAATGGAAACGAGACGGGCATGTTGGTGAAGACTATGGGTTCCCATTGGCTTCTCCAACATTTCCATATCACTTCCATGTGTATGACATTAATTATATGCTTGAAGTTGGTTGTGATATGGGAATTTGGGTTGGGATGCTCTTAGCACATGCCATGGCTAAGCATAGACTTGACTTGGATCTTGTGGTTGAGATAGTTTTCAATCTTGTTGTTATGTTTGATCAAAATGTGGTTTCTCATTACTGATTTATTGGCCATTATAATCATTAACTTGGTCTGATTGGTATGGATTGTGAGCAAAAATTGCTACTAGTTTTACCCTGAAACGAAATGAGATTAGTTATACCAGTATTGTTGTATCCAGTTAGAAAAGTATGAACTAAAGGTAACATGGTTGTGCATGACAGACAAAAAGGACTTACAACCACTGAGGTCTGTAAGTATTTTCTAAAACCCTTTTATTATAGGGTTGACTGGCATGGGTTTTGTGGCTATCATCTTATAAGTCTTTGGCCAAAGCATGATTGTCGTAATCATTAGCCCTGTTCATCATATTGTTTGGTTCATAGTGTTTGTCATGGATTGTCTCTAGATGGTGATGATAGCTTGTATTGTATTGTCTAGTTCTACTTTTCTTGACTGCATTTATGATGATGGTTCTCTAATTCTATAATTCTCTAATGATGACAAATATTGTTTGGTTTATCAATACTTGTTTAGCACATGGTTCTCTAATTCTCTCACCACTTGGCCTCTCTTATCTATCGCCCTCATTGAAGGGTAGGGCCACTCCCATTCAAGAGGTGTGCGGAGAAGCCATAAGGCTCTGTGGTCGAAGGCAAAGCACCTCAATGATTCTCACCCTCTCCTAATCTTCATATTTTGGTGCTACATTAATATAGTTGTACATAAAGAGAAACCCTTGTTGGGTTATAGAAATAAATGCATGCTTGTATAAGTTTAAATAAAGAAATGAACTTAAATTACTATATGTTGTTAAAGCTTCGATGTTTGGTGATTTCATGACATTGAGTACATAATGTTTGGTTATTACATTAAATTTAGAATAATGATGAACTCTAACAACATTAAGCCCACTTTTGATTCAACTCGTGTTGTTTTTATTTTTGTTGTGTTGGTAGGACCCAAGGAATCGACATGGTAGGTCGATTCCCAAACTCTATCGAAGGTCCCAAAACTTGTGCTCCAAAAAATAACTTGGGCACATTTCTCTATGTTTGATTAAGGGGTCGTTATGGGCGCAAAATCTCCACATGGTGGTTGCATTGAACGTTGTAGTGATGCACAGGGCACATGAGCATGCATGATGTTGTGCAGCAATGCACAATGTTCCTTACAGCTTGGCCTCTACTCAGGGTGTTCCAATAGAGTTGAGCGATGCTTAGGAAAGCATCAATATGCTAGGATGATGGTGTGAAGGTTGGTGTGAATATCAGCACAGGTAGAAGTCCTCGATGTCGTGTACTACCTCAAGGTGTGCCAATCAAGTGGAACATCAAGTGAAGATCACCAAATGTGATGGTGTGAGTTGGTGCACTACTTCATGAAAGTTGTGCAGAGTGTCCAAATGATGACAATATACTACTAATAGAAGATAGTCATGAGAGACCCCTCCTATGCTCACATCATTCGTCACCCCTTAAAAAGCAAAGGTCCCCATCGCTGTTAATTTTGAGTTCCAAGGCAATAAAGTAATTCCATAGTACGTGAAAATAGATTGTGAATGAAGTATATCAAAGTCAAATGGAAGTAACCATGTTCTGATACCAATGATCCAAATCCCTAGTGTTCCAGGGGACAACACTCTAAATGAAGACTTAGATGAGTTACATACATATGTGGAAGCAATATGAATAAGATTCAAAATAGAGAAAACAATAGAACTGGAACCAAAAGAAATATTATTTTGTGTATTATGTACATAACAACGTGCTTAACAAACTCCATTTTTGCTCACATCCAAAATCACTACAAGGTTGGGATAAAATTTAGATGACTAACTTTTGAATTTTTTGGGGTAGTTCCACCCCTAAATTCCCACCAAAAAATTGCTAAAAAGATATTCAAAAGTTTGTAAGAAATTAATAATTGCAAATTTGTAACTTGTAAGATATAAGTAGAGACTTAATCTCGTTTGATCATGCGTAAAATGTTTCTTAGGGGAGGCGGGAAGATATTATATTGATTGCTTCAATATTAGTTAATATGTTTGAACGCGTCACTACACACACAACGTCATTTTAGCAGTGCCTTTAGCGTCTGCTCTTGTCGTTTCCCTTAAAAAACCTTGTATGAGCTTCATTTGTGTGAACTTTTACCCTAACCATTCCCCGCATTTGCCATGCGGGGCAAACGTGAAAAGTTTGGCTATGGCTACTCTCCTTGGCTCACGCGAAAACAGAACTGATAAATTGATGGATATGAGGGACTCCTCCAAACCCTCCTTTGTAACTATTGTTCGAGGAGATTCCAGAATCCATAAACCAGGAAGAAATTTTCAAAAATGACCACTGAGAATGCCGACGATAGATCCAAGAAAAACAGAAAATGGATGTATGAGAGCAGCTGATGAAACACCAGTAGTGAGACTTCAATGATCTAACGTGCAAGGTGAAATAGATGTTTTAGAGAATAGGGGACTGCTTATTCAGTTTCTAGGTTTTCATCCTACCTTGGCAGCTTTGAAAGAATGGACGAGGAAATTCTTGCACACCAAAGGTGGGTTCTCAATTTCTGTTTAGCCTAATGGGTATTTTCTAATTTTCTTTGCATCGACAAAACATAGAGAATATATTTTTCAGTGTGGGCCATGGTCTTTTGGTCAAGCAGGACTATTTATGAAACCCTGGCACCCCAGGTTCAAGGCGAAGGAAGAACTTCCTTTTGTTGTCCCAATCTAAGTCCAGTTGTTTGGACTCCCTGCTGAATATTGGAATAACAATGTTTTCATGGCAATCAATAACACACTAGGTACTTTCATGATGACGGTTGATTCAACATTACAGCTTGGGCAAATGATTTATGCCCACATATGTGTTTTGCTAGATCTTAATAAACCATTGCCAACAAAATTTTCTCTGGCAGTCGAGGATGATCATTGGGACCAGGTGGTGGATTATGAGAATATACCGTTTAGATGTCATATCTGCCATGAATTTGGTCATTTACTTAGAGTGCCCACTTAAAGTCACAGAGCCTCCAATGGAACAACAGCCTCAGGAGGATTATGTCACACCAAAGAAAAAGAAAACAGCAAGGAAAAATGTCTAGGAGAATCAAAATGTCAGGAATACTAACAGATTTGCTAGCCTTCGGCCGAATAATGAGGATAAAGAAATCGATGATCTTATAGGAACTCAGATTCCAAAGACACAAAAGGAGGAACCACCTAATCAGCTTACAGTGTATCAAGCACCACAAAAGCAGGAGGAAACTAAGGCTGCAATGAAAAGCTATCATCGAAAAATAAAGTTTCAAGAATAATTTGAAAATCTGAATCAGCAGGTTTTAGAGGATGAAAAAAGGGAACCACCATTGTTATTAATGTCTAATCATATAAAGGAGCAGCAATCAGATCAGCCCTTAGGAATAGCTCAGAAAACAAGTAAAAAACTGAAAATGGATACCAACAATAAGGTTGGTCACAGGTCAAATCAAAACCATCTTCAGAAAGGAGGCCAGAAATTAAGTCAAGCGGGGACAGTAAAGAACTTGTCCCAATTATTCAATCAACCCTCACAATGATGGTGATTACATGGAATATAAGAGGGTTGAAAGGCAGCCCTTCTAAAATAATGGAAATAAAAAGAATAATTCAAACTCATCATCCTCTTACGGTATTTCTCCAAGAAACTAAATCCTCGATAGAGCTTACAACGGTCATAGCGGAAAGAATAAGGCCCAAGGCCCAGAATTTACCTCTTGGTTCTCAAGGAGCATCCGAAGAAGTTCTGAGTATCTGGGACCTAAATCTCATTACTATGCTAAGTTCTTGTAGTAATAGAGGTGTTTTATTGATGCATGTGTACTCTAAGGTGGATGCCCAGCAATTTGTTCTCATAAATATCTACACTCCCACTATACTGGAAGAAAAGATGGCTCAATGGAAGTATATAGAGGCTTTGATATATTCTTATCCCAATGTCCCAGTTATCCTTGGAGGAGATTTCAATACCATTCTTAACTTACAGGAAAAACATGGAGGAATCTTACAGCTGTATACCAACTCAGTCAATATGGCTAGATTATTATAGTCTCTACAGTTGGTAGATGTTCCGACTGATAATGGGATAATGACATGGTCTAATAGAAGGCAGGGATCAGACTGTATCCTGGAATGCCTGGACAGATTTTTAATATCTGAAGATTGGTGGCAGAAGGAATATATTCCTAAATATTGCATTCTAAACCACCCTGGATCTGACCATTGGCCAGTATGTTTGGAGATCGGCAAATCTGCTCCTTGTCATGCACCTTTCAGATTTCAATTGATGTGGATTCGGCATGAAACTACTGGTCAACTCATAAAACAGTGGCAATTAAAAGGAAAGCCCAAGCATGGGACACAAATGTTTTCCTTTGCCAAACGTTTACAATCTCAGAAAGTTAAATTAAAAAAAATGAAATTGGAGGGAGTTTAGAGACATTAGGGAAAAAACGAAACAAATACTAGAGAAGTTAGAACTTCTGGATGTACTGATGATATTTTGAGATAGGAGCTTCATCTGAAAAGCAACCTACATGAGTGGGAGATGAGAGAATAAATAATGTGGGAGCAAAAATATAGAGTACAATGGTTAAAAGAAGGTGATAAAAATTCTGCCTGCTTTCATAAATCATTGTGATTGGGCAAGCTCATAATCACATAGGTTCTCTTGCTAAGGATGATGGGACGAAAGAGCATTCCTTTAAAGGCATGCAACAAATTTCAAAACAATTTTTCCAACAACTTTTCACTCCTCAATCTCTAGATAGATCAGATCAACAAACAATGCTACAGAATGTACCACACCTTATCACGCATCAAGATAATGAGAAACTTACTAATCTAGTCACGAACAAGGAATTGCAGCAAGTGGTGTTTGGAATGAAAAAAGGCAAAACTCCGAGACCAAATAGTTTCCCATCGAATTCTATCAAACATTTTGAAACATTATCAAGGAAGATCTTCTCAAGGTGGTGGAAGAGGCAAGGACAGCAAAAACTACACTGAAGGAAATCAATAAGACCTTTATAGCTCTTATTCCTAAAGCTGGAGAAGTGGAAGATATTTCAGGGTTTAGACCTATAGCTTTATGTAATGTTCTTTACAAAATAATCACTAAAGTCATGGCAGAAAGGTTGAAACCTATTCTTGGTAAGATTATATCTCCTGAACAAGGAGGATTTGTTCCTGGACATCAATTTCATGATGAAACTGCTTTGGTCCAGGAAGCGTTACATTTTATGGATATTTAAAAATCTCCTTCAATGTTTATCAGGCTTGATTCATACAAAGCTTATAATTGAGTTGACTGGGATTTTCTATGCCAAGTTTTGGATCAGTTTAATTTCTACACATAATGGATTGATTGGGTAAGAGCATGTTTATCTTCAGTCTCTTTTTTTGTTTTGGTTAATGGAACTCCTTCACAACTTTTCTTGCATTCAAGAGGAATACGCCAAGCAGATCCTTTATCCCCTTTTTTATTTATTATTTTGACAGAATGTCTAGAAAAATTAATATCTACAGCCTCTAAACACCATAAGATCAAACGAATAAAATTGGGGTAAGGAGTTCATCCTCTCACTCATTTACAGTTTGTGGATGACTCGATGCTTCTAAGGAAAGCCGCTTGCTTGGAAGCTCAATCGCTGCAAAAACTTCTTATGATATTTGCTAAGGCAACAAGTCAGGGGATTAATCATGATAAGTCTAGTATAATATTCTTTCATTGTTCTAGCAGATGGGAAGATCATATTCTTAATATTCTTCATTTCAAACGTGGATCTCTGCCACTCAAATATTTGGGGGTGCCTATTGCACTCAAATAGATCAGAGACTGGCAGCGGATTATAAATAAAGCTGCACTGAAACTGCAGAAATGGACTAACAAATGGCTTTCTAAACGAGGAAGAATGGTATTGGTTAAAGTTCTTCAAGCCCTGCATATCTATGTATCCTCTATTTTGAATCCTCCATGGAAGATTATGAAGCAATTGGATTCTCTCTGCCAAAAGTTCTTATGGAGTGGCCTATAGCAAAAAAGAAAGTGGTCTTTAGTTAAGTGGGAAAATCTTTGTCTATCAAAGCAAGATGGAGGATTGGGATTTCATTCCTCTTCTAAACATCATAAAGCTTTAACAGCTAAACTATATTGGAGATTGATAAAGAATACAGCTGATCTATGGGCTGTAAATATCAAAGGCAAATATGCAGAAACAATCCCCCGAAGAGACTTATTCAGTTACCCCTTCCCCCTAAGGGATCTCCAATGGATTGATGTGTGGGATGGACACCCATCAATCATTATTCAGTACCCAAAGCTACAACTTGTAATGAAAGCAATGCATGAAAAGGCATGGATTAAGGTGGATCATTATTGTAGAGACACTAATCATTTTTGGGAAATAAGAAAGCATTGGAGATCCACTCTTGAATGGCCAGATCAAATTTAAGTGGAACAACCATCTCAGATTAATACTCTTCTTTTGGCATGTCCTCTTTCAATATCCTCAAACCCGGATGAATTGGCATGGGGGAAAAACACTACAGGAGATTATACGGTTTCTGCAGGGTATGATTCCCTAAATACAAGTACTTCTCATCCGCTTAAGGATATATTTAGTAACCTTTGGCAGCCAGCATTATGGCCCAAGGTGAGTTTTTTTGTGTCGTTGGTTTTAAAAAGAAGAGTTTTAACTAGGGATACTCTGATGAGACGTGGTTTTTATGGTCGAGGATGAGGAAACGCTCTCTCATTTATTTCTCCATTGCTCATTGGTGGTCCACTTATGGAAACTATCATCCCATTTGTTGACTCTTCAATGGAGAAATATTGAGTCACTAGAGCAGTTGATTAGAGATTGGCAGAAACATTTACCCAAGGGTCAAAATCTCAAGCCAATGCTTTGGTCTAGAATCACCTTGTTATTGTGGAATGTTTGGAAAGAATGGAATCGTTGAATTTTCCAGCAAGACAAAAGAGACAAATTATATCTGGGAAAAAATCAAAATCAATCTGGCTGAAACTTCAAGCATAAGATTGGATTGTCCCAAATTCTAACGCCCGAATGGGAATAGTAATGTCACTAGATATCTATACAACCTAGTACTTCAACAAGGTTTGTTGTTTGATCAAAAAAAAAATATACACAGACAAAATTTGGATAGAACCACCAATTGGGTACGGAAAGGTGAACATGAATGGTGCCTCAGGGGGTAACTCGGGCCAGGCAAGCATAGCGGGTATTGGAAGACAGTTTGATGGAACGATAGCTTTTCTTTTTATGGAAAAAGTGGGTATTATAACCAATAACTTAGTGGAAATAAACATTGTCTACAAAGGCATGCAAAAAGCATCGAAAATTGGGTGGTAGAAGCTTCAAATTGAATCTAATTCTAAGATTATTGTAGGAATGTTATTTGAACCAGAGGAACATCCTTAGCAGAAATTGGCAAATCGCTAAGGAGATGAAAAAAATTGTAGGTTGCAATCTCAGTTCCAGGAGGTTCAATTCAGACATGTTCCCAGAGAAAGAAATACAGAAGTTGATGGATTGGCTAACTGGGCTCTAGACAATCATAATCTTATATGCTATGGTTTGCCCCCTATTTGGTGGACATCCAAGTTGCACAAAGATTTGGCAAACATTCTAAACTTAGACTTCTATAGATGAGTGCTCACATGTTTTCATTTTTGTGTTATGCCCTAGCTAGACTATTAAGCTTCCAAGCTTGGCTCATTAGAATCTATACTTTTTGACTTACCTATAATATAATTTTGTTGTTTTTTGAAAAATAAAAATAAATAACAATGTGTTTGTCTTTCACTATTTGCTTGCTTGAACCCTTGTCTTCAATAAGACATGAATGGGTATGATACAAAGGTGTACAATAACCAACGAGGCTAGGAATCAGGATTCTCATGATCAAAAAGGGGGTAACACTTTTTAACTGATTTTTCTAGACTCGAATGTTAACAAATGATCATTCAATGTTTGTCACCCAGTGGAATGATTGCTAGATATATCATTACAAAAAAGAAGTTACAAAAGGGAATGGTTACGAAATAGTTCACCATGTCAGGCCAGGAATAATGCACTGACAAATAACAAGAATTTGGTGCAAACCAAAATTGTATTCACATTACATTATATGAAGAAGATTACAAATATTTATAGTCACAAATATGATTGTTCACTCCATCTCCTATGAGACTATTCATCTTCCCTACATAGACTATTCATCTACCACTACAAGACAAAAGCTCTCCTCCAAATAACACCTAAGATCAAATAATATTATGTACAATAATATTACATCCCCCGATGTAGGGTTATTGTGAGACCAAGTATGCCTATGAACTTTTCAATTTTTTTACGTCTAAGCAAATTTGTCAATACGTATGTCGATTGTTTTGCAATTAGACAACATAACAATTTTACACTGCCACCTTTCACATGATGCCAAATCAAATGAATTTTTGTATTGATGTGTTTGGTTCGGTCATAAAAGACTAGATTCTTTGCCATTTGAATTACAAATTTGTTTTCAACCATGAGTGGTGTTAATGAAACCTATTGCTCTTGCAAATCTGAAAGAACCCTTCTAAGCCACAAAATTCATTTGCTTGCATCTGAAGATGCTATGTATTTTGCTTTTGTTGAATTAATTTTTGGCACTGTTGCTTCCTTGACTTCTAACTGACAATCGTTGTTCCCAAATTCATTAGAAAAATCGAAGTAGATTTCTCATCTTCAAAATCACCAACATGATCAAAATCTAAATATCCAACCAGTTTGATGTCTCTTGCCTTGAAATATATGAACCCAAAATTTTGTGTTCCTTTCAGATATCGAAGAACTCTTTTTGCCTCTACCTAGTGACTTTCTCTAGGTTGCATCAATCTAGAAAGAACACCAACAACAAAATAAATATTTGGTCTCATTGTAGTCATATAGATCGGACTTCCAATGAGTTGTCTATATTTAGTGGCATCTACCAAATTTGTGGTATCCTCTGATGTCAATTTCAAATTTTGTTCCACGGACATACTAAGAGGCTTACAATTTGTCATTCCGAATTTGTTTAGAATTTTAACAATACATTTTTGTTGAGTGATGAAGATATACTTTGACTTTTTGATCACTTCAATACACAAATAGTAATGAAAATAACCCAGATCTGTCATTTCAATGCCTTTCATCAACTTTGCTTTAAATTTTCGCAATATATCTCACATTATTCCCTGTGATAAGCAAGTTATCTACATACACCACTAGAAATACAATTGTTTTGACAAAAACAATTGCGTCTTCAAACTCAAAACAACTGAAATTCATGTTCAATAGATGCTCAATGAGTTTTTCATACCATGCTCTTGGGGCTTCTTTAAAACCACATATCAATTTTTCTAACTACCACACTTTGTGCTCTTGGTCGTCCATTGTAAAACCTTATGACTGAGTCGTGTACACTGTTTGTTTAAGATCACCATTTAGAAATGTAATTTTTAAGGTTTGTTTGGTGAACTTTCCATCCATTTTGAGCTACCAAAGCCAACAAAGTTCAAATGATAATCCATTTTGTTGTTGGTGCAAATGTTTCATTATAATCTATTCCTTCCTTTTGGGAAAATCCCTTCGCAACAAGCCTTGCTTTGTGTTTGTCAAGTGAGCCATCTGCTTTTTATTTGTTTCAAAAAACCTCCTTGCAACCAGTGGGTTTACAGCGAATTTGAGGATCAACCATCTCCCAAATTCCATTTTTGACCAATGTATCATACTCACGTTTCATTGTTTTTCTTTATGCATCATGTTTTTCAGCTTGTTTAAAGGAAGTCGGTTCAGAGTCAAAAGCAACGTTGACTTTCTTTTCTAGAGGATCTTCCAAAGTAAGCTTTCTACCTTATCTTGAATTTCATCTAGGAACTTGTTTGATTGTTGTGCAGTTGTATGTGCACCTAAAGTCCCAGTTTTTCTAATGTCATCAGCTCTGACATCTTTCAATGTCTGTTTGGCCCATTTAAATATTTTTTCTAAGTAGCTTGTGGAATCAGCAGTGTCTCATTTTGTTGATTTGAAGCTCCTTCATTTTCTGACATCGGATCACCTTTTGATGAAGTTTCACTTTTTTCTCCAGAGAGTGTCATTTTTTATTAGAGTCAATAGAGATTCACTTGTTTCCCAATTACAAGTTCCCCTTTCATTGTTTAGAACCTCCATATCAATCTCCTTGAAAACATCAAATTTAGCATATTTTTCAAATTAATTCAATTGTCGACTGATGCTTGTTGTGTCTTTTACAGATTCATAAAAGACATCTCTTGCGACGAGAAATTTCTTGATGTTCTCATCAAATAGTCTATATGTTTTTGAGGATTCTGAATATTCCAAAAAAATGCATTTACGACCCTTATGGTTCAGTTTACATGTTTCCCTCCCTGTTTCTATACCATAGCCTTCCAAGCAACAAATTTAGAGAAACATTCTGATTTTTTATGTAAAAAAACAAACCCACATTTTCCTAGAAAAGTCATCCATAAGCAACAAGTAATACAAAGCTCTTGATATTGAAGATGTACACATTGGACCATGCAAGCCCACATGTACCAAATCCAATGCATGCTTAGCTCTATGTTCCTTACCAATGTCAAATGAATTCGAAATTGGCTTATCTATTTGACATTCTGAACATACATTATGACTATTATGACTAGAAGACATCCTATTCACCATGTTAGTCTGACTTAATTTATGCAAATTCTCATAACCAAAGTGACCATACCTCTTATGCCATACCTCACTAATGCTTTCAACCACTACTAGTGCATGTTCTCTTACTATTTTGGAGTCAATCAACTTATACAATCCCTTGTTATCAATACCAATAGCAATGACATTTCTTTGCATGAACATTACCAACCATGCAATTTTTTTTAAACTCCACACAAAAGATAGGATTCATAGTTATTTCACTTATGAAAATAAAAATTTTGTTCATGTCAAGAACAAAGCGAACATTCTGAAAAGTGTAACTAAAAAAATTCAAAAAAAAACAAACGTTGTCATATCCTTTTACATAGTGAACCCAACCATCACCTAAGGAAATTGATTCATTGCCACTATCATCTTCTACAAAGTTTACATACTAGTCTTTGTGACACATGTAGTGTCTTGATGCCCCTGAATCAAAATACCATATTCTTGACTCCGCTGACTGACCCTGTATTGCCACAAATGTAAACTCATCCACTGAATTTTGTTCATCTTCTTCAACCACATTTGCAGTTTGTGACTTCTTTTTCTGATTTTCAAAATCATATTGTCACTTACAACAATCTTTCTTCACATGACCAGGTTTATTACAATAAAAATATTTTTGTTTAGACTTAGAAGTACTTTTGTTTTGTGACCATGCCATGAGTGCACTTTCTGTAGACTCTGAGGTTGAAGTAATGGACTATTCCTGCTACCGTTATTTCTGTATAAGAAGAGTGGACAACTACTCAAAGTCCAATGTTTGTGTTTATAAAATCATGTGTAATGACTCTACAAAAGAATTATATGAAGATGGTAAATTCTACATAACTAGAGCAATGAGGTCTTGCTCATCTACAGGTTTTTCCATTGCCTTTAACTAATCACAAATGTCCTTCAACTACAACAAATATTGAAAAATAAAATTGCTATCTTGCATACTAGTAAAAATAAAAGATTTTTTAAGTACAAAATTCTGCCAGCTTCAAATCCCTGATATTTTGTGTTAAAGTGTTTTCACAAATCTAGTGCATTATCAACATTTCTAACTTTTGGAATTCAATTGTCTACTACAAAGAGTTTCAATAACATTAAGGCCTCATGATGACATTTATCATAGTCATCCGGTGATCAACTGTTCTATATTCTTTACCAAGGACAATCTGGTCAATATTCACATACTCACTTATCGTAAGTATTATAAAACTCCACAAGCTGGAGTTTTTGCCATTCAGTTTCTGAAGCAACAACAAATGTTGCAAACTAGCCATCTTTACCTAGTTTTTCATGAAAAAAATTAAATCGAAAAAACTATGACTTTTACAAAGATTCTTTTGGGACACTGAATCTAACCTAAAATTGGATAACGCTGCCAATTTTCAACAAAAAAATCTTTACAGTTTGTGATATTTTAAAGTTTGTCTTTAAAAAAATTGTTCTAAAACAACAAAAACAATTAAATCCGGAGTTTTACAACTCTATTTTCAAAAATTCTTTTTCTCGGCATAAGAAAATAAAAAGTTTTAGATTGTGGTAAATTTTCAAGAGTTTTGACTTTACTATTTGCTCCCAACAAAATTCACTCTGATTTTTCAGGCAAAATTTAAGCAAAAAATTAAAGTTTTTTAAAGTTCTGAAAAGAAATTGATTTCTCCACTTTTTAATTAAATCAATTTCACCTTATTTCTAATTGACTAGATAAAACTAAGACTAAAAAAATTGCATAAGCCAATTGACCAATAAGAAAACATCTATTACTACTCACAAAAATGACACGTGCACCCTTGCGTCCTCCTTCCTTCCTCGCTGTCCGAATGGGATCAATAACAATATATTTCTTCCTTTCTGATCATTCCCAGTGCTTTCCTGAGGTTGTCTATTGTTTGGAGTAAAACACTTGAAGAATGTCCGTTGTAATGGCGTCCCAGAGTGCCTTACTTCTACAACAGCATTCAAAAAACTCCACAAGCACGTCCTTTTGCAGCTGGTAGTCTCCTTTGGAGTGCCTTTGGACGATAACGCACCTTGGCACTACTTCTCTCTTCAAAAAATTGTCTTTCTGTCACTAAAATGCCCTCACATAGGGCCGACAACAACAAAAGAATTTTTTCTCTTTGCTTTCACCTGGGCATGTCCTCTCAAAAAAAAATCTCCACCGGATATCTCCTCCCTAACAAGATTTCTCTTCACTCCGTCACAGGTTCTCCCACGCTCCCTCAATCGTGGGCTCTGAAACCATATAAAATAAATTAATACATAAGAAACCAAGAAGAATACGTGATATTAGATTACCAAAAGATAGCCTATTATATAGGCCAACAACAAGCTCCTATATCAAAGGAGGTAGTTTAAACAAATAAGCTTGAATAAGTCTATGTCCAACTAACTACAACAAAGGCTTAAAAACAGCCTCTAACAAGACTAACCAAGAATAGCTACGTAGATAACCACTAAGTCTAACCACCTATTTACCAAAGTAAATACCTTTATGTAACTAAATGTTACATATTAAATATTATTCTCTAATTAATCTAACAACTCCCTTTCTCCTTGGGAATTAATACATAGCGAGTGAATCCAAAAACCCAAAGATGTTGTATTGAAGGGAGATCACCACACCAGACTTCATATGGAGTCTTCATTTGTAGAGTTGTTGATAGTGACATTGCGGAGATATACTGTTGTTTGAACCGCTTCTGCACAAAAACGCAAATTTACCCTTTTGAAATACAATATTGCTCGAACCATGTTCATCGCAATTTTGTTCATCCTCTCAACTACTTCATTTTGTTGAGGAGAGGGACTGTGAGATGGTGTTTGATCCCATTTTGCTTGAGATAGCTTTCAAACACCTTTGACTTGAATTCACCATCATTGACATAATTGAAAGTCCCAATGCGAGATTAAGCTTCACTTTCAACCATTGTTAGAAACTTTTGAAAAGTTTTGAAGGCTTCAGATTTTTTCTTCAAAACGCAGATCCAAGTCATTCTACTATAGTTATCAATGAACAACATGAAAAAAAATTTCACCACTTGTGAAAAGAATTGGAAGGGAACACAAATCTGAGTGAACCAAAAGTAAATTTCTATCAGTTGTCTATTCTAACCTTTGAAATGGTTCCCTTTCATCTTTAGCCAATATGCAAGCTTCATACTTCCAATAATTTTGTGCAATGTTGGCAAGCCTACAACACCATTATTTTGCATTGTGTGAATATTGTCATGGTATGCCCAAATCAGGTATGCTAGAGAAGACTTGTTGTTCTTGGAACTAAGTGCTCACCCTTGAGTTTTAGCAATTTGTCTTTCTCATATCCAATCAAAACAACTGTACCATCACATTTCCTTTTGATCTTCACTTCTCCATCATCCAGAAGAATGGAGTGACTTTGTTGTCAAATGAGCACTAGAGACAACAAATTTATTTTTAATTGAGGAAGGTATAGGATATTATGGAGAATGAAGTCTAAAGGCCTTAGTCACTTGAGTCAAATTGAACCACAACTTTCTTCATGAAATTCCTCAAAGAAGTCCCTTCAAAAAATCATATGTTGTGTAGCACAAGTATTATCCTAAGTTGAACTCACTAAGGCATTATTTGCTTCATCTAAGATGGAAAGCACACATTCACTTGAAAACTAAGTTGAGTCTGGTTCTGAGCTTTTCTTTTTTTTGTTTTTGATAGGTTTCAATTTTGTCCCATGATGTTGTGCATTCATGGTCTCATGGCTTCCTTTTCTTTCACAATGTTTGCAAAACAAATGTTGTTTGTCATTTTATTTTCTTGATGTTGACTATTGTTTTTTCTAGATTTGCCACCTCACCTTTTATTTTTCATTTTTCCTTTATCATTTCCACTATTCTTGGAAGAATTGCCCTTTTGATCAGCATAGCAAATGTTTTCTCTTGCGGACTCGGTCTTTCTTCCAAAAAAAACTCTCTCGGCTATCTTCTCGATCAGTGGATCAAAAGTGAGTCTTCAACAGATTGTTTGCTTGCAAAGACTCAAAGTAGGTTAAGTATGTAGAGAGGAGTTTCTATGAAGATGGTCATATATGCATCAATCTTTACACTAGCAACATCAACATCATGTTTGATAGCCCAGATTTCTAAAGCCAAACTCATGACATCACCGTTCTTCAACTCAAGATTGGACAGTTTCAACAATTGTATGAACTCAATTTCTAAGTGAAAATCATATAAGTCCTTCAATTTGTATCAAGGCATCAACTATATGAGCTCCAACTGCACCCATGTATGTGATGAAAAACCTCGCCATCAACTAACGCCCACATCAAAGCCAATGCAATGCTTTTGAATTCTTGTGCCTCCATGTTTGTATTTCATTTGCTTCCTTTAGTTCAATTGAATGTGCATCCCTGTCACAGATGTCGAACCACAAGTCGTTGAAGATGAGAATGTTCTCCCCCGGTCTTGACTATTCTAACTAGGGGTCTTTCTCGGTTAGTGTTGTGCCAACAAATGTTTTGATCGAGTGTATGTTTGTTGTACTCTTATCTATATATCACTCCAAAATGTACTCTTATCTATATACCACCCGACCAATATACCAAACCTCTCTATATGCTCACCCTTCTTATATACCCAACAGTACGTGGAAAAAAATGTCATTTCTATATATCTAGCAATACGTGAAAGAGATGTTAAAACACGTGAGAGAAGAATGACATGTGGTGCCTCGGTAGTACGAGAAAAGAATTTTCTCTATCTATGCCACCACTTAGTGAGAAGTCAGAGTATTCTTGTTTTTTAAATTTAAGTCTAGCGATAGTCACGAATAGGAAACGAAGGGATGGGAAAATGAGATTTTTCCTTATTTCTCCCTGCCGATTTATAGTGACGATGTCACAAACATCATCATTGTAGTTATTTCAAGCTATAGACGCAGTAGTTCGAACACGCCGACCTTACTCATAAGCACGAACCAGAGACTCTATTAATGCCAAACATTGCATTTTGTATGAGTTTGCACAATTTGTTTGTTTTGTAAAATTTGCTTGATTTTGGAGGGCGGGGTGGGGGGAGGAGGCGCGCGACGCGGAGGCGGGGAAATGAATTTAGTTTGCATAATACAAATGAAAAAGTTTAAAAATTAAACTTATCTCTACAGGGTTTACTCCTTCCACATGGCCATTCACTTGCATATGGCGTTTCAAGTAGAGGACGTCAAAGTCATACCAATTTTTAATAGGTGAAATTAATTTGAAATGCCACGATTATGGACATATTGCAATGCCATGGGCATGTGAAAATTTCAGTCTTAAAAGTGTGCAGTCATGATCAAAACGCCAACTCAGATTTGACTTCAACACAGGGCCAAAACACTACTTTATTAAATGAAATGCAAGGTCTTAATTCAAAGACAGCAAGTATTTAATGCCAATGCACCAGCGAGAAGACCGAAAAATCCAAAAATGCGCAGTCCAATTCTTCCAACGCAGTCTAAACAGATGCAAAGGCCTTTAGACACAACAGTAACTTCTAAATTGCGCAAGTCTCTGTCAGTTGGTGAAGGATAACCAATTAAGACGCCATATAGCAGTCAGAACTTGCAGATTCTAAATGATAAAACAAAAATTCTTCTCATGGAATATTTAGTTGCAGGCCGTACAGCTGAAAGATACGTGAAAGAATTTTATAAAAAAAATCTAGTGAAATCCTATTGGCTAGGAATGAAAAATGGAGGATAAAGAATTTAAAGGAGAACCTTGTGCTCTAATACCAATGTTAGGCCAGGAATAATGGAATGACAAAAAACAAGAATTTGGTGCAAACCAAAATTGCATTCACGTTACATTAAATGAAGAAAATTACAAGTATTTATAGTCACAAATGTGACTGTTCACTTCATCTCCTATTACACTATTCATCTTCCCTGTATAGACTATTCATCTACCACTATTTGACAAAAGTTGTCCTACAAATAACACCTAGGATTAAATAATATTATGTTCAATAATATTACACTTCTAAAACATATTGACAGTTCACCTTCCCATAAGTGTGACCATTGGACTTCCAAATGTGCAGTTTCTCAACAGGTGTGCAAGCATGATGCACACTCCAAGAGTGATGTTTTGCGCATGATGTGACATGATGTGACGTCTCCACGTGGCTGCTACATGTTCTAAAAGTTCTGCAGCATTGTGTAATTTGGTGCAAGGTCTCCACATGGCGGTTTTGCAATCTTGGACGTTAAGCGGCATGATGCAATGGAGTGTGATGCCTCCACATAGCAATTGCATAATCCTATATGTTTTGCAGCATGGTGCAATGTGGCATGATGTCTACACATGGCAGTTGTGCAGTCCTGGATTTTCTACGACATGACATGATGTCTCCACATGGCCGTTGCACAATCTTAGATGTTTTACGGCATGGCGCGATGTCGTGCAATGTCTCCAAATGGCCATTGCACGATCCTAGATGTTCTACAGCATGGCATGATGTGGGGCAACATCTCCACATGGCAGCATCATTGAACATTGCAGGGATGCACAAGTTGCATGGAATGTGTGAGAATGCATGAGGTTGTGCGACATTGCGCAATGTTCCTCAATTCTCAACCTCAACTTGGGGTGTACCAATCAAGATGAGCAATGCTTAGGAAAGTGTCAGTGTGTTGGAATGATGGCGTGAAGATCGGTGTGAATGCCAACCTATGTAGAAGTCCTCGGTGTCATGTGCTACTTCGGGGTGTGCGACTCAACTCGAGTTAAGCGTCGAGTGAAGATTGCCAACTCTAATAGCGCGAGTTAGCGCACTGCTGCATGAAGTAGTGCAGTGTCCAAATGACAAGGGTACTGCGAAAACAGAAGATAGTTGTGAGGGACCTCTCATGTGCTTGGATCAATAAATCATTTGTTCTCTGGAGTAATATAGGATGCATTTTTGCAAAAATAAAAAATATTTGACGAATGACTCGAGGAGGTATGACAATTTAATCAATCAAACAAGAACTAGTTCTTTAATAGAGACACAAACATTTTCGAAGGCATCCCAGCAAAAATGACAATATATAAACAAATAGTATTGCAGTTTGACCAACAAAATTATGAATATGGTAATGAATTCCTTAATATAATCTGTAACATTGGATGTTGGACTAACACACATACATTAGGGTTCTACCCATACCATATGATGAGTCATCATATTTTGCAACTTTGTCACGAGCACCACTTGTGTCCTAGAGTCCTACCATCTAGTCCTAGAATGTCCTTCCCCCTTCTTTCTAATTAATCCACCAAGCGACTTAAGCAGGGTCCATTAGATTATAATCATGACAAAGCCCCATGCCACTTTATGGGCACCAAGAGACCTCAGTATGAATTAAATGGATCTTGTGGTACCACCATGTGATCTATAAAGAAATTACAATTTGACAACTTCTAGGAAATAGTCTTGGTGTCACCAAAGAACTTCTTTATGGCATCTTCTTGGGCCCTAGCGACTCAATTCCACACATTTCGCATCCTTTTTGGAAAAGATGGCATCATTAAGTTTGCCTATAAATATCTCTAAAACATTACCTTGCCATTCATTTTGACTTCACAAAGTTTGCAGACAATTTGAATTCCAACCACCACTTCACTCTTTGCTCACACACAACATGGCTCTTTCAAATCATCATGAAGGTTCACAGGTACATGTTCTATATCTAGTACTTTCATTTTGATGTTTAGGTGTTGTGATTCTATCACACCTAGAGATGTTAATGTCTTCTCTCCTACTGTATTAGAGTTACCTTGGCAACCCTGTATTTTCCTCAATCAACAATTTAACTCATCGTTCTTGGACTGTCCACCCGACTACAAAAAACAAAAATTGTCAAGAAGTTATTGGACATCTGCTCTACGATCATTAGTATTTTCTTTTTTTCATACCCTACGACTTAGGAAAATGGCTAACACCACTTGGGACTTCTAAGGGCCATCTTTTACCAAGATCACACTTGGAAGAAGGCATCTTTCAAGTGTTTAGCATATCTCCTTTATTTTCAACTTAGCGAGCGATATGGATTAGGATTTGATCATTGATTGTGTTTCCTTTAGTTTGGATGTAGGCTTTCTATATTTCTAAAAATTCCATCAACATAGTGTCATCATTTGGGATTTGGAAATCAAAATGCATAGTGTGATCGTTTGGGATTTGGAAATCAAAATGCATAGTGCAATCGTTTGGGATTTGGGAATTAAAAAAGTGTATTCTCTAACCTTAGCTCTTTTTTTTACAAAAGGAAGTAGAAAGGTAGTCGAAATTATAGGTAAGATTAGGATTTCACTTTTATTAATTTATTTATGGTATACTTTCATATGCAAATAGATTTATCAAAAGGTTCTCTTTGGTTGGGACTTAGTGGCTTTGTGAGGCCAAGGACCCTTTTTTTTACTAAAAGCCTTAAAATTGTATCATTTGGAACCCAACCTTAGTTTGTTTAATTTATGTTCTAATAACCCTAGGCTAATTGGGTTTAAATTATATCATTCGGAACCAAACCTTAGCTTTTTTATTTAAAGTTCTATTAATCCTAGGCTAATTGGCTTTAAATTATATCATCTGGAACCAAACCTTAATTTGTTTATTTTATGTTCTATTAACCCTAGGCTAATAAGGTTTGAATTAGGGCATGTCCTTCACATGGTAGACATTGTCACATCAATGAAGATATGCCTTGGTCTTTCTTGCTCACTCTATCCTCTTTACCATTTAATTTTATTCAAATATTTGCAATTACACCGACTTTATTCAGATTCTAGTTGCACTCTTTGTGGTAAAGTGAATTTTCATGTCTTTAGGAAATGTCTATCTACAAGACTTTTGGAGGAGGGTTCCAAGCTGAATTTAATTGATAATTCATTGTTAGATTTTCTTAGAAAATGCCTTTCCTTGGGGACTCTTGGATAATCAAGGACAATTGCAAATTATTATGGCACACAATTTAGTTGGTGGTTGTTTGATCCTATGGAATCAAGGTGTAAGACCACCTTTCATGAGTTATGGTTATCCCTCCCCTCTCAAGCTTAGGGTACTTAAGCCTCAAGTTTTTTTTTTTATTATTTTTTTAATTGAGAAGCTCACAATTATATAGATATCGGCTTCTTTGTCCATGCTTTGGATTACATGTAGCTGATTACAATTGATGAGTAAGCGTACACCTAAATCTGCACATTCCTTCGACTAAGCTGCCACGACTAGGAGGCATCAAATCTGTCAAAGTCACCCAAGGAACAATTCTAGCCCTAACCGTTTGACTCTGTGTCAAATATATAGAGGGATTTGTACCTTGGTGGATGGTATAGCAAACCATCATCCTCACCAGTCGGTCTACAACCCTTTTGATGAGTTAAATTCAAGTGTTTCTATAACAATTTTGAATGTTTGCCTCTTGGGGCACGAGCTCAATTGTTGCATTTTCTACCTTTTATAAGAAGATGTATTCCTTGTAACCTTGCTAGATTGATGTAACTATGTTCCTGGAGATCATATGTATTGCATTTCTTAAAAAAGTAGTAAGTGAATTAATTGTGTAGTATGAATTTAGATAAGTAGTCTCAGCAAGTGAATTCTGCCTAGACCAGTCAATAAACTTTAATGTAGAAGGCGAGTGTACCTACAAAAACTTAATTTTATCAATGGTGGAGGAACTGTTAAGACATCCTAATGAAATGTAAGAGGACTTCTAGCTAGTACATCGTAATAGAAAGGTACAAAAGGCGCAGCATGGGGAGAACATGTCATTTTGTTAGTGTCCAATATGGGGAATTAGAAAATCTTGCTAGAATGTGTAGTTGAGGAGCATTGGGGCATCATGTATAGACAAGTAGATAGGGGAGCATCACACCTTCCTAGAACATACGAGGTAGATGAAGAGGAAGTCCATTCAATAAGAAAAAGGGCAATCTACCATGACAATTCTAGGTAATGTAAGGGAGGCTATCATGTTGGTATTTCCAAGTGAGAGAAAACAGGGCCTTTTGGGAATGGAAATTTCATCTCAAGAAGAGTCATCGCTAAAGAATTATCACTAAATGAAGAGCAAGCATTGCATGAATCTGATATTATTTGGAGGAGCCAAACATAAGTTCAAACGATGAAAGTATTCATGGGGGCAAATGTAACCAGAGAACACAAAGAATAATATTATATCACACACTATTATATTTCATTACACACATACCCATAGGTATAGATACAAATATATAAGCAAAACATAACCTCTTGATATGGAGTCATCAACCCATGATTTGCTCCTAGAATCTCTCATAGGTTATTAGCAACTAACATATATACGTAATATTGTTCTAACACAACAATGACTCTAAACTATTATATTCTAACTAACCAAATATATCTATTAGTGAATTATTACTTTCGTAATTATTCACATTACGAAAGAGAAGCTTGGAGCTCTGCAATGGGTAGACGAAGAGTCATTCTCCATTAATGGTGCTTCAAACTTTCTCTAAGCGGCTTGCCTTGGTCACCTTTGCTTCCTTTGTGGTTATTGTTCTTTTCCTCCTTGGTGCAAATGGTGTCCTTTTATTTTTTTAATCCTCTTGCTAATGTTTATTGTGACTTATTGTTCTTGTTTATTTTGTTTGGTGTGTGTGGGTTAGTCTGTTTGTGGCTGTGGTGTACGATCTGCTGCCACACGCATGTTATAGGTACAATCCACTGAGAAGGGGCGTGAATCAGTGGTGGTAAACAATCCAATTCAATTTCCAAATCCTTGCAAATACTTAAGCATTCAATACAATCATTCATGAAGCATACAGATCATTCATAGCAATGAACAATAAACATAATGCAAGATCACATACACAACACAAGATCTATGTCGGAAACTCTCTTGGGGAATAAAACCCACTCTCAAGCCTACAAACACATGGACTACTGTCCTATAAGATAATCACAAACAAGAGGATGATCAAGTCCTTCTGATCAAGAACCTTCGATCAAGTCCTTGTGACCTACAACCTTGATCAAGTCCTTCTGATCAAAAGTCTTTAGTGAAACCCTGTTTCGCAAGGAACAACTGCCCCTAAGGAAGATCAAGTCCTTTAGACCCTCCTTGAGAAGAACACTTCCACCATAGAACTAATGTCTTCAACACCTAATGATGGATCTTTGATTTCTTACTCTTCACCTTCGCTCACTCTCAATCTACAAGAGCACTATTCTGCCAACAAAATTAAGACCTACAGGTTATACAAACAATCCTCAATCTGCTCTACTCTTCAACTCATCCTCAAGGAACTCTACCCCTCATTCGCTCCACAAAGCACACACAAAAGCCTCTCTCCAATCTCTCCCAAATCTCTCACACAAAGTCTCTTGCTTACTGGTCTAGAACCCAACACATTTGGTTTCACTATATATAGAGCAATCATGAACTATTAAGTCCATAATAATCCTTGTCAGCCTTAATATATGCCTTCACCCTTAAGGCATCTCACATGGGTCATAGTTAAACACAACACACTTTCAAATAGGCCTCAACCACTTTTAAGTCCTATGGAAACCCATTCACCTTTTTGATACATCTTCAAGTAAATCAAGAACACAAAACCACTTACAAATACATAGGTCCACTCCTTGTGTCCCCTAGGACATCCTCAAATGATCACATTCACCTTTGCTCATCTCTGCATATGTTCAAACAACTCAAACAGAGACCTTATACACAGGAACACCATTATCGAACATATAGTCAACTTCTTAAGCATTATTCATACTCAAGATAAATTGATCACACCTCCAAAATACTCACAAACCAACCTTAAGGAGTCTACAACACTCCCCAATAGCCAATTCACCATAAAACATCGAAACAGAATCAAAACGAGCTCAAACATCCTTCTCGGGTCACCTACAGAACAAGCATGAACACATAGTCAACTTTGAACATTTATATCTTTGACTGTACACACTTCTAGATCTTCAAATTAGGTTCATTAGATGTGCCATGGAGTCCTCTTCATCTTTGCTTTTTATAGCACCAGCAAATTCGACTTCTATCGAAAGATATGGACAAAATACAGAGCTCTAGTTTTTCCTTGTTTTAAATTCAAATATTTGAATTCAAACGATCATAGTTAACCTTCGAACACAATGCTTGAATCTCAGGTCCTCTCAGCTTTGGATCAATCTCGCACTATTGATCTTGTTCGATCTTTACCACATAGGCGCCAATGCTCAAACGCTAAACCTCTGTCACTTTGACTTCATCTCGTGTAATCTTGAAAAAGTTGACTCAACGCGCTCCGTCGATCTCTACGAATCAACCAAATCTTTAACGATCAACGCTCACCGTTCAATCAGCCTGTACGAATGCCCGCTCACCGTTGGATCCTTATCTTGTACCTTTGCTCAGTCGTTAAACATCGTGCAACTGTCCTCATCTCACTGCTTCTTGACTTCTTGGAGCAACGCGCACTGTTGATCTTGCTTAAGCTTTAACTATTTTAAAATTGACTATGGGGACCCTTTCAATATGCCTGAGTAGCCATTTTTGAACCTTAATAGCTTCTTTTGCGTTTACTTGCATGATCTAAAATTTAGACCAGATGATCTCCTCGCATAGGAGAATCCAACCATGTGACACATTGCTCCTGAAACCTTCACGCATGCGAAATATAACACCATTAAAATGCCTTCTCAAAATCTTCTATCACAGAGCCAACTATGCTTAAAATTGTCTGGGAGACCAACTTTGCTCTTGCATAACTTTTGTCACGCTTCAACACATGATCTCAAAATTAGCGCAAATCAACTATGCTCAAAATTGAACAAACCTATATGATCAGTTTCTCTTGACACCTTCATGCGTGCAAGATATAATACCATCAAAATGCTCACTCGGCTCTTCTTGCCATATTGCAAAATTGGCTAAGTATGGGAAAACACAGTCAAATTGTCTGGGAGCCCAACTTTGCATATGCATATCTTTTGACGCATTACATCGCATGATCTGATTTTTAACGCAAATAAACTAGGTCCGAAACTGAACAAACCCATATGATCACCTTAACCTGAAACGTCCACATGTGCAAGATATTCCATCATCAAACTGCTTACTCAGTGCTTTCTGGCCATATTGCAAATTTGGATAAGTATGAGAAACCAATGAATTCTAACTAAGAAGCCAACTTTGCACCCTCAAATCTTTCACAGCGCTCCAACGCATGACTTGAATCTAGCGCATAACAACTAGGGACTAATGTGATCACAACCATATGACCAACTCCCCTTGACTCATTCCCACGTGGCAATGGTGACATCATCAAACTGCCTACTCAGATTATCTGCGACTGGACCCAAACTATCTAGATGAAGTTATGGACAACCAGATGAATTCTATTTATGCAAACAAGCTCTCAAAGCATATATAACATCTTATGGACCTCTTGCACATACTCCAATTACCATACTCATCCCTGAACATCTCTAACCAGTCAAACTTTGGAGATCAACCAAGCATACTTCAAGCACACTAGGACAAGCACATTGCACACTTTGTCATTGTTACTTAGGCTATCAAAGCACTTCATCCACTCACCAGAACACCTACATGACATCACCCTGACTTCACTGACAACTCTCCAACAATGCGCATCCCTTTTTGATCACCCATCCTGCAGCCTTTGAAGATTTTAAAGGGGCATGTATTAATTGCACTGGTTTATGAAAACCCTCGAAATTGACGGATTTGAGTGTGCAAAGAAAGGAAAATATGGTGGTCTTAAGGAGCCAAGTGATTCTACACAGGGTGATAAGATATGCAATCATAAGAGCGATCGTTCTGACCCGTCTCAAGTTGAAGTGGAAGCGTCTAGATTGCCAAAAAAGTTGTTTAGTAAAATTCTACGGTAGGAAGAAGCAGCTAAGCACTTGGAAGGAGCTAAATTTGTGGCGTGCAACAAAGAGCATGGAGAGCAACAATGCAATGAAGGCCAAATCGGTAAGCAACCTAGCCCTGCTAAGACCTTGACTATTGTTCTGAATGATTCCATGGAAACTGACCTACAACACAAGAAAATCAGGATTAAAAATGTAGGGGTTTTTTTGTTTGTTTAAAAAAGATCTCTCCCTTCTAAGAATTTTTTTGATAATTGGCTCAACTCAGTTTGGGGTAAACGTCTGGGTCTGTATATTAGTTTTTGTCGGATGATTCAGAAAAGGGTGTTTATGATTTTGTTTAAAAATTTTAATATGCAACGTGGGGCTATCAGTAAACCCTTGTGGAACGTTGGCCAGTCAATTTTTAAAGTTGTCCCATAGAGCCCAGAAATGGACTACAATGATCTCGTTTTCAAAACTGCCCCTAGATGGGTTGATATTGAAGGAGTGCCGATACAACTGTGAAATTTTTTACCACAGACGTTGAAACCCCTCAAAGAAGTACTGAGAATTGAGGATACCAAACCGTCACTTGCCCATATGAATGCTAGGGTTTTAATATCTTTAGAGCCCTTGGAGTTCTTTCCGAACTCCCTTAATTTTAAAATCAAGGGAAAGTCTCATACTTGTGCTCTCAGAGAATTAGGTGGTCTAAATGCTTGTTTCTTTTGTAAAAAAGATGGCCATCTTAAGAAAAATTGTCCTACATTGGTTAATAAGGGTAATTTACCTAATAAACAAAAGGAGAAGGTTGACCCAAAAAATGAGTTTGTGTTGGATGACTTACAAGTTTTTGAAAACCCCTTGTTCAATAGTGTACCATTGAAAGACAATGCCCCCCTGTTGAGGCATCTGAAAATGCTAGCTCTGAGTTTGAAAATGAGCAAGCTCTAGATGCCTCCTCCCCTGCATCTCAGATGCAAGGCCCCTCACAGCGTTATGTTGACAGCTTGAATCCCTCACCTAATGTAATCAATTGTCTGCCTGACAGTTTGGATGATGCCATTCTTGAACAGAAACCTCTATCGAACTCTCCTTCTGAGGAATATGTGGTTATCCTGGCTGAAACCCATGTCCTACACAATGCTATCTCTAACAACTTGCCTCCAAACAAGCTCGACAATATTGCCAGTGAAGTTTCCCCTATGGCCATCTCTCCGGAAAAAGAAAAAGTTGATAAATCTACCTCAAAGATGGACACATCAGCTGGTGCTCCCTTGACTCACAAGGACACATCATGGGTTGATAATTGGATGTCTAAAGGAGGGAAAAGACTTAAAACAGATTTGGGCTCCTCACTGATGGAGCATGTTGCGCTCAAAGAGAAAAAAACGCTAGTAAAAGAGTCCCTTCACAGCAACCATGACCCTTCGAAAAAAAAGGGAAGGAAAATAAGGTCCCAGACTGTTTCACAAGATTGTACAACAATGGGGGTAAGCCCCATGGTCAATCTAACTGACCTCCCTCTCCCCCCCTAGTTGTGTATGCGCATTGTAAGTTGGAATGTACAAAGGTTGGAATCCCCTGATAGAAAATCAATTGTGAGACAGTTTAGACATTCAAGAGATACTTTGGATTTTCTTTGTTTGCAAGAAGTTAAGGCCATTGGATCCCAGTTGTCTTTAGTCCTAGACTTTATCTGATCGAAGGTAGTTATCAACTAATCATCAAAGGCAGAAAGGTGTGGCCTTTATTTTGGTCAACCCTGGTCTACAAGATTGCATTGTTGATCATGGTTTCTCCCCCTGTAATAGAGCGGTTTGGATCTTGCTAGAAGGCCAAAACCAATCTTAAGCCCTGTGTAACATATATGCCCCTAATGATTATAGGGAGCAATTTGATCTGTGGAACTCGCTGGCTATAAATCTGAAAAAAGTCCCTTAGAATTTTGGGGGAGAATTCAACATGGTGGAAGAAAAAAAGGATAAAATTGGGTGACCACCAGGGCTGGAAAGGTAATGAGTTGTTTTTCTGGTCCAAATTCAAAAGAATGCACAAGATTGGAGATCCGCTCCAACAAGGTAGAAACCCAAGTAGAGGAATTTGGTTTACCTAGTGTAATAATCAGAGCAACAATAGAAGACAATACTCCAGACTTGATAGATTTTATTTGAATAAAGATTCACTCACTGTGACCCCTAATAAGGATGGTAATGTGGTGACAGTTCAGCGCTTTACTATATCTGACCATCATCCTATCGAAATGGATTTCTCGTTGAATTGTGAGGAGAATAAAGACACCTTGTCCCTCAAAGGACTATATAAATTCAATGTGTCCCACTTGGCTGACCATGTGTGTTTGGAGGGCCTTCAGTCATCCTAGAACATTGGCAAATTTACCTGTAACCCCAGATCTAAAATTGATCAATGGAATTCTTGTATGGAAACCTCCAAAAACTTTGTGAGAACTTATGGTCAATTCAAAAGCTAAAAAGCACATAAAATTTGCAAGGGACACTCAAGAGAAGCTTATACATGCCGAAAGCTCTTTGCAACTAGACCCAGCAAATAGGAAACTATTTGAAGAGCTTAACCTCTTAAAGCATCAAGTTAGACAGTCACAGAATTGTATTGCTAGGGGGGGCTCAGATCTGCTCTAGACTACCCTGGATGAAACTTGGGGATAGAAGCCCTAAGTTTTTCTTCAAATTTTTGAAAGCCAAGCACACAAGAAGCAAGATTAATGGCATCAAAGTAAATGGTCAGATTAAGCAGGATGTCATCAGCATAAAAGAAGCTTTCTTTGAATTTTATTCCAGTCTGTTCATTTCTGATGGCTCCAGTGAGGTCATTGAACAAAACAGGGCTATATGCGATCCCTGCAATCCTAAAAAGGTGACACAAGTTCAGGGTAGTAACCTTGATCCCTGTATTTCATTGGATGAAATCAGAGCCACTATCGACTCGCTCAAAGAAGATAAAGCCCCTGGGATGGATGGATTCCCTGTTGAATCTATAAAGCCAATAAGAAATGGCTGGCCAAAGACTGTCTAGAGATCTTTAATGAGGCAATTGATGCTAGCACCCTTGGCCCGGACATCAACAGAGGTGTAATCAAACTCATCCCTAAGGATGGTAACTTGTCTTCAATTAAAAACTGTTGACCAATTACCCTCAATGTTTTGTACAAGATTTTGGCAAAGATTCTAGCAAGAAGATTATCCTCTCTGCTGCCCTCTATTATCTCGGAAACTCAAACTGGATTTGTTGAAGGAAGATACATCTCAGACAATATAATTACTAGCTGGGAAGGGATGTACTGGGCTAGAGATTCTACCCAGAATGCAAGAATGATTTTGCTTGACTTTGAAAAAACATACGACAGAATTGAGTGACCTTTCATTGAAAGAATGCTTCGTGCCTTTCGATTCCAGGATTGATTTTGCAGAATGGTCAATGTTCTCTTCAAAGACGCTTCGACTGTCATTGAAGTCAACGGGGAATTGACATAATCACTGGACCTTCAACGCTCTATTAGACAAGGATGCCCTCTTGCTCCTTCGCTCTTTGTTCTGGCAGTTGAAGCGTTGCATTATCTCAGATTATCTGATACAAGGCCTCCAGTCAAAGGAATTTCTATGCCTAATAATGATGCCCTTATTGATGCCCTTTTTGCTGATGACACAACACTTTTTGTGACTTTGGAACAAAACAACCTGGTTTAGGTGGCAGCTAGGCTAGATATATATTGCTTTGATTCTAGATCCAAAGTGGCAATACATAAATCACATATGATGGGATGGCACGATCACCCTCCTGACTCGCTGTCAAATTTTGGATGGACTTGGAAAGGACCTAATGAATTGGTCAGATCTGGGTATGCCCTTTGCTCTCACACCTTCCTTCAAACTCATGTGGGAATGGATTTTCGATAAAATTAACAAGAAAATTGTAAAGTGGCAAGGACATTTACTTTCCTTACCAAGAAAGATTCAAGTCTGTCAAAAGGTTCTCTCATCCTATAACATCTATTTTGCCTCTTGTTGGCTTTTTGGTAAGTCTCAGATCAACATGCTCCACAAAATCGTAAGAGATTTCCTATGGTCAGATGGGAAAAGAGGTAAGAAAAGGCATGTTGATGTGTGGCAATTTTGTTCGAAGCCCAAAAATATTGGGGGCCTAGTGTTAAAAGACATTCGGCTGCAAGGTATAACACTGCCAGTTAAATGTATCATCAAAGCGTTCAAAGGAAATGAGCCTTGGAAGGTTTTGGTTAAAAATAATATTTTGAGAGGATTTCCTAGAGGAAAACCTGGCTGGAAAGGTTTGAATATTGTTGATCTTCTCATTGGGCCCTTTCCTGTTAAAGTGGCCGACTCACCTATATTTGCTTCCATTTGGTCTGCCTAGGATGTTAAACCCTTCATCACTGCAAAAGACATTTTTAATTGGTTTGGGACTTCTTGTCAGGAGTATAGATCCCTATGGTGGAATTTGTCTGTCAATAGGAGACTGCTTGCCCTCACCAGGGGCTGTTCTACCTTTGAATGGTATACTAAGGGGTTAGGGATTTTAAAGACCTTTATTCTCATGCAGGATGGGCTTCTTGGTCAGAGATTAAACCTGTTTTCAGATTCCTGCCATTCAACGCAGAACTTTCACTTTACTCCAAAAAGCATTGAAGGGAAAGAATAATGTGGTTTTCATGGAAGATGAGGGTGAATTCTGCGACAGTGTGAAGTGGACTAAAGCCCCCCTATTGGGTTCTCCACTCAAATGCTTTACAAAAAAGCTTTCCTTTTCCAATGTCCCCTACCTCACCCTTAACCGTATCTGGGTTGTGTATGATCCTTTGTCTACTTGGTCTTTTAGATTTGATGTGATTTGGGCCTCTTGTTTGGAACCTAAGAAATTCTACTTTCATTGGTTGTTAATGTATAAGAAGTTGGTTGTTGGTTCTGTCTTGAGTAATTGTGGACTTGCTAAGCTTTTTTGCTCTTTTTGCAGTGATATTGAATCTATTGAGCATGTTTTTTTCCCCTGCCCATATGCAACTAAGTTATGGAATTGTTGTCTTAAGTGTTGAAATGTGGTCTTTAATTGTGAAATTGGCTGGCTAAACATTGCCTTTGGTTATGCATGTCCCAAAATTAAAGTAGACCCTTTCTTTCATAAATTTTTGCTTGTGTTTTCAACTGAAATTTTATGGTTTTTATGGAAGCAAAGGAACCTTGAGGTATTTCAACATAAAGCTAGGTTGCTTACTGACTTCTCAGTGGAAGTCATTCTCCGTTTGGTCTCTCTGCTGATCATCCTACAACTGAAAGTGTCGCACGACCAACTGGAACAATTTCTCAAAACAAGACTCCTCAAAATCACCTCTGACTTCTTGCTAGATTTTGGTGGTTATCCCAAGCTGAGCCCTCATCCAGATTGGGCAGTCCCACCTGTCGGCCGCATAGATAAAAATTACTGAACATGAGTGGGATTACATAAAAGATGCATACTTTGACCAGGCAGATCACCCGGTACAGGAATGGATAAACTCGACCGATTTTGATAAGAATGGGATTGATAGTTGGTTGTCAGCTAATGAAAATATGCTAAGAGATGTGCACAATGATGGACTGGAAAGTTGTATAATCAAAGAAGTTGAGGAAACCGTTGCACCATTCGACTTGAACCTGCACCTTGAACCATATGATAAGACTATGGCGACAGTGTCTTCTCCTCTGGGATTGACTCTAGTACTACAGGATCAGCATGCCCAGGAGGATGTTTGGAGGATGATCGAAGAAAATGTTAATGTATTCTCTGGAAAACTAGAAAAACTTATCGAACGGGGTGGTTCGGCGGATGTAGAGGACGTCCTCAGCTAGGTAAAAACGAACAATATGAAAAGCCTACCAAAAAAAGTTTGACCATTTCCCCTCTCAACTCGCTGTTGGGCAGCTTCGGATGGTGCCCTGTTGAAGATAAAGACTCAACCGAGGGCCCTAATTCTATGGATTCTGAGGATGGATGCGAATTGGATGGCGCTACTAGTTGGAGAGCGCATGATGATTAAGCCATGTTCTGCCACTGTTGGGGTGGTTGCATTTTGATATGATATTTCTTATGTTACTTTTGTTGCTTTCATTGCTACTGTTGTTACCGTTACTTTTGCTAGGCCACCTGTATGGGGCCGTTTTTTATATTGTATAATCGGTATGTATGTTGTGCTAATGGGGGATGCCCCATAGTTTGATACTTTTATTCTAGGAACCATGTAAATGTTTTTGGCATCTTGGATGCTTATATTGGTAATCGATTCCACAATATAAAAAATATTTATTCACATTACAATGTTCACAAATCAATGTGAGGACTAACATTTCCTAACAAAATCAGCCCTAGAGGCAACACTAAAAGCATCAACACCAACGATAACATTCAAATGAAAATAACATTAGAGGTGAAGGACAAGGTAACACTAAAGGCATCAACACCAATGACAACATTTAAACGAGAAAAATAATAGAGGCAAAGAACAAGGCGACAGAAGCAACGCCATTTTTATATTCCAGCATCGATACTATCCAAGAAAAAGACTGCTAGACCCACTAAGGGTAGTTTTTAATGATCTAGACCAAGGTCCAATGCTTGAACAAGATACTAAGGCTTAGTGGAGACAACATATATGAACCCCCCGCCCCGCCCCCCCACTTGGTAAAGTTTTGTACTAAAATTATCATACTGCATACATGTTGAGAATAAGTGTATTCTTAATGTCATATATGGGCCATTGATGTGATGTACTCACCATGAGTTGTGGTTGGTGAGTGGTCACTTCCTATGGTTATGTTTGTTAAATGTGAATCCTCAATCACATGAAGAATCATTAGAGGACTCCTCAAAGTGGGAGCATCAAACCCCATTTCAATGATCGCCCTACTCCATGCATTCAAACAAATTATATCAATGAATTGTTCTTACATTCATTCACCTTATGTGATTGCATTTATCTTTATGTGAATGTATTCACTGTAATTGTTTCTATTCTCTCCAGAATAATTAGATTTGTTCCTCAAGGAGAAGATGAATTCAAATGGTGTCACTGCAGAGTCCTCAAAGACACATGAAACTAGTTACATCCTTCCTTTCATCTGACTCAACGAATGGAGTTGTCAAGAACCTTGCAACTATTGCGAACATTGGTAGGGGAAATTATAGGCCTATTAAGCTCTATCGCTTGGGCTGTTGCTAGATTGCCTCATGTTACTACATGCAATCGTTGGCATCGTGTGCACTATGACCACTACTTTATACACCCAATTCATAGCTTATCATCAAGGTCATTTCACCTACTACTTTAAATCTTTGAGCAGATCTATGGACTTATATGTTAAGAGTTCCCCTTCTCGAGTGTCCTAGGATTGTTCTGTCGACTTCTCACATTGGCCACTCTCTAGGGCACAGTCTCATCTCATTCCATGGTGACTAGATGATTGTGGATGATTCTCTCTACATAGGAATGAGTATTGGGGTCTCACCTTTTCCTCTTCCATGTTTGATGTAATTTGCAATGATTGTCTATTTATACCAACAATGCCACTTATTCTCGTATGTATTTTTTATGTTTGATCAATGAGGATTTTACCACAGATCCCACAACCTTGGGCCTAGACCTCAAGCATGAGTTGATATACTCTACCCACACATTTCATGATCCACATCATCACACATGCGCTTGAGTCCAACAATTCCTATGGTAATTTGAAGCTATGCCTTGATTGTGGTAATGTTCAACCTTTCCCACTTAGTCATACCTAATGGACCACTTGAAATTGTATATTAACTTCTATATTAGGGTTACATTAGTAAACTCTCTTTGCTTTTTGTTTATATTGGAAAATCTTTAGGCACTCCTTTTAAAACTTCTTTTTTTGTACTTTTTGTTTTATCGGTGAAAATGCACAAGGTTAAATATATAGCACTCCTTCTACACTCCAATAAATATAGCACAATTTGATAGATCTGGTATAAATACAATAAAACAGTAAATAAAGACATATAATGTGCCTAAACGAAGATGAATGAAAGTACCTTGAAATATAGAGAATTGACAAACGAGATTTATATACACGTCCCTGATTTTTTTACTCCCCTGTATCTTGATAAGGGCTGGAAGTATTGAGAAAAAGGTCCAGAAACAGTGCAAAAGAGAATCCAAAAAGATGACTGTAATCTAACGATGTGACCAAAATCAGACTATCCCAATAGCAACTGACCAATATCGAACTGCTCCGATAGCAGCTATTTGTCTCAATAGTGGCAAGTCAGCCTTAATAATGGCTGTCTAGATCAGATCAATCTAAAACTCTGCAAATCCCTTCTTTTGCGTCTCCTCGACAGAAACCTCCCAGATCAGCGAATTGATATGTGAAACTACCAAAATTCCTTATCATTTGCTCAAGCCCTACTTCGCTCCAAGAGAACTTGCAGGGGCATAAATAACTTGGTGTTGTTTCGAGTGAAATGCCTCAGCCAGTCCTCTGTTTGATGACAAGTTGATAATCAGCATTCATGCAAGTCAACAAGCAAATCAATGTATATGATACTCCCAACCCTTATCCCTATGTATGTGATGCAAGCAAGGAGTCGATTATATATGCTCTTCCACTAATCCTTTTGATACAAGTATGTAGCAATAACTCTTCAATAGATAGAAATGCAATAAAAAGTAGAGTGTTGGAAATTCTTAGATGCGATCCTTGTAATTGTGTGAGCATATGATGCAATCTCTTGGTTTGTAATCAATGATAAATGCATTTGGGTGCTTATGTATATATATATAGGCTTCTCAAATTCAAGTTAAGATCTTACTAGCATGCAAGCTGACCTTGTGGAAGCGAGAAAACCAATAATCAAGGCACAACAAAACATGATGAACACGAGGGAAGGGACCAAAGGAACCCATGACCAACACAACCACTATTGGAGTAGTCTAATAGCGGTCAAACCAGTATCAAACTATTACAATACCGGTCGGTGTGACCAAAACCCTAAAAACAGGGACCTATAGATTTGCAGGCATATTTGGAAGTACCCTGAAGCAAACAAACAACAGATCTGAAGGTGTTCAAGAATGAATAGCAATAAGGGAAAGATATACGGACCCAACGCAAAGGAAAATGTGTCAATAAGAACCCAATATGAACCAATAATCCATATGTGTGAAAACAAGATAATAACATTGCAATTACAAGGCTAGTACCAAAATTAGTTGTCTACAATTTCAAATCACATTGACCTATTTTCGCCATTTGTGGACATCAATTTAATCCATCTCTCTTTCTACTTAATCCCCTAATGGTCCACTAAACTTGGAGTTGGAACAAATATTCCTTGTAACAATCACATGGACACTTAATTATTGGAAGTGGATCTTTCTTGAATACATGCACCACCACAGCTAAATGAACCTTAGTCGTATGAATTTATTCCTATAGCTAGTCTAAGCCTTTGTGAAGCTTTGGAAAATATTTGAAAGGAGAATATTTATGCCATTGCCCTAGCTTTGTCCCTTGTTTGGAAAATGAAAAATCTAGTTAGGAAAAGGTAGAAAGTTTTTGGTAGCATGCTCCAAGGCACAAAGGTAGGGCATATTCTAGTTGGAGCTACGTTGTGACAAAGACGAGTCACCTGTTACAACTATTTACCAATTTGAAGAGGTGGCTAACCATCGGAGGACGGTCTCCGTGTGAGACTTGACTACCAACATATCTTCTCCCTGCAAGCATATGAGTACCCTCCTATACACATGCAATGCTATATTTCCTCATTGCAATCCTTTCTCTAATTGAGTAAGATTGCATTGAATGCTAGCCCCATGACACCAATTCTTGTCTTCATGTCTTTTGAGTTTGGGAAGCACTTCCTAAGAATATTATTAGAGATTTGCTTCCTTGATCATTAATGTTCAAAATATAAGAAAATAAAACTGAAAATGCTCAAGGAAAGTAGTTGAAGTAGTTGTGAATAATATATAGTTTGTTGAGATTACCTGCGAAACAAGTCAAAAAATACACAACTAAATAGTAAACTGGAAGGTATATTAAAGACTAACTAGATATTAGAACACATTTCTAACTAGTTTTGATCTAACATAATCTACATTATTTGGGATAATGCTTGCAGTAATTTTACCAATACAGACTACAATCAAGCTAAGTTGGGAGAGAGGTTCTTTGTAGAATAATATTCACTTATTATGTCTATAGATCCTCAATGTCTTCATAGTACACTAAAAAAAAAATCATTCATTCAATCCCTTTAAATTTCTAAAGACCTAAATTGGACATAACAAAACTTATACTAGCAACACCATCATGGCCTATGTTGGTTTCTCTCCTTCAATACTGTTACCAAAGGAAGTGCCTACAGTGAATATTCCATGTAGCAACCCAAACTATTACTACCTGCCAGACAAATTTCCTTAGGATGATGGCCACTAGTCTTTATACATAGTTCAGTTCTAAAGTTAGTACTACCACCAGAATTGCTTGCTGATTCTGAATCGGCCTGCAATCCTATTGCCTCAAATACATAATCCCGAAAATGCTAAAAACTTAGACATACAACTAAATTTCTAAAGAAGCTATAGTTGATTGTTTAACTGTCCATCCATACTTGTGAGTCTTTTATTTCCCAGCTTCTTGACTGACTTATTATTCATTTTTGTTGGACTATGGACATATTTGTGATCGGTGGACTCTTCATCCACTAGATAAAATAGTGATCTACATGATCAGGAAAACAAATGATGAGCAGGTAAATTTTGCTCTTACTTCTACTATTTCGCAGGTATTTGAACCTAGCACATTTGAAGAGCCCAGAGAAAATCTTATATGGGAAATTGCCATGATGCAGAACAAGACTTAGGTGTTCTCTGGATTACCCCAAGGGAAGAAGCCCACTGGTTGTAAATAGGTTTATAGAATCAAAAGTAAACCAGATGGTTTTTTCGACAAATACAAAGCTCGAATTGTCGCTAAAGGATGTGCACAACAAAAAGGGGTAGACCATGAAGAGACTTTTCACCCACTGCAAAGATGGTAAACTTTTGGTTGGTTATCTCTATTGCTACTCAGTTTGGATGGAAGGTATATCAAATGGATGTTAAAAGTGCAAAAGTGTCTTCTTGAACAAAGACTTGGCAAGGTCTACATGGTTCAGCCGCAAGGATTCGAGGTTCCTAGGAAAAAACATTTGGTTTGCATTAGTTAAATCCTTGTATGAACTTAAGTAGGCTCCTCGAGCCGAGTATTTTAAAATTGATCAATATCTTAGATATAGGATTCAAAAAAAAATATTTTGATTGCAATATCTACATCAATATTAGTGGTTATGACAGTGATCTTAATTGTATATGCCGATGACCTTTCCATCCCTATAAGTGGAGCCAATATAATTCAACAGGGGAAATTTTATATTTGTTATTTTTTGAAATGACAAATCAAGGCCTCCAACATTATTGTTTACATGTAGAATTTTGGAAATCTCAATGTGTTATTTTTGTATCACAAACTATGCCAAAGCCCTTTTGAAAAAATTAAGGATGACTGAGTATTAAATCCAACATTTACACCTGTGAACGTGGGATAAAAGTCTCACTTACATGGATTCACCACCAGTGAATGAATCAGTGTATCATCAATTGGTGGTTAGGTTGATTTATCTTACTATCACTCAACCAGACTTATGTTTTGCAATGAGTTGTATTCCCTGATTCAAGACTACACCACAAGAAAAACATTGGCAAACTACAAAATGAATCCTTCGATATATCAAAGGAACCCTCAACTTTAGCATTCTATATCAAATATCCATAGACTTCATTGTTAGAAGTTGTAACATAAAGTTACAATGGCCATACTGGTCTTACTAAAAGGCTTAGTAATAAAGTCACTTTATGACTTTAGTTTGTTTTATCAAATAATGTAAACATGACTTAATGCTCTTCTCTTAAGTCATTTTAAGGTTAGGGTTTTCACCCAAGAATTAGGATATATGTTGTTGCTTTTCTATAGAGTGACAATTGCTCTTTCTATTGGAAATATTGTCATTGATGTCAAAAGTCTAGTATTGGTGATAAAGGCCCCATTGCATTTAATGGTGTTTTTAATATTCATATCTTGGTTAATGTGTGTTAATATTCATTTAATATTAACGAATATATTTTTGGTTGCATATAAGATCAAAAGAGGGCACATGGAGAAGTCAGAGTCACGGGGTAAAGACAAAAGAGAAATGGGACGCATTTTCTCACGAAGAGTCATCTTGAGGAATTCTAAAAGTCACCATATGAAGACAAAAGAAGGTATGACACATTTTTCCTTGAAGAGACACTTTGAGGAATATGAAAAGACACCAAGATAAAGACAAAAGCGGAAAAGACGCATTTGCTTATGAAGGGTCACCATGTGACTTTTCAAATGCAAGGATACAAAGAGTCATGCATGTTTGGCACCAATTTCCATGAGAATTGAAATGTCACAAATGGTGAATGCCAAAGGTCGTTTGGAAAGCTATAAATAAAGGCTTGAGAAGCCATTTTTAATATGCGAGAGAATGCATGGTTTGTATTTGTTTTAGAGGAGAGAAAAGCAAGAGATATTGTAGAGTTCTATTATTTGTTGAGTAAGCAACATTGAGAAATAGTTGTATTTTATACACAAGAGGGGTTGGTGCTCATGTGGGTTGGTGCTCACAAATCTTTGCAAGGGGTTGGTGCTCCTGTGGGTTGGTACTCACAAATAGTTGTTGTGTTGGTGTTTGCAAAGGGGTTGGTGCTCCTGCAAGTTGGTGCTTGCGAACTTTGTAATTTGAGTTGGTACTCATTCATATACTTGAGATTGTTCTTCGACGTTTTTCCCACTATGGGTTTCCACGTAAAAATCTGGTGTCTCTCTCTCTCTCGTGTGGTGCATATTATTGTCTCAGTTTTATTGCATATCTTGAATGTGTGATTAAATGATTAGAGAAAAAATTCAAATTACGTAAAAGATATATAATACACTGATTCACCCTCCCTCTCAGTATATTTCGTGCTTAACAATTGGTATCAGAGCAGGTTCCTTTTGAAAAAAATTTACAACTTAAAGGTAGATCAGGGAAAGCACGATGGCTAGATCACATGAAGGTTTTTCTACAAATAAGGCACCTTTGTTTGATGGGACAAATTATACTTTTTGGAGCATAAGGATGAGGACTTATTTGATGGCCCTTGGATTCGACATTTGGCAAGCAGTGGTAAAAGAATATGAAGAGCCACAGAGACTTGTAACTACTCCGATGGAAAAGAATGCAAGTGAAAATAATGAAAAAGCTTTAAATGTTATTTTATGTGGTTTATGTGAATTAGAATTTGTTAAAGTTATGCAATGTAAATTTGCTCATGAAACTTGGGTAAAACTTGAGAATATTTACAAAGGTGATGAAAAAGTTCAGCAAGCTGAGCTTCAAAGTTTCAGAAGACAGTTTGAGAGTTTGAAGATGGAAGAGGAAAAAAATCTAGTAAGTTATCTTTTGCGAGTTGATCAAATAGTTAATCAGATTCAAGGTCTTGTAGAAAAGTTAGAAGAATCAATTGTGGTACAAAAATTTTTGAGATCTCTACCATTGAAATATGATGCAAAAGTTTCGGCAATTGAAGAGATGAAAAATTTAGCCAAACTAAAGATGGATGAGCTACATGGTATTTTTACGGCATATGAGATGCGGATTGAACAAGAGAAACCCTCAAAGAGAGAAGTTGCTTTCAAGACATCAAAGAAAGAGAAGACTAAGATTCAAGAATCAAGTCGCAGTTCTAGCGATGATGAAGATGACAACGGAGCTTTATTCATTTGCAAACCGAAAAAAAGCACAGCGAAATATCAAAGAAAATTACTTTTTAAATGTTTTAATTGTGGAAAGATTGGACATTTTGCAGCTAATATAATGTCCCCTTCCAGCTAGACATTGTACTTTCGACATGATTAGCCTATCAATGGCCCTCATAGGCTAATACGGCATGGTTAGAGGGTCTTCTCCGCAGTTACCCAAATAACAGTTGGTTTCTTTGGGAAAGTTACAACATATTCCGGAGGTTTTCTAATGAATTATTAGAATGTTTCTATTTTTTAAAACCTCATGTTACAAAATGATGTTATATTTGTACTTTATGTCATATTCATTATTTTATATTAAAATGCAAATATAATATATTAAAAGGGAAAAATAATAATAAAATACTATGACGTTTCTAGAAGCTTCCCAAATGAAGGAAAGAAAAAAAAGTATAAAGGGAGGTGTGGGCTGCCATTATGGATCATCCCGATTTGATGTTGTCTTTGTTGTGGTGTGCTTGTGGAGCCTAGAGTTTTCTGCAGTGAATCAATTTGTCTTTGAGAACGATAACTCTCATTGATAGCATAACTGAGGGAGTGAAATATCTCTTGAAGGGTTGCATTTTGGAGGTAATATTTCAATCATCTCAATTGGAGCAAAATTTGTGGCCATTGGCCAATTTTGGAGAAATCAATTAGGTGAATTTGTGGAGGTTGCATAGCTATCTTTGGTGTTGGTTTCTATATAGCTTGGCATCAATTTTCCTTGGTTAAGAGAGCAGATTGCATTGTAGAGAAATCTGATATAAAAATCAGATATTTACAATCAAGGAAGGACGCAATTAGGAAGGACGTTTTTCCTTGTGGGGGTTCCAATTCGCATCGATTCTTTGCTTGGCTTGGTGTGCCCACTTCTTTGGAGCATGGAGATGATATTAGATGCTTGAGACAACGCATATTCATTGCATATTATTTTAAATTTGAGATCAAACCAGAACAGAGGTGACTGGCTTGAAAAATTCGATTTGGCTTGGGAGATCATCCTTTCACTTGGAAGTTGCTTGCTCCATCTATTCTCAAGGGCGCCTCAATCCAACCAAGTTTCATTGCATTTTTTAGTATAGTTTATATTTGTAGTTGTAGGTGTGCATCTTTCATACCAGCATACCATATAATTGTAATTTTTGTTTATGCCAAGAGTCTTGGCTAGTTTAGTGGAACATTGAATCAAATCATCAATACAAATAAGAATCACAAGTTGTTGGTCATTTATAGTTATCTTTTGAGCATTTGAATTGAGATAGTAGGTTGCATGCCAACTGTTCGACTAAATGTCCATTGGTTGTAAGTGATTAGTTTGCTTTGTGAATTCATCTAATTGCATAGAAAAGAACAAAAAAAGAAGTCATTCCTGCCATCTGAAACTTAACATTGTCATTCTTGCATTGTTCTATAAACACTTGAAGCTTTAATCCATCGTCACTCGAACAAACCATCAAACTGTGACAAAAAACCAGCAAGAAGCACTTTGCATACAAAGTGTTTGAAAAAATTACAAGGCAGCAAATTGGGACAATTAAGGACAGATTGGGCAAGGAGTGTTACAGTGGTATCAGAGCCCTGATCCTGCTATCCTGGAGGGTTAAAATATCACATGAGACGTCATCATAGGTACTATACCCACAGAAGACCAAAACAGGAAGGGAATTGGCAAGAAGAAAATCCATTTACAGAGGTACCTTTGGCTGAAATGGGTGAAAGAGCAGACGTGGGTCCACACAGAGATGAGAGAAGAGACAATGATAGAAATGGTGACAGAGAAGTGAGAGACGATCTGAGAGATTTACAAGTTGGTCAACAGCAGATAGCTAGGGCCTTACAACAGTTGGCAAATACTTTGCAGCGATTGAATTTACCTAGAAGACAGCTTCAGGTCCAGGAAGATGATAGGATCAGCTAGGTCCCAAAGACCCTCCTGCACTGCAGATAGGCCTACTCAACCCACATTCCTGAGAAATGAACCAGTTGAAGAGAATATTGAAGAGGTTGAGAATCCAACCTATACTGACGCATACATGGCTGCCCATGATGAATAGCAGCAATTGACACTTGAAGCACAAGAGCTTATGCATTTTGATCGGTTTGTACAGTCAAGGATGGATTACTATAGGTCTCCGCAGAAGAGAAGACCTAGGAATCAGAATAAGGAACTCAAACATGCTACTAATAAGCTTACATTACCCATGTTTGATGGCAATGACAAGACTACGGCACAATCATAGATTCATAAGTTGGATACCTTCTTGGCTCTTCGACCCATGATAGAAGAGGAAGCTATCAAATATGCCACTTTGCATCTAAAGGGAGCAGAACACGAATGGTGGTATCATGAATTAGTTACATTGTAACACACTCAGATCACATCTTACCAAGAGTTTGTGGATAGACTGATTAAGTGTTTCGATAGGAAGGATCCAGAATCATACTTCTGGGATTTTGCCCAGCTCAAGCAAGTTGGTAGTTTGGAAAGCTATATTGGAGACTTCCAAAAACTATCAGTAATGGTGCCCAACATCTCAGAGAGATGATTGGTGATGCTATTCATTGAGGGGTTATTGGAGCCTATGCGAGGATGGATTAAAGCATTTGATCTTCCCACACTTCAGGAGGCAATGAAGAAGGCTAGGAGCATGGAACTTGCAGCCCCGCAAAGCAAGTACTCATCAAAGGGATCTTCTTCATATCGAGACAATAAATCTTTCTCTAAAAAGAAGAATAAACCAGATTTTAAGGGCAAATCATCAGCACCTCTAGATAGGTATACACTTAATGATTTGCGCAAGAAGTTATGTTTCTACTGTAAGGGGCCCTATGATGCAAACCATGATTGTCCCTTAAGACCTAAAGGAAAAGTTAATAGAGGGATGTGGGCATATTATGAGGACTCTGAGTCGGAGAAATCAGATCAGCAATCTGATCCTGAGGATTCAGGGATGGAGCACGAGGAAGATAAGCATGAAAGTGAAGGAGAGCACGAAGGGGCAGCGAGGCAACGTGATGCGCACATCACTTGCATCCAGCAGGAGGGATGATTTAGAATGCGTGGAGTTCTAGCAGGGCAAAAGATTATAACTCTTCTTGACACAGGGGCAACTCATAATTTTATTGATTCCTGATTGGTCGAGGCATGGAATCAAGACAGAGGAATTTGAGGGAATAGGAGTTAAGATGGCAGATGGTTATACCCTCAAGTGCGAAAGGAGGATATCAGATTTGCCTATGTGTTTGAATAACTATGAGTTCAAGACCAAATTCTATGTGGTGAATATGGGTGATACAGATATGGTACTTGGCATGAGATGGTTACACGACATAGGGAAATTCACCCTGGATCTCAGAGAGATGAAAATGACATTCCAGGTAGATGGAAAAACTCATGTCCTCACGGCTATTAGAGATTCCAGTTTTAGGATGATTTCTTTTAAGAGGATGGAGAGACTTATGAGGCATGACATGGTTAAGTGGGCCGCTGAGTGTGTTTTGATGCCAACACAAGGTGAGCAGCAGAACCCAGTTTACCATCCAGACATCCTAGAGTTAAGAATTAAGCACACTAAGGTATTCAGTGATATTCCACCAGGGAGACCACCAGATAGAGGGATTGAGCATATCATTGAGTTGGAGGACACTGTTGACCATTTTGGTCTAGCAGACCAAAATCGGTCTCCTTCTGCCTTGTTGTTCTGAGCCAGTTCAATTTTTTGATTTTGTGCACAAGTCTTTCGGCAAAAGGAGGAACCAGTTCATTGGTTCGAAGTCGGTGCCCAATGGCTTGAGTTTTCAAAGAGCTTTGAACTTAAACTTTGAACCATTATTGGTTCAATGAGTTGGTTCAGTTCATTCGATTCAAGCCTTGGTTCAACAGCGTGATTCAGTTCATTCGGTTCAAGCCTTGGTTCAACAGATTGATTGAGCATTCCATTCAATGCCTTGGTTCAACAGTCGGTTCAATGAGCTGGTTCAACGTTTGGTTCAAAGGAACGGTTCAATGAGAAGTTTTAAGAGAGTCTCCCGAAGGACAAATGCCCTTGCGGAGGGCAGGGAACACTTGAAAAGACCAAAAAAGTGAACAAGGCCGAAAAAGTAAGTTTTCTTCGAAAGTTTGTTTAAGGCAAAGGACGAGAATTTCTTTGGACAAAATGTCCGAAGGAATTCCTTCGGACTTTTTGTCCAAAGAAATTCTTCGGAAGAAAGTCTCGTGAAAAGACGAGGCAAGGAAAAGACAAGAAAAAGATTTCTTTTGGACTTTTGTCCGAAGGAATTCCTTCGGACAAAAAGTCCAAAGAAATTCGGCAAGGCTACGAGCAAAAAAGTCCGAAGGAAAACAAGTAAAAAGGACTTAAGACTAAGGCAAAGGCAAGAATGATTTCTTTCGGACTTTTGTACGAAGGAATTCCTTGGAACAAAAAAGTCCAAAGAAATTTGGGAGAAGCCGCAAGAAAAACCCATAAAAAAAGCTTCGAAGGAAAGGAAGCGAGCAGGACAATTCTTGCGGACATTTTGTCTGCGAGGAAAAGTGACAAGGAAAAAGCCCGAGAGCGGAAGCTGCCAAGTGTCGTCTGCCGGGACACATTATAATTTGTCTCTAAAAGCAACAGAACGTGCCACGTGTCCCTTGTAAAACTCGGCGGAGCGCGACAAGTGTCTGCATCCGAGTTTCAAAGCTTCTTTCAATAAGCTTCCCTCAAAATTCCGCGGAGGGCGCCAAGTGGCAACTGCAGAAGGTTTTGATATGTTTTTCTAAAAACAGCGGAACGTGCCACGTGTCCTTTGAAAAGCTCGACGGAAGCCGACAAGTGTCAACGTCTGCAGTTTCTTACTTTCGTTCCGTTATTGCATAAAGACAGTGGTGGGCCCCGGATGAATTGCTAAAGTAAGCAGAGCGCGCCAAGTGTCATAGTCCGTGTGAATTCGAATGAGTCCCGAATGTTTCTATATTGTTTCTAAAGCTCAGCGAAAGCCGCCATGTGTCATCTTCCGCAGGACTCTCAAAAGGTATCTAAAGCTTCTATAAGTTAAGCGAATGCTGCCACGTGTCCTCGCCTATTTCACAGCGGAACACGCCACGTGTCACTTGTTGAGATCAACGGAAAGCGGCCAAAGCAAGCGGAAAAGACACGAAAGAATTGCTAAGGAAGATGACGGACCTGAAAATGTCAAATTTTTGGCAATGAAATAGCTGTTGATCCTCGCAGACTTAAGCGCAAACCCGAAGAAATTCAAAGGCTTAAGGCCAGAAGGACGACAAAGCCAGGAAGGGGCAAAAGAGCCAAGTGCAGAAACAGACAAAACAGTCCAAGTGGCGAAGGAAGGTGTCGACTCAAGGCGTTACTCCAGCGGTTGACAGTGTCTGCGAATTGGTCATCAAGAGGCGCGAACAGTGAACGGCGCGACCCGTTTTTCTTCACTTTGCATTGATGAGCATACAAGCCGCGTGAATGCCTTGAAAGTGCGGTCTTGTTTGCAGACAAACAACGCAGCCTATGTTCTAAATGCCTGAAGTCAAAACAGGAGCCGACACAGCGTTATCTATCAAGCAACTTCCTCTTCCCAATGCTCGGAACGCACATGGGCCACTTGTAAAAGGGCGCCAAAAGTCTTTTCCAAGAGGGGCGCCTTTTGTTCTCTCTTCTCAATATATATTGTAACTTTTTATTTTGAAAGGAGATATCTTTCACATTGTAAGGCGAAGCCCTGGCAATTTTCACCTGGAATCAATAAAATACGCATTTTACCTCTATTCTAGTTAGATATTTCTCTGAGTGTATCTAAGTGTTAGTCTTGTGTTCAGTCATTGCTTCCTAATGCTTTCACAGGGTTGACACCAACGCACCTGGTATCTACAAGGCACCATTCCTACAGGTGACAAGAAGAGATGTACTTGGAGCACAGAGGCAGAAGGAGGTTACTAGACAGTGTGTTTTTCCTACAGCGCCTATGGTAAGTCCCTTTTTCTGTGTGTTCCATTAAAGCCTCCCTGTCAATCTTCCTGCAGTCTGGTCCTTTTACCAGTTAAAGTGTATGTATGTGTTCTTATGGTTCAGAGTGTGAGTGTGAATAGGTCAAACTTATTTGGTGCATCACCCTCTTAAATTAGGTTTTGTTTTCCTGTAATCCTTCTCCCTTTTCATTCCCCTCCATTACACATATATATATGTATTAGCACTTAATGGAATAACTTAGATGCATCAAAGGGAGCTAGCCCTTATCTAGAGACTCTCCTCCCAGTTGTGTCTTGCCCACAGGCAAGAGGGGAGTTTCCATTGTTGCGTGTGGAAGACAAGAACTCAGCCTCCTGTCAAGGGTGCAATCCATTGCGTCCACAGTTTTTGGCACGCCCAGTGGAACTCAGTTTTTACACTTAGTAAAGTCTCAGGATTGATGCTGGTCCTGTTACAGCAAAATCAACCATTTTCAGCATTTGGCGACTCCACTGGTAAGAGCTTCATTTTCTGATCAAAGACCAATCTGACCTCCTATGCCTAAAATCACCACACGGTCTACTGCTAAGGGTGTCCCTTTCGAATTCATTGAATTGCCTTTGAACTCAGCAAAGCGACTGAGGTTTGAGAGGACCCATCCTTATTCAACAAACCACTTTCCCAAACCTGCTATAAAGAACATCTACGCAAGAAGGCCGCGGTTACAACCTGTTATAGCTATGACATTACCCTTTGTGACTTTTCGTGGTCAAAGTCCTTTGAATCTCCAACGTTATGACCCAATTCCAGGAGCAATCCTCAAAAGTGTGCCTCCCTTTGACGGAGAGGGGCCCATTACAGTTATTGAACACATCAAAAATATTGCTAACCTCTGCAATATTCACAATGTCACTGAGGAGAATATTGCAATCAGATTGCTGGCATTGTCTCTCAAGGGCAAAGCTCTGGACTGGTATAGGACTTTACCCATAAATTCAGTCAGTTCCTGGAATGAATTGGGCACTCTCTTGACAAACCGATTTGGGGAGAAGAGCGACCACCTCTCACTGGCCGAACAGCTGACTACAATGAAAAGAGCTCCCCACGAATACATGCAGGATTTCAACACTCGTTTTCAGAAGACATGGGATAGAATCCCCATTCTGGTAAAGCCGACTCCTAGTTATGCTTTCTTGTATTACTTAAGAGCATTGAACAGCGATATCGCTGTTATGATACAGTCCATGGGAGGACATATGCTACCTGCCGCCTATGACATAGCTATAACCGCTGAAAATTGCTTAATACAGGCTGGAAAAATAGCTCCTAGACCTCATATGCCACTTTTCCCTGAAATGCTGCCTCCAATTCAGACTGTTGCTCCCACCTTAGCTTTTCTGCGTAGCACAGAAAAACCAGCTGCTACTTCATCAAATGAACTCCATGAAGTCAAAAGTATGTTGCAAAATGTGACAAATGAACTAGTGGCTATTAAAAGGCAGCAAGCTCAAAACAGCCGACCAAATCAAGGATATCAGCAGTATGGTCAAACAAATAGACCCCCTTTCCAAAATTACAATCAAAGGCAGGGTCAGTTTGCACAGACCAGACCTTTTCAAGGCTACAATCCAGGGGCCCCTTCATCATCCAAGGCTATGGTGCCTATTCAAAACAATCTGGTGCAAGAACACCGAAGTTGTTCAACCATGGGATATAGTCAAGAGCACGTTTATACAAATGAAATGACAGGTCACTACCCAAATGTACAAGACAATCAGGCAGCCGCCCAATTCCAAGGTTTTGAGGCTTCAATGCAACCCGACACGAGCAGCAGTCAGACTCAACCTGATTCTACTCTCATGAATCACCTGGAATGTGAGTTCTATGCAGTCAATTACGTGGGTACTACGGACAATCAGGGTGACTATGTCGCAGCGAACACAAGATCCAAAAGAAGAGCAATGGAAAAAGCTCAGGTTGCTACCCAAACGTTAGCAATACCTTCTTCATCACATGTAAACCAAAGGGTTCCAAACTTCAGACTGCCGATTGTACCTTCAGTGCCTCGGCCTGCACCTCAGACCGTAAGTAATCCCAAAGAAAATCTGAAAGGCAACCCTCGAGTCAATGTGATAGACCAGATGAAAAAGCTGCACATGAACATCTCCTTGTGGGATTCATTGTCAATACCAAGGCAAAAGGACATGCTGCAAAAAAAATTGCATGCGCTGAATGAACACCCTGTCCCAACAAGAGCCGATAATGTTTTAATGATGAATGGACAGTCTTCCACCTCAGGCAAAGTTAGAAAAGAAAAAAAGGTTCTCCCTTTTTATTTGTCCTTGGTCATAGGAGATTTCTTGGTGCACAATTGCATCATTGACAGTAGAGCAAGCACCTCAGTAATGCCCAAATGCATAGCCGACAAGCTGGGGTTGAAATACGAAGAAATGACTAAGGGAGTCCTGCAGCGGGATAGAACATCAGCAAAGATAGTTGGGGTGGTGAAAGGTTTGAGCTTGACGCTACACGCTTGCCCGACCTTCTCAGTTCCTCATGAAGTGGTAGTGGCGGATGTCCCTTCTTACTTTGCTATCTACTTATCCAGAGATTTCACATCCAAGATAGGTGGCTACCTAGCAGGGAACTGGTCTTATCTAGTTTTTAGAACCAAATATGTGACTAAAGTTAAGATTGAATCCGAGCCACTCCACAGAGATCATCTAGAACCATACTCGCTCAAGGCGGCAAATGTCAGCTACACCATTATCGACCAAGAAGAGTTCCAAGTGGATCAATCTCCATCCTCTGCCTTTGAAGGAGTTGCAGACCTGCTCTTAAACGAATGGGGAAGTGACAACTTCGAGCATGATCTTTACAAGTTCATAGAGGAGGCAAGCCTTGGAATTTATTGCATACATGAAGAGGGTACTTTTGTACCAAATCTGATGAAAGCGAGCCAAGAAAGCTCAGGTCTATGGCAGTTGTTCTTTGATGGCTCAAGAAGTAAGTTGGGCGCTGGTGGAGTGTTGTTAGTTTCTCCTTCAAAGGAGAAATACTTTTCGGCTTTCCGATTCCAATTTTCTTGAACGAGCAATGTTGCGGAGTATGAATCCCTCATCCATGGCTTAGAGTGGGTGAGGAAGAGAGGAATAAAAGAGCTGCAAGTTTTTGGTGACAGTGAGCTGATTGTCAATCAAGAGGCTAAAATTTGACAAAGAATTCTTTACTGAAGTCCTATAAACATAAGGTATGGGACTTAGTGGAAAATTTCTTTGCTTTCAATATTACCTCCATTCCTAAATAGCAGAACAAGCAAGCAGATAGGCTGACAACAATTGGTGCCCAGTTTGATATCCCTCGGGAAATAGGCCACGACCGCAGTTCACGCCACTTGAAGGTAGTAATCCGGCCCTCTGTACCTGACAACATCACCAATTGGCAGGTCTTTAACGACCAGCAAATAGTGCTCTTCTTGCAAGACGCTGAATTCGCTGCTAAAAACCAGGGAAAGCTACAGCAGCAATATGGCAGCCAAATTGTTCCGTTGAAGAACAATAAACTCCCCAAAGGCTTGGTCACTCTAGAGAGTATTTTCAATGGAGATGATTAGTTGAAAAGCGACACGGCATGCATCACAACGAAGGAGGAGCACCATGAGAAGGTTGAAATATTCAAGGATAAGCTGCGTGCACTTGGAAAAGTGTGCACAGACCGTGAAAGGCAGGGCTTTATCTTGTTATGCCAAGAGTTCGCCAATGTCTTCGCTTGAAAATATAGCGATTTAAAGGGTTTTGACCCAAGTTCGACCCAACATACCATTGAGCTGGAAGAAGGCGCAACGCTAATCAAGCAGAAGCAAAGCCCTGTCAACCCAATGATTGAGCCTCTCATGCAGAAGGAACTCACCAAGTTGATTGAGTCCAGGGTAATATTTCCAATCAAACACTTCTCTTGGCTGGCAAATCTTGAACTTGTGCGGAAAAAGAATGGGGAGATCAGACTATGCATTGATTTCAGAGACCTTAATAGAGTCTCTTTGAAAGACCATTATCCTCACCCAAGCATGGAGCAGATCCTTCAAATGGTGACAGGCAGCGAGCGTTTCTCCCTCCTGGATGGATATTTAGGATATAATCAGATTTTGGTGCAAGACTGTGACCAGTACAAGACAGCCTTCACTACCAAATGGGGGACGTTTGCTTACAGAAAAATGCCATTCGGGTTGTCCAATGTTGGTGCCACCTTTTAACGAGCCATGGACATGGCCTTTCGGAGCCTGATAAATAACACTGTGCTGGTGTATATTGATGATGTGACAGTTTTCTCCAAGGTGGCAAGCCAACACATGAAACACCTCAGACAAATCTTTGAGAGGTGTAGAGAGTTTGGTATCTCTCTCAACCCAAGGAAATGCGTGCTCGTTGTCCACGAGGGGAAACTCCTTGGCCATGTTGTTTCAAAGGAAGGCTTGACCATTGATCCAGAGAATGCGCTCTATCTTGGAGCTGTCCTTGCCTAAACACAAGAAGGCCTTGCAGAGCTTCTTCGGCAAAATAAATTTCATCCGGAGATTTATTCTGAATTTTGCGGAGATAGTCAAGCCATTGACCTCTATGCTGAAGAAAGATGAGGAGTTTACGTGGACAGCACAAAGAAAGCACAGTTTTGAAAAGATCAAGCCGGCCATAGCCCAGGCTCTTACTTTGATCAGCCCTGACTTCACCAAAGATTTCAACCTCTACACCTTCGGAAATGAAGAGGTAATCTCCGCCATGCTTACCCAAGCAAATGGTGATAACCTTGAACAACCACTTGCATTTTTTAGCCAAGGCCCAGAGAGTTTTAAGGTCAGGTACACATATGTGGAGAAGCAAGTCCTTGCGGTCATACAAAGTCTGAAAAAATTCAGGCATATGCTGTCCAATAGCAGAATTCACCTCATGGTTCCACATCCCGACATCAAAGATTTCTTGATCAACCGAGCCCTGAATGAAAAGAGAGCGGGGTGGATCACTAAGGTGATGGAATACGACGTAGATATCAAGATCACCAAACTGGTAAGAGGGAGAGCCCTGTGTGAGCACCTTGCTGCAGACTTTAAGCAGCAAAAAGAGGACAATCTGCTAATTCATGATGCAGCTATAGCAAAAGAACCAGCTGTCATGAAGGATTGGACATCAAACTTGAGGCATTTCTCTCACTGGTGAGCGCTCGCAGAGCCTTGATAGGACCAAGAGGAGATATTTCAGACTCCAGTGTCTCCCTTATGCCCTGATTGATGGAGTGTTGTTCAGAAGGGATCTCTCAGGAGTCCTTTTAAGATGCATAGACCCAAGTCAGGCCGACGGGGTGCTGTCCGAGTTCCATGATGGGCCAGTTGGTGGTCACTTTGCTCCTAGGCCTACAGCTACAAGAATAATGAGAGATGGTTCCTTCTGGCCTACTCTATTCAGGGACACCCATACCTAGATACGAAAGTGCCAGAAGTGTGCACTTTTTGAAGGGAAAAAACAGTTCGCTGCCATGCTTTTACAACGTATTCAGGTGGAGCAGCGATTCATGCAATGGGGCCTTGACTTTATAGGGATGATCAACCCGCCCTCCAGTGCTGGACACAAGTGGATCCTGACCGCCACAGATTAATTCACAAGGTGAGTAGAGGCTATCGCTTTGAAAGAAGCCAACGAAAATGCAGTCCTGAATTTTTATGAAGCCCTGGGGGCAAGGTTTGGGGTTCCAGCTACCATAATCTCAGATAACGCTTTGGCTTTTCTGGGAACTAAAACAAGTGAATGGGTGCTAAGATATGGTATCTATCTTAGCACTTCATCCAACTACTACCCACAGGGGAATAGGTTGGCTGAGTCCACCAATAAGAATCTGATCAGGATCATCAAGCGAACAATGGAGGAGAATCAGAAGACTTGGCATGCCAAATTGAAAACAGCCTTGTGGGCAAATAGAGTCACTCCAAAGAGGGCAACTGGCAACAAGCCATACACGCTCGTATATGGAAGGGAAGCTAAGCTTCCTCTTTCACTTGAATTGCTAGCCTTGGACCTCGCTCACCAGCTACAGTTAGAAGGAAGCAATAGCATGGAGGTCAGGGTATGCGAGCTGATGGAGCTCCAAGACACAAGAGACCAAGCTATGGCTTCTATGACTAGTCGCCAACAGCAAACGAAGAAACATTTCGACAAGAAATCTTCATCAAAAGGTTTCTCTGAAGGAGACATCGTCTTGAAATGGGATGCGGACCGAGCTAAGCCTGGAAAGCACACAAAGTTCGACGCCCTATGGAGTGGTCCATACGTCATCACTCAGTGCAAACAGCACAATGCATTTCAACTCTCCAGGTTGGATGGTGAGGAACTGTATATCCCAGTTAATGGGATATATCTTAAGCATTATCACTGAGCCCTTCTCCCATCATGTATATATTTTCCTTGCCTTGTTCCTGCTTTCCCTAAGTGCTTTTGCACATGTTGGTAGCTAGTCTTGCGTGTGTTTTCATTTCTTTTTTTTTGGGGTAAAACCTGTGTGATTGATTCTTGGATATCTCAAGGCGGTTGCTAACTCTTTTAAAGCTGCATCCCGACCCCATGCCCAATGGACTCGAAGGCAACTGGTTTCTAAGCATAGCAGGCATCCTTCCCCTCGGAGTTGCCAATTTGTTGACCATTTTGGTCCAGCAGACCAAAATCGGTCTCCTTCTGCCTTGCTGTTCTGAGCCAGTTCAATTTTTTGATTTTGTGCACAAGTCTTTCAGCAATAGGAGGAACCAATTCATTGGTTCAACGTCAGTGCCCAATGGCTTGAGTTTTCAAAGAGCTTTGAACTTAAACTTTGAACCATTATTGGTTCAATGAGTTGGTTCAGTTCATTCAATTCAAGCCTTGGTTCAACAGCGTGATTCAGTTCATTCGGTTCAAACCTTGGTTCAACAGCTTGATTGAGCATTCCGTTCAATCCCTGGTTCAACAGTCGGTTCAATGAGCTGGTTCAACGTTTGGTTCAAAGGAACGGTTCAATGAGAAGTTTCAAGAGAGTCTCCCGAAGGACAAATGCCCTTGCGGAGGGCAGGGAACACTTGAAAAGACCAAAAAAGTGAACAAGGCCGAAAAAGTAAGTTTTCTTCGGAAGTTTGTTTAAGGCAAAGGACGAGAATTTCTTCGGACAAAATGTCCAAAGGAATTCCTTCAGACTTTTTGTCCGAAGAAATTCTTCGGAAGAAAGTCCCGCGAAAAGACAAGGCAAGGAAAAGACAAGGAAAAGATTTCTTTAGGACTTTTGTCCGACTTTTGTCAAAAGGAATTCCTTCGGACAAAAAGTCCGAAGAAATTCGGCAAGGCTACGAGCAAAAAAGTCCGAAGGAAAACAAGTAAAAAGGACTTAAGACTAAGGCAAAGGCAAGAATTATTTCTTTTGGACTTTCCTTCGGACAAAAAGTCCGAAGAAATTCGGGAGAAGCCGCGGGAAAAAACCCGAGAAAAAGCTTCGAAGGAAAGGAAGCGAGCAAGACAATTCTTGCGGACATTTTGTCCGCGGGGAAAAGTGACAAGGAAAAAGCCCGAGAGCGGAAGCTGCCAAGTGTCATCTGTCGGGACACATTATAATTGTCTCTAAAAGCAGCAGAACGTGCCATGTGTCCCTTGTAAAACTTGGCAAAGCGCGACAAGTGTCTGCATCCGAGTTTCAAAGCTTCTTTCAATAAGCTTCTCTCAGAATTCCGCGAAGGGCGCCAAGTGGCAACAGCGGAAGGTTTTGATATGTTTTTCTAAAAACAACGGAACATGCCACGTGTCCCTTGAAAAGCTCGGCGGAAGCCGACAAGTGTCAACGTCCGCGGTTTCTTCCTTTCATTCCGTTATTGAGTAAGGACTGTGGTGGGCCCCGGACGAATTGCTAAAGTAAGCAGAGCGCGCCAAGTGTCATAGTTCGTGTGAATCCGAATGTTTCTATACTATTTCTCAAGCTCAGCGGAAGCCGCCATGTGTCATCTACCGTAGGACTCTCAAAAGGTATCTAAACCTTCTATAAGTTCAGCGGATGCTGCCACGTGTCCTCGACTGTTTCACAGCGGAACACGCCACGTGTCACTTGTTGAGATCAGCGCAAAGCGGCCAAAGCAAGCGGGAAAGACATGAAATAATTGCTAAGGAAGATGACAGACCCGAAGAGGTCAAATTTGCGGCAATGAAATAGCTGTTGATCCTCGCAGACTTAAGTGCGAATCCGAAGAAATTCAAAGGCTTAAGGCCAGAAGAAAGACAAAGCTAGGAAGGGGCAAAAGAGCCAAGTGCAGAAACGGACAAAACAATCCAAGTGGCAAAGGAAGGTGTTAACTCAAGGAGTTACTCCAGCGGTTGACAGTGTCTGCGAATTGGTCATCAAGAGTCGCGAACAGTGAACGGCGCGACCCGTTTTTCTTCACTTTGCATTGATGAGCAGACAAGCCGCGTGAATGCCTTGAAAGAGCGGCCTTATTTGCAAACAAACGGCGCGGCCTATGTTCTAAACGCCTGAAGTCAAAACAAGAGCTGACAGAGCATTATCCATCAAGCGGCTTCCTCGTCCCAGTGCTCGGAACGCACATGGGCCACTTGTAAAAAGGCGCCAAAAGTATTTTCCAAGAGAGGCGCCTTTTATTCTCTCTTCTCTATATATATTGTAACTTCTCATTTTGAAAGGAGATATCTTTCACATTGTAAGGCTAAGCCCTAGCAATTTTCACCTAGAATCAATAAAATACGCATTTTACCTCTATTCTGGTTAGATATTTCTCTAAGTGTATTTGAGTGTTAGTTTTGTGTTCAGTCATTGCTTTCTAATGCTTTCATAAGGGTTGACACCAATGCACCTAGTATCTACAAGGCACCATTCCTACAGGTGACAAGAAGAGCTGTACCTGGAGCGCAGAGGCAAAAGGAGGTTACTAAACAGTGTGTTTTTCCTACAGCACCTATGGTAAGTCCCTTTTTCTGTGTCATCCGTTAAAACCTCCCTGTCAATCTTCCTGCAGTCTGGTCTTTTTACCAGTTAAAGTGTATGTATGTGTTATTATGGTTCAGAGTGTGAGTGTGAGTAGGTCAAACTTATTTGGTGCATCACCCTCTTAGATTAGGTTTTGTTTTCCTATAATCCTTCTTTTTCATCCTCCCCATTACACATATATATATGTATTAGCACTTATTGGAATAACTCAGATGCATCAAAGGGAGTTGGCCCTTATCTAGAGACTCTCCCCCCAGTTGTGCCTTGCCCACAGGCAAGAGGGGAGTTTCCATTGTTGTGTGTGGAAGGCAGGAGCTCAGCCTCCAATTAAGAGTGCAATCCACTGTGTCAACAGGGATTAAGCCCGTGATGGTCACCCCATATAAGAATCCCAAGAGGCTGACAGATGAAATAGAGAAAACTATTAAGGAGTTGCTGGCCATGGGACACATTAGACCAAGTAAATCACCTTTTGCATCATCAGTAGTCTTGGTCAAGAAAAAGGATGGTACATTCCAGATGTGTATTGATTATAGGCTCCTGAATAAAAGAACAATCAAGAACTGTTACCCCATCCCTAGAATTAATGAGTTGATAGATGAGTTACATGAGTTACTTCTCCAAAATTGACTTGAGGTCGGGGTATCATCAAATTCATGTCAGGGAGCAGGACATAGAGAAGACAACTTTCAGGTGCCATTGTGGACATTTTGAGTTCGTGGTTATGCCATTTGGGCTAACCAATGCTCTGACGACATTTCAATCTACGATGAGCAGGGTCTTCCATTTGCAGTTAAGGAGGTATGTGTTGGTATTCTTTGATGATATCTTGGTATATAGCAGAACATGGGAGCATCACATTGCACATCTTGATGCGGTTTTGGGTATTCTTGGAGGTGAATCCTTGTATGCCAAGGAATCCAAGTGTGACTTGGAAATGACAGAATTATTGTATCTTGGGCACATCATTAGTGTTGAGGGGGTACGTATGGACCTCGAGAAGATCAAGGCGATTGTTGAATGGCCTACTCCAGAGAACCTTACTCAACTTAGAGGATTTTTGGGATTGTGTGGTTTCTACTGCAAGTTTGTTAATGGATATTCACGGCATGCAGCACCACTCACTGATTTGACGAAGAAAGGGGCATTTGTTTGGACTCCTGAGGCACAAGATTGTTTTGAGATGTTCAAACTAATTATGACTTCTTGCCCAGTTCTTGCATTGCCGGATTTCTCCAAACCCTTTGAGCTACAATGTGATGCATCAGGTGAGGGGATAGGTGCAGTCCTTATGCAGGACAAGCATCCAATTGCTTTTGAGAGTCAGAAGCTTCGTGGTCCAAAGAGGGTACAACATATATGACAAGGAGATGTTGGCCATCATGCATGCATTGGCCAAATTCAGGCAGTATTTGGTAGGTAGCAAGTTTGTGGTGAAAACAAACCATAACAACTTGAGGCATTTCTTTGGATAGAGAGATCGTAATGATCGGCAGCAAAAATAGGTCAGCAAGCTGCAATCATATGATTTTGACATCTCCTCTGTCAAGGGGACACAGAATGTGGTTGTTGATGCTTTATCTCGATGTCCACACTTGAGTTCTATGACTGGGATAGCAGAGGATTGGCGACACTTGATAGTGGTAGAGTATGCCAAGGACAGTTGGGTTGCAGATATTGTTGAGGGGTCAGTACAGGATGCCAAATATACAGTTATAAATGATTTAATCATTTACAAAGGAAGGATCTATTTGACCTCAGGATCGGAGATGAAGAACATTATTTTGAGGGCCTTTCATGATACACCCATGGCAGGTCATCCCGGGCATTTCAAGACTTACAGCAGATTCGAGAGAGGTTCACTTGGAAGGACCTCAAATCACATGTTCTACGATATGTCAGAGAGTGAACTGTTTGTCAACAAAATAAATAGGAACACACATATCCAACAAGTTTACTTCAGCCACTTCCAATTCCTGATAGGAAGTGGGAATGCTTATCTATGGATTTCATTACTAGATTACCCAGAGCTTAGGGATGTGATTGCATATATGTGGTTGTGGATCGTTTGACTAAATATGCTCACTTCCTTCCGATCTCAGCGACTTACTCAACTATGCGGGTGGCAGAATTGTTCTTCCATGAGGTATTTAGGTTGCATGGGTTACCTCGGAACATAGTCAATGACAGAGACAGCCGCTTTATGAGTCATTTCTGGCATGAGCTATTCACGTTGTGTGGGACAGAACTCACTCCAAGTACTAGTTACCACCCGCAGATCGATGGGCAAACAGAGATTGTGAATAAATGGGTGGAAGGCTACCTCAAGAACTACATAGCAGGGCAGCAGAAGGGTTGGGTTAAGTGGTTATATTTATGTGAGTATTGTTACAATACCACTTACCATCTCTCCATTCAGATGACATCATTCATGGCGCTGTATGGATATGATGCATCGAGCTTTATGGATTTGTTATTTGGAGATAGCCGAGTGCCTAGTGCTAGTGATCTACTGCAAGAGAACTAGGACATTATGAGAGCATTGCAAGAAAACATACAGAGAGCCCAGAACCAACAAAAGCAGTATGCAGATCAGAAGCAAGTTGAACACTCATTTGAGGTTGGTGATATGGTGTATTTGGTGCTACAGCCACACAGACAGTCTTCTCTTAAGAAAAGCGAAGCTGAGAAGCTTAAGCCACGATACTATAGACCATTCAGGATTATCAGGAGAGTGGGCGAGGTGGCTTATGAGATGGAGTTGCCAGCAGGCAGCAGAGTACACAATGTCTTCCATGTGTCACGCCTCAAGAAAGCGTTAGGACATCGTGTGGTTCCTTCCATGACTTTGCCACCCCTGGATGATGAGGGGAAACTGATACTGGTGCCCAAGGTCATCTTGGATGTTCGAGAGAGGACTTTGCGGAGACGGGTCATCAGGGAATACTTAATTAAATGGAGGGACTTGCCAGTTGATGATGCTACTTAGGAGAGTGAGGAAATTCTACAGCATCCAGATTTGAGATTGCTTGGGGACAAGCAATTCCCAGAGGGGCGAACTGTAATGTCCCCTTCTAGCTAGACATTGTACTTTCGACATGACTAGCCTATTAGTGGCCCTCATAGGCTAATACGACATGGTTAGAGGGTCTTCTCCGCAATTACCCAAATGGCAGTTGGTTTCTTTGGGGAAGTTACGACATATTCTAGTGGTTTTCTAATAAATTATTAGAATGTTTCTATTTTTAGAAACCTCATGTTACAAAATGATGTTATATTTGTACTTTGTTATAATTCATTACTATATATTAAAGTGCAAATATAATATATTAAAAAGGAAAAATAATAATAAAATATTATGATGTTTGTAGAACCTTCCCAAATTAAGGAAAGAAAAAAAGGTATAAAAGGAGGTGTGGGCTGCCATTATGGATCATCCTGATTTGACGTTGTCTTTGCTGTGGTATGCTTGTGAAGCCTAGAGTTTTCTGCAGTGAATCAATTGTCTTTGGGAACGATAACTCCCATTGATAGCATAACTGAGGGAGTGAAATATCTCTTGAAAAGTTGCATTTTGGAGGTAATATTTCAATCATCTCAACTGGAGAAAAATGTGGCTATTGGCCAAGTTTGAAGAAATCGATTTGGTGAATTTGTGAAGGTTGCATAGCTATCTTTGGTGTTGGTTTCTATATAGCTTGGCATCGATTTTTCTTGGTTAAGAGAGCATATTGCATTGTAGAGAAATCTAATATAAAAATCAGATATTTACAGTCAAAAAAGGACGCCATTAGGAGGGACGTTTTGGCTTGTGGGAGTTCCAATTTGCATCGATTATTTGCTTGGCTTGGTGCGCCCACTTCCTTGGAGCATGGAGATGATATTAGATGCTTGAGACAGTGCATATTCATTGCATATTATTTTAAATTTGAGATCAGACCAGAACAGGGGCGGTTGGCTTGGAAAATTCGATTTGGCTTGGGAGATCATCCTTTCACTTGGAAGTTGCTTGCTCCATTTATTCTCAAAGGCGTCTCAATCCAACCAAGTTTCATTGCATTCTTTAGTATAGTTTATATTTGCAGCTGTAGATGTGCATCTTTCATACCGATATACCATATAATTGTAATTTTTGTTTATGCCAGGAGTCTTGGCTAGTCTAGTGGAGCATTGTATCAAATCATCAATACAAATAAGAATCACAAGTTGCTGGTCATTTATAGTTATCTTTTGAGCATTTGAATTAAGATAGTAGGTTGCATGCCAACTGTTCAACTAAATGTCCATTGGTTGTAGGGGATTAGTTTGCTTTGTGAATTCATCTAATTGCATAGAAAAGAACAAAAAAGGAAGTCATTCTTGCCATCTAGAACTTAGCATTGTCATTCTTGCATTGTTCTATAAACACTTGAAGCTTTAATCCATCATCTTTCAAACAAATCATCAAACTGTGACAAAAAACCAGCAAGAAGCACTTTGTATTAAAAGTGTTTGAAAAAGTTACAAGGCAATAAATTGAGACAATTAATGGCATATTGGACAAGGATTGTTACAGCTAAGTGCCCAGATAAGGGTAATGGTGACAATGAAGAAGAAAAATCTACATACAAGAAGATTTTCAAAAGAAAATTCAAAAAAGGATTCGAAAAGAAGAGTTTGTATTCTAAAGATCCTAGCTTAGCTGAAGATAGTGGAGTCAATGATTCAGACGAAGAGATTCTATTCATGGCCATACATAAAGATGCCTCTATAAGCAAAAGTACAGATGATCAAAAAGAACAGGGTGAAGTCGAAGTGAATCTGGAAGGAGAACTCGTTTGTGCCTTAGAAGAGTTAAAAACACTTGAGAAGAAGAAGAATCGAAGATTAAAGCTCCAAATCGAGAAAAATAAAAATGAGTCAAAAGAAACAATTGAAGATCTACAAACACACTTTGAAGAAGCCAAAAAGAATAAAAAAGATCTAACGACACAGTTGTAAAAAATAAGTGAAAAATGTGAAAAGTATGTTATTAAAATTGTTTTTTTAAAAGCAAATCTTGAGAAAACAAATAAAGCAATCAATGATTCAAAATTTGAAAATAGCACTAATATTTGAATAAGATATTAAAAAGTCAAAAATCAATGTCGGATAAGACAGGTATCAGTTTTGAAAAAGAGAAAGGGGAGGCCACAGACAAGATTAACACAGAAAAAAGAAAGAGCTACGCTGAAGCTCTTACAAATGAATAAATAAAAAGGGAAGTTAAGAATATAGAGGATATCTCAAACAAAGAATGCTAGAAGGAACAGAGTTACAAAAGGCAATCAGGTCAGAGATACACAAATAAGCCCTATTATTATGGTTACTATTTTTATTGTAATGGATATGGTCATAAGAAAATAGAATGTCGAAAAAGGGCTAACAATTTCAAAAATAAGAAGGAAACTCATGTAGAGTCAAGCAAAAACCACAACTCTTTTGCTCCTCTATCCAGATTTAATGAAGAGGCCATAATATGTTACAAGTGCAATAATTTCAAACACAGCTCAATATTGTAAAAGTATGTTTGAGTCAGTCAAGAAGGACCAGAATTTCAAGGCTCCATTCATCAAGAAAAAAGTTCAGACAAGTTCATCGCAGAAGAAACAGCCTGAAAAGTCTGTGTTGATCCAAACAGCTTTGCATGCAAGAAACGAAAAAAAACCATGGTTCATTGACAGTGGATGTTCGAAACACATGACAGGGGACAAAACCCAGTTCATGACCTTGAAGAAGATCAATGGTGGCACAGTGAAATTCGAAGTTAATACTACTGCCAGAATTGCTGAAAAAGGTACACTAAATTTGGAAAATGGTAGAACTAAATTGAAAATGTTTTGTATGTAGGTTTTAGGCATAATCTTTTGAGTATAAATCAAATGTGTGATCAGGGGCACACATTAAAGTTTTGTGCAGAAGATTATGAAATTACGAGAAAAAATTCAGATATGTTGGTTGCAGATACTCAAAAAATAGGGAATAATTTGTATATGTTATCAAACATCAAAGGTCAAAGATGTTTGAGTCAGATTGAAGAAAGTTGGTTATGGCACAGGGGAATGGGACATAAATTTTGACAATCTTATCAACATCAGCAAGAAGCAAGCAGTCAAAAATCTTTCAAAGATTACAAAGCCATCCAACACGCTTTGTGAACCTGTCAGCATGGGAAGCAGGTCAGAAGGCGGTTCAAAACAAAAGAGTACTCGCCCACTTAGATGTTAGAGCTTGTTCACATTGATTTGTGTCGCCCTATGAGAACTCAAAGTACTAAAAGTGAAATATTTCATATTGCTTATTAATGATCTTTTACGTATGACTTGGGTAATGTTTTTAAAGAAAAAATTAAAAGCTTTCAGCCATTTCAAAGCATTAGTTGAGAATGAAACCGGTTTGAAGATTAAGTGCCTAAGATCAGATCGAAGAGGAGAATTCGTGTCGGATCAGTTTAATGAGTTTTGTGAAGACCATAGAATAAAGAGACTATTCAGCAGCCAGAACTCCACAGCAAAATAAAGTAGTTGAACAAAAAAACATAACAATTCAGGAGATGGCGAGGACAATGCTAAATGAATCCAAAATACCAGATAAATATTGGAGAGAGGCAATTGCTACAACAATACATATTCAGAACAGAGCATAATTGAGAGTCAATAGTGACAAGACTCATTATGAGCTATGAAAAGACAAACCAACAATAGTTAATTATTTCAGAGTTTTCGGCAACAGATGTTTCATAAAGAAAACAAATAAAAAACTGGATAAGTTTAAATCTAAAGCAAATGAAAGAATATTTCTTGGTTATTCTTGCAAAAGTAAAGCTTATATATGTTATAACAAAAGCACCAAGAAAATAGTTGAAAGTGCGAGTGTCAAGGTAGAAGAAGATGGAGCACAAAGAATCAGTGATCCAATAGACATTCCTGAAATCATTGAAGAGGAAGATTTTGAAGAATCAGATGAAGATAAGAAGGAGAAAAAGGACACAAAAACTCCATCCAAATATGTCCAGAGAAATCATAATGAAAGTGACGTCATCGGAGACATAAAAGAATTCGCACCAGAAGAATGATTGTAAGTGAATCTGAGCAAGTTAATTTCTCTTTGTTATCCAAAATTCAGCCTAGAACTTTTTCAGAAACTAGACATGATAAGCATTGGGTTAAGGCAATGGATGAAGAATTAAATCAGATAAAAAATAATGATACTTGGGAATTAGTGCCTAGACCAAAAAATCACAATGTGATAGGAACAAAATAGATTTGCAAATATAAGTTGAATGAAAATTAAGAAGTGACTAAGAATAAAGCAAGATTAGTATGTAAAAGATTGCTCAGATTGAGGGAATATATTTTGAAAAAACTTTTGCACCAATGGCAAGACTAGAGGCTATTAGAATGTTTTTTGCATATGCACTGTTTAAAATTTTCAAAGTGTTTCAGATGGATGTCAAATCTGCATTCCTAAACGAGAATCTAAAAGAAGAGATCTACATTGAGCAGCCCGAGGGATTTATTCTCTCAAATATTAGTAGCCATGTATGTAGATTGAAGAAAGCACTGTATGGATTGAAACAAGCTCCCAAAGCTTGGTATGCAAGTCTTGATAAGTACCTGCAGGATCAAGATTTCAAGAAAAAATTTGTTGACAGTAATCTCTACATCAAAACAAAAGGTGAGCATCAATTGATTGTTGTGATATATGTTGATGACATCATTTTTGGAAGAAACATTGAAAAGATGACAACAAAAAAATTGATATGCAAAAAGAATTTGAAATGTTTATGCTTGGAGAATTGTCATTTTTCTTAGGATTGCAAATATTTCAATCAGATAAAAGAATTTTCATATCTCAAAGTAAATATGTCAAGAAAATGTTGAAAAAAATTGGTTTTGAGGATTGTGCACCAGTTGGCACATAAAAATAAAGTGAGCAAAGATGAAGATTCACCTATTGCAGATCAATTTTTGTATAGATCTATGATTGGTAGTCTTTTATATTTGACAGCATTGAACCCAGACATCATGCATGCAGTAAGTATGGTTGCAAGATATCAATCAGCGCCAAAAGATAGTCATGCTCAGTTGGTGAAGAGAGTATTTAGATATATCAAAGGGACATTGAATTATGGATTGTGGTATCTCACAGGCAGAGATTTCACTTTGATTGCTTATACAGATTCAGATTGGGTAGATTGCTTGGATGACAGAAAAAGTACAAGTAGAAGAGTTTTCTTTCTCGATGATAGCTTAGTATCATGGCTAAGCAAAAAACAGAATTCAGTATCACTTTCTACAACTGAAGCAAAATATATTGCAGCGGTATTGTGTTGTACTCAAGTGATTTGGATGAAGCAACCTTTGAAAGATATCAAAGTAAAATATGATGAACCTATTTCTATTTTTTATAACACAAATGCTATTAATATTTTGAAGAACCCAGTGATGCATTCAAGAACAAAACATATTCCCATTAGAGATCACTTTTTGAGAAAGCAGGTTGCAAATCAACATGTTAAGATGGGTATATCAGTACTACAGAGCAGATTGCAGATATTTTCACAAAGGCACTACCAAAAAACACATTTGAGTATCTACAGGAGAAGTTGGGAGTAATTTTTTTACTTCCTACCATTGAAGATCAGCATCAGTTAAGGGGGAGCTAAGTGTTAGCTCCAGGATAGGCTCTTTGCCATTGATGTCAAAGGGAGAAAAGAACAGAAACAGGGACAGGGGCAAAAACAGAAACAGAGAACAGGAACAGGTTGCTACAGTAAGGGGGAGTTACTGTATATTTTTCATATGACAGTATGTGCAAGTTGGCATGTGCAGTGCATATTTCAAGATGTGGCAGTTTCAGTTTGAGGTTGCCATCAATGACAAAGGAAAATTGTTGGAAATATTGTCATTGATGTCAAAGGTCTAATATTGGTGATAAAGGCCCCATTGCATTTAATGGTGTTTTTAATATTCATATCTTGGCTAATGTGTGTTAATATTTATTTAATATTAACAAATATATTTTTGGTTGCATATAAGTCAAAAGAGAGCCCATGGAGAAGTCAAAGAGTCATGGGATAAAGACAAAAGAGAAATAGGACGCATTTTCTCATGAAGAGTCATCTTGAGGAATTCCAAGAGTCACCATGTAAAGACAAAAGAGGGTATGGCACATTTTTCCATGAAGGGGCACTTTGAGAAATACGAAAAATCACTAAGATAAAGACAAAAAAAGAAATGACGCATTTGCTTATGAAGGGTCACCATATGACTTTTCAAATGCAAGGATACAAGGGTCATGCAAGTTTGACACCATTTTTCATGAGGATTGGAGGGTCACAAAGGGTGTGCCAAAGGTCATTTGGAAAGCTATAAATAAAGGCTTGAGAAGCCATTTGTAATATGCAAGAGAATTCATGGTTTGTATTTGTTTTAGAGGAGAGAAAAGCAGGGGATATTGTAGAGTTCTATCATTTATTGAGTAAGCAATATTGAGAGATAGTTGTGTTTTATACACAAGGGGGGTTGGTGCTCACAAATCTTTGCAAAGAGTTGGCGCTCATGTGGGTTGGTACTCACAAATAGTTGTGTTGGTGCTCGGCAAAGGGGTTGGTGCTCTTGCAAGTTGTGCTTACGAACTTTGTAATTTGAGTTGGTGCTCATTCATATACTTGAGATTGTTCTCCGAAGTTTTTCCCACTGGGTTTTCATGTAAAAATCTAGTGTCTCTCTCTCTTGTGGTGCATATTATTGTTTCAATTTTATTGCATATCTTTAGTGTGTGATTAAGTGGTTAGAGAAAAAAAATCAAATTAAGTAAAAGATAGATAATATACTGATTCACCCCCCCCTCTCAGTATATTTTGTGCTTAACACTTTCAATAGCATATCCAAGAAGTATTTCTCTCTTTCAAGTTCTCTCTTTTGTTCTTGATTGGTTTCTTTGTGTTTAGTTTTCTTAATATGGTATCAAAGCCACAGTGAGGAAAAGTTGGGAAGTAGTGGGTGAAGGCCCTACTCAAATCAGTGACGGACCAAGGGATTGCTTACGATACGCAACAAGAAACCAAAAGTGATTTTGAGCAAAAAATATCTAGGTTTTTTTTCTTGGTTTAAATCAGGGTCTATTTTTTTTCAATTTAAAGCCAAGCTTTTTTTTAACAAAGAGATTAACTCTTTTCGATTTAATCCCAGATTAAGGATAATCAAGCCCCATATGACCGTATGGAACAATAAAGGTCATCTATATGTAATCCGCATCGTCGTATGAAACTATACTAAATAGTACCATCATGCAAAATTGTACGGAACTATACAGAATAGTGGATTTCAATTTTTTTAGAAATTTCCAATTGCAAATTGTCTGCTGTTTTATACATTTTTAAAACGATTGTCAGCAATTTCAGAAATTTTCTATGTTTCAGCATTTTTTCAATATGTTTCAACAAATTCATCAGTTTTCAAAAAGCTTTTTTTGTTTTCTCTATGTAACACAGATTTTTGGCTGTAAGCCTCAATTTCAACAGCACATTTAATTTTTTTGAAAGCAGATAGGGTGAAATTTTTTTGCTAAAAAAATTGGCTAGTTCATCTAATATAATGTTGGAAGGTAACCAGAGGTTTTCCAAGAAAAATTATGGTACTATAAACAACGAATGCTACCTTTTTTTAGTATATGTGTTTGAATCAGATTGTTTTGGGGAATGAAATGAGACCGACAACAAGAAGGAATGTTCAAAACAAGTTTGATAGGCAATATAGAGAAGCGGTGATGCTGATAAAACTCTCTATGACTAATGAAATGCTACCAAAAGTCTAGATTGGTTATGAAGCTTCAGCGATTTGGAAGCGATTGAAAGAGTTGCATCAAACTTCAACAAAGGTAGAGCCTTCTTCCTTAAAATTTTACTGTTTTCAATCAAATAGCTGAAAATGGATCTTTACAAGACCACTAGAAAAGATCAAGGATATCAGAGAATAGTTAAATGCTATTAGGCAAAAAATGTAAGAAGACAAAATGGTGGTAATTCTTGGCTATTCCAGCCACCCATGGTGCCTGTTGACCCTTCAAGTCACCATGACCTTGAACTCTTCTATCATGATGGGCACACATGGAAGGTGCACACGCAAGGAGAAAGACCACCCCCGGACTCAGCTCAGTGCTTCATGGAGCACGGTTCCTCAAGGTTCACAAGGAGTTCGCAAGGAGGCTAGATTAAAAGGAATCAAGTTTCCATACCTTGCCAAGGTTTTGGCCTTCGCAAGGATCCGTGCCCAAGAACAAACGCTCAAAGACAAGGGCACAAGGGAGTGTGTGCATCCAAAAAGAAGTTGGAACTGTTGCACAAGTACTCAATAAACGCAGCCCAATGCCCATTCGAGCCCAATGTCCGGCAATGAAAGCCACCTGGATGGGTGATTAAGTAGTAGTTGTCAAGTGTCAGACCCCGCCCAAAAGATCAAATCCAATCTAATTCCCAAAATCAGAAGTGATCAACTCCGACTGACATAATGATTGAACCAACAACAATAAGACAAAACAGCATGGCCGAGGAACAAATCCCAATGCAGATCTCAACCACCCTTTGTTACGAGCATTCAATTCCATTAGTTGTGTGAGCATGGGCACCTGCAGCAAATGTCAGTTCATGACATCCAACAGATCCCAAGGAATCCCTCCAACTACCTTCACGTCCAGATTGCAATCAGAATTCAATAAGCATGGGCTCTGACTTTTGTTTAATCCTCTCATCTATATTTCTCCAATGTAACTAATGACCCATGGGCTTCTCGTATCTATAAAAGCCAAATCTTTCATTGTATAAGGGTGGACATTTTTAAGCACAGAAATGTTGCTAAGATTCCTCCTCCATGAGCCCTTTGTTGCCTTAACCCAGTGACTAATGAAAAGACTGAGTTTACCTCTATCCATGATTCTTGCATTTTGTGTGTATTTTAATGGTTGTTGATCTTTGTTTGTGGACGTCTTTTCCCTCAAATTGTGGTCCATCCATTCGCACCTGTGTAGAACTTGGCTCTCTTGCAGGTCATATTATGTGCACACCCAGGTCTATGCACGGCTTATTTGTGGACCATTTGTCATCCCCACAGTGTTGCATTGTGTTCCCGCACCTCCATGCAAAATACTTGTGCGAGTAATGTCCATTTTGGGGACAGCGTAATAGTTTCTCGTCAGACCTCTAGGATTTTTAATGAGGCTAGCTCCTCAGATATAACAATATAGTCCCTTTTACTAAACCTATGCAATTGGGATGAAAAGGGAGAGAAATACATGAATGAAAATCTAAACTAAATGTGGTGATGCACCAAATGTTAAATAATCCACTTTCAATGTAGACACTTCTATAACTACTAATGAATTCAATCAAGACCAGAACTAGTCAGATTCTATGACAAGGCTGTAAACATGAGTATTTTGTATGAAAGTTGAAGGACAGAAAAAGATAGGTCTATATAAGACACTATGGACTTATGACACTTCAAGAGGAACGTCACTAGCTAACACTTCACACAACCTACAAGAAACCAATAGAATTGAGGCAAGGTACATGAAGAACATACAAATGATGAATAGGAACATACCCTCTGCACATCAAACTTCAATAAAGCACACTTCGCATTCAACTAGAATCTGAAAACTGTCTTATATTGCTTCAAGAGAGTGTTACAAAATGATTTTGACATAGCTTCGCTATCTCCCGTCGAGAGATCCAAAACAAGAGCTCAAAGCCAGTATTTATAAGAAGAAAAAGGGGAAGAGAGAGAAAATGGTGTTGAATGGATCATTAATGAGCCCAATCTCATTCAAAACAACCATCGCCGCAATCTTCCTTGAGCCTGCTCCTGCATTAATGTCACTATCATTTTCTAACGTGATCAAGACAAGTTGTAGGGAGCCATCCATGTTGCTGCGTGAACCTTCCCGAGTTCTTCTATATCAATGTCCTTTATTGCAAGGGCAAAATCTTCGCATTCAAGACCATGCTCGTGTCTACTTTTAACGACCATTTGTCAAGAGTATGGCTACGCTCAAGGACCGGATGCTCCTCCATTAATTGCATGTATCTACCTCTGCTTTGAAATGCGAACTTGGGCCTACTATAAATTGAAAACCAATTTAAATCATTGGTTTTCCTATAGTTGATACATCTACTCGGACATATCTATATCGTGTGAACAGCTAGTAGACGACCCTGATCTATATTAGGTCTAAAAAGACCTATTCTATCCTTGCAGACTCCTAATGGCATTGTTCGATCCCAAAATACCTGCTCTTGGTCCAACTTGGATCGTGCTCAAGCTCGGCTCCATGCATACTTGCTCACCTTGGTCGAAAATTGTCCCTTCAACCTCTGTCGAAAGTGTCATGGGCTTGCCCATCGTTCATTGGATGTCAATATCTGACTCACCCTGTTGACATTGTGACTCATCTTGCACTATTCGATCTTTGTTTGTCCGGATGACCGTTGATCGTTGATCCTCTGCTAGTTCAATGCGCTCTTGACACTTGTCAATCACACCTTTGCACTCAGGATCCGCTGACTCTTTGACTTGCTTGCATGACGTTAGATCTGAATCCGCGATTGAACGCGAGTCATTGATCTACCTAGGCCCATTAACCTGACAGTCACCACTCACCATTGGATCTTCTGTACGATCGAACGTCGATCGTTGGTCTTGCTTTTGAATACAAACGGCTATTCCATGGGGTTTGAAATTGACGTTTGCATACCTGTATTTGACGTCTGCGTGAGCGTATTTGACATCCGCGCGACCGTCACTGAGATATTTGAAAACCAACGATCATTTGTTGTGACTTAAATTTGACGTTTGCTCCCCTGTCACTTGACATTCGCGAGAATGTCAATGACGTCTGCGCGTCCGTCAATCTTTGGACCCCAATGGATGATTGTTGAGCTTGAACTTTGACACTTGCGCGAACGTCACTCTGCTAGAACAATTTCTCCGAGTTGAACCATTCTGTCGTAGCTTTTGCATTGATCATTTTGTTTTTGGGCTATTTTTCTTGAGCTTTTTGTTTGGGACACTTTCTCCGAAAGAACTATGTCTACGGGCTTTTTGTTTCGGACAAAATATGCGAAAGAATTTTGTCTTCGTCTTCGAGACTTTTGGCTGTGGGCTTTTGTATCAAAACATTTGTTGCAGACAAAATATCTGATGGAAATATCTTTGGGTTTTTGATAAGGACCTTTTGTCTCTAACATTTTGTCCGACTAAACTGTATCTTCAAAAAGATTGTCCGGGACATTTTGTCCACCAAAATTCCGCATTTGGTACTTTTGATTGACATTTTTCTCGAAAGAAATATGTACTTAAGTCTTTTGCCTTCGAGACGATTTTCTCAAAAGAAATGTCTTCGGGACTTATGCTGCAGACAAAATGTCCGAAAGAATTTGCCTTCAAGACTTTAACTTAGCCTTTTGATGCAGATAATTTTCCCGAAACAATTAGGTATTCGGGAAAATTGTTGCGGGACTTTTGCTTGAAAAATATAAGTCTACGAGATCTTTGCCTTGCGAAATTTTTCCAAAAAGGTCCCCAACACTTAGCCCAAAAACCCAAAAAAATTTGCCCGAGGAAAATATTAGCACTTAGTCAAATAAAAAGGTCCGTAAGAAATGAACTTAGTCAAATAAAAGCCCGAAACAAATATGCCAAGTGAGGACTTAAGCAAAACAAAGGTTTTGCACTTAGCTTTTTGCCCTGCAGGTTCTCCCGGACTTGTGCTTGAACTGTTGTTGGATCTTTGAAGGCTCGAATGAACTATGAAAACATGAAGCTTGTGCAAACTTGTTCCATAGCTTAGAACTGCTTTGATCACCATGAGAACTTGCTCAGACCCTTTACCTTACTATGTAGACCTATCCCTCAGAAATTCACAAAATACACTTTAAGCAAGCTTAAAGTGTTTCAAAAGCTTTGCAAGCTATGGGTGATCTTTGGATCACTTATTCCATCCAAAACTTGGTCCACCTGCTCAAACCATTTCCAGGCAACATCTCTATGTGGGCCAAAAGTGACCAACATTTATGACGACTCAGCTGGCTTGACCAGCGTACTGGTCATGGAACCTAGAATTTGATCAAGCTCGTTCATGATGGCTAGACAAATGAAGCATTATTTATAGAAAGACTCTGCCTGTCTCATTGAAACATCTTGAAGCAATGAGACACAAACGAACAACAAGAAAGAAACAAAAAGACAAACGGCCTGAAACAACAGAAAAACAACAAATAAAACAATGTGCAAGGGCAATTGGAGAAAAGACAGACCTATCTGCGTATGTACAAGGATTACGATACAATACTAATAACAGAACTTGAGATACCTCCCATTGACAATGATGGAAAGGCCCTCTCCATTCAACCTAGCAAGCTCAAAAGCATTGCTCTCCGTGCAACCTGTGATAACATAAGGTCCACTCCGAAGACTGTCATTATTTATAGAAAGACTCTGCCTATCTCATTGAAACATCTTGAAGCAATGAGACACAAACAAACAACAAGAAAGCAACAATTAAGACGAACAACGGCCTGAAACAACAGATAAAACAATGTGCAAGGGCAATTGGAGAAAAGACAGACCTATCTGCCTATGTACAAGGATCATGATACAATACTAATAACAGAACTTGAGATACCTCCCATTGACAGTGATGGAAAGGCTCTCTCCATTCAACCTAGCAAGCTCAAAAGCATTGCTCTCCGTGCAACCTGTGATAACATAAGGTCCACTCCAAAGACTGTCCAACTTGGAGTGCTTTCTGGGTTTTGCACAGTCCTCATCCCATTTGAGGACTATATCACCTTGTTGAAATGTCTTTCAAGAAGCTCTCTTGTCAAATGACCTTTTGACCTAGTGTTGACCAGACCACATGATGTGCATAGTCGTGTCCCTTGTCTCCTCCAGTTGTCTTAGTTCATTCAACCTTACCTACATAGCATCATCCTCTAGAAGCTCAAGTTGATGTGCAAGCTCTAATGCAAGAAGCTCATGAGATATGGTAAGTTCGGCTTCCTTCCCATAGACAAGGAGGTATGGGGAGTGTCTAGTAGCTATCTTAGGTGTCACTCTGTCCGACCATAGGGCAGTTCTTAGTCTAGTATGCCACTCCCTCTGACTGTCCTCTATAGTTCTTTTGATAATCCTTAACAGGTTTTTATTGGTGGCCTCTACTAGTTCATTGCCCTGTGGGTGATAGAAGATGCCTTGAGATAAATTCCATGTGAAAGGGCCCACTCACATACCTTGTTGCTATCGAAGGCCAATGCATTGTCAGAAATGATTGTAGAAGGCACAACAAACCTGGTCACAAGGCTATCAACGAAGTCCAAAACGAAAACTTCGTTAGCCTCCTTAAGGGCAACTACTTCAACCCACCGTGTAAAGTAGTTTGTAGCTATAATGATCCATTTATGCCCTTTACTTGAAAGGGGGTGTATCATTCCTATAAAATCTAAGCCCCATTGCATAAACGGCTGCTCTACCTGTATGGGTTGCAAGGGAAGGGCAGCTAGCTTCTGCTTGCCAGCAAACATTGCACATTTTGGGCATTTCCTTACCCAAGAGTGAGCATCTCCAAACATTGTGGGCCAAAAGTACCTAGCTCTAATGATTTTGGAGGCTGTGGTTTTGGCAGCAAAGTGCCCACCAGCTAGACCATCATGGGATTGCTCAAGCAACTTATCTGGCATGATTCCACCCACCTCAAAAGCATGCCTCCTATGTCTCTCTTGAAAAGCACTCCATCTATCCGGACATAAGGTATACTTTGCAACCTGAAGTGCCTTCTTTTAGATCTATCTAGCCCCATAGGACATTGGCATGACTCGAGCAATCTAGTTATGTCATGTGTCCAACTGAAAGGTGTGTTATCTGCAGCTGTCATGGGTTGCCAACACTTGATCTTTATCTTGCTTTACTTCTGCTACAAGGTGCTCACACAACCCTCTACCCCTCAAAAGCTTTGTAACTCTGATCTCAAGATCATACTCCATGCATTTTATCACCAATCCAACTCTTTTCTCATTGAGGTCTCTGTTGAGTATAAACTCTTTAACACTTGGGTGTACCACCATGATTATGATCTTACTATTGGAGACCATGTGCCTAAAGTTCTTCAAACCTCTCACTATTGCAAGCACATGCTTCTCTACAAAGCTATACCTCTCCTCATACCCCTCTAAGGCCTGACTGAAGAAAGCAATAAGTTGTTCCAGACCTTGCTGAAAGTAGAAATGTTCAAGTCCTACTCTCAAATCCTAGCTGAAAGTAGAAATGTTCAAATCCTACTCTCAAATCCAATCCAACATGGGAATGACCCTAGGTTGTGGGTTACCTAAACTTGGGTCAAACCTCTAGGAATTTTAATGAGGCTAGCTCCTCAGATATAACAATATAGTCCCTTTCACTAAACTTATGCTATTGGGATGAAAAGGGAGAGAAATACATGAATGGAAATCTAAACTAAATGTGGTGATGCATTAAATGTTCAATAATCCACTTTCAACTTAGACAATTCTATGACTACTAATGAATTCAATCAAGACAAGACTTGGTCAGATTCTATGACAAGGCTGCAAGCATGAGTATTTTGTATGAAATCTGAAAAGAGACCCGCAGCTTCAAGGACAAAAAGAGATAGGTCTATATAAGATACTATGGACTTATGACACTTCAAGAGGAATGTCACTAGCTAACACTTCACACAATCTGCAAGAAACCAATAGAATTGAGGTAAGGTACATGAAGAACAACAAATGATTAATAGGAACATACACTCTACACATCAAACTTCAATAAAGCACACTTCGCATTCAACTAGAATCTGTAAATTGTCTTATATTGCTTCAAGAGAGTGTTACAAAGTGATTTTGACAAAGCTTCACTATCTCCCACGGAGGGATCCAAAACAAGAGCTCAAAGCTAGTATTTATTGGAAGAAAAAGAAGAGAGAGAAAATGATGCTGAAGGGATCATTAATGAGCCTAATCTCATTCGAAACAACCATTGCTGCAATCTTCCTCGACCCTGCTCCTGCATTAATGTCACTCTATCCTTCTCTGGCGTGATCAACACAAGTTGTAGAGAGCCATCCCTGCTGCTGCGTGAACCTTCCCGAGTTCTTTTGTATCAATGTCATTTATTGCAAGGGCTAAATCTCCATGCTCGTGTCTACTTTTGACGGCTATTTGTCGAGAGTATGGCTACGCTCAAGGATGGGACGCTCCTCCATTACTTGCATGTATCTACCTCTGCTTTGAAATGCAAACCTGAGCCTACTATAAATTGAAAACCAATTTAAATTATTGGTTTTCCTATAGTCGATACATCCACCTGGACATATCTATATCGTGTGAACAACTAGTAGCCCACCCTGATCTATATTAGGTCTAAAAAGACCTATTCTATCCCTCCAGAGTCTTAACGGTATCATTCGATCCCAAAATATATGATCTTGGTCCAACTTGGATCGTGCTAGAGCTCGGCTCCATTCATACTTGCTCATTTTGGTCGAAAACTGTCCCTTCAACCTCTGTCGAAAGTGCCATGAGCTTGCCCTTCGTTCATTGGCTTTCGATATCTAACTCAGCGTGTTGACATTGTGACTCATCTCGAACAAAATCTTTGTCCGGATGACCGTTGATCGTTGATCCTCTGCCAGTTCAACGCGCTCCTGACACTTGTCAATCATACCTTTGCACTCAAGATCCGCTAACTCTTTCACTTGCTTGCATGTCGTTAGATTTGAATCCGTGATTGAACACGAGCCATTGATCTGCCTAGGCCCATTAACCTGACAGTTGCCATTCACCGTTGAATCTTCTGTATGATCAAACGTCGATCGTTGATCTTGCTTTTGAGTCCAAACGGCTATTCCACGAGGTTTAAAATTGACGTTTGTGTGCTTGTATTTGACGTCTACGCAAACGTATTTGACATTCGCGCGATCGTCACTGAGACATTTGAAAACCAACGATCATTTGCCATGACTTAAATTTAACATCTGCGCACTCGTCACTTGACATTTGCGGGAACGTCAATGACATGTGCCCAACCATCAATCTTTGGACCCCAATGGATGACTGTTGAGCTTGAACTTTGACACTTGCGCGAATGTCACTCTGTTGGAACAATTTCCCTGAGCCAAACCATTCTATCGAAGCTTTTACATCGATTGTTTTGTCTTCGGGCTATTTCCTCAGGGTTTTTGTTCGAGACACTTTCTCCGAAAGAATTATGTCTATGGGCTTTATGTTTTGGACATAATGTCCGAAAGAATTATCTTCGTCTTCGGGACTTTTGGCTATGGGCTTTTGTATTGGGACATTTGTTGTGGACAAAATGTCCGATGAAAATATTGTCGGGTTTTTTATAAGGACCTTTTGTTTCGGACATTTTGTCCGATTGAAATGTGTCTTTGGAAAAATTGTCTCGGACATTTTGTCCGGAAGAATTCCGCCTTCGGTACTTTTGATTGACATTTTTCCCGAAAGAAATATGTACTTAGTCTTTTGCCTTCGGAATGATTTCCCGAAAGAAATAATGTCTTCGAGACTTATGTTGCGAACAAAATGTCCGAAAGAATTTGCCTTCCGGATTTTAACTTAGCCTTTTGATGCGAACACTTTTCCCGAAACAATTAGGTCTTCGGGAAAATCGTTGCGGAACTTTTGCCCGAAAAAGATAAGTCTGCAAGGTCTTTGCCTTGGACAATTTTCCCGAAAAGGTACCCAACACTTAGCCCAAAAACCCAAAACAATTTGCCCGAGGGAAATATTTGCACTTAGCCAAATAAAAAGGTTCGTAAGAAATGAACTTAGTCAAATAAAAACCTGAAAGAAATGTGCCAAGTAAGGACTTAACCAAAACAAAGATTTTGCAATTAGCTTTTTGCCCTGCAGGCTCTCCTGGACTTGTGCTTGAACTGCTGTTGGATCTTTGAAGGCTCGAATGAACTATGAAAACCTAAAGCTTGTGCAGACTTGTTCCATGGCTTGGACCTGTTTTGATCACCATGAGAACCTACTCGGACCCTTTACCTCGCTCTGTACACCTATCCCTCAAAAATTGACAAAATACACTTTAAGCAGGCTTAAAGTGTTTCAAAAGCTTTGCAAGTTATGGGTGATCTTTGGGCCACTCATTCCATCTAGAACTTGGTCCACCTGCTCAAACCATTTCCAGGCAAAATCTCTATGTGAGCAAAAGTGACCAACACAACTTTGGCAAACAAATCAAGAAACAAGAGAGGGGCAATCCATTAAGTCTACCTTCTGAAGGGTTAGGTTTAGTTGGTTCTGATTTGTTTGATATTTTCAATGTTGGCTATCAACTCTTTGATGAGCCTGCAGACACTTGTACACTCCTAAAAGACAATGCGTGCCAATTTTGGTTTCAAACTCTCAAGAATCAAGATTCATCTCCTTTTGAGGTCAATACCTCAAGCATACTCATTGTCTTTTCAAGTAGATGCCCTATCAAATATCCAGCACAGTTGGGAACCAACAAGAAGTCACCACATGTCATGTTTGATCCAAAATACAAGATTGAGCACCAAGAAAATCGGAATCAGCGTGTCTTTTCAATGCTTATGTAGCTGAATGCCAATGAATTACATAAAGAGTTTGTCTACATAGGGGGCATGTTTAATCCAACTGATCCATTAGAAAGCAGGCCAATGAAATGGGTGATCAAGGAGGAAGCTGATTGGTCGAGAGTGTCATCTGAAAAACAGACTTCCCTTCATCCCTTTCAACCATATGGGAGAGACTTCAAAGGTTTCTGCTTTGATCCAGGTGGGATAGAGGTGTGTTGAAACTTTGTACATAGTAGGATAGATGTCTTTGCTTTCTCTAAGTGTCATTGCACACTGTTGAGTGGGTCTAGTTGCTTCTCTCTTTCCCAAGTGATTTGGCACGGGAGGTGGTTATCCTTTGTTTTGTTGTTGTGTGTGTTGGAGGGAAATAATCAGTATTTTCAGTGCATTCAATGTTGCACCAGCATATTACAATCAGGTTTCCACCTTCAGAATGAGTGTGTTGATTGCTTGCAAGACTCGTGCCCAATGGACTTGTTAAGGCAACTACCTTGAATGTTTAGATAGGGAAACACCCCTAGGAGGTCGCCAGAATGTTGGCTATTCCATCCACCCATGGTTCCTATTGACCCTTCAAGTCACCATGACCTTGAACTCCTCTAACACGATGGGTGCGCATGCAAGGTGCACGCGCAAGGAGAAAGACCACCCCCAAACTTAGTTCAGTGCTTCATGGAGCATGGTTCCTCAAGGTTCACGAGGAGGCTAGATTAAAAGGAATCAAGATTTCTTGCCTTGCCAAGGTTTTGGCCTTCACAAGGATCCATGCCCAAGGACAAATGCTCAAAGACAAGGGCACAAGGGAGCGCACGCATCCAAAATGAAGTTGGGACTGCCGTGCAAGTACTCAATAAACACGGCCCAGTGCTCATTTGTTCCCAGTGCCCAACGGTGAAAGCCACCTGGATGGGCGATTAAACAGTAGTTGTCAAGTGTCAAACCCCATCCAAAAGGAAAAATCCGATCTAATTCGCAAAATCAGAGGTGATCAGCTCTAACTAACATAATGATTGAATTAGCGGCTAATAAGACAAAAGAGCATGGCCGAGGAACTAATCCCAATGTAGATCTCAGCCACCCTCTTGTACGAGCATTCAATTCCATTGGTCGCCCGAGCATGGGGACCTACAACAAACAGTAGGACATGACGTCCAAAAGATCCCAAAGAATCCATCCAACTACCTTCATGTCCAGATTGCAATCAGAATTCAATGAGCATGGGTTCTGACTTTTGTTTAATCCTCTCATCTATATTTCTCCAATGTAATTAATGACCCATGGGCTTCCCGTATCTATAAAAGCCGGCTCTTTCATTGTATAAGGGTGGACATTTTTAGGCACAGAAATGTTGTTAAGATTCATCCTCCATGAACCCTTTGCTCCCTGAACCCAGTGACTAATATAAAGACTAAGTTTAACTCTCCATGATTCTTGCATTTTGTGTATATTTATATGGTTGTTGATCTTTGTTTGTGGATGTATTTTCCCTCGCATTGTTGTCCATCCATTCGTACCCGTGTAGAACTTGGCTCTCTCTTGCAAGTCGTATTCTGTGCGCACCTAGGTCTAATCGTGCCCTATTTGTGGACCGTTTGTCATCTTCATAGTGTTGCATTGTATTCTCACGCCTCCATGCAAAACACTTATGCAAGTAGTGTCCATTTTTGGGACTATGTAATAGTTTCTCGTTTTCTGCAGTTGCTTCGTGTTCTTTAAGGCCATAGGGGTGCTCACTCTATTGTTGGGGCATCACCACTTTTCCTTTCTGATTTTCAAACTCTGGAAATTAGGTTTAGCATTAGCAATAGATTTCCTTTCTGCTCTTTGTAGGTCTGTGTGCTAGTCCTAACCCAGATGCACTTAGATTAGAAGGAAGAAGGCCTTCTCTGGAGGTTCATCCCAAGGAGCGCAAGAGTCCCACACCTTGGAGGACGATCCCATTGTTGCACCAAAGCCTCAAACTATTCGCGTGCAAGGAGGTCTCGAGCATGCCTGCGCAACATGCCCAATACTCCCGTGCCCCACGCCAAGTACTCGCACTAAGCTTCAAGCACTTCCGCACCAAGAATTACTCAAGGGTGCAAGCTTCAGGTGAGCCCAATGCCCGTTTGTGCCCAGTGCCCATTCACACCCAATGCTCGTTCCAAACTCCAAGCGCTTCCGCGCTACAAATTACTCAAAAGGTGCAAGCTTCGAGTGATAACAATAATCACTCTCAAGAGCTTACCACCTTTATTTGAACATTTCATTGGAACACTGAATATTACTGCTATTGATGTTGACCTGAAATTTGAAGAGGTGAGCACTAAAGTCTTGCAACAAGATAGGTGGAAAAAACAATTTGGCAATAGCAGTGGGAATGAGTGTTCAAAGATGATTTTGGCGACAAACTTCAAGGGAAGAATGGAGGAGGAAACAGAGAGGGCAGCAACATAGCATGACTCAAATAATAAAAAGACTTTTAAATGCCCTTATTATGGAAAGCTAAGCCATAAGAAGAATTTTTGTAGGAAATAGTTATGAGATGAGAAATATGACCAAGGGCCTAAGAAGCAGGTCAATGTTGCAGAACATAAGGAAGAAGAGGATCTCTTTGTGTTTGTGGATAGGGATAAAGTAGGCAATGTGAAAACATTTACTTCATACATAGATTCCAGTGTATCTAGTCATTTCACCAATAGGAAAGATTGGTATATTAATTATGTTGCTAATGGATCTTCTACTAACTCTATGTATTTTGGTAGTGAGGAGGAATTCAGAGTAGAAGCAAAAGAGAATGTGCAAATAACCATGTCAAGTAAAAGGCTAACCTTTTTTAATGTCTACATGTTCCAAGAATGGAGAAAATCTACTTTTTGTCAGAAAGATCATGGAGAAGAGCCCCAACTTACATGTGATTTTCAGCAATCACAAATGATATATTGTTGATAAGGTCAATAAGAAGATATTCATTCTTGGTATTGAAGACCAAGGGCTTTTTAGGTTGGTTGATATAGGGAAGGCAAAATAGCACACTTTGATGGCCAAGAGCAGTCAAGATTGCATTTCACTTGCGCATCAAAGATATAGGCATTTAAATTTGAGATATGTTTTTATTTGTCTATGGATGGCATTCCAGAGTTTGAAAATCAGTAAGGAGTTTGTGGCGCATGCCAAGCTGGGAAGCGACATAGGGTCTCATTTGATTTAGGAAAGGTTTGGAGGGCTAATGAGGTCCTTCAATTGATCTATGTTGACATTTGTAAGCTTGTGAAGATAAGCATCAATCTCCAATTCCAAGTATTTTTTTCTATTTATAGGTAACTTTTCAAGAAGAATGTGGGTGTATATTTTAAAGCAAAAATCAAGGGCATTTGATGAGTTCAAAAAATTCAAGATCATGGTAGAGAAACAATCAGAGAAGAGTATCAAAATCCTTAGATCAAATAATGGAGGTGAATTCTTCTCTAGAAAAATTCTTAATTTTTGTACTTAAGAGGGCATCTAGAGGCAATGCACCACACCCTACACTTACAGCAAAATAGAGTGGTAGAGAGGCAAAATCATACTATTTTGGAGATGGTGAGGTGTATATTAAGGAACAAGTATGTTCCTAATAAATATTGAACAAAAACAGTACACACATCAATGTATTTGCTCAATCGGTCTCCAACAAAAATGATACAAAAAAACTCCATAAGAAGTGTGGTCTAAACAAAAAACCAAAGTAAGTAATCTCAATTTTTTTAATTTGGTTTTATAAATATGGGTTCCTAAAGAAAAACTAGCCAAGCTTGATGCAAAAGGCAAGAAAATGATGCTCACAAGCTATAACAACAATCATAAAGCATATCAATTGCTTCATGTTGCAACTAACAAAGCACGCTTTAGTCATGATGTTGTGAGTCGATGAAAATGTAGGTATATTCCAGGCAACAAAAGAACAAAGATCTAAAAGTTGTTGGAAATGAAGATACACTGGATGGAAAATATGGTATGATGCATGTGAAACATCAACCTAGAGGGGAGATGGACCGGAATGGGAAAAGGGCTATGCAAGCCAAATATGAAACTTTGGTGAATAACCAAATGCAGGCCCTGGAAGAGCTTTCTACTGGGAAGAAACCCATTCGCTCAAAATAGGTATACAAGGTCAAGTATAACGCAAATGGAACATTTGAGAGACATAAAGCAAGGTTGATCACAAAGGGCTTTGCAAAAAAAAAGGGGATCGACTATGAGGAGACATTTGCTTCTACTGCAAAAATGGGAACAATTTGATTGGTTCTAGCCATTGCAACACAGTTTGGCCAGAAAATATATCAAATGGACATGAAGAGAGCCTTCCCCAATGGAGATCTAGAGAAAGAAGTATACATGTACCAACTGCAGGGATTTCAGGGTACAGGAATGGAACATATGGTCTGCAGACTGAAGAAAGCTCTTTGTGGGTTGAAACATGCTCCCAAGGCATGGTACATCAAAGTTGACAGGTATTTGAGAGAACAAGGATTCAGAAGAATCCCTTCTAACTCCAATATCTACGTCAAAAGAGAGAACAGTGATGTGGTGATTCTAGTGATATATGTTGATGACATCATCATCACAAGTAGTAAGGTCAAATCAATTGAAAAGGTAAAATCACATTTATGTTCTGCTTTTAACATGACAAATCTAGACCTCCTACATCATTTCTTAGGCATAAAAGTTTGCAAATTGATAATCATATTTTTGCTTCTCAAACAAAATATGCAAAAAGTTTGTTAAACAGGGTCAAGATGGTAGATTGTAAAACCGCGTCTACACCTATGGAGACAAAGATGAAACTTTCAGCCAAAACTGATTCAAAAATAGAAAATGAATCAGTGTACAGACAACTGGTGAGCAACTTGATCTATCTTATAGCCACTAGGCCTGAATTGAGTTGTGTAGTCAGCTATATCTACCAATTTATGACACCTCCAAAAGCATAATATAAGAATGCTGCAAAGAGGATGTTAATATATGTGAAGAGAACCTTAGACTTTGGCATTCTATATGGTAAAAGTAAGGATATTCCACTGCATGGATATTCAGACTCAGATTGGACAGGATTAGTGGGTGATAGGAAATCTACAACAGGTTATGTGTTCAGTTTTGGAACAGGAGCAGTTTCTTGGATCAACAAGAAACATCACGTTGTTTTCCTCTACAGAAGCAGAATACATAGCAGAAGTAAAAGGGACATGTGGAGCGGTTTAATTTAGAAGAATGCTAGCAGAATTACAAGTTCATCAGATTGAGCCTACAGTACTTTTCTATGATAACCATGGAATTCTCAAGCTGGCAAAGAATACCATCATCTTTCATGAGCAAACAAAACATGTTGATGTACGTTATCACTTCATTCAACGACTCAGAAGATGGAGAAGGTGAGCTACAATATTGTCAAACCAAATAATCAGTCCTACGAATTTCCTTTTCATATGCTGACAATAAGAGATTCGTTGCTAGATTAGATACGATAATTTGACCACATAATGATTGCTAACTGCTATTGAAAGCTATTTGCTTTGTGGTCACAAAAACAGCCTAATAATAAAACGCACATAAATGGTGACATGCATACAATGTGCGTTGTCTAACTTCATCTTACTTACATGTCCATCCTAGATGTAACATTGAAATGCTTACATTTTAATTAGAGTAGACTCAATTTGAACAAAGCTGTGTTGAAAGCAAATGAAGAGTGTAAGTAGCACATAGAAAATGTGCTTCTGAATATTGTGCAGATTTACCTCTGAATCAGTAGTTAACGCTGTGGAATGCCATCCTCCTGCAGCAATGTCAACCTGCATTCAAAAATACCACTTTTATCTATAAATATAAATAAATAATAAAAGGTAAATTTCTTGGAATTCTACACTTGGCTATTAGTAATTCATAACCAAAGCAATCAAGAAGACAAAAACTTATATTAGGTCGCTTTTTCTGTTCTAGAAAGGAATGTATATACAGATAACCCAATGTCAAAGATAGAAAACATGTTTCAGTTGGTCACAATTTGTTAGAATCTATATGATAAAACCGTGGCCATTGCTATGGGCCCCCACTATCCCCCATTATGGAAAACCTATTTATGGATAACTCTGAGAAAAGAGTAATCAATTCTTTCCACAAAAAATAAAAAAGGTTGCATAGAATCATCAATATGTCGATGACACCAGCATAAACTGAAAACACGGTAAAAATAATTTGTATAGGTTTCTTGCACAACTCAATAAACAGTTGGGTAACAAAGTTTACCATGGAAATCAAGGAAGATGGTTGCTTTCCTTTTCTGGTGTTCTAATCACATCGAGGAATGATGGATCACTTGTTCAACAAGTCCATAGGAAAAAGATCCACGCGTATCTTAACCTACAGGAAAATTCACACATCATCCTTCTCAAAAAATGATGGATCACTTGTTCAACAAGTCCAGAGGAAAAAGATCCATGCGTATCTTAACCTACAGGAAAATTCACACCATCATCCTTCTCAAAAAAAGGGTATCCTTAATACACCAGTCAGTAGATCATTGAGGATCTCGAATGAGGACCATTTAGAGGAGAAAAAGGCAGCATCTTACTAGAGCCCTCAGAAGGAACAAACGTAAAGACTGGCAATTAAGTCTTTTCGAAAGCAATCAATGAACCTCACCCCAGAAATAATAAAAGCATAATCAAAGATAAACCTCAAGTTTATACCTTCCATACATTCAGGGGACTGCAGAGAAAATTTCAGAATTCTTAGAAGACGAGACATAAAAACTAATTTTGCCCGTCCCTACTCATTTAAAAACAAACTTAGGACTACAAAAGACAAACTCGATCCTAGGCGGCATAAAGGGGTGTATCTGATTGCTTGCTCCTTTGGGCATCCATTCATAGGGGAAAATGGCAGTTCGATCCAAACCATGATTAAAAAAACAGTGTGGATTTGTGTCATTATTGTGCTAGTAAAAAATAAATACGCTTTGGTACAACATTCTAAATGCTACCACAAACCATGTGCCTTGAGTATGCAAGGGCCATTACCAGAATTGATTAATAGACAAAGCAACACACCAGAGAAGCTGTGGCAATCAAGAAGCATGCCAATAATCTCAACAAGGAAGACAGATGGATTCTAAGCCAATCTTGGAAACAGGTCATCCATAAATAAAAAACAAATTAAAATTGGCCTCTGATCCCAATGTCATTTTCTTGCTCAAGCTAATTTGGCATCTCGGTACCAACAAAAGTGTATTTGTTGGTCTTTGGTTTCACTTGTAAACCCACAATACTTAACTATGCTAGTGATGGATCAAAAAGAATGACCCGAAACGTCATTTCTCAGAACATAGACACTATTTTTCCAGAAAGCTCTTCACACAATTACTTGCATTTATATATTTTAATCTCCGTCGACTACATTGTTGTAGATTAAACCATATTGTTTTAAAGCTTGGAATGGCTGCTACAACAATAGTTTGTGTTTTGCAGATTTTTACAGGAATCTCACAACACACCACATAATATCATCTTTATAAGCGTTAGTAACAAACATGAATAATTAAGGTAAGCTGGGTCTTGAAATAGAATAGCCTATTAAACAAACTATAAATTTTCCTAGAACCGGCCACAACATCCAACTGAGATCCCACCAATGTTTTCTTCAGACTTTTTGAATGATACATCCCTCGACCAAATACTTCCAACCTAACAAAGAGATAAGTACCAAACCATAGACATAGCCATATTAAAATTCTAAAGAGCCAATTCTTGACTTCTCAAAGACATGATAGGCATAGAAACAGATGCTTAATATCTTCAATTAATCTTATGATATCAGCGAAACCAACAAAAACACATAAGTATATTAAAGTTGATTCTTCTACACAGAATAGTTGTATCTAAAACTCGAACAGGAGTAGCTGATCAATTTATCGAGCAAGCAACATTCCCAAAAAAGGAGCCTGATCATCAAACCCGACCATGTGAAAAAAAATATGTAAAGTACTACTTATTGGCGAAAATATCAGATCTGGGATTGTATGGATCTGTGCCAATTATAAATTAGACTAGATGAAGAAGTAGTCATACAGTTAGTTTACAAGTCATGCTGTGATTAAGTTTTTATATTCTATAATGAATTGGTTTATGAAATGTTTTCCAGTCTCCATGTCATAAGTTTATCTTAATATAAAATTCAGTATTTCGCAATGCATTTTTGCCAGCATCCTCTCCATTTGAGATAGGCATTGCAGACCTTTTGAACTACATTGTGAAATGTGGTCCAGAGGAGAAGTTTTATGTGCTACATTTGAAGAGAATTTTGTTTGCAGGGTCCATCTCTATTTACAGATGTAAGCCTCTAATTCAGTTCTGTGTTCCTTCTCTATTTGCAGGAATTCTCTCTATCCAGTTCTGTGAACACCGCATCAATCACCGAGTCATATCTATTTGTTTACTCTGTGATTGGTAAGTGGGCAGATACAAGTTTTATAAAATCCCTCTTACAGTCTTTTCTCTCTTAGGCACGCATTTTATTTGTCCCACTCTTTCTTTCAATTACAGCTTTGGCTCCTTAGCTATGAAGGATAGACTTTCAAGCGAACCCACCTATAAATGCTGTTTATGTGGCACTTCTAAATAAGACCACAGCCAAAGAAAATGGCATAAATGACCTTTCCGTAGGGGAGCTTAGCTTCATACCCAATAACCTTTTATTCCACGAGGATCCAAGAAGAAATCAGGCTACCAGGATCCAAAGAGTATCCAAGCAGAGTTAAAAGTGCTGGCTGGCATTAAGATGTTGAAGGCAGCAACAATTAGCCAAGAAAAAGATGCAATTTGTTTCAAGCAATTTAAGCCATACGAGGAAAGAAAAAAGAACTGAGGAAGAGGATGCCAGTTTGCATCCCTAGATTATAAAGAGACAACAAGAAACCTTAACATATTTTCATAAAACGACACAAGGTGAGTCCTCCTCCAAGCCACATCAAGGTAGAAACTAAAATGGCATGCATGGAGAAATTTATTTTATCATTAAGTAAACAAGGTGACCCCTCCATAGTTGAGAAGGGGACAATTCTCGGATATTAGAATTTGACACAAATTTCAGTAATGATGATGAGATGAAGGTAATTGTAAACAGGCTGCAAAGATGGGCTTTGCTATTATACTTCCTCTAGATGATGTCATGAATAAAGACATACACATTGTATGCAAACAAATTGGGTGACAAGGGTTTGAAAATTGAATCCTCTTGGAAAATTGGCAAAGGATATGTCTCTATCATTGAAAAAGAGGAGGCAGTAAAGCTGCTACTATTTAATGATACCCAGATGACCACATATGACACTTGCTTATGACTGATCATGGCAGGGTGACTTCACTTCAGAACATGCTTACCAACATAGAAACACCTTTATGTGGAGTTTCCAAACATTCCAGACACTTTTGAGTGTATTGAAAATTGTGACAAATCCATTTTACTGCCTCTTCATATTGATCAAGAGACAGTCACATTCGATATGTCCTAATGTGAGAGCCTGTATCAAAGCTGAATTAACCAGGTATCTCCCAGCAAAGATTCAACTCTATAATGAAAGCTTGATTCACATACAAAAGGTACTATACTTCAATACTCCTGATATTTCATTTGTTTGTCTCCAAAACATTATATGAAAAAATTCCCTCTAAAACTAAAAAAAACATAAGACTGCACAACCAACCAAAGAGGGGAGCCATTCAGGAGAGAAACCTAAAAAGAACAGCAAGACAATTGGCGGCTCATGGGATAGGTCAAGATTGGATATATATAGGCGGCAGATTAAAACAGGCCAAAAGGAACAATAAGCATTCATCTCTACAAAAAAATACAAGTAATATGATGATAATGAAGGAAAAAAGTGAGTACTGATCTCCAGAGAAGGCCATGATGGTCCCTTTAGAACTAATAGATGGATGCACAATAGGTTTCGAATAAACAAGTTGAAGAAAAAGAAAAGTGAGACTTTACAGGGAGAGCTGAAAGCTTGAAAGAACACCGATAAGATAAAGCAGGAAGTAACCAACAATATCAAAAATGCTAAATTTCTCAAACATCATAGTGAATAAAAAAAATTCCAGCCCCCAAGAAGGAACTTGATGAAAATTGCCTATGAAAACCAACCTGCTGTTTTAAAATGTTAGGCAAGCTTTGTGAGCAGGTAGCAGGGCCTCAATCAAATCCACAATTCCCAGCCTTTACCTTAATGACCTATTCCTACAAGAGGATACGATTCAAATTTTCAGCTACAGACACTGACAATCAGAAATTGACTTCGAGATCTTTAATGATGAATCATAAAAAAGGCTTTAGTGAGGCTGTGTATGCTATTCATGACATACAAGGTAAACAGTGTTCCAAATGACAATCATGCTTGCATTCACCATATGGGACTTTTATGCTTTTTATGTTACAATTGAAGAATGCAATTATGGGAATGGATGTCCCATTGGATTGATTGTGGACAAATGGATTATCAAAGGGTTTTAACATGGTTGAATGGTATGGTGACTCGGTGTAGGGGATTATTGAGCACAATGAAAAAGTTAAAACAAACCAGGATTGATGTAAGAGCTTTAGTAATCCTAAATGTTGCCTGGGACAAAAATAGCTAGAACTGAATGCACAATACACATAGTTCAATAGAAAAAAATCCAGAAATGGATTCAAGCTCAGCTAGATCAGCTTTATGTCAATCACCAAGTTGCGAGGTTTGCCCCTAGACAGTAGACAGCATGTCAAAGCAAGTGGAAGACTTGGTTCTTGCCTCAAATCAGCTCTTGATCTACACTGCTATAGTTCTTGGTGATGACCTTAAGTTTTGGCAACAAGCTCCTTGGTGAGTTTAATGTTTCTTGGTTGGATTCCTATGATTACATAATGGCTATTAAGAGAATTCAGATCCCAGTTCGAAACCATATGGATAAGTGCTTTGGATATTATGGGAGGCCACTATTCAGCATACAAACAAATTCTTCATGGGCAACGGTAAAATGACATCCAAAGACAAGAAAGGTGATAAAAAAAAGGCTTGCAGACCAGATAGGCCACATCAAAGACCTTGAGGCAGATATTTCCAACACTGAAAAACAACAAAAATATGGAAATTTAAAAAGCCAACTTTGAACGCATGACAAAAAATAGGGCAAGAGGAGCTAGCATCAAATCTAAATACGACCAGATTAAAAAAAAAATCCCCTTATCTAAGTTCCCTTGGGACCTAAAGAACAAGCATAAATCTGATCACTCAGGAGAATTAAAAGATGAAAAACAGATCAGGGCCATCTTCTAGAACCACTTTTAGTATGTTTTGCTTCCTTCGATTGTGGATGCAAGTAGAGTGACCACTAAAGGGTTTTAGAAAAAAGCCACATATTTTACTTACCATACCTTTTTCACTTTTAGGGAAGGGTATAACAAATTAGAAATACTGTTAAAACAGTTCCCATGGGGAATACAAGGCATTACAAGAAGGGTACGCCTGTACTTAGTGTCTTGGGAAATGTGCACCATATCAAAAGATGTATGATGCCTTAGCATAACTCAAATTAGAGAAAAAATAAGAGTACTAGTGGAAAAATTGATGGTTCATGTAAGGCCCCATTTTGCATAGTGCTCATCTTTGACATTGATGACTATGAGATGATGGTTAAATCTAGTTTTGATTGTGAATTTATGTTGTTATCCACGACCAGCTGAAGCGTGCGTAAATTTTATGAAGGCTTTTCATGTGTTGGGAACCATGAGAAAGACCTATTATCAATCATGTTTTGATTATTTACTTATGAAAATATAATGCTTAAATTTCCTTTATAATATGTTGCAACTATGAATCTGATTATGTCTATGAGATAAATTGACTTAAATAATGCTGGATTATTGCTCATAAACTTGTGTATTGGCAATTTCATGTGTATAAGGTTGTATGGATCTGTCGATGTGAATGCATAGTCCCTGGATGATTGGCTATTGCTTATATTGATTGAGTGCCTAGTTGATTAAATTCAATAGCTTCGGCTATTAGGCTAGAGGAATTTGATGTGTGCATCAAGTGTGTAGGAGCAAGGGACCAATGAAGGAAACGGACTACACCAAGCATAGTTATATCACTAAACAGCCTTACCTTAAACCTTTCTTAAACCCGTTTTAATTAGTCGGTTGTCTATGATACTATTGTCACCTCTTTCTAACTTAGCGTTTTGTTTAGGCAGCTAGCCTTAAAGTTGGTGGGTGAAACTTGTTGTCTCCTAACCTTAAGATCTCACAACCAACGTCTAGAATGTCGAGTGGCCAACTAGCAGATCTTCCATTGATTTCCTAAGTCTGAAATCAAGTGGGAAGAGGTGAGGAAGTCTAGGAAGCAACACAAGAACCTGTAGAGCCGCCATGCACCGTAATGCAGCATGTGCTGGCGAGCAGAGGGTGGTTGGCTAAATCTAGAACGTCTATATGTAGAAGTCGAACACTATGTGGGGACTTTTTTTGGCCATTTGGAGAAGGGAAGATAGACTAAGTAGAGGAGAGAGAAGAAGGAGGAGAGTAGCAAGTAGGAAGAGCTGGTTAGAGAGCCAAGTCTTAGACAACTAAAGGATAGCGCTCAGGGGATCTCGAAGCACTCGGGTGGGTTTTCTATTAACTTGTTTTACAACTTATTCTTTTGAATGAAAAGAGTTTCGTTCTCTGTTTGACTCTTTGGCTTTAAGGAGAATAAGACCACTTGGTTTATTCTGTCTTTCTTATTGTCTTGCCATGGTTGTGCATTGGCCTCCATGTAGTTCTTTGCTCAGTCAAGGGCCTTGGAGAGGTTGTGTTCCTCCTTGCGTGGCTTGATTGTTTCAGCTTCTTGTTTGAGAGTGTAATGTTGTTGTGACATAATGTGGTGCTTGTCTGTGAGTAACATCTTTATAGTGGCAGAATGTCAAGCCTCCTATGTTGGGCTGGTCATGGTGGTAGAATGTTTGATCCTCCAATGAATGTCATGGTGGTAAAATGTTTGATCCTCCCATGAATGCCATGGTGGTAGATTGTTAAGCACTCCCGCGCTGAGGCACAGTCGTAGATTGTTAAGCACTCCCGCGCTGAGGCACGGTGGTAGATTGCTTGACCCTCCTATGACTATTGGATGAAAGCATTTGAGTGAGGTCCTCTTGCTATCCAATCAAACAACAGGGCTTGTTTATGATGTGAAAGCTTGCATGTGTGTTCTCTATATTTATAAATGCTTGGCTTCATTTGAATGTTCATTGAATGCTTGTTGAAATTGTATTTGAAAATGGGAGTCTCCTTGGGTAAAAATCAAGAATAGGATTGTAGGTGGGTGCACAGTCATTCCCTTGAGTATAGTACCCTTATGTAGATATCCACCCTTGCGTTTGCCAAGTGATGTAAACATGCTCGGAGTTGGGAGTCTCGAGCTTGAGGGTGTCTAGAGCAGTAACTTGATAATGACAAAAGGTTGGGCCATGAGCCCTCCTTCAAACGACTTGCAGTTGGTTGGAGCAAACGAGGACCATTGTTGAAACATGATTGTTCTTCTGTTATTAAATCAAGCCTAGAGTTGTGCCTCTTGTTTATGTATAATATGAATGATACTTCTTGTATTGATAAATGTTAATAGCAGCCAACATGCTTGTAATATTCTTACAAAAGATAGTCTTCTATATAATGACCTAGCTGTAAGTAAAGACTTTTGTTATCTTTCAGTTGAACCTCTTTAATAAATTGAGATGTAACTAAATGGTATATACTTTGTATGTAAATCCTTGGGAAGAATTCGATACATAAGGAAAGATTCCTTTGCCAGTTTGGCCTTTTAATACATATTGACAGTTTGATTCTCCTGCTTAAATCTTTGTTATGAGAAGCTTATCATATAAGCATTGTGTCTCTCTTTTGATCTAAATGTGATGTGATCTAATGGATCAAACTTATCTAAAGATGAGTGGAACTCAAATAATTAGGTTGAGACGGTTATTGGGAATAACAATACAGCTTCTAGGAATAAAACTAAACATTGATGTTATTCTAGTTTAAAATTATGTCATGTGGAAGAGTTCCTTGAGAATTGGTAGATGAATAAGTAAATTGTTGTAAACCTTCCCTTTAACAAGACCATTTCATATTAAAAGAATAACTTTATTAAAGCTTGACTCTATTGTTATAATTGTAACAAGGTATGAAGCCTTTAGGTTTGACTGAGGTCTCCCTTGCAGAGAATTAATGAAAGAAGACGTCCCAATAATCTTTCTTGTACGAGTTGTTTTTGCTTCATAGCAAATCAATGCCTTTTGATCTTCCTCTTGAATGTAATGAATGGGTCAATGTGTTAATGCTAGAGTGTCATCTTCTAAGGGTTAGACCAGTTGGCTCATTGATTGAGCAGTTCCTTAAGAAGCATTTGGCTCGGTTGAGCTTGCCTTGCAACATCTGCTAGTCGATTAAATCAATGGGAATATTGTTTCGTGTCGAGTTATCATTTTTACAAACGCAGGGTCCTTTAGCATAGCAAAGACTTATGTGGAAGGCAGGATTAGCTTCAGTCACGTTAATGACGACAAACCTCTTGCAGATGTATTTTGCCTAGCTTTAGCTTGTTCGCCTTCGTCGAAGATGTTCTCTAAGTTTTGCTTCAGCTCGTGCCTTAACCAATTTGTTGGATTAACTGTTTCCGGCTTTCTTTCATTTTGCCTTAAGCCAATTTCTGTTTCAGCGTTTATTATTTGGATTGTACCTTAACCAATCGTCATGTCCTCTGTTGCATCCATTCGCCTTAGTTGGTTTTGCCTTGACAACTAATTCGTCCACTTGGACTTTGCCTTAGACACATTTTAGTTGGGTCTTTTCACGATCTTTTTTACTTAATCATTTTCGTGGCTTTTGTGAGATACCCGAGGATGACGTCAGCAGGCTCCATTGTACGATTGATGCCGAGCAAGCGGATCGTCGAGAGCCATCCACGTGTCATCATCCCGCTATCCCGGGGGTGATGTCAAAAGGCTCCATTGTATGATCTATACCGAGCAAGCAGATCGTCGGGAGCCGTCCACGTGTCACCATCCCACTAATTGGGGGGTGGCGTCAACAAGGTCCATGGTACGGTTGATGTCGGGCAATGAATCGTCAAGAGTCGACCACGTGTCACCATCCTACTAACTCAGGGGTGACTTCAACATGCTCTATTGTACAGACTCTCTCGGGCAAGCGGATTGCCTGGAGCCATCCACGTGTTAGCATCCCACTAACCCGATGGAGACATCAGTCAGCACAGTTCGTTGTGTAGATGCAAAGTAGTCGAAAGCTCTGAGGGCCCAAGGAGTTGCCAAGTGGCAGTGTCCTGGAGCTCGGAAACCTTGACGATTGGGTGATCAGCGATGGACCCGAGGTCCCGTAATCGCAACAAGTGGCACGCCCATGGTCCCCCAGTAAGTTAGACTTAAGCAGACCCAAAGCAGCCATGTGGCGCCCAGCGGCGTCAACAATAGCCTTGGTCAAAATTGACGGCCATCTCAATGTCATAATGCAATAACCTATTAGCATGAGCCAGCAAACAAGCTATTTAGCATGTGGCTGAATGAATAAGATCTTTTGACCTATTAATCAATAGCTTGCACCATTTATGGAATGATGGCAGTTGCAAGAATTGCATAGTTGTGTTATGATGGATATTAATCCGTTCTTGTTTGTGGTTGGTTGTTTGCATTATGGTTGTGTTGTCCCTGTTTTAAGAAGAAGAAAAAATGGGCATGACAATTCAAGCTGCAAGTAGTGATGTCTCATTGCAGACCCCAGGAGATATTATATCATAACCTCACGCATAACAAGTATTGAAGGTCTTATGTGATGTGCTTGGTGAATCAAGTGTATTCAGGATCTATGGTCCAGTGATTTTGAGAGAATTCTACAACCATGGCAACTTGTTTTTGACCAATTGCATTTGGAATTTGAAGGACCATCTGACATTTGCGATGTGGCTGCAAACCCTATTCGGATATTTCCCTTAGCTAGAGGACACTTGAGCAATATTACAAATTTCGAAAGTCAATGCTTGTGACAACAAGGGTCATTGTGGAACTATAAAATAAAGAGCCAAAACTTGGAAAAATTGGAGGAAAGGGAAACATAACCAAAGAATGCCAGGGCTGTCTATTAACATAAGAGATTTCCAAATCTATATCTCAGTAATAACATTCAGAATGCAAATGGAGGCTTTGAATCCTTTTTGGAAAGATTGAAGATGGAGTAATGAGAAGCCCTTCTGCTGATATGTAGCTAAAACTTCTGTGACAAGACAACACAGAAATCTCATTTTCTCTCAACTGATTTAAAAAGCAGATAAAAAGCATGGGTCCCAAGAGCTTGACAAACAATCGTTGCTTGAGTGCCAAAGTATCTAGAAGACTAGAACTGCTTTCAAGCAAAAAACTACTGGGTTGGTTTCTTCTCCAAAAGATGCTATTACTTAGCAATAAGGACAAAGTTGAATAAAATGGGTTCACAAACACTACTTATGTTACACGGCAGCAAGCAGAAATAACAATTTTACATATCTTGTCAAAATATGAAACACCTACAACCTGTTGTCTGTGGATCCAAGCAAAATATGGCATGTTTCTGGGCCTCTTGCAATGAAAAGCTCTTTTAGGATATACCTGGAAGATCAGAGACTATATGAAAGAAAGATGACAAACTGCATCCTGTTGCAATTTCATTATCTACAAGTAGGTAAATCTAGTAGTTCTAGAAGATCAATCTCATTAGCAGTTAGGAGAGCTTGACACTCGTAAAATTGACTTAGAAGACCATATTATGGCTAGAATACAGGGTTTCAGAAAAGATATTGACACTTTGTCAATAGGCGCAAAAGCAGAGATGCTAGCCCTCCTCACCTTTGTGGAGAGGATTTATCAGAGGTGAGATCTCTATGTAACTTTTTTGTTTTCAATGAAGCCATGGAACATGCATGATTTCAAACATGTGTCAGATTCCATTACTAGTTGTGTCTTCAGTATACTTTCATTTCCAAAGATAAACTATGAATTCTAAGGACAAAGAATTAGAAAATGGCAGATTGGTGATTAAAAAATAATTATGAACACAAAAATACACACATGCTTTTATTTGTTGGATAAAAATCTGCACCATGGACAAAGAAGAAAAGACCCCAAAAATTAAAAACACCTAAATGCTTTTACTCGTTGGAGAAAATCTGCACCATTACAAAAAAGAAAAAAATTCATTTCTCCTTATTTTAAATTCACTTGAGAATAATCAACTACAGGAAAGAGTTTTTGTTTGAAAGGGAAACTCTGATCAAATTTGATACCCTGATCCAATATGGTAAAAGGAGCACATAAACATGTCCAGAAACTGCACAAGTACAATTCATCAGAGATATGACATGGAACATTGATCTAAATTTGTTTCCTTCTCAGAAAATCAGTGAAGGTTGATCTAGTTTCCATTTGTACGAGGTAGAGAAGAAAAATAAATATGCCAAAACAAACAGATCAATATGTTCGTGTAAAAATGTATGTGGAACTATGGATTATATTAGATCATTGATGCAAGAGATATTTTCTGAGCTATATGTACCATTGTATCATGCCAAGAACATCAATACGGGTCCTACTGCATTCATATGTAGTGTGTATGATTTGACTGTGTTGGGGTTTTATTTCCCTCTTAATAAGTATGGGTATTGTTTGAACCCTGAGCCTCACCAACTCCAAATCAGAAACCTTGCATAACAAATTCCTGTGCTTCAGTTACAGAAGTACTTCACTTCAGATTCATTAACAGATATGTATGTGTTTGACAAAGCAAATGTTAAAAAATGGGTGTCTTCATGCGTGATGCTAACCAAAATAAGGCCAGAAAGACCTTGAACAGGAACAGGCTGTGATCTTGGCTGCGTATCCCCTGTCCCAAGCTGTCCATATTCATTGTTGCCCCAAGCCCACACTTCCCCTTCCTCTAGGAGTGCCAAATTATGAAATGCACCAACTGCAATCAGCTGCACATTCTCCAAGCCTTGCACCCGCACAGGAGTGGAAATCTGTTTTCTGATGAGACCAAAGTTTATCAGTAAATTTGCATCATACTGAACTCACTTCAAATTTAAAAAACAATGGCTTAACAAGCGTTCAAGCTGTAGCTAAAAAAACAAACATTACAAATCAACCAAGAAATAAGAGGCTCAGTGAAAAACTTACATATCACCTGGAGGCCATGGCTGACCCCATGTCCAGACATCCCCATTATATGTAAGCACTACAGAGTGTGTACCACCAGCAGCCACCTACAAATAGCTCGCATAAGAATATAATGCATATAGCTGAACTAAAGTCACAAAGGGAAGCTAAGAACAGGGACGCTCTATACTTTCTTCTTTTCCATGCATATTTCTATTTAAAATAGCCCATTTGTTGTGATGTCTTCTTATATGATCTTGGAATTCCTTAAAAAGAATGTATTGAAGCACAGAAATAGGTAGGATTATACTAAAATAATTGGAAAAGATGCTGTAATTAGAAACAGCATCTGTAAATACACTTTGATGTAAAGAAGAGTTAGTCCAAGTTTAGAGGAAAAACAATGTTAAAAATACTTTAATGAAACATTTTTACAGTGACCTTATGATGATGTCCCATATACTATAGTGCAACCATGTTTCCCATACCACTTGTATCTTGGTGTCCACCCCATTAGACTTAGTGTCAGCATTCCTCCTCATGAGTCCCATATGGCTTTGGACGACTACTCTAAGCATGTCCAAGTTTATAAACTCGTATGGTGACACACTAATAAAGCATCTTGACATTCTTGGATCCCGTGCCCCTGTTTAGCCACCATTTGGAGAAATTGAGACACTTCCACTGCGCCATCATCAATTGTTGGAACATCCAGAGTATGTGACACTATCACACCTCAGCTGTCTCTGAAAGTCCACAGTGTCACTGTGAAGACAGAATTTTTGCTCCAAAAAAGACCCAAATAGCAATTTTTCTCTTATATTCCGGATCTTGGCCCTTCTATCCATAAACATGTGACGAATTCAATCGCCAAGTCTATTCCTAGAGTGCCCTATAAATAGATCCCGCCTAAACCTCTTCAAACATATTCCATCATGATATATTTTGTATTCTTCTTACCCCATCTCTAAGCTACCAAGGTACAGGTTTGGGTACGAGGATTTTCCAATTTTTTGGGGACCCCATGTTCAGTACGGCTTGGATACATCCATACAAAATATAATTAAAAATATAGATAAATGGGGCAGCAGGCTAAGCAGGCTTAATTGTGGAGGAAACTTCATGCTTAAGCATGCTTGAGCCAGAATAGTACTGAGATGAGGGACCTCCCAAGAAGCCATGATGCTTCACCCCTATGAGCACCACCTAGATGCATAGTTACCGGGTTCGGAAATCCGAATGCGTTCGGGAGGCCAAAAAAATGCGGAAATGCGGAATTCTTGAAAAGGTTCGGAAAAATCCGGTAAAATCCGGTTTGGAAAAATATATATATATATATGTAAAATATTTTAATCTAGTAAGGAATGAGCATTGAATATTAATTTAACAGTTGCAAAATTGAGAAATGCATAAGTTTCAAACTTGAATTACATTAAAAGATAGTAAAATGTCCATAGTTTAGAGCCTAAGCTCAAAATTGATACAAAACTTAAGTTTCAAACATTTTCAATATCAAACCCTGCTTCAAAATCAAAACTAGCACTAGCACCATCAACAAATCCTGTAACAAGATCATCAACACTATCAATATTTTCTTCAACACCTTCAAAGGATGGTTCTACTTCTCCAAGATGAAGATTGTCATCTTCTTTTGCAAGATTGTGCTCAGGCAATATTAAATTGCCATGAACAAACACAAGATTTGAGAGCTTTTTGGCTCCTAGTCGGTTTCTCTTGTTAGTATGGATCAAATCATGCGTGCTCCAATTTCTTTCGCACGCCGAAGCATTGGCACACTGACTATGGACACATACGGCAAGCTTTTATAACTCTGGAGTAGAAGAACCATACATTTGCCACCATAAATGGGGATCCATACTAACAATGTCTTCTTGTGCTTCCTTAAGGGAAAACAAGTCTTCTTGGTTCTTGAATGTAGTCAGCTGCCTTCTCACCTTAGCCTTCTCATTTTCATCTCGAACCAACTTGTCTATTGTTGCCAAGACACCATTCTTAACCTCCTCATCTGCATCATGATCCACCTCTATCAACTTTGGATTCAAATAGCAACCTGATACATGTATAGGTCGATGTAACATGTTCCATCGGATGTCTACAAAGTCCCAAATACGTCGAACTTCATCAACTTCATCTGCCAATACTTTTGTGATTTGTTCTTTTGCTTGTTCCATGCTCTCATACACAAAACTAATACAAGGTTTCATGCCATCAGCTAATCTCAACAATTGGACTAGTAGCTCAAAAACCTTTAGTGTCTTTTAGGCACCCTCTCAAAATGAACTACCCAAGATAATTCTTTCACTAATTCTCTCCTTAGAAAGCTTAGATTGTGCCCATTCTTCACTAACTACAACTCTTCTCAATGCTGTCATCTCCTCCACCTCCCTCTGCAAAGTATTAAAATTAGATGCAAATCTTGTTTCAGCTGGGGAGAGTTCACACTTTGCAAATGAGCGATACAAGCTCAAAATCAAGTGGTGATTAAGTATGAACTTTGAAATTTGTTTTCCTTCTCTGACAACATTATTTACCCACTCCAACTTTGCAAGATCTTCAAGCAAAAAATCTAAAACATGAGTTGCACATGGAGTCCAAAACAAATCGGGAAACCTGTTCATTAAAAGATCCCCTGCTGCTTTACAATTTGCTGCATTATTTGTAATAACTTGGACAACATTTTCCTCTCCAATCACCAGAATAGCAGATTCAATGCATTTGAAAATGAAATCTGCAATCTTCACATCATTGCTTGTATCAATTGATTTGATAAATATAGAACCTTTAGGGCATTGAGTCAATATATTGAAGAAGGGTTTTCGCTGTGTCAGACCACCCATCACTTATTACAGTGCAACCTGATTTTTTCCATTGCCTTTTCATTTTATCTAGTTCACTAGATATAGATGTCACCTCATCTTCCAGCAGAACAGTTTTCAGATTTTCAAAAAATGGCATTGTGTACCCTTTCTCAAAATTGGCGATCCCTTCTACCATTGCTTTCGTATGTGAATTTCAAACAACATTGAAGGGGATGACATTTGCATAAAAAATCGGGCCACCAATCTATCTACTTCATGTTTTTGCTGCGGTTTCCACATATCTTTCAAAGAAGGTTGGGATTGGGACATTTGATATGCACTTTCGCTAGCTTGGGTAGATGTTGGAGAATACGTTGAGCTAAAAAATGAGCCAAATTGTGTTAGACTACGTTGAATTTTGGCCCTCTTTGAAAATTCAGACACTGATGCAATTGTCTTTGTTTCATATTTGCTTTTGATTTGACTTACAAATGCTGCATACATGGGGTTATGCGACATTATTGGACAAATCTTCACATCTGAGCCTCCAATATAATGATTTCGAACCCTTGTTGTAGTCCATATGATATTTGAGCCACAAAGAGTGCATTGCATGTTTCTGGGATTCGCATCTCGCTGAATAATATATTTCTTTTCGAGTGGTTGACTTGCCATGATGATAAGTTGTCCTTTGCAGCTTATCCTGCAGAAGTTTTATAAACATTTTTTATCACACATTTTAGAAACTATAAATTTTTTATTTTTCATTTTAAATTTAACTAAATAACATATATAAAATAAAATTATAAAACTATAAAAAAATTCAAAAAAAAATTAAAACATATCAAAATAATATTAAATTTAATTTTAAATGACCTATTAAAAAAAATGACAACTTTAAAAAATAAAATATATCAAAAAATTATTATTTCTAATATATCAAAAAATAAAATCTAAATGTATTTAGATTTTATTTCTAATGTTTATTTTAAATATTTATATTTTTTATATTTATTTCTAAATATAAATTTTATTTTAATTTTACACAAATAATTTTTTTAAATCAAAAAAATTCAAATTGTTAATAAATTTAATTTAATTTAATAATTATAATATTTATTTTAAATATTTTTATTTTTTATATTTGTTTATATATTTATAAATTTATTTTATATATTTTTTATTTTTTTTATATTTGTTTTTAAATATAAAATTTATTTTATATTTAAGTAAATGTATTATTAAATATTTGATATTATATTTATATTTATTTTTTTAATTGAATCTATTTTATTTTCTATTTATATTTGTTAAGGTAAAATTATTTTATATTTAAATCGTAATTTATTTTTTATAATATTTGTTTTAAATATTTTTCATTTTTTTAATATTTTTTATCAAATTTAAATTTTATTATATATTTGTTATTTTTTTAAATGTTAATTTTATTAACATATATATTTGTTTATATAATAAATTATATTTAAATTACAATGTTATATTATTAATAAAATTTAAATATAATGTTAAAACTTAAATTATTTACGAAATATAAAATTAATTTTATAAATGTTAATTTTATTAATAAATATTACTTTATTAATTTTATAAATTTTAACAACATATAAAATTAATTTTATAAATGTTAATTTTATCAATAAATATTACTAAATAAATATTAATAAATAAAGCCTACCTGTTGCTGCGTCCGTCGAGTCTCAGATGTGATCTGAGCAGTTGCCTGCATCGTGTTCACAGAGTCACCGTGCCTTCCAAGCTCAAACAGTCGCCGACCGTGCCTTCCCAGCTCAAACAGTCGTCGTGCCTTTCGCGTTACACTCGCAGTCGCTGGCAATTTACCGTCACCAACTCACCAGACTTGCACTTGCCGTTGGATTGTTCAGTGGCCGTCGGATTTGCATTATGTTTTACTTTTGCTTACTCACAACGCATAAATAAAGATTTTTAGGGTTCCCGCGGCTAAACAACCGTCCCTTTTTAGGGTTTCCGCATTCAATGACTTGCACTTTTTAGGGTTTTGTATTTTTTTAATGTTTAAAATTTTTAATAATAAAAAACAGTCCGAAGACTCCGAACCCGCATGTATTAATCCGAGAGCCGAAAAAAATGTGCATTTTTCTGCATTTGACCCAGATGCGGTTGACCCTGGTAACTATGCCTACATGCAATGAATGCCAAATGGACCATTCATGTTCATGAGAGATAAGTTCTTGTGAACCATTACTCATGAAATATAAGCCAACGTAGATTGGCCCAAAACTATATAGCTGAATCCCGAAAATCATATTACATAATGATCCACTGTGGAAACATCAATTGTATAATAAAAAATAAACCAAATTAGCCATAATGTGCACAAAATTAACCACGAAACACTACTTATAATTGTTAATTCAATGGCAAATGATAAATGAAAATGGTTTATATTATTTGTTCAAAATAGGATCATAGTCAATGGTCATATGTCATGTTCCCCTTTTAAATAAAGAAAAGAATAATTTAATAATAATGATTTAAGTTGTTCCCCAACGACACTTTATAATAACTTAAAAAGGAAACTTAAGTCATTATTATTAATTAAGTGGGGCCAAAAAGCAGATTAATTAAAAGGCCAAATAATAAAAAAAGGTAAATATTATTATGAGAGAAAAAGGTGAATATTAAATTAAAAAGTAATTATAATTACTTTAGTGTCAGGGTGGACTGGCAAAAGTGAATTTTATAAAAGGACAAGAGGGGCAGTAATTTTCATTATGATTGATAAATCACTTTTGTCAATTCACGGCAGAATTCAGAATTCTTCCCAATTCTACTTGAGGACGAAAACTTTTATTGCACCGGATCAGAGGGCAAAACGCCTCCAGTCCTTTGTGGTAGCTCCACAAAAGGGGCTACAATTGGTTTACACAGCTGGGTATTTTCACTATTTTCAGATTATCAGTAACAGGATTTGTGACTTAGGGTTTGAATGTTATAATTCAGTTTGGTACTTAACAGAGGTTACCCAAGGCTGGACGTCACCCCTAAGGACCCATTCACAGCCCTACAGTCAGGGTGTCACACATACAGAGGCAACTGCGGCCCTTCAACGGCAAATTGCAGCACTTGGAAGTCTAGCACAGCATTTGGAAGTAGTTTCCCAGCACCAGTCCACTAATCGTTGCTGTTTTGACCCTTATAGGAGCAGATCGCTGGTTATTTAAGCTGTTGTACCCTTTACACACAGGCCGTACAGGACTGGTCACTTCGAGAATTTATTCTCCAGCCATACCTCTTAGGAACTTCAGCGTCATACATCAGCAGTCTGCTGTACCTGCCTGAGTAAATAACTGCAGTACTGATTTTGACAGTTTTTTGTGGAATTTTGACAGCAAGATAGAAATAGGGTTTTGTCATGCAATTAATGATTTTTTTTAAATTATTTCCTGCATACTTCTACATATTCAATTGACTAAAATTAATAATACACCCTGAGATGTCAGTATTTTGCATTGCATGTGGTGTTTTTGGTGTTGATTGAATTATCAAGATTATCTAGGAAAATTCAGAACTCCTATTATATCTGTAGAGGGATATTTCATCATACTACATAGTACATAGGAAAACTCAAAAAAAACATCCTGTTTGTCTTCATCAAGAGCATAAAATTAGTATTTAGTTCATTAGAATCTAAAGCAATGGTAACACCAACAGTGCCAATGCCACTAGCTCTACAATGTGGCTTCTGCATAGAGGTCTCTTATCCCTCTTTGTCTACATCAACTAACAAAAGCTATGCAATGAAAGAATGCAAGTGGGATCCTTTGGCTCTATGTTCCAATGCATCATCACCACTTGCTTGTCTGATAGGAGGCAGAAGTTGGAATGTGTGTAGACCGATTCCTCTGCCTTTTTTTGCTGACAAACAGTTCCATTTACCTGAGTGGATAAAGGAGTATGTACTCCACTCCTGCTCGGCTAAAGAGGAACTTGCAAACCATTGAGGCAAAGTTAATATGAAATTTTAATTATGACTTTACATAAAAGACATCATGATGTGGTGGAGAACCTCAAATAAATAGATCATTCTAGGAGTCATGGTAGGTAGATCCATTGTATCTAGTCATTCTTGGCTATTTTGGAAAGCTACTCATTTTGTTATAGATAAGTGTTACCCCTCTCTATGTATCCAATCCATTTCCATAACAATACAACTATATATGATATTTTCACATCTTTTGGAGAAGTATTTCCTCTGTATTTTTGGATTTGCAGGTGCAATCCTAAATTTTTGGTGCGCAGTTCCCTCAATGATCTTATTCTTTTGCATTCGTGCTTGCTAAGTTTGCAAGTATGCTAAATATACCTAGTAAGTAGGTGACCAATCTTCTTGTGATGTCCAAATGGTCGAGTTTTTAAATCTAAATTAAGGGGGTCCCACACCCTATATTGATTTCAAAAAGCATATATGGAGTCCAAGTCATACAACTCCCTAAGGAAAGGTGCAGATACAATCATCCAAAAAAGACTGTAAAAAAACTACTATCAACCTAATAACTATTAACAAAAAAGACGCTTGTTGCTACAGCCTTACAATCCCAAACTCTTAACAACCTAGCAATTCACCATACAAAAAGCCACAAGACAGCTAGAGAAGCAAAATACAATTGAGACACTATAACCAAGGCCTAAGCCCAGCAACAAACTGAACACAACAACAACCAAAAACATTGATGTTGACAGATAAGGGATACCCCTCTCTATGTATCCATTCTAGTTTCATATCAATACAACTATATATGATATTTTCATATCTTTTGGAGAAGTGTTTCCTCTGTAATTTTGGATTCGCAGGTGCAATTTTAAAATTAAGGTGCGTAGTGCCGTCATTGATCTTATTCAATTTTATTTGTGCTTGCTAAGGTTGCAAGTACACTACAAAATACCTAGTAAGTAGGTGACTAAGCTTCTTGTGATGCTCCAAGTGGTTGCCTTTTTTACCTATAATTTAATGGGGGTTGTGTGGGTCCCACGCCCTATATTGATTTCAAAAAGCAAATACATAGTTTGAGTCATACAACTATCAAAGGAAAGGTGCAGATACAGTCATCCAAAAAAGATTGTAAAAAAACTACTATCAACCTAATAACTTTTAACAGAAAATGTGCTTACTGCTACAGCCTTACAAGCCCAAACTCTTAACAACCTAGTAATTCCCTGTAAAAAATGCTGGAAGACAGGTAGAGAACTGAAATGCCATTGAGACACTAAAACTAAGGCCTAAGCCCAAGAACAAGTTGAATACAACAACATACAAAAACATAGCCCAAAACACCATCCATGAACCACCAGAACAAACAACCACCACAAACAGTCACCATAAACCAAAGCCCAAAGAGTCAGCCTCATCGCTTGGTCCCAACTCATCCTCCTTGTAGAGCTCAAAGGCCAACAAAAGGTCCTCCTAAGAAGCCCTATGATTGGCATCACTAAAAGGAACGGCCACTCTTCCCCTTGGGAAGACCCGAGTGTGGATTAGAAGTGTAGACCAGCAGAGAGGAAGGTGCAAGGGTGAACAACAAAGGCAACTAGACATTTGAGGAAGTCAAATGAAAGTTCTTGTAGGAAAACTCGGCCAACGCTCTTGTGGTATCCTTCTAGACCTCCAAGCTAGCCTCTAAAGCAAATCTTAGTGGTTTGAAGAGAGCAAGTGGGTCTTTTATCTTTGCTGAATAGGTGGCTGTCCAGTGTTATGGAAAAGACACTATAAGGGGTTGAAAAACCCTCCCCTCTCACTTACAGAAACTAAACATAAAACAAGTTACCTACACCAGTATAAGACTCGCAAATATTTACAAACACAAAATAAACCTAAACTAAGTTGTGGATGTTGGAGAATAATGGGAAGGAAGAAATAAACTTTATTCTTTTTTGGACCGTATTGACTTGGCATCTGCTTACAATTTTACAAAGTATTTTACAAATTTATATGAACTTCTTATTACAAAGCTACAAGTTGCTTTCATAGCTGTAAAGAGCTTCGATACTTTCACTCCAAAGGGAATATGAAACGACTAGCTGCAAGAGAATTTCTACAAAATAGGCAAAAGTGTTTCGTTTGAGTTTTTGGAGCCTTAGAGAGAAGCTTATGTGACCCGTGAAGGATGCGGCCTCTATCCCCCATGACTAATTTGGTAGGCATTGTGATCTGCCCACAATTGCACACCACCAAACTTAAATCAAATTTGGTGTGCTCCTTCCTCCACATCAGCAGGCTTGAAGCCAATCTAAGGTGTTCCTTCCTTGCAGCCAATTTGGTGCACCCCTCCACCAGCAATGTTGGCCTTAAAGCCAATTTAATGGCCCTTGGAGCCAACCTCAACACCTGGAAGAAATCTTGCAGCATAGCCATTCACCTACATCTGGGGGGCTACCGGAGTAAATGTAGGCACAACATCCCAACCCACACCACCCTTTGCATGAGCTTGGAGAAATTTAGAAGCAAGGGTTGGTGGAGCAGGGTGAATGCATGCTAAATGGTGATGCACCCTATACCACCAATTCTAGCGATGTAAGCTAAATGGTGATTATGGTTCTTTCTTTGGGCTAGGGAACAAGGTGAATGCAAACTCTTTCTTTCTTGCAAACCTTCCTTTCCATTTTTGGTGTGTTCAGTGTGATTTACAGGTTCATTGCAGCACTCATAAATGGAAGGTTGGGGTCTATTCTTGCCTTATTTGTCTCTGACAAGAGGCTCTAAGGGGTCCTTGTCTAAACAAAAGGGGCAAATTTTATAACACCTTTGGATAACAAACTTAATTCTCAACCACTGGAAGTGTCGTGCTTTCTGTCAAGAATGACATTTATGAATCCCAAGATCTGTAAAAAGTGATTTGAACTTGCCAAATTGGGAGTAGTTTGCAGTCACTTGTGTGATACCATAAGTAGACTTGACAAATGAAGCATGAGCCTAAAAGTAAAACTTGATTGCCTATATGAAGTGACTTAAAATTGTTGATTCCCCACAATATCTACCTTGAGCAGCCTTTGACTTGCCCTTGTTGCTAGGTTTTCTAGTGTGGCAAAGGTGTCATGACTTTGCAGAGCTTTTGCCTCGCTTGCAAAGCTTTTAGTTTTGTGATGCTCTTTGTAACTCCTGCGATGATCTTGCCGTTACATGAAGCTCTCTTGTTTGTGGTGCTCTTGTGATAGTCTTCATAGTTTTGTGGAGCTCCCTTACTCTTTCGCCTTATGATGGCCCTGTGAAGCTTGTAAAGCTCTTGCAATCTTGCAATGGGCATCGCAGCTTTGCGAAGCTTTTCCTCTTCCCTTTTACCTACTCTCTTGCAATTCCCTTGGTTCCTTAGAGCTTATATTCAAGGGGAAAAGGCACCAACTGCTTCCTAGAAAAATGACTAGTAGGATTTAAAGGATAAATAAAAATCAAATAATAGAATCACAAGAACATATCTCTAAAGCACAAACCCATTAGGACCTAACACAAAGAATCAGTTGACAAAAGGAAAGTCCAAAGAGAACACCGAAAGGGATTTCAATAAAATACAAAGATCAACAAAACACACTAAAAGCAACCCTATCATTAATTCCTTTCTCATTTTAATCATTTAAAGAGGGGTGGCCACAAATTTGTAAAATTTGGGCGTGTTGGTGACAACAAGGCCACATTTAATTCCATCTTTCTTGAGCAACACATGGCATAAGAAATTGAAAACCTTCCGGATTTTCATTGCCCTATGCAAACACTAGAGGAACATCAGATAGAGCTCTATCTAGAATGTTTCTCTGCCATGCCCTTGTCACTAAGGACGGCATGAAAAAGCAAAAATCTTGTGTGCCAAAGATGTTGAATGCATCTCGAAGCTCGTGAGTAATGACTAGCTTGCAAGCAAGGAGTGCCATGAAAGCTCTTAAAATAGACAAGGCAAGGAAGGAAAGCAGTGCAGTCTAGAGAAAACACATGCGAGAGCAGCACATAAAGAGTGATGGCTTTAGCTTTATTGTTAGTGTTTGAGGGTGTGAGCATAAATGCAAGATCCAAGAAACCATCTAACCATCCTATCTACTCCCACATAGCTCAAATTACCATGAGAAGCACATCAGAACTAAGTGGAGAACCTTGTCCTTGTCCATTATCAAGGGTACTCCAATTGGCTGACTTGTTCTAGCTTCTAAATTCCCTTTTTAATAGCAAATATTTATATCATATGCTTATATATCATCCTTGGCCACTTGAGCTCCTCTTTGCATAGAATTTTACTACAACATGGTGAAAATCAGAGTAGGCCAAGTATTGGGCCTAAAATGGGTCTCTACATATAACAAAACTCTAAATGGGTAAAAGGTAGAAGACCAGTCTAGATCCAACACATGAGAATGTCTGACCACAAAGCAGTCTAGGGCTGTAGACATGGGTCATGTGCAAAGAAGGTTGGAATGGAATGGGAACCTACACATACAATCTCTACTTAAAGAAAGAAGGTGGAGAACCTTACAAAACTGGGGGGGGTCACTAGACAATAAAGCAAGAGCTATGATAATTAGGTCAAGGATAGTGAAGGATAGTGATAAAAGAAAGGGCCATGATTAAAATATATATAAAGATAGCAATAAAGTAAATGACAGAAGCATGTGCTATACTATCGAATATATGAAGCATGCAACATTCACATATCGATCAAAATACAAAAGAAAGAGATAAGGGTTAGAGATTTACCTTAAGTCAACTTGTCTGCAAATTAATCTCCCCATTGGCTTTTAGCACTTCGTGAGAGGTGGTTGTAGGAAGTTAAGATGGATAGAAGAAACCCTGAGTAGACCATAGTTAAGCTCCTATTCTTAAAATATTCAAGGCCTTTTATTGTTAACTTATCTTCCTTTGATTAAGCTCCTTTAACCCTAATTCCTCTTCTTCTTCCTAGGGGGGGCACAACAAGTAGGGCAAATTATTGTTGTACTCTAAGAATTGATGAAGGGACACCTATAAATACAATTTAGATCCCTAAAATTCAAAACTCAATTTAAGTTGGTGTCATTGTCCTGATTGATGACGTCGGCCAGGTCAATGACATCAATTACGAGCAAGAAATATAGGAATGGGGGTCGAATGAAGGACCAGGAGGTTGAAAAAGACAAAATTGTTGATGTGAAGGTGATATGAAGGTGGTTGTAATAAGAGCAACCCAATACACATCTCATTAAGTGCTCAAAGCCAACCGACCCCAATCCCAATGTATGTGAATGCATACACTCGGGGAGATTAAGATGACAAGTCCTGGGGAAAAGCAGTGTCAGTGAAGAAATTTTAATGTGTATACAAGGCACTCTTCAGTACTTACACAATAGAAGATCAACCATCTCCCAACATGTTTGATAACAATCTAGACGGATAGGGAAGGCACGAGTTTGATCGTGTCCACAATGTGTGGAAAGAAAGAAATCTGAGAGAGAAAGAATCAAAGCATGAACACAATGCATGCAAATACTTTAAAGTTTATTAAATATTTCATTGCTTTTAATACTATCCCCAACGGAAAAATCCAACCAAATGAAGAGATGCAGGTTCTAGGAGCTAACACAAGATCTTCAATGCCTTTTGATACTCAGTGACCACTTTTAAGGGTTTCTACCATAAATGACTCCATTATATTTCAACTTCAAGTTAATAATGTCAAGAAAACTTGTGCACAATTTTATGCCAGCCACTCATAGGTAAATTTGATGGCATTATTTTTTCACCGGGGGTTATGGAAAAATGGCCAACCTCTGTTTGGTGTTTCACAAAGTTCACTTTGAACACAAGGGAAAGGGTTTTCAAAGTTGAACAATAGGGCAAAAGGATCTTGTGAGGGTTTTGTTGGAGGAACTTTGTTCTTTACAAATAGTGCATTCAATAGTGTTGGATACGCTTGTTTCTTCCATTGATACAAGCCCACTAAGATTCTTGTTTGGGTTCAGCTTCCTTATCTTCATTATGAGTTTCAAACCGAGGAAATTTGAACTAGCATTGGCACCTTTTTGGGACAGTTTGACAAATTGATCCAAAAACTTTTGAGAGAGAAACTAGAGAAGTGGTAAGAATTTGTACTGAAACAGAGAGATCTTTTGCATCGTGTAGTCGTAACAACTAATACTTGTGATAGGAGAATAAAAATAGATTATCGAATAGAATGTTTTTATTTACATCCATGGTAAACCTTGTACAATCTATGGGATGAAAGTAAAAAAGCTACCATAAATTTTACACACACCATTTTTGCAGCTTAGCTGCCATTTACTTCAAGGATGTCGCTACAAGCCATGCTAGATTTTCCATAGTTTAAGACATCTTTAATATAACTCCCTCTTGTTTGGTCGGAAAACTCAATGAGCTATGTAGACTATTCGAATCTGCATGACTTTTTGAATGCTTATACCTTGTGCATACACCGGACAATATAGCATCACATGCCTCTCATTTTTAACAACTTCTTGTTTGCAAAGCAAACATAGACGTTCTTCGCTATTTAGATGTTTCCATCACCTTGTTTCACAATCTAGGTGATAAGAACTATGCCTAAATTGACAAATTGTTATGTTGTCGAGCATTAATTGAAAGATTATGAAAAGAGTGCCATTAAGATGTACCAATTGTTGCATTGTTGGGAATTCAAGGAATTTTATCCTCAACTTCATGTGCACAAGAACTTTGATACTCAACAGCGGCTAAGCGTTTCTATAAGAATTCAGTAGCAAGAGAAAGATCTAGACAGATTTGAAAACCAAAAGAGAATGCAGCAATGACAACAAAGAAAAGAGTTTTAAATGGTCTTCAGCGAGCCTATTCAAACCCAGGAATTGCAGGGAAATGTGAAAATTAGTCCTTTTTACAAAAAGAATTGAGAGAATGTTGCACACAGCAGAATGTTAGATAAGAGGACGGATTCACATTGGTTCAACAGATGAGAAATTCCCCATAAGTTGCAGCCAGGGCTACAAAGGATAAAACTATTTTCGCTCAACAAGAGACCCAAACAATCTCAGCAAGAAAAGTTTCACATTATCCCTACAAGTAAAATTATAGAAAAGTAGAGTGCTAAACTCTTATACTTCCATTCTTATGAAAGAAAGAAGGCATTTAGGAGTGTCATTTATATACCAAGTCAAACAGGAAGGACTGTGTACACACCAAAAAAAACAGATTCCAAACCTTTTCTTGTCAGATACAGGCATTTCATGATTACCATTGGTATTGGGGTGGGCTTGGTTAAGACCCAAACCATGTCTTTATGACCCTTAGCCATAGAATCTTTAGGTTCATTAACTTCCCTAGGTCCTGCCATCTGCGTACTCACCCTTCATGTTCATTATTTATATAGACACATGGCCCTAGGTCCATCACTCCACCTTAACCTGCCACACACCCCCTTTAGGACCCATGCTGATGGAGCCAAATTTGCTACTTTAGTCTGTAGTGGCAGCCGACACATACTTCTGCCGTATGTGTTGTCCGTAACTTATTTTTTGGCAAAATGAGGAGTTGAATGTTGTCTTTGCCTTATTTTCCAATAAAATGAGTACCGTATAGAAAGGTCTTCATTCCCACTATTCAAATAACAGATTCACATCAATATTCATTCGTATTTGTGAAATTTCTGTTTTCGAATTCTTACTTTCAGAGGCTTTCAAAATTAAGTACTTCGTCCTCAAGACAAGCAATTGGCATAGCTGCTTCTAGCTGCAGGTCTGAGTTTTGATTGGTTTGCCCCATGTAATGTGACAAGCATCAAGCATCCAACTTACCTTGTGACTCGGAGTTCTCCTACCTCACAAAATCACCTTTAGCCGCTTCACCCAAGTTTTGGTATGTCTCGGCCAAAAGGGTAAATCATTGTGTCAATATTTGTCTTATAGATAGGTACTTCTTTATTGTCATTTGCTTTGTATGGTTTATGCATATGTGCTATCCCTAATTACAAATTTATATCAAGTCAAATAAATATTTGTCTTGAAGATGAGTACTTATTTATTCTCATGTGCTTTTTATTGACTATGCATATGTGCTAATGTTAATTGCAGATTTGCATCAAGCCAACTCTTCATCGAGCCAAACCAATAAGACCTTTCTTTTCTCTAAGCTTTTCATTTCAATCTTAATTGATTGCTATCTTTCAGAAGTTACATAAGTGTATTCTTGATTAGCCCCTCTTTTCAATAGTTTTAGCGTCTCTAGGGAGTAGTGATTACCCCGATGAGTAGAGGGATCGAAGGTCATAATAGAACATTATTAATGAAGTCGTGCAAGTGATTTACATATGTATGTAACTTATAGGGTTGATGCAGGTACTTGGACACATGCCCTATGAGGTGGGATAAATTTCATATCTTTCATTTTTTCTTGTTTTAGCAGCAACAAAATTTGTCATAGAATATCGAGAAAATAAATCCTACAACAAATATAAAGTTTTTAAACTTGAATAGATTACCAAGGGCATGGAATCCCAAGATAATCATCATAACATAATGTCATCTAACTCCTAAATAAATTGAGAATGTACTTAGCCAACCGTGATCAAGGTCTCATTACATTTTATTTAAAAATAACCCTATGGCTAGAGCTCTTACCATGTGGGAGTCAAATTACATGTTTTTTGAAAGACCACATGATGGAAGGCAATGGTCATCAGGGTGTAGCTAAATTAAAAGAAGGAAAACATATTGTCTCCAAACTTAGTTGTATGTGTTTCTAATAGCAAAGGATGGCAAATCTATGTGCAGAAATTGACCTCTCTTTTCCATAAAGGGAAGATAAATTATCAAATGGTCAATTGTATACGGGCTTCAATGCTAAGGACTTGCCATAGATAGATTGAGTTGATTCAAGAAAAAGAAACTTGCAATATTAGGATGCCTTCCCTAATTTCTACAAGGATTTGCCATAGAGTAGAATTTCGTGAATGTAAAGTCCTTCCCCCGAGCGAAACTACGATTTTGATCTTCTCACACAGAAAAGACAAGAAGCATATAGGTTTCAGATTTGAAGGGAATCCATTTGCGAGATTCTCATTATACAAATACTTGAGGCTTGATTTCACTAACAAGCTCAGCTGGGAAACAAGCATAATGAAGTGAATATGAGGGTGTAGAGCACCATACTCTCTTCAAAACAAGTGCAGAGATTCTCATTTGTGGGATTGGAAGACCACCAAGGTCTTGTTTGGGCTACTAGTAGTGCCAATGGTGCTCTACAAGTGCGTAGTCTAGGCCAGCAGTACATCAAATCTAAATTGGAGACAAATTGAGAGAATTCAGAAACATTTAATCATGAGCCACTTCCAGATTAAAACATCAGTCCCATACAAGATACTCCTAGCAAAAATAGGTACCTTTCCTATAAAAGGAACAACTACAATACATCTCCTAGGCTATAAACAAAAAATAGAAAACATGAAGGAGGTAGGTGGCCAAAGGCAGTAATAAGAGCAGAGTTGAACAAAAGAAAGAGGACATGGATGAAACAAAATAAACTATTGGATGAATAAATGGGGCATCAACCTACAAGAATGCTTAGTCAACAATTAAGATCAAGATCTATGTGAGGGAAAAAATTTAAACCAAGCATGTGGGCAAAACAACTCAAGAGGAAAAATCAATACTACATGACCAAGTTTAACCCCACTTATGAGCATTACCAGAAAACTTACATAGGGGAAAAACTCAAATGGAAAATGAAGATGTTCATAGCCCAATTGAGAACTAGATCACACCAACTTAGATGCGAGACGGGTAGGTGGAAGAAAGGTGGTAAGAGAAAATATGTCATTTTTGTGCATCGGGAATGGTAGAGACAGAATAGCACTATATCATAGAATGTTCGTAATATGACGACATTCAAGGGATGTACATGTCCACCTAGACAACTTACAGGGGGTGTCTATATCCATCATATTTGAAGAAAAAATCGTTGAAAAAAGCGAAGAACTTATGATCAAAATCCACAGCTGAAGAATGAACCTTCAGAGGCAAAACAATGGCAGCTATTAGAAATAGGGTCCAACTGCACAAATATTTTCTTTTTTTGGCAACTTCTCACTCCCTTGGTCATGCTTTTTGTTCTTGGGGTACATAGACTGTTTTGAGCTCCTGGACGTTATTAAAATTTATATCTATCTATCCCAAAATAAAGTGCAAGGGAATGAAAGGTGCAATACCCGAAAAAAAAAAAAGTAAAGTTGCAATAACTATAAACAGTAACGGAAATATGAAGAGAGAGGAAAATGGAAATGTAACATTGCGAATTGAGGCATGCAGAGGTGTCAAGTGAGAATGAGAAATGCAGCGATTGGCATGTGTGAAAAAGGTACCTGACGGACCCGGAGTTGAGGAGCACAACGCTGGGGAATTGGTATATCGCGTCTTAACACTTTGCTATTGTCTTCCTTTCTCTCTGCTTCTTCTCCGCACTGCCCGTATTCATTTCCACCTAACCCACTCCGCCTTATCATCTAATCTTATTCATCATATGACAAAGAAAGAAAACGTAGAAATACATACCCCAAGCATAGGCGTGCCCTTGGTCGTCCACCGCCAAACAGTGCCATCCCCCTATGGCTGCCTGCACAACAGCAACATACTTTAACATCACTAGTTACTTTGATCTGCCTTCGTTACACAAAGTTGCCGTCCTCACCTGCACTATTTTGACATTTGCGATTGCAAGAGCCTTGACCTGAGTGGGAGTGCTCTCGGACTTGGTCTTTGTTCCAGGGGGGTGACCCAATGTTCCCCGTTGATTCCATCCCCACGTGTACAGCTGCATTAACCTCCACCTCTTAATTAAATCCTAATAGCACACAGGCTACAGCAGTTGCCTATAAGCATTTAATACCCACCCGTCCGTGTTGAGTAATTGCCAGAGAGTTTCGACTGCCGGCCACTACGGAGATCACACGCTCTTTTTCCCCTTGCTCAACAGCAGGTGTTTGTACGTGTACTTGAGAAAGCGTATCTCTGTCCTCCATATTCCCCACTCCCAGCTGCCCGTCCTCTCCGGCCCCCCTGCACTTGCACCAACCATATTACCATACTTGTCACCAGAAAAAAAAATAAAAATAAAACGCCCTCGCTCGTTACATTACCAGGCTAAAACTATGGTATCTGCATCCATGTCCATGTTCATACAGGCGCCGCCACTTAACCTCCCTTAGAAGCTGCAAGAATGCTACCTGTGCGACGCGTACCGTTAACTCCTTTCGTTATAAAGGTGTATAAAATTGGGGGCTCTTTTGTCTGTGAAAATATGGATGAGCATGGCTGGCCCAAAATGGTGTTGGGAAAAATACGTGGATGAAGCAAAATAAGAAGTAGATAGATAAATGGGGCATAAGCTTGTTTGATTGTCTTAACAGTTAGGAAGAAATAAAACAAGTTAGTATTAAATAAATTTAGCATTTCTGTGATCAGATCAGAGTAGTAGAAAAAAGAGTTCTATATTAAAAAGTTCAATCATTCGAGGGAGTATGGTGAAAAAGAATATATGTACGCTGCTCGCAGAGGAAAGGCAAGGATAGGACTAGATCCTATCGTCTTAGATGTGAAATGGGTAGGTGGAGGATTCTCAAATAAGAGTGGGCCAAAAGATCATGCATTTTTTGCGGGAAAGGGTGGTTGAAACGAAATGGGATTACATCACTGAGTACGCTATGTATGTAGATATTCGTGCTCAGTTTGATAACCGTTGGAATGTGAACAACGTTAGTGAGTTATTTGAGGAGCCTCAGTGCCTCGATACAGAGATTTGACTAGTCAAGATTCATAGCAGAAGCTCTGATCTCGAAAGGAGATGGAAAATATCTTGAGGGTTTCTTCTCGGGTCCCTTACGTTGGTTGGCTTCGTAGACGTCATTAAAATATTCATTCATTCAACTTATTACACGAACTTTGCATTTATTGCATCCTTTATTCATTTATTTTAGAAGGGAGTTCTTACTTTTTCTTTTTTTTTCTCTCTTGGAAAAGGAAAAAAAAATTGTTTGTTATTTTGTGGCATTAAGGATTTGTTTGTTCCATATAAAGAATGAAAATAATAGTTATTTGAAGGGGTGAGTTGTGTTGATAGGTATTTAATTATATTAGATATTAAATTTGTATATTTTTTTATAATTGATTTTAGGATTAGTGGGATCTCGGTGTAAATTAAAAAATTAGTAAAAAAAACGTTGGTTAGTTTGAAGCAAAAAAAATTAAATGCACGTGGCCAAAAACATTGCATACGCATTTCATTGCAATACATATAGAAGTGTGGGATTTGGTTTCTCATGGTATATATTAGCTATGATTATCATGAGATTAGTTATTAATTACGTTATCAATTAAATTAGATTCTATTGGATCCATTGTCGCAGTCACAAGTCAAACATTCACAATCAAATCAAAATTTAAAATTGTATCTTTTTCATATTACTAGATATTGAATAATTAATTTTATTATATTATTATAACAATTTTAATACTTGTATTTTCCATATTACTAGATTTGGAACAATTAATTAAATTAATTTTTTTATAGATATCAGGTTTATGGGACTCGTGCTTGTAGACACCTAAAACTAGCCACAACTAGCTCCCAAATGAACTTCAAATCGATTATTATCAATCAGTGCAAATTAAGCTTATGAATCACTGAACGTTCCAAATTTGTTTGTGCATCATTTATCAAAGCTCAGAATCATGTTGAGACATTCCTGATTAGGGTATCCTACCGTATGCAACAATAACTTCTCATAGATTCATTCATAATCACCTTGCGGCATAACAATTGTCAATTTGACTTATGGATCTATTAAGTGGGGCACTTGCATACTTAATCAAATCTTGAAGAGCTAAAAGGCTAATCAAAATCAATCAACAAACTAAATAATATTAAATGCTTGGTTGAATTATCTATTTGAAATGAATGAATATCTAAAAAATGAAATTCAAAATATCCTGGTTGAATTATCTATTTGAAATGAATGAATATCTAAAAAATGAAATTCAAAATATCCTGGTCTTTCATCATTACATTTATGAGTTGTCAAGCTCTTTGAAAATATCTTAAAATATCTAATTTGAGAGCCATGTCTAGTAATTGCAAATCATAATTACTTGACAATATTAACTCAATTGGAATTAGTTTTAACTCACATAGGTTTTGTTTGAACTCATTCCAAGCCTAAACTCAACCTTAATTCACCTTGGGTGAGAGTTAATTCTCAACACTGTAAATACAAGGTCATGCCTATTGATTTTCAAGCTATTTTTAGTGCAAAGTTACTATGCAGAAATATCTTCAACAAGTTTGGATATTGTAGAGTTATAATGCCCAAATATTAAGCCAAGCAACATCAAAGCCAAAATGTTGAGGAGAGAAAGAGCCAAGCAACCTCCATTGTCAAAGACTTCTTGATGCACAAGTTGAGCAATTCATTCAACAAAGCCATTTGGAGCTCCCAGGGAAGGTAAAAGAGTTATGTCTTTTATGTTTTTATTGTGCTTTCATTTAGTTTTTGTTACTTAAGCTCTCCCCAGTGTCTATGTTAGAGGTGTTAGGATCTTAGTGTGTTCATTTCATTGGTTTTATGAGACTAACACAAGAATAACCTCCCCTCTTTGTCAAATTCATAGTTCACAGTGCCCGATAAAAAACAATAATAAATAGCTAAAAAAACATTAACAAAAAAGATTTTCATTTGTTATTTGTAACACCAAATAAGTTATAAAAAAGTAAAAGACTACTAGCACGACACAAAAAACAAGAGACAAATATCAAATAAAAAAAGACATTTACACAAGTTAGTAGATCGAGGCCTGAAATGTTTCTCACTCTTCTGGATAAGTGGAGCACCGAGATGATGACTCGTGTCATCATCTAGCACCCCTGGAGTTTAGAGGGTGTGAGGATGATGAACAAAGGTAAGGAACATGATAGTTTCAGCCAAGTGGAGCTCTGGGATGATGGTAACATCATCATTCTGCTTTGCTAGAGTGCTCATAGCAAAAGCGAGAAGCATGGCACTTCCAAGCAAATAGAGCATCGGGACGATGACACATTTCATAATCCTACTAAGCCGAAGATTGCATAGAAAAAGCAAGGAAAATGTCACTTATGAGCGGGCAAAATGCTGAGATTATGACATGTGTGATTGTCCTGATGGCTCAAAATCCTTGTAGTAGAAGTGAGGAGTACCTTTATAGGTAAGCAGAACACCACGATGATGACATGTGTCATCATCCCACTCATGCAGAGCCTACATAGCAAAAGTGAGAAGTATGACACTTGTATGCAAGCGAAAAGCCAAGATGATGACAAACATCATCATGTCGCTCATCTGAAGTCCTTGCATTAAAAGAGAACATCAAGACACTTTTAGGCAAGCAGAGCATTGATATGATGACACGTGTCATCATCTTGGGAGGAAAACCAAATAGCATATTCACTAGCATATGCAATGACAAACCTAACTCCCTTGGATGATGCTAAGTTACAAGAGTTCTCTGTAGAACCTGTCCCATGTCCTTTTGTCTTGAATAACATGAAAATTTTCTAGGTCTTCGAGGATGACCAACAGATCATCTAGTTCCTCAACAATGAGGGAATCTTCAAAATAAGGGACCCCTCTAAAAAAATCTCGTGAACAATAGCTTCATGGTCCTTTCTTTTGTTCTTATCAATATCACCTCCTTAAATCTTTGGAATATACGCTACCCTAATTTCCCCACACTGCAACAGGCTTCTTTTATTTTATGACTAAGGAGTGTTTGTTATTTTATGAATCATGGTGCTAACCTTACAATTTGGCTTTCACCAGAAGTTCCTAGGATCTCATTCCTTTCCTAGAGTAGTAGATCCATCACCCTTCATAACAAATCGAAATCTCGTTAACTGAGTAGTAAGTGTTCAATGTATTGTGTTCTTTTCATTTCTTAGTTTTTTTTGTGAATTTCACAAAGCCTAGCCGAATGGGAAGGCACCACGTCACTAGATATCAAAATGGCCAATCCCCAGACCTATGAGAGATGTCAGATATTGGAGAGCCTAATGGAATGGGAAGGCACCACATCATCAAGTATTAGAATGGATAGTATGCGAACCTATCAAAGATGTTAGAGCCTGGAAGAGCCCAACCAAATGGAAAAGTGCCACCTCCTTGTGTGTCAGAATGGTCAGTCCTTAGACCTATCAAAGATGTCAAAACCTAGGAGAGCCTAATCAAATGAGAAGGTACTATGTCATCGCATGTCAGAATGGCCAGTGCATGAACTTGTCAGAGATGTCAAAGCTCAGGAGAGCTCGACCGAATGAGAAGGCACCATGTCACCATGTGTTAGAATGGCCAGTCCCTAGACTAGTTAGAGATGTTAGAGCCTAGGAGAGCCCAGTTGAATGAGAAGGCACCATATTATCATGTTTTAGAATGGCCAGTCTCCAAACCTATCAGAGATGTTAAAGCCTGAGAGAGTAGAGACAAATGAGAAGGCGTCACATCATCGAGTGTTAGAATGGCCAGTCCATAGACTTGTTACAGATGTTAGAGCCTAAGAGAGCCTAGCCAAATGAAAAGGTGCCACAACTTTGTGTGTTAGAATGGCTAGTCCATGGATGTGTTAGAGATGTCAGAGCTTAAGAGAGTCAAGTTGAATGGGAAGGTTCCACATCATCAAGTGTCAAAATAGCCAGTCCCAAGACTTGTTAGAGCATAGGAGAGATCAACTGAATGGGAAGTTACCACGTCACTAAGTGTCAGAGTGACCAGTTCTCAGACCTATCAGAGATGTTAGATCCTGGGAGACCCTGGTAGAATGAGAAGGCACCACATCGTCCAGTAGGCAGATGAACTAACAAGCCACCTAAGGCCCCAATAACCACAAAACAAGGTACAAATGAGACCAAAAAACCAATCAAGATGTGACACATGTCCCTAGGTAACACATCATCCTTCCTAAGGGAATGATGTAGAGTATGAAGCCATGCCTAGGTGCCAACCATTAGTAGGAGGACCAGTGAGCTGATGACACATGTCAAATAATGGGAGTTAATTGAGAAGCCTCTAAGAGATGCGAGCACGTGCCTATCATATGTTGGGCATTGATGGAATAGGAAATTGGACCCAATTGGATAATTTTAAAACATCTCATCATCATTGTTATATCTGACTGATGGCAAAGGATCATTGGCTTCAAATTCAACTTTGGATTTAGAAGTAAAGAGAGAATCTAGCCACGAACTCAAATTTGAATTCAAAACAAGTGAGCTACCAAACACCATTAATTTAAAGGGGTTATACACATGATCTTATAAAAGCCTACGGGAAGCTTGCTAACGGTTACCACTACTACCTTCAAAAAATCTCTAACTCTTAGCTTTCCAATTCTCATAGAGCACCACTAAATTTCATGTTTTATACACTCAAAACTTTCCTATTGCTCCTCTATCCTATTAAGATGGTTGCATCCTTCTCAAACCCAAACATTGAACCTGAGTATCAAGATACCACATTCCTGACTGGCTTGACCAAATTCAAGCACTACAATGACTTATTCAAAGTGATTGAATAATTCCTTAGGGATTCAAGCTCAAATGACCACCAACAAACAAAGTATGAGGATGCCCTTCAATCTTATAAGAAGAGTAAAATTCACAAAGTCACTACCAAGCCAAAGGCATTCTAGTGCACTAACTTATTAAGCATCCTCCTTCACAATGCCATCTACGTACATGATGGAGTCCATGACTAGGTATGCTCACCCATCTCTCAATACCATATTATTGATATAATTGGGAATGCCTTTAAGGTCTATTACTCCCTTCTGGACTACACCTCTTACGATGTAGTGGTGGTGACAGTCTAGATGGGGACCTATTAGATATATAATGTCTTTCATGACTGGGATGAAAACCCAAACATTAAATGGCTTAATAAGGAGGATATCAATGCATACATGGTATGCATGTTTTGAAAGGAAGTTTGGGTAGGCATGATCCTACTGAACCAGTTGTTCGAGGCCCAAGACTATTTACATGTCAATAAGCTATGGGTGTCTCCCCTACACATGCTCAAAAATCTAGAACATAAGAGGATTGAGAAACTTCAAGTTGGTCAATGCCATCATAGATGCCTAAGTTGGGAGCAATTTCTACATGATGAGCTACCTGTTAGACATGATCTACAGGATGCTCTTTTTCAAGCCTTCAATTTTTTATATGTAGGTTTCTAGGGGGGCTGATGGTCCATGTGGTCTTTTACAAGTTGTATGGCCACTAGTTCCATAATCACATCCGAGACATAAACAAGCATTTCTACCTGATGGTTTACCAAACCATCAATGAGGCTCTGATACCCTAGCTCTTAAAGGCAATCAGGTATTCCATCATCACCATTAGGGACTATTGGCTTTACAAGGAGGACACTATGATTTGGATTGCGGGTTTCCTCGAGGATCCTCTCTACCTATCATATTTCATTCCAAACCATTTAGCAAAATAGGAGATTGCCTATCAACTGGTGGATGGCATCTTTGAGTACTACATCCAGCATCAACAAAAGGCATACCCACCACTTCTAATCACCATAAGGCACCATGTCTATAAGACCTTCCTTCTAATTCATAAGATGGTGGTTGGGTGAGACTCCTTTATCCTTGAAAAATGCAAGCTCTGACATTAGGGCCCTAAGGGGATAATTAGAGCTCACTTGGCACGGTACTCAACCCACTTCAATATCAACTACGATCATCAGGTTGAAGATGATGATGAGCTATATCTGGTTGCCTTTGACGACTAGGAGGTATTGTCTCAGATCACAACAAAGAAGAAGAAGGGCAAGAAGGTCAAGGTGAGCTTGTATATGCCTCCTCCAACTCTTGCTCAGTCCATGGAGGACCTAACTTTGACAACTCCTACTAGCTCCTAGAGGATATTGTAAGGCATTCTACCACCTTTTCCTTCTCATGCTCCAAGTCCAACTCCACTTCCTCCAACAAATCTTGCTCCTCATATCCCATCTCTGCCTCCTCTAGTATCTCCAATAGTCCAATCATGGTAGAGTTAGACCTGAGCTCCTTGATGCTAGGTATTTTAAGTGTAGCTAGCTCAACCACCGACACCTCAACCCTGGGCTACACAGATCCTAAGATTTGATGTGGTTGACACCCTAAGAGTGAGCTCAGAGCGAGGCCCCTAATAGACACCCATCCAGGTTCCCTTGCTCACACCTCCAACTTCTCCCATTTCCCTTCCACCCATTCACTCCTGCCACTTTCTAACTCTTGGTCCCAACATCTACCAATCTTGTTCTATTTCCATAGGTCCCCCAAGTGGTGCCTCTTCTTTTCCCCATTGTACTACTTCCATCTTTCACCCAAGTACCTTTGGCCTTGGTCCCCCTGATCATCCTTGCCTCTTTATTCCCATCTGTTCTTTCCATCTCACAACCTGGAGTCCTCCTGGTGCCTTCCTTGGGTGTGCCTTTATTAGCAATCACAATTGCGACTATCAAGAACACACCACTTGTAGTATAAACCCTCCCAATGCCCACTCTGATTGACCTAGTGCTTCTCTCAACAACTCTGAGTCCTCTACGATCAACTTTCATGGCACTTGTCATCCCGATCAAACCATCTATTGCAACATCTAGATCAGACCTGAGTAAGAGGCTAAAGAAGAAGCAAAATGTAACTCACACTCCAGCTCTAGCTCAAAGTCCTTTTGATCTAATTCAACCTCCTCCACATGCCTCAATAGTTCCTTCAGACTTAGTTGTAGCACATCAGTGCCTAGCTCTTTGTCCCCCTCTTTTCATCACCCAAGGTGCCATGGGACTTGCCTTCAATTAACTCATCTCTTCCTTGATTTTTAATGACCCTTTCTCAGAGGTAATTCCCTTAAGGTGAACTTGACCTAGGAATAATGGTGGGTGAAAATGTTTCCTTGGGCCTCCCCTTTCATTCTCCCTCCTTTCACTCTCATGCCCCCTTTACCTCCACTACTTTCCTTGTTCACTCCCCCACTTCATCTCCCCTCTACCTCATCCTCTGCTCTTCACTATCATTTTAGCCACCCCTCCTACACCTCTCACAATGTGGGGAATGGTCCCAAGGTGATAGCCATCAAAGATGACTGCCCAAGGTGACCCGAACATGCAATAGAGCTTTGATTGAGCCCCTAAAAGCATGAAGAGGAAATTAACATAGATGCTTGTATAATAAGGGAACTTGATTGTTTGACGAGCCCATCAAGATCTATTCTCCCTCACCAAGATTAGGACTTCCATCAGGGAACAAAGAATGGTTGAGGACCCACTATCCATTCTTCGAGAGATGCACAATATGTCTGAGAAGCTCCTCGAGGACATGCAGAGCTAGGTTTAAACTTTAGAATCCCAAGTGAAGAGCACATTTCCCATCAGGCTAATCAGGGCAAGGACACCCTCTTACTACTTTTCTTAGTTCTTGGGAAAATAGTGGAGACTCTGGCTAAAACCAATGTACTTATCCAACAAACCCAAGCCTACATGGAGAGGATTGTAAAGATTGATGGGAAATGTCAAAAGCTAAAAGTGGTGGTTAACAAAAGAATGTTCTTGGAGCCAAAACTTATGTTGAACTTAGACTTGGGGTTGTACCAAACATACATCGAGAACATAAGGGCTATTATGGAAGAATGGTTGGTCGTATCTTGCACTATAATAGGACCCTTGGAAGAAGGAAAGAATATGATATTAACTACTTCAAAAAGGTCAATATCTCTATGTTATTCCACTCATATGGCACCTTGCTCGACTAAGGGGAATTCAGAGTCCACTTGGGTCAATTCGACCAGGTCATGAGGGAGAAGGTTGTTAGAGCAAACCAAGAAGGAGCCTATGCAATGTTTTATCTATCAACATAGTCCATGACAAGCATCGACCAGGTCTTTGAGGTCTAGGGGTCAATGGAATCACCCTTCCAATTTTATCAAAGACTAGTGACTCAAGCCGAGGTAATCTTTAGGGATCCCCTAATGAGCCTTACCAAGTTGGATAAGGAGTTTGACCTCATGGTAGCCACATTGAAAGATAGGGGTGCTAAGTCAAATTAGTTAGGAGTCAGACCTCCTCAGTCAGCTCCTCGTGTCAATTAAGTGGTCCCCCATAGATCTGTTGTGGGTTTGAAGGGATTGTCTTATTTAAATTTTGAAATATGATTATAACTATAATGAGTTGCCATCATGGCCCAGAATGGGATCTTCGTGTTATTTAGAGGTGAGCCCCATCTTTATCTATATAAGGAAGAACCATATTGTAATGTAGGTTCGACCAAAAATTGCTCGAAAGTGCTATTAGATTATAGCCAGGATTTCACCTACTTTTCCTTCATCACTCTAGACTATAAAATCAGCCTAGATCGATTATTGTAACAACACTTATTTCTTTTAATGAATACAATCTCTATTTTATGCAAGAGGATTTGTTTTGTGTTTCAATTCTCTTTTATCTTCATGTTTGAATGATTATCAATGCTAGGTTAATTGGATTAATACTTTGTTGCTTGATGTGTGCCATGGTTATGATATGTTTAGCTATTATAATCACTATGTGAGTCCTTTCGTTTCCCCTTTTATAGTGCTCATAATGTGTGTGTTGATTTACAAATTATCATATGGTGTTTATGTGTATTCTATTATAAACTCTTAGTACTCATTTTTAGTGAGAGATCATATTGAAGGCATACTCCTAGTTCCCTTATACTCTCCCACTATATGTTATTGGAGGTAAAACTTTAGTGAAACTTAGTCTACAATGGTATAACTATGGTAGAGTCACTTGGTTCAATGATAAATGCATTGAGTTTATTCCAAACTTGGAGGATCCCTTTTCTTCCTTACCCTTCCCTCTCTTTTGTGTTTGTTCTTTGAAATTTAATTACCCTTTCATATTGTGTTTAGAAATAGTAAGCATAATATTCAAATTCTCATAACAATCTTTGACCTATGTGTATGAACTTTAGATTAAACTTTTGGTGGTGATAGTGCATCTTTTAAAGATTATTCACACGAATTATGTGTGAAGTCAAATACTTGCAGTCATGTTTTTCACTGATCTTGGATCAGTCCTAAAATGGAGGATGAAAGTCCATAATTGTCCCCACCTTCCCCTTTTAGGGAATGCCCAATCTCACGGGCATTTGATGAGGAACAGAGTGCTTGGAAGTCTTTTGATATAGCTTTGGCATTTATTTCCAGTTCTTGCATCATTAATGTCCAATGTCTATAGCTTTGATTTGCTTGTCTAATTAGAAATAAAACTTTAGAGGTCATATAATTAGGAATCCCAAACAGATATTTTGAACAACCCCTGTGAAGGAAAATGTCGAAGAGTAAGTTGTTGTGGGGAAACGTAAAAAATGTAAAGTGCTAAAAATTGAAATATGTCAAAGGAAAGTTTCAAATGAAATCATTGAACAAAATTACTAAAAACCAAAAATTTGTTGAAAGACTTAGCTAAACAAAATTTGTGAATAAAATTGTCAAAGACTCAAAATATGTCGAACAAGTTTTGCCCAAAAGATTTGCCAACAAATTAAGTTGAGTCTTGTATATATACAACTTCGAAAGATCATTAGTAGGTTAGTTCAAAAACAAAATATGTTCATAGGTTTGAAACCATAATGACTTTGAACATCTGTCATAGTGCCACATGGTAGGTTTTTGGGGTGTTGGGGTCTGGGTGGTTTGATGTGTCTGATTTGGTTTGTTAATCTTTTGATTAATCGAGATTGTGTCATGTGTCATGATCAGGGTGACTTTGTGTATCAAGTAGTTTGGCTAGTTTGGGCTAGGCCATAACATCCATCATTTGGAGATCTGAAAGATAACTGCATGTCATCTAAATTATGTAGTATCGTGAGTTTTTGATAATCAGTGACCCAACACGATCTGGCCACTACTATCCTCCTAGCAGTTACACATTTCTATTTCAATCCAATCAAGATGCCAATATCAAAAGGACTAATGCATAATTTAGGCACAAGTATATTAGTCTTAAATATGTGAGTAGTTCACAATGATGGAATTTTGTGAAATATGTTATGGTTATGTGTTAGGATGATGTTTCAAACAACTTACCAGTGCTTATAGTGAACCTATTTAACATGTTATCAACTATTTCTTTAGAAAGGGTTTATCTCTTTGCAAAAAGGCCAATGGATTTGTTAGAGCTTGTTTCACCCAATGTATTTGCCAGATGATATTATATCTTCTAATGTAAGAGCACATAACTTCATTTTCAGATAAAAAATTTAGTATTTATTTTTGTGGGTGGACAAACTATGTTGTATAATCAATTTTGGTTGCATGTTGGTACATTGTCTTTAATTGTTGCCTTGATTTTTTCGCTGCATGCATGCTCATATACCAAATCCATAAAATCCATAAACATCAGTCTAGAACAAGATTTTTTTTTCTCTTTCGACATAAAAACTCCATGAACATTAGTTTATAGTAACTATTTTTTTATGTTTCTATATATTATTCCTTGATTATTTGATGCTTGTCAATGGTTTTTTTTTCCAAAAATCTTATTAGTGATATGTATTTAGTTTGTTTGAGAATATTGAATGAACATATATAGAAATAAATTTGTGCAAAACATTGTACATTTTTTTTTGATGTAATTTAATAACATGATTGACTTCTTGAGCCTTGACACATGCAACACATTATCATAATTTTAAAATCAAGAATCTATGGTATGCAACTTACCCCTATTATTTTTTTTAATCATACTAGGGACTAGTTATCTTTAAAAACTGGCCTATAGCCCTATCTTGAAAGTCTTATACAAAGAAAGACCTTATGTATTACACCAATTAGTTATTCGCCAGGCATATGAATGTACCTTTTTATCTTTTTGGACTAACATACTAATGACTTTCAGAGGTTCTATATATACAGCTTTCATCTCATCTTGTTTGGTGAAATTCCTTAGTGGAACTACTTAGCATAAAATAGTATTCGATGATTTTGTTCAAAACTTTCATTCGTTGAACTTTTTTGACATACTTTTGGTCTATAGTGATTTTACTTGACCAGTTCCTATGACATATTTTTGGTCTTCAACATTTTTCATTTTTACATACCCCCACAATGATTTACCTTTCAACATGTTCAAAACTTTTGTTCAGGATACTCGTTTGCCTCATAAACATTGTTATAACCCAACTGCTAACTTATGACTATCAAAATCCTCGTTTCTCAGTAAACCAAAGTCAAAGAAGAAATGAAACAACACTTGGTAATGGGCAATGATGTGGCATCCTACTAAATGTCTATAGGTGCCTATGTGGCATACCTGCCAAATGAAGTGGAAAAGTTCAAATTGAATAAACTAATCAAAGTTATAGACATTCGACATGAATGACGCATGAATTGAAAATCACTGCCAAAGCTATATCAAAGTAGTTAGAACAACAAGCTTCCCATTTGACCTCAAGCTGAGTTGTGAACTTAATTACTCTCTTGTAATAAATCCATAATCACCAGTGTTTCCAACTTAATAACATACTCAGGAGAGATGAGTGATTGAATTACAAACTGGACAAGTATCAGCTTAGTTAAAGAACAATGGCATCCTCATCCAGATCATTGTGAGGAACTCTCCTCCCTTCAAGATTTTCAATTAAATATTCCATTGAGTATATGGATACACTCTTCTAACCCAAAATATTCAACAATGATTATACCAACTACTTGATGTTGTGGAAAGTGATACACTGGGTTGATGCACATATGCATGAGGAAAATTTAACTCTGGCTCAGCACCAATTGGCCATAGACCTCCTCCTACTCAAGCATCAAGGGTTACCCTTTGCAACAGTGAAGCCAAAAGTCATGGCTAGTATCGATGTCTTATGATATTTATTCTTCACTAGGAAGATATCCAAAGTGGTGTTCTTGCATCATGTCAAACATAAAATGGTTATGGCATGCATCTCTGGTGACACATTTCAAAGGTACCTCTCCCTTCCTATTGCAAATGCCATTTATGATTTACATAGAGTAGTGGCATGGAAAAAATAAAAATTGATTGAGAAGACACTTAGTAATTGGATACTCCCTGGAGAAACAATCAATTTGAAAGATAATCAACCCACACCAGTAACTAAATTCTAAATGGGAATCCAAATTTGGATTTCCCTATTGAATAGGTTGTTTGGCTAACCAAGCATCAAATTTCTCCACCTAAAATGCATTTTATTATTTGATTTTTTGAGGATATCATATTTGACATTTGCCTCGGGTAAAGTGATTTGAGCAAGGTTATGAGAGCAAATATTGCATAAGGATAAGAGGCCACCAAGTCATTTTTATATGATGTCTTACTTACTTGACATAGTCCTTGGCATAATTTACATTCACAATGGCTCACTCTAGATCCCCCATCCAGACTGTATAAAGATTTGGATATGTGATTCTTACTCCTTCATGCACATATATGCTTACACTCATAACATTGTAAACATCTTTGAGGACGTCTACCCCTAGGTATGGATGGCCATCCATGAGTCCCCCTACCTAGGATATCAAAGAACATTGCAGATGCATTATTGATTAGGGCAGACTACTAGTTATATCCTGATTACATGGTCATCATGGTTATAGGTGATAAGGTTACAACTCTGTACCTCCCCAAGTATGTTCCAGACAAGTTAGCAGAGTAGGAAATAGCCTACCAATTATGGTGGGGTATCGACAAGGACATGCACAAGAGCAAGAAATCTTAATTTCACTGTTCTCACCTAATGATTAGAAGCATATGCTACACCAATAGGAAGTAATTATATGAGATAGAGAAGTATAGAGAATACTATTCTTTGGCTACATTGTCACATAGGGATTGGGATCCCCATGGATAGATACAAAAATATATCAAGGGACTTGGCATAGAATATCAATATCAACTCTATGATCACAATTTTTTGTTCCTCAATGCTCAAAATGATGACCAAGTCAGGGAGAGATCCTGATCAATTCACTTGAAAGATCTTCTAAAACTTATTCAAGGGGAACCCTCACTTTCTATAAAGGAGGCATGAACTAGACTTTCATCGACTAAAGGATGGGATAAATCAAACTTCTGGACTATAAGACCTACTTAGCCAGTAGGAGATCAAGGGAAAACCTCCCAAACACCCCCTATGGCACTCAAGGTAGTGAAGAAGGAGACAAAGATGTCAGATGCCTCTCTCAAGGTAAAATAAGATGAGCCAATTTGTCTTGATTCTTTAGATTCTGAGGGCCCTGTCTAAGGTGATGCTCTATCAGTTCTAGAGGTTACTATTTTGGTTAACTCAACCACATAACAAGTTATTTCCATAGCTGATAAGACAACTTTGTGTTATATAAGAATAAAAAAGGCTCAATGCCCTTCACAGAGCCCAACCATGGAAGCACCATCAATGGATCCAACCACACAAGAGGCAGTTGGAGGGCAATCCATTGATGAAGAGGCATGATTACAGAGAGATAAAATCTTGAGCCTCTAGGACTCAAAGGGTAAGGCACCATTGTATAAGCAACCATTAGGTGAGCTAAGACCCCCTTTGATTTTAATTATCATTGTTGTTTTTTATGTTTCTCTTTCCACTATTAGTTCATTTGATCATGTTGTATTCAGTCCACCTAGCCCCCTACTCTCTTGGTCCCCAAGGTGGATATTGCTCCTATTTAACCCTTTGTTCAACCAACCTTGTTAATTCCAAAGGTAGAGGATCTCTCCTATACCCTTGTAGTTCTTACATCCTTAGTTGGTATTCCTCTGATTGCTCCTTCTACATCCATTTATACTATTGTTATTATTGTTCCTTGCACTACTATTCCATCACCCATGAAAACTAAGAAAAAGGATAAAAATTCAAGTGGAGCAATAAGAACTCCCTAGTTACAAGTGTCATCTGCACAATTAAGTCTACCAGTTCCCCCTCTTAGCCCCTCTCAAAATACAATTGTGATAATCACTAGAAATATTGAGAAGAAGAAAAAACTAGTTTACATAGTTCATATACTATCACAATATAGTGGAGTGGACTAGTCCAAAATCATATAGCCTTCACTCCTTTATCACCTTCTAGAGTAAAATCTAAGGTGTACATCATGAGAGATATTGGGTGAGACTACAACTTCAGACACAACCCACAAATCTAGCCTAGTTAGTCCTCCCATAGTGGGAAATAGACATGCAGTCAAAGGATTTCAAAAGGCCCAACCTAGTAATTATAGAATTGACGACTATCAGTTTAGTATTTGAAAATTTTATAGGGAGTGTACAGAGAGTTAGAAAGAGGATGCTGAAAGATGAGACTAGAAGAGCAATCATAATGAAGGAGAGGCAAGAAATGTTTAACTTATCTAAGAGGAAGGACAAAAAATCAGGGTAATCCCCATATATAGAGGATTTTAAATCCTATTTTAAAACATAAAAAGATGCTCTAGTAAAGATACACAAAAGAACTAAAATGTAAATAAGATAACTAGAGTAGGAACTAGAACAACTAAGAAAACAACAATAAATTGTTCATGTTCCAGTCAAAATAGAGATGGATGTCCAAAGTGTTGCATCTAAGTTGTATAATACTATTGAAGCTATCAGTGTAATGAGGGAAAATTTGATGCCCCATATAGTATAGACTACCAAATTATTTAATTCTTTGAAAATAAATGAGAATAAACTAAAATTCCTTATTCTTTTTACAACTGGCAAAACATATGCACACTTAAACCTAATGGAACCATTGGATGCTACTAATACCCTCAACTTGGAGGTCATTAGGACATGAGAGGCTAGGGAGTGGATTGATACAACTAAGGTAGCAATGCCTAAATACTCATAACATGAAAATTTTATTTGGCAAATTTTGGATGAACTGAAGCTTTCACAAGCCAAGGATTCCATAGGAAGACTTATCAATAGGCCCAATTTTGACCAACTCTTACAAAAAGCTTCAAAAAACTTCAAACATAATATACAAGAGAAGACCCTAGAGGAAATAGAAGCCAAGCTCAATTTCACTAGGAAGAAGGTCACTAAAGTTGAGACCTTTAGATCTAAATTTAAGACTATAAAGGCTAAACATGTAAGGCTCCTATAACAGGTAAATAGGATGCACATGCCTTCACTCCTTAACATAGACATAATCAAATACTAGTGTGACATCAAGCATAAGCACTATCAAGCTTTGGAAGTGAAGAAGAATGTTGGCACTTCAACTCTCATTTCAACACAAGCATCTACTTCAACGTCTCCAACAACCTCGCATGTCATGCAAGCACCTAATCAATCTCGAGTTGAAGCTAGTTTTACATGTATACATGCAAATAATACTTAATTTTTCACTTACACTTTAATTACACTTGGAGCATATATGTAAAGTTTCCTAAATTGTTTGTAAACATGCACACATTGCACCACTTTACACATGCACACTAATTTTGACATAGTTATATTAGTTATGAGCATGCAAAACATGTAGTTTTAAGGCTAAAATTAGAATTGAGGTCTTGACTACGTCATGTAACCATGAGTTCATATACACTTGGAGGATGAGGTGGCCCCTCCCCAATTCTATATATTTATGTAATTTTACATTCCAAAAGGTTGTGAGTTGTTATCAATATAGGAAGAAATCAATTTTGATTGTCACATAATTGCATTAGCGTTCTCTCCTTTCATTCTTGTGATATTAAGGATTTGGTTTTCTGGTTGTAATAATACAATAATTTGAAGTGTGCAAAAGCTATGGATAAATTTTGATTATTTTATCAGTGTATGTTAACCATAGACATGAAAATGTTATCGAAAGTTAGTAGATTTTATTTAGTAATTAGTTCAAACTCTATTAATATTATTGGTCTATATGAGTGTTATCTTTTGGTATAGTTGTCTAAGTGTGTGCAACAGTTACCTTTGATGCCTTCTTGGTTTGAGCTATAATCTCATAATTAAGGATGTGCAAGAGCAACCACAAAGTGAGCAACCTTTAGTTGAGACCATCAAGTTCCCTATATCATTCCTCCTTAGAGTTTATAATTGTGTTTACTTGTGAGTGTGCAACATCTAAACGCAACAAGCACTAGTTTTGAAAGCACTTGTCCACTAAGAAACCAACCTAGAAAATGACCCTTTGAGATCATAGAACCTTCTTTTCTACCCTACACTTCCCTCCTTTTGAAGTTTATTTTATTGAGATCTACACATTTTAGATTGTGTATCAACCATCTATGCAACTCACTTAGGTGTGATTTCTCTATCAGGATTCATTTCATTACAAGCAAACCCGGTTAACAATCTGCATGCTCTACTTACTATTCCACCACAAGGTTGTTTAATCCATACCTACAACTTGTGCCCTAGAGTAGAGTTTACATCCATCGAGATCCTAAAACATTAGAGGTTGATTCATTTAAATTTTGGATTGTGCACAAGACCCACATCAACAAAATGGATTTAAAAAAAAACTCATACCAAGTAAACTAGGAGCATAAAGATCTATGAATAGAATATCATGCATTTATGATAAGGTTTATCTTTGGAAAATGCAACTTTACCAAAGTAAAAATCATAATTATATAAGCTTAAATTGGTATCTTAAGTCATGCAACGACTTGCATTAGATATGAATTTTTTTACTAAAATATGATCTATACATTAACTAGTCTAATTTTGCTTTTGCTAGTATGTACATGTTGATTCTAAAAGTAATAGCTGAAGACCATCATTTTCCTCTAAATCAAACCCATAATAAATATCTCACACAACTATGACATGTGACACTCTCACATTATTTGGAATTTTAGATGTTTAGAAAATATTAAGTCTTCCAAAGTCTTACAGATCTTTGAAGCTCTACAAACATGTCATTCGACATATCCATGTTAAAGTGTAACTATGAGAGTTCAGTCATGAACATGATAAACCTAATATCTCTATGTTTTTCTAGTTTATGATTGTCATAGTTCTTGAGTGTGATAGTTTCTGGGATCAGTGCACATGTTGTAATGCCCTAATCTAGACACCTCAGGAAGCATAAATGGTTCTTTACTGTACAAGCTAATGTCTAGAGCTTTTGGAGTTTTAGGCCCCCAATCAAATAACATGTGGAAAATTCATGTTAATGCACATGGTCGAGAATTTATATGGTCTATTGGTTTCCTTATTAATGTTATGACTTCCCAAGTATCTGAAGTTCTCAATATCATGCCACATTTCTTAATCAACTTAAGTCTTCACTACAGGATGTTCTAAACACAACAAAAAAATCCAAAGGACCTAGTTAACAAGGGCATGACATGTGGCATTACTTGGAGAAAGAAAATATAAAGCATGAGAACATAACTATAACAATGTGGCAAAAAAGTAAATTGATGAATGTTTGACAAATGTGTCAAAGCAATGTTTGGATGTGAGTAATTAATGAGAGATTTTTATTTGGCAAACAAAGGGAATCTACCAAAGTTGGTTGTCATATTCTAATTAAAATGGGCATTAAAAGCCATAATTATTTATTTGCATTCACAACACATGAGTTTAATCAATAAATGATCTTGCAAATAAATTATGAAAAATCTGTGAACATTGCATTTGCATTTCTATTGATGTGATCCTTAAGCATTTGTGTTTTCAAGTTTTCTAAATGTGCAACGAGCCCTAAGTTTCTTCATTCCAAAAACACTAAATGAACTAGTCTATAACTTCAAAGTAATCACAATAATCACTATTTATCAATATCCTCGACATCAAAATAAGGTAGGAGCTTAGTTCCATCTCCATTTTCATTTGCAGGATCAATAGAATATAAGGACATAGAGTTTGAAAGGAGTGCTTTGAATTTTAAATTCCTACACTACTCAGCACTCTGGGAAGAGATCAAGTCAATTTAGGCCTATTACGAGGAGGTAAACTTTCCATTAAATAAAAATAATATAAAGATGACTTGCTCCCCATCGAGGAACAAGCTCTTCACCAGGCTGTGACCAAGCCAAAGGTAATGCCATGTATTGATCTCCTAAAAATTTTGTTCATCAATAGGACCACTATGTGTGATATTGTTCATGTGTGGAAAGTTAAATCCACCTCTATCTATATTTAAAGAAAGGCATTCAAACACTATCATAGGCTTCTTTTATTTGAAATGGCATACAATAAGGTCTCTACCAATGTGTGGCTTGAGCAAAATACAGTGGATGGAAAAATACAACATTGGCTGGCAAAGGGGCAAAGATTGAATCCAAATGGAAATTCCCACCAACTCTATCATTAATTTTAAACCTTAGTGAACACATCATATGGATTTCCAAGCATTACATATGTATAGGTTGAATATATACCTCTATTAGACATTCCGTTAACTAGTGATAAATTGGTAGCCCTGGGGGAGATTATAAGCACAAGATTGAAATATCAAACTATTTACCTCGATAAGAGACCCAAGGATGGGAAATTTTATATGATTTCTTATCTACTATCTGCAATCAAGGTAAATGTGTACAAGCCTTATGGCTAAGAATGGGAACCATCTAGTAAGTATCCAGGTAATAAGGTTGGAGAAGACTTCTTGTTTATGTTTATTCACAAATACAAAAACTATATCAAGAGAATAAGTGATGAGGTATACCCTCATATTTACCAGAATATGTAGGGTATAACGATGCCCAGATTATCTGAGAACATCACAAGGACACTCACCAAGATGGGTGACTACTAGTTATACCCTGATGTGACTATCATCCAAGTAGATGGAATAAGGGATGGAATAAGGATTGTCTCTTTATTGCTACCTCATCATGTCCTTGACCACATTGCTGAACAAGAAATAACTTATCAAGTTTTTTATAGTATTGATGAAGAACTTAGTTGAAACACCTGGCTTATTATTTCAAAACACCTTACAATATTAACAAACACCAATATCTAACTAGGTCACATTTTATAACAACTGATAAGGCCAAGACAACCTATAATTTGCAGGTAGCACCATTCAAGGAATGAGATCCTAATAAAAAGATAAGGGGTTATTTTAAGAGCATCCTTGATAATAAGGTTCATGTTTCATGTTTCTTATGGTCATCAAGCCTATGACCATGACCATGTCTTATTGAATGCCTCAGATGACTCGTAGGTATGGATCAGGATGAGGGATAAGAAGATATCAATGATATTAGCTCAAGCTATGTAATACAATCCTGATGCTACCAAGAAAGAAGTGCAAAGGGCATGGAGTGAACAATAGTCTCCTTCTACATCTAAGGCTGTCAACAATCAGACTAGCCCTCATGTTTAGAATCTCAAGCCACAAAAAAAGGAAAATTAACTTTGAAATTAGGGGGAGTCAAATCTTGAGCTAAGGAAGGAAATTTTGAGAGGACTTTTTGGTCCTCGCATTCCTTCTATAATTCTAGATGAACAAGTATTATGCACAGGTACCACCATGGATAAGGTAGCAGCTACTATAGTCAAAAAAAGCAAAAACACCTTTATAATGACTCCTTTGCCTCTACTTACAATCATCACACAAGTAAGTTTACATGAGTTCTTACAATCTTCTTTTGTCTCAATTCCAATTCACCCAGATTCTCCTAAATCCTCTAGCACTCTTCAACAAACTTCCACAATCTTCATATCCTTCAATCCATACATACTTTTATATCTATGGTTGATTACATGTTAGAAGAAGAAGACCCATATACAAGAGAAATCTAAACAAATTATGAGGTGAAACTTTAGAAAGCAAAGGCTTTGAGTCTAGTCATATCAGAAAAAGGAAAAAAATTCACTAGTCTTACCTCAGATAAACACAAAGGCTTTTAGAGGTAGTTTTTTTTTATTATTTCTTCTATATGTAATGCAGAAAGTCCAATTTTAAGTTTGCCCCCAATAATGTCATTTATCACATCTTCATGTTTACAAGTTAATAGTATAGATATGAAAATTTCTTTAATAAGGGCAACCCAAAATAAACCCCCAAATGATAGAAGAAATTTGACTCAGTTTGAGCTTCTAATGCCAGAGTCACAGGGTTTGTCAGAAGCAACTTTGACTATGGAAATAACACCTTGATTGACCAAATTATTGGCTAAAGTTACACCAATAAAGAAAGCCTCTTCATGGCAAGCAATGAGCTAAAAAATTGCATAATTGCCATACAAACAACTACTTCAACGTCAACAATATCTTTGCCATTAAACACTTCCCTTTCTATGACCTTTCATCCTTCTACATCTTCAAAAATTACTCAAGAACATGATATGGGAGAATTGAAAATTCCTTAATGGGTAAAGGAAATGCAGAACTTGTAGGATCAAAGGCAAAATCTAGTCATTATTGAGCTCTTAATAGTTTCTACAATGTTTAATAAAGAGAGTGGGTCCATACAATGAGTGAGAAAGAGGAAAATGATAAATACAAGGACACAATTGGAGATAGCTCTTGAATAGAAAGAGAATGTGTTTCAATTAGCCAAAAGACCTAAGAGCAACCCCAATGAGCCTATAAAGTACATTAAGGATTTTAATACTCTTGTTGATTATATTGGGTTGTTATTGAAGGAAATACATCAAAGTAGTGAGGAGGCCTTGAAGAGATGGAAATTTATGAATACCATATAGGCTCCTTAAGAAGTTATAACTAAGGTACATAGTGCAACTAAAAATTTGTATGATATCTTGCTTAAGATTAGAATATCTAGGGTGGCTAGTCAGGTACATTCAGTAGATGTAGTCACACTATGGAATAAAATGAAAGACAAATAAAGAAGGTTGAACTTCTGGGTCTAGTGTTTTGAAATAAGAGCTTTCGATCAACTAAACTTGATGACCAACATGGAAGTTTCCTAGTGCTTCAACTATGTGATTGCCAAAAGGGATACTTCCCTAAAATGGCATAAAACAATGAAAAAATTGCTCACTATTTTTATAAGTCATGAAACATAAGCATTTCCAATGTTGTCTGATATGAGAGTAACCAAAGTAGTCACATGGACAAGGGAGCTGGTGAATCGACATGATTTCAACAACCTACTCCACTTAGCCACAAAAGAGTTTAAGCAAGAAATAGAAGGCATAGTATTTAAGACCAACAATGAAATAATATAGTTGGTCAGTTTTGCTAAAGACAAGATCACAAAAGTTGAAGCCTTAGAAACTAACTTTAAAATCTTGGTCATAAAAAAAGATATATTGATGACAGAAGCTGTCAATATTTTGAAACCCTCACTTTTGAATTTTGAAACAATTGATATAGAGTTTGATAATGCATACACGTTGAGTGAATAATTGAAGGTAAAAGAGGCAGATTCTAGAGCTAAAGCATATGCAAGTGGTAATTAACATTATCAGCCTCATAGAACTTTTGGTCTAGACAACAGTTGTAAATGCAACATCCTTATTATCTAATGCAAATATCATAATGTTTATTTTCTAATTTAGCAATAACTATGTGTTTGCACTATTGTTATGAAACTCAAACTTATGTTTCCCATCCAACATTATATATTCATGATTTATATTTAGTTAGAAAATCTATTTTTTTACTATTATCATTGTAGCATGCATACTTGCATAAATTCTGAACTTAATGTTATTTATACTTTTAAAATTTAGGCAAAGCTCAAAGAAATGAGGCCTTCAAAATCCCAAGGTTACGTATATATATAATGTCCCAGTCACAACGGGAGATTTTTTTTGTCTAATAACATTAACAAAAAATTCAAACAAGTTCTACTTTATTATGTCTTGATGTGTAAATTTCTACTTTCCTCCAATTTTGTGGATGGTTTGGACATTTCATCATTCTATTACATTACTGTGGAAAATTGTGTATGATGTATTTATTTTTGAATAAGTGTTTCATTTTTAGCAATATTTGATTCGAGAATTTGATCCATGCCTATCATAATTCTCTTATAAAAGTGTAATGGAAATCTAACTATTAGACAACTTTTGATTTATACATGTTATAATTTGCATTTTTTTAACTCTTTAACTATATTCAATTGTTTTTTACATCATAATAATTTTCAATAAGTATTGGTCTAGATACCTTGTTCCACTTCAGCTTAAATATTAGTCTTCAAATTCTTTATGTTTGGATTTTTGACATACTTTGTTTTTGTGCTTTGTTTTTCTCTATTTTTTATGGTTTATTTTAGACTCATGCACATATTAGTTACAAATGATCATACTTCTATCCTAGACTAATTCTATCGTGTATAAAACTTGCATCAAAAAGACTCTTATTGCATTATGCCTATAATTGATCATTATGTATGCACAATGTCCTTTACTAGCTATATTGGCCATGCTGTCCAAACTCTCAAATTTCTCATCAAAATGTGAATGATATGTTGGGGATCAACCAACAAACTTGATTACTATTATGTAAGTAAAACATGGAATTAAACTAGAATTGAAAGCAACTAGAATCAGAAATAGCAAAGAATAAGAGATACAAGAAACCACCCTAAAAACTTGTATTAAACTCTTCAAGAAGGAAATACAATGAAGAAAAATCACACTTTCTTCTCACACCTCTCAGATGTACAGATCTCTTTCCCTCAAGAGTTTACAATCAATTCCAACAACCTGAATTGATACACACATATACAATATGTCTTGTACTGTTCTTTCATACACACTCTTTTTCACACAAGCTATGAAGATCTATCCCTATTATATAAGATTATGGATCATGAGCTATGCATTAACAACCATTAGATACACCTCATAATCAAAGGCTTAAAATAGTCCTGCCAAAAATAGAAATGCAGACTTACAACTAACAGTGAAACTTATCATGCAAACAATTTGTTCATCCACAAAAATAGACATTCTGGACACACAGGTGACCGACATCGGTCCCTATTTGCCTGCACATCACCAACATCGGCTGATACATGACCAACGCCGGCAGCTACTGGTTGACTCCTTACCATTGTCAGTGACTGTGTAAATCCAGCAACTTCAGCATCCGCTCATTGGTGAAGCTTTTAGCTCCACACCTTAACAATCTCCCATTTGGAGATAAACAGCTGCACCAGTACCTGTATAACAACATCTTCTAGCTTCTCCATCTTCAAACTCAATCTTGAAGTCCAACATAAGTTGAATGAAGATTCAACTTCTCCTTTGTTACTGGCTTTGTTAGCATATCCGTAGGGTTCTTATCTGTATGGATCTTCTCCAGCTTCAACTCACCATCCTCCAATACCTATCTAATGAAGTGGTACCTTAGCTGTATATGTTTGGTTCTTGAATAAAAGACTGGATTCTTAGCCAAATGAATTGCACTATGACTATCACTATATGATCTACAACTCTCTTGCTCCTTTCCTAGCTCTTCCATGAATCGTGTCATTCATATCATTTCTTTGCTAGCCTCTGTGACTGCAATATATTCTGCTTCTGTAGTTGACAAGGCAACAACCTTCTACAACTTTGAAATCTAGCTAACCGCCGTTCCACCAACAGTGAAAACATATCCTATGGTGCTTCTCTTGCCATCCAAATCACCTGCCATATCTGAATCTACATAACCATGTAGAGAAGTATTTGACCCTCCATAGTACAAATGCCTACTGCTGGTCCCTCTCAGATATCTGAGAATTCACTGAACTACTTTCCAGTGCTCCTTCCCTGGATTGGCCATATACTTAATAACAACTCCCACTGCTTGGGCAATATCTGATCTAGTACATACCATTGCATACATTAAACTCTCAACTGCGGAAGCATATAGAACTCTACTCATGTACTCTACCTCATCATGTGAATTAGGACACTGTTCTTTACTCAACTTGAAATGTCCAGCCATAGGTGTACTTATCGATTTTGCATCCTACATATTAAACCTCTCCAACACCTTGTTCACATAATCCTCTTGAGACAAAATCAACCTGTGATTTTTTCTATCTCTCTTAATACTCATGCCAAGGATTTTCTTTGCAGCTCCCAAATCTTTCATGGCAAATGTGTGAGCTAATTTCACCTTAAGCTCAGAGATATCCTGCATGTGTGATCCTGCAACCAGCATATCATCTACATACAACAACAAGATAATATATCTACCATTATCCAATTTCTTAAAATACACACAATGGTCAGATTGACATCTACTGTAGCCATGCTCAGTCATAAACCTGTCAAATTTCAAATACCATTATCTAGGAGCTTGCTTGAGACCATACACGCTTTTCTTCAATCTGCACACTAGCGTCTCCTTACCTTTGACCCCAAATCCTTTCGACTGATCCATATATATTTCTTCATCCAAATCTCCATGAAGAAACATTGTCTTAAATCAAGCTGCTCAAGATGCAAATCCTCAATAGCAACTAAAGACAATACAGTCCGTATAGAAGTCATTTTAACTACAAGAGAAAAAATCTCACCAAAATCAATACCTGGTTTCTATGCAAATCCTTTCACTACTAACCTGGCCTTATATCTCATCTGTCCATTCTCACCTTCCTTCAATCTATAGATCCATCTGTTCTTCAGTGTCTTCTTTCCCGCTGGCAACTCAACCAAATTCCATGTTTGGTTCTCTATCAAGGAATCAATTTCCTCATTCATGCCTAGCTCCCACTGATTCTTGGATTCCACCTGTATTGCTTCATCAAAACTCTCTGGTTCTCCACCATCAATAAGCAATAAATAGTATAATGAAGGGGAATATCAAATTGGAGTTTTACTTACCCTTTTTGACCTCCTGATGGGTGTTTGAGACTCATTCACAACACGTTGTCTACCCAAATTCTCTGATAGTGACTGACCTCGGTCACCTCCAGGCCTGTTACTGGCCGACGTTGGTTCTACATGACCGACATCGATTCCTGTATTGCCGACATCGATTCTTGCCTGACCGATGTCGGTCTCTGTGTTTTCCTGTCTGTGATTATTCTTTCTCACGAGCTCATTTTGGACCGTCACCTCGTTCAAATCTTCATGGCCCTGCTCAAAATTCTTCAGCGTCTTGAGCTGATCACTATACATCACTTTTCATTGAAAACAACATCATGACTCTTAATTATTTTATTAGTTCCTAGATTCCAAAACCAAAATCCAAAATCATCAGAGCCATAACCAATAAATGTGCTCCTCATAGACTTAGCATCCAGCTTCTTTCTATTTTCTTTATCAATGTGCACAAAAGCTTCAGAACCAAAAACTCTTAGAAATGAAAGATCTACCTTTTTACCTGTCCAAGCCTCTTTTAGAATTCCACCATCTAGAGCTGTAGAGGGTCTTCTATTAATCAGGTAAACTATAGTATCTACAGCTTCTGCCCAAAATTGTAAGGGCAAACCAGCATGCAATCTCATACTCCGTGCACGCTCCAATATTGTTCTGTTCATCCTTTCAGCAACTCCATTTTGCTGAGGTGTCCTTGGAATCATCTTTTGCCTGCGTATTCCATTCATATAACAGTAAATTTTGAACTTATTGCTACAGTACTCACCACCATTGTCAGATCTAAGGCACTTCAATCTCTTGTCTATTTCATTCTCAACTAAAGCTTTCCAAATCTTAAAAGTGTCAAAAACATCATATTTCTTCTTTATGCAATAGACCCATACCTTTCTTGTAGCATCATCAATGAAAGTAACATAATATTGTGATCCTCTAATAGAAGCTACCTGTGCTGGTCCCCACACGTCTATGTGAGCAAGCTCCAACTTGTGCTTCCTCTTTGTTGATCCAATTTTAACAAACCTTACTCCCTTCTGTTTTCCAAAAACACAATGCTCACAGAAATCTAGATATATGCTTTTCAAATCTGAAAGCTTAACTTTTGACTTAATAATAGACATTCCCTTCTCACTCATGTGGCCATGCCTCTGGTGCCACAACTTTGCATCTACATCTGAAGTAGATAATACAAAAGGAGAATAATTAGTAATACAATTACATAAATAGAGAGTACCTACTCTCTTACCTCTGACTAGTACAAATGCACCCTTGGTAACCTTCCAAGATTCAGCTGTGAGAGTTATTGTACAACCCTCATCACCCAACTTTCCTACAAAAATTAGATTTTGCTTTAGGGCTGGGACATGCATGACATCTTTCAACACCCATGTGTTGCCATTCTGCAATTTCAGCTGCACTTTTCCTTTGCCAACAATTTTACAAGGCTCATCATCCCCTAAATAAACTTTTCCAAAATCTCCCTGGACATAATCATTGAAAAATTCTCTATTTGGGGTAGCATGGAAAGAGGCCCCAGAATCTAAAACCCAAGATTCTATTTTATTATGCAAAGAAAGTGAAAGAGCATCTTGTGCAACAATACCTACAACTTTTGCTTCTTCATTACCTTCATGCTGATTCTCTTCATTAACCTTCAACCAACAATCTTTCTTTGCATGTCCTCTCTTTCCACAATTCCAGCAGGTTATCTTTCTTTTTCCATTTTTGGATTTGGATCTATTGTTCATTTTTGACTTAGACCTTGATCTCCCTTGCTTGCCCTTCTCTCTTTGCCTTCCACTGCTTTCAATACTTAAAACATTACCTGATGATTCACCTGTGCTTTTCCTGCGAGTCTCTTCATTCAGGATTACACTAACAACATCATCTACTTTCAAGATATTTGTAGCAAATGCAGTATTACTAATTGCCATTACTAAACTATGCCAACTTTCAGGCAAAGAGCATAAAATTAAAAGAGCTTTAATTTCATCATCAAAAACTATTTTGACTGGATTTAATTGATTTACAATTCCATGGAAATCATTAAGATGATTAGATAAAGATCCACCTTCCTGCATTTTCAAATTAAATAACTGCTTCATAAGATATACCTTATTTAAAGCTAAGGGCTTTTCATATAAATTTGCTAAAGTATCCATTAACTCTACCATTGTCTTTGCTTGTGACAAGTTAGAAATCACAGTAGATCCCAGACTCAATCTTATAGATCCAAGAGCCTTTCTACCAAGAACTTCCCATTCTTCATCTTCCATATCTGTGGGCTTTCTATCAACCCCACCCAATGGTAAGTACAGATCTTTTTGATACAGATAATCCTCTATCTACATTCTCCATAATTGGTAATTCTTGTCATTAAACTTCTCCATTCTCAGTTTGCTTTTTTCTGCCATTGCTTCTCCCACTCAAATAGAAACCCCTGTGAGTGACCTTTAATCAACACACACTAAACAGATCTGAAACCACCTGTTAGTGAACCTGAGCTCTGATACCACTTGTTGGGGATCAACCAACAAACTTGATTATTATTATGTAAGCAAAACATGGAATTAAACTAGAATTGAAAGCAACTAGAATCATAAATAGCAAAGAATAAGAGATACAAGAAACCACCCTGAAAACTTGTATTAAACTCTTCTAAAAAGAAATACAATGAAGAAAAATCACACTTTCTTCTCACACCTCTCAGATGTATAGATCTCTTTCCCTCAAGAGTTTACAATCAATTCCAACAACCTGGATTGATACACACATATACAATATGTCTTGTACTGTTCTTTCATACACACTCTTTTTCACACAAGCTATGAAGATCTATCACTATTATATAAGATTAGGGATCATGAGCAATGCATTAACAACCATTAGATACACCTCATAATGAAAGGCTTAAAACAGTCTTGCCAAAAATAGAAATGCAGACTTACAACTAACAGCTAAACTTATCATGCAAACAATCTGTTCATCCACAAAAATAGACATTCTGGACGCACAGGTGACCGACGTCGGTCCCTGTTTACCTGCACCTGATCGACGTCGGCCGATACATGATCGACACTAGCAGCTACTGGTTGACTCCTTGCCATTGTTGGCGACTGTGTAAATCCAGCAACTTTAGCATCCGCTCATTGGTGAAGCTTTGAGCTCCACACCTTAACATGATAGTTGATGAATTTGTGTGAATGTGTTTTTTTATGCTTTTAGATGTCATAAAATTATATAGATTCAAATATTTATATCAATAGGTATTTTACATTTAGATTCTAAATATTTAGCATCTTATGTTCCTTTGTCAAATATTTATGCAAAAAAGAAGAAAGTGAAGTGATATTTGGAAGCTAATAAAATTGATACAAGGTACATGAATTAAAAATATTTGTCAATGAAGTCATATTTAAGACCATAAAAAAGCTTATGCAATCAACCAAATTCATGTGCTTTATGGTGATAAGAATAGATAACATGCATTTAGATTCATATGAAAACAATTTTTTTTGTTCAATAGCTATACGCTAATGCATACATGTTTTGAATTTTGTTGGTTATTTCCATATTATGTGAAGTCATTTACAATTACATCCCTGCCATTTACAACACATATAGTTTGTAAGAAAGTTAACAATGTTTTATTTATGTTTTTTTCCAATTTTTTTTTTTTCTTAATCTTTGTAAATGCAAGTGTGAGTCTAAAAGTGGAAAATGCATGTCATCCAAAATTTATTAAAAATTGAATCAAACGCAAGCAAATCTATGAAATTAATGTATCACAAAGTTCTAGTTGATTGCAAAAACCAAGCTTTCTAAATGTAACATATGCTTAAGATCAATGAGAGAATGTTAAGATCACTAAAAATAGAGAATTAAAACATAATCAAAGCATACCTAGTTGCATGATTATGGATCCAATGCTTTTTATAGTATTTAAACTCTGCATTAGAACAAATTTAGAGACGAGAACTTAATCAATTAGAAAAATCTACTTAAGCAATCTGAAAATGGTCTAATTAAATGTTGTAAAAGAGCATTGCAATTGCAAAATGACACATTGCACATTAATATAGCATAATCATATTGCATTGAGACAATTGAAGAAGAAATCAAAAATTTATCTGAGCATGAGATGCTTGTAAAATTTAATAAAAGTAGAAGATAGATAAAACTAGTTTTGATCAAGTTCCATATTATAAGCCAAGGTAAAAAGAAGATCAAGTAAGAAAAAAAAGTGCATAAACTATAACAAAAAATCAATGTAGTCCTATATGACATTTACTTGCGAAGAAAACACATGAATAGATTTCCCAAGCTAATGGGAATAACTATATTTAATACAAGTTCCCTTATGCAATCACTTAGATGTATGTGTGTTATGATAAGAACAAAGAATACAGTGCATTGAGATTTATATAAATCCATAGATGTTTCAAATTATGTTAATTATCTATACATTATTTAAAGTCATTTACAAGTACATATTTGTGAGTTACAATATATACAGTTCTTAAGAAAGTAAAAAATGCTTAGTATTTGGTTTTGTCCAAAACTATTCTTTTTTTCTTAATATTTGTTTTGTTTTTCTTTTGTAGTTGGCCACAAAATGAAGTTACCAAGTATTTGCTATTGTATTGTACATGATAACATTAACTATTTTTTAAAAAATCTTAATCAATTCTATATGTATCGTTGACATAGAAAATGCATAAATTAAAGCTTTCGATGTAGAAGAAGCTATTATTTACTATATTTTTTGACAAGGAGATTGATCTATACCAAACTCTCTCATGTTTATATACTTTTGTTCATGAAACTCTAAAGTCATTTCTTTGTTGTAGTTAATCTTACTCTTTGTATTATGCTATTTTAATCTACTAAGCGTTCTATTCTAGATAATAATCTCTACCATGCTCATGTATGTCCTTTTTTATTTTATAGAATCAAATGTCATTAATTGTTTCTAAGTAAATTTCAAATGCAACTATAAAATTAAATGTAGCAGATGTATATTATCTAAATTTTATTGAAATTTGAATCAAACACAAGAAAAATTGTGTAACAAATGAACAAAAAAGTTGTAGTCAATTGTAGAAAACAAGTTTTCTCAATACAACATCTGCTCAAGGCTAACAAAAATCTTAAGATCACCAGAAACACTGAATCAAAATGTAGTCAAAGCATAAATATTTCCATGATTACGGATCTAATGTTTTTCATAGTATTAAAACTTTTGTATCAGAACAAATTCAAACACAAGAACTTAATCAAATTTTAAAAAGTTCTCAAGCAAAATGAACATGGTCCGATGAAATGTTTTAAAAAAGCATTAGAATTTCAAAATGTTGCAATGAATATTATAATCTAGCATAAACATATTGTGTTGATACAATCAAAGAAGAAATAAACACATTATGTGAGTATGAGCTGATTGCAAAATTTAAGAAACAAAAGTAGACAATACAGAATAATAGTTTTGTTCAAGTTGCATAGCATGTTTCAAGCTAAAAAGAAAATAAAGCAACAAAAAAAATAAAAATGCTTAAACTATAAAAAAAACTATGTGGTAGTATATGACATTCAGTTGCAAAGAAAGCATGTGAACAGATTTTGAGGGCTAATAGAAATATCTATATTCAATACAAGTTTTATTTCAGATATCATCTACCCATCACTAGTAAGTGTTATCACGAGGTTTGTGAACCATGAAAAGTTATGATAAAAGTTATAGAGCAAAGATCAAGTCAGATGTAATAAAATGTGTGTAAACATGTTCTTGTCACTTTTAGAATTACAAACATCATTACTCAGGTTGTGCCCTTAAACATGTATCCTATAGTCTACAATTTAGATGCATGATGTTTTATACACTTAGTTGTTCAATAGCCTGCAAAGAAATGAAAAAGCAAGGAGAGTATTAGTTTCTATTAGCATCACCAGGTAGCAAAAACCAAACAAAAAAGTAAAAAAAAACACTATAGACATATAACAGGCAATGTATTAGCTGACTGTAACAAATTTATACATCGTAATCAATCCGAGCACTAAACTTACTGCATTGTTTTTTATTTATGCTAACATTTTTTTCACAAAATCAAACTCAACAAACATTTCCAAAAGTGAAAAAGCAGGAAGTACTTGTTAATAGATATAATGTTGTTGTCTATAAAAAGTGTGAAGTTGTCATGTAGTTGAAATCATCGTACTAGAAATGTAATAGTTGATATATCTTACTTGTATTGATCGAAAGAGATTTTAATTAGTTCTGTGAGCTTTTCGTTCAAGACTATTTGATTCAAAATGTAATCTATTTATCCATTCTATGTTTGTATGATGTATTGCAAGGAATGATGGCATGAATACATTTGATTCTATTAACAATTTGTGTAATATGTATGATCATCTGTTGAAGGTGTGCCAACTATGATTTGAGCTTGCAATCATTACAAAATGGCTAGAAAGGTGATGCATGAACATTTTTTGCTTTCAACAGGCCTTTAACCTTCAAATCAAATTCATAAATTGTGATATTTTCAATGTATTAAAATTATATTGTTTGTTTCTAATTTACTTTTTTTTCCTTTTTACTAAAAGTAACGAGTTAGAGATAGATACTAATTGGTTTTTGCTAAACTTTTCAAATGAGCTTTTATATACTTGTCATTTAATATATCCAGACATATGGACTAGCCTAGATGAAGTAAGGGTGTGTCTTTGATGTTGTTATTGACAATGTTCTTGAACAACATTATTAGCATGTTTGTTATTGACAATATTTCTTGAAAATGAGAATATAGATGTTTGTAATTATCATTTATCACAAGTTGTAAAGAACTTGTTTAATCTCAGTATTTTGGAAAATAAGATGGATATGTATATGTTAAATCAAAGCACATAACATTTCAAGAGATAAAAAACAAGAAGTATAATCTTCTAGCATTAGCACTTATAGTTGTCATGTCTTCCTCAGTTTCACCATCTTTGAGACGAAGCTCATATTGATTGTAATGTTTTTGATACCTAACTATGATAGTAGCCACTGAACCTACTACATATGCATTATCTCATTACACAAGGTCATGTATCATGGTATCTTGAGTGAGTTTGCGTTCATTACATACAATTGCAATGTTTTCCACAATTGATTTCATGTTCAAGACAATACAACATTCAACATCACCTCTTTCATTTTGACTTTTATTTTTAATGGCAAACTTTATGATGCAGAGACTATTTTTAGGCAAAAACTATGTTAAGAATTTATCAATTAATTTATTTTTTATATTGATAGTTATTTTTAATTGAACAAATTTGTCAACAAGGTCCACATGCACTATTTCTACCTTCAATGGCAAATTTGGATTCTTTATGAAACCAGGACCAATAATCACCTTAAAAAACATTGACATTTTTTTTTGTTGAGAGGTCAATAATTGAAACTGGTATGTTTTGTTCTACATTTGCACTCTAATAATAGTTTTGAAATCAAAGTTATAAATACAAATATTTTATATTATTGTATATTGACATTTTTTTCTTTGTTTGAGTTAAAAAATTCTAACCAAATTACAACTTACATGTGAAAAAATAAAAGACTATTTTTATGTATGTCAGGGCCCCATAACAAGCCGAGCAAATGAAAAAATTATATTTTTTTGGTCTTTGTTGTTCTGTTTCTGTTTCTTAGTCTATATTTTGTTTCCTTACTTCTATTTATTGTTTGATATTTTGTTGCTTTGCCTCTGTTTGTTGGTCAATATTTTCTTTCGCTACCATATCTAGTTTTGTATTTACAATACAACAACATTATCAGGATCTTAGATTTTGAAATTGTTAAAGAGAAAAAAATACAATAAAAAAAAATTATAAGTGACCAAAAAAACTAAGTTGTCACAATTGGCAGGATCCATATCCACTTTCCTAGATACATTCTTTTAACATTCATAAACATCTTTTTGATTAGAAAAGGGGAAAAAAAGACAAAAAAATGCACAATATAAGTGGTCTATTTTGTTTATTGCTCTTTATATTTCTCTATTTCCATATATACATTTATCTATGGATTATGACAAAAGATTTAAGATCTTCTGTATGTGACATTGTTAACCGACAAATAATATGAAAGAAAAATTATGAGCATCAAAAAACAATAACTCGTGATGTATAGAAATAAAGTATTACTATTATGGCATGTTTTGATATGCCATTTTAGTCTATTGAACAATGCACATGCCTGGCTCCATTTCCAGTTTCTTGTAAGTTTTTTTCAATTGGGGAAACAACTTTTGATTATATAGAAATACAAAGACAAGAGACTTATGCATAATGCAAGTGGCATACAACACTATTTTATTTGGACACCCCCTTTTTTTTTCTTCTCTCCTTTGATTTACTACTGATTATTGACAATCACAAATTCCATTTTCCAATCATACTTGTCATATGTTAGTGACATTGCATAAGGTAAACAATAACTTTCGTGTCTTTAAAAAGTGAATATTGTTGTTTTGTCAAAAGGTAAGTTGAAGGCAACTTGCATGAAGGTATGTCCAATGGGCATTGTAAACACTAAATTGAGTATTATGGATATCTACATTTATCCAAAAGTTATCTATTAAAGTACTTTCATCTATTATCAACATATTTGATATCAAAGAGTAATCATGCCTATGCATTGCTTTTAAAAGTTGTCTAAATGTTTTGTGCTAAAGCATGTCAATATTTAAATAACCAATAAATATGATACTGGCATTAGGTGGCAATTCAGTAGCTATTGTTTCTATAAATACCAATACAACATCTATTGGGTTATTCAATACCAAGTAAATATTAACTATCTATATCAATGTATCTAAATATGATATATCATGTGTCTTGTCTCCATGTTCGATATAGAAAACACTTTGTTGTTTCTTAATACACTATTTTTTTTAAAGCATGACATTATTCCATGTACATCCATTAACAAGTGACAATCAAAATTTTGTGTAATAACATAAGTATTTTCTATTCGCATAGTTCTTGTTTCTTGGAAACATTAAATGTTTGCATCCATAAGTTCATAGTCACGTGTTATGCATTCTATATGCAATCATAAACTCCATATATTCAATGAGAAAATAGTGAGACTATTACATGTTTTAGGAATGTAAAATGTGACAACCATTATGTAGAAGTTTCTAGTCTTTACATCTCAACATTTACTTTATTGCATATAACAAAGTTCTCAGGTTCTAACTTATTCACAAGATACAATGATTTAATGTTTTTTACTCATGAAAGTGCAGTATAGTGAAGTCCATACCGCTAGACACTGATAGGATCAAATGCCAATGCATCCATTATAATTCCTTGTGATCTATGTATTGTTAGAACCCATGCTATTTGCATTAGAAATTGTTCATGTATGGTGGCCATCAGTTTCTTAATGTAAATTTTCCTTGAAATTTTTGCTATTGGAGTCCAATTTTAGGGAATCCAGTCATTGTAGAAGCTACATATTTGTTTGAATTAAAACACTCCAATTTTAATGTCATTGAATTATATCCAAATTATGTCTAGCTATCCAGGCATATAATGCTTGATAATTCCATCATCACCATTTATCAATCCATCTTTTATATCATAGTTTCCACTAATCAATTCCATAAATATGTTCAGTTTCAAAATAATTGTGTCAGGCAAGTAATTATTTTGATTATTTGTAACGATTTCATCACAAAAATTCACCTTTTTGTCTATAACATTCAATGTATAAGTTTGTTCATCGAGAAGCACAAGCATTTTTGCATTGTGTTTTTTAACATAATCATTCTTGTAAAACAAATATATAAATGTTAGGTCATAAAAAAGAGATATATAACACATGTTATTCAAGTATTCAATGTCTGATACTATCTACTGATAAATTCTAATGCAATTTAGGATGGAAATAAATTGAATACAGTTTGATGAATGACTTGTTGAAGTTGAAAGCATTTTACATTGTCAAGCCAAAAGTGTATAGAGTTGATTCTCTATATAACAATGACTATTGAAAAACCCACCTATCTCGAATAGGCTTTGTTTGATAAAAGTCACTGACAAATATAATGTCAATTTTTGCAAATGGATTTATGGGTGTATGTATTATCTGTCGAAATCTTTTATCAATATTATAAAACATTTGACTTCCTAGTAAATATATTTCATCAATAAGCAACATACATAATTGTTGATAACATTTTCTCAATATATCTAAAGTGTTCGAATCCAATGGCATCATCCGTGTAGATGTATATGGAAGTTGAAAAATATAATGTGTAGTTAGACCATTTGCATTATATGCCACTTAGCCAATGTATGCAATAATCAATCCTTTAATTTTCAAAGGATCACTTTCAACTTCTTTATTGTAGATGTGCACAAAAGTTTCATATATTATTTTCATGGTAAATGTTTTTCCTATACCTACTCCTCCTGTTAAGAACAAATGGATTGGATTGTCTAGCTCTACCACTTTTCTGATTACAATGTCTTTGACAATAGCTTCTTGTTCTTTATTTAGCTACTTTTGCAAGTTCAAGGATTCTTCCCTGCTTATCAAAAAAGGATTGTTGGCTGTTTGAAACATTTTTGAATGTTGACCATCAACTAGTTTATGATTTCTTATGCAATGCAAATCACAACCTATGTCATATGCATCAATATTATGTTTGATTCGATCATTTTTTTTATCTTCAACAATAGCAAACAATGAATCAGAAGCAATATCTAGATTGTCTACAATAGTGTCAATGTTACCATACTTTGTTATCGACTTTACAATAACCATGCTCTCAATCCTTTTTACTTGTTTTTTATGATCAAGGTATGCATTACTCCATGTGTTGAAGTTTTTTTTCAATGTCTCTTCATTGTCACAATAAGGTATAAACAACATCATCTTTTCTCTATAATAGTTTTCAGGATCTATGTGGATATTATATTTGACATGTCAAATGATGTAGGATTTTTTTAGTTTTTATTATTTACACATTTACCCAAGTAATATGCAACAAATTTAGTCGAACATATATGCTCTAAATATGTTGGCCTTGCAACATATTTCTCTATAAGAGAAGCAAATATTATGTCTTCTGAAGTGTTTGGCTCTTGTGCTAATAGTTTTGGGACTTTTCAAAATCTATGTTCTTTTTGCCTTTGGTGATGTGTTTATGAAAATTATTTTCCTTGAAGTATGATGCAAAGACAATGACAATACAATGTGAATGGTTTTCCAACTAGACATTTGTTAATGTTGTAGCAGCTTATTTCCCAATTTTCTTATGGCTTGTAATTTATTATCAGTGCTATGAACAGCTTCAACACACACTTTTTGAAACACATTTGTCTATGTATAATCAAATTTTGTCATATAAGAGCGGTAATATGTTACATCAGCATATACATCAAGAATTAATTGTGCATATGTGTTAGCATACATTAATGTCGGGAGCTCTTTTGCAAATGCATTTACCCAAACATCATATAGATGTCTTTTTAGCATTACAATTGCTTGTGAAATACAAGATCACAATGTGAGTATGTATTCTATTTCAGAAAAGCTTGATTCTTGTAAAAACATGTGGAATGTTGTGTCTTTGTTATACCTTTTTATTCAAGTTGAGAAAAGATTATTATGGCATTCTCTTTGTATAGCTCATTGATTTCATCCAATGGATGTAATATTCTAGTTTTTTGCATTGGAGGCAATGGAAAATTAAATTTACAATATGAATTTCTATTCTTTTTGCTTGTACTTGTATGATGATGTGTTTGTATTTTAGCCAAACTGCCATCAAACAATGTAGAATCACAAGATATGTATTTGTCTACTAAATCTTCAATTTCAGTATTGGAGCAATCTCCATATTTAGGTGCATCTTGTACCTAGAGCATGAAATGCAAATGATCAATTCCCCTATTTTTAAATTCAATCAAGAAAAAAAAATCCAAAACCTTTCCAACAATTGTTTATTTTGTAACAATATTTTTTTGAACGTATTGGATCTATGGTTAAAGTAGTGACTACAAAGAACATGGTTTTTTTATTATCATTGTATTAATGTTGTCTTCTTCAATTGTTTCTTTGTGTTTATTATTTGTTGATGGAGTCAATTCTTACAATGCATGGCACAAAGGCTCCCAACAATGTTCAACACTCGTTATAGTTGCAAAAAATGTTGGCAGCCCCAATTGCCTAATCATTATAAAAATATTTTTTCTTGAGTTTTCAAAATAATCGGGCGATGTTCAAATGCTTTTGAAAGTTCTATAATCTATCGATGATTTTAGGATTTTTTCCATACTAGCTTTATTTTGAACATCTTTGGCATATAATTTTTTGTCTTTTAATTTACCTTTACATATGCATATCCAAGCACAAGATGACACCTAATATAATGGTTTTAATAGATTTGAAAAATATATTAGTTATGTGTGTTGCAATGTCATTTTATAGATTTGAAAAATATATTAGTTATGTGTGTTGCAATGTCATTTTATCTATGCAAAAACTCCCATTTGCTATTATTTGGTACCACCTTCTATCTATCATATATTGAGGATGACTAAAACCATAGACTAAAGTTGAGAAGCTCATCTTTGAGAATTTATCTTCAAATGTATCTAATGGTTTGAATCCTTCTGATGGGGAAATTTCAATGATTTGATCTTGGAGATCATGTATCAATTGTGCTTCAATAAAAACATGCACCAAAGATTTAGTAATAGGTTCTGATTCATTTTCATATGTGCCATATGTGTCATCCTCAATAGGCACAATGTCGGTAATAATTTTTTTTTCTCAAATCTAGTTTCCCAACCCCTATCAATAGTAATGTTTTTTGCCTATATAATGATGCTTGACAAATTTACAACAATGATTTTATCACATATGTAGGCCTTATATTTCCTATTAAATATGCATTTTTATATTCCAGCTTGTATTTTATCTTTATTACAATTATTTATATGTCATTCATTTTTTTAGGCTATGCTTTTTGGATCTGATCAAAGTCAATTGGAAAATTTATAATTGTTCCTGTGAGGCCATATTATGAATGTTTGTAGTGAAGCTCTCATATCTGTGCAAATGGCATCGCAAATCAACCAATTTTTCTTTTAAAAATGTTAATTTCTTTACAATATCATTTTTTCATTTCTTCCAACGTTGAAAGGAACAACAAATGTTGGTACTTTTCCATTTTCAAGAGATCGTTTACATTGTTTGCATTTTTTTTGCCCAATACAAGCTTTTGCAATGTTGAATCTGCAAAAGTATAATTAAATGCTTTGACAATGTTAATGTCAACTAGAATGATATCCTTTTTGAAATGAGTTGTTCAAAAATTATGCAAGCATGAATGGGCATGTCTTTGATTGATTTTAGATAATTGTTTATTATTTTGATATTTCGATGATCATGTTGTCTGTATCTCAAGTATTGATTTTTCTGGTAACATATCATTACTTTTACTAACCATATTAATATTCGATCTCTGTGTGCATTTTTTTTTATGTTTCTATTATATGTTTTTATTACATAGTTTTTGTTTTTTTGCTCACGTATGGTTTATTTCAAACAACATAGTGAAGTATGATGACTCTTTATAGCCTCAGATGTTTCTCTAATATAAAGTTCACTTACATGTTATTTTTTAGTTAGAAAATACATTGTTCTTATTTCAAAACCTTAAAAAGTATTGCCACCTAACAACCCTCTGGAAATAACCAGTGGCATTTTATATGCAATTCAATATCTTTGAATTGTTTTTAATGGCTCGTAATGAATATGAAATGTATCTATCTCAAAACAGATAATGTTGTGCATTCTATATGGACTGGAATAATTGCAAAATATTTTTGAAATGTTTTTAGTTTTTGTTGACCATAATCAAATATTGATTTGTAGAATGTTTGAAAGCCATGAAGAATAAAAAACATTAACTTCAAGTCCACTTTCTTGATATGGCATTGCAATTTTCACAACATACATTTTCCAGTCAAAAAACATTTCAAGTTCTTATTTTCTTATCTCCTATTCACAAATCCATAAAGAAGTCATTGCATTATTATTCGCCACAACAATCTCATTTCAAAAAGACTAGGCCATTTATTAACGAGAAACATGACCACCAAGCTCATGTTCGACTAATAAAATAATAGCATCAAATAAGCTTTCATCATACCTCAAGCCTAAAGTGCCTATTTTGTACATGCCATATGTTTCTTATTCATGAAAAATAACATTTCAATACAGTGAAGGATTTTTGAAAATATTTGATAACTTTATATTAGAAATCAAGTTGTGGTTGCATATTTTTTTGAAAAATAATGGTTCAAAATGTCCATGTGTGGGGTTTATATCATGAAATAAGATCAAATACAATGTAATATAACTTTATTTTGTTGAAATGTAGATGCTTTTTTTGGTGAGAGATCATAAAAAAATAGGGATGTTTAACCATTTGCATAACCACTGAATACAAAATATGTCACCCCATAGACCAATCTCACCTTGATCTATAAGTTCATTAATAGAAATTGTCATTTGATGAAAGTATGTGATTTTGTCATGTATTCGATGCAAATCATATAATATATCTTGATGCATTGGTTTGCATATGGGTATCTTGTTTTTGCATTCCATTTTTCAAAGAATACATGAAATAGTCAATGATCCTAGTTCGTAGCATTTTTGATGTGTAACATAAATTCAATAACACTTGAAATGCATCAAAAAGGTAATCACCAATAGAATAATTGAATGATACAATTCAATTTTTTTCCCACTTTTTAAGAATCATCCATAGTTGTAAATGCTTGCATTTTTTGTTGTCAATATGTGTCCACATCAATGATTTTCTTTGAACAACCTGAGTCAATGCCATTTGTTTTTCTTTTCATGATTATTTACTTTCTATTTATTTATTTTTATTTTTTTTGTATTTACTTTTTCATTTTTTTTGGCCTATAAGAAAGAACAGACTAACCCATCAAGAAATGAAATGCCAAGTTGAAAACAACATCAATTTTATAGTAGTTTTGCTTGCCATAAGAAAAAGAAACTATATGACAAGATATTTACATTATCATTGAATAATATAAAATACTGGCCAATGACCACTATATTCACATTGTCAATGATCAAAACAAGTGAACATTATTGCAAAATACTTAAGTGGTTTTTTCTAGAACTTGAATAAAGCCTCATCTGTCTACCACCATGAGAAAAGCTACATGTTTAAATAATTTACATTATTAAATTTCTTTAAAAAAATAACAACCATTGATACTTTGTCTTGCAATTTGACAAAACCCAAAAGAAGCACTAACACAATAATAAAATCTAGTCAGATTGATCACAACAAACACACCCACCTCTCCCCATCCCACCAATCACAACCCTTTACTTTTTTTATACAAAAATAAAAAACTAATTATCTCATCCCCCACCTTTTTTTTCTTTTTCTAGACAAAAAACCGATCAATCATCACAAAATAATGTAAAAAGAGCATAAATCATACAAAGAGATTTTTTATTTTATATAATTGGCATTGTTTTTCCTATTTCGATCATACGTAAACAAAATATAAGTCTAGGTATACCATTTGACACATGGATCAATAAATGGATCATATATGTGAATCAACAAACATCATTGCATCATATATATATATATATATATATATATATATATATACATACATATATATACATATATATATATATATATACATATATATACATATATATATATATACATATATATAAATATATATACATATATATATGTATATATATATACATATATATATGTATATATGTATACATATATATATACATATATATATACATATATATATGTATATATATATACATATATATATGTATATATATTTATATATATGTATATATATATATGTATATATATATACATATATATACATATATATATGTATATATATACATATATATATGTATATATATATACATATATATGTATATATATTTATATATATGTATATATATATATGTATATATATGTATATATATCTACATATATATATATATATATATACATATGTATATATATATACATATATATACATATATATATGTATATACATATATATATGTATATATATGTATATATATATATATGTATGTGTGTGTGTGTGTGTGTGTGTGTGTGTGTGTGTGTGTGTGTGTGTGTGTGTGTGTGTATAATACTTAGATTGTATTATGTTCCATCAACAAAGACATTACAACCAACTTCGACATTTGCCTCGACAACAAGCCCTAAATAGAAATTGACAAGTGTTAAAGCCACTCCACTAGTCTCGTAAATTCAAAACAAACTAGCATGAGGTCTAAAGAAGGGATGAGAGCCAACCAATACTCCAAATAAAATGACATAGGAATAACCACATACTGAGAAACAAAGTACAAACAAAGGGTCTCCAACATAAAAACATAACATTCCTTAAGCTTATAGAAAACATAAAAGCACAATTACTTCTAAACATTGCTCACTAGAGAAACTTAAAGCCCATCCCAAAACTACTTAAAACCTATCCAACCAACCTCATAACCCACCAAGGAACCTCAACCAAACCAACACCTATAGCACCTTTGAAATTGCAATAGGATCTCCAACCACACAAAAAATTCTAATAAGATTGTTGAGGAAGGAAGCCACAAACTCTACCACATACGAGCATCTGAAACATGATTGTGAACTGCAATTTACCATTTTTGAGCAAACACAAAAATAATCAATAATAAAAATAACACAACTAAAATTTGAATAACAAAATGATATCACCAGATAATAGAATGATTGGGTCCGATTACCTAAATAACTAATTAAGCACCCCAAAACCATATCAATCCATCACTATGATTCAATACAAGAAACATGAAAAGAAGAAAAAAACATCAACATTAATCAAATCAAAAGCTTCCAAATGTGCCTTGCATGTGGTCACCATGACTCAGATTTAGCCAAAAGTAGCCACCCAGATCACAAAATATTTATTATAATTCTATCACTAATAAATATTTTAATAATAAACACTATATTCAATAATACTAGTAGTATCATTCAAGCATCACCACTATCTATTTTTTATTAACAAAAAAATAAAATGTAAACAAACCAATTCCAAAATAAATAAATATAAATATAATATATGAAAAAAACTAACCCAAACTCATAAATATTTATCAATAATCTGAAACCTAATGATCTTAATCTCATAATCTAGACTCAACTAATACACACATACATAATTTATTTTTTTCAATTGCCCTAGAATAAAAGGTGAATGAGCAAATGCCACACCAAAAAACACATGTATTACACACCTTTTCAAATCGAACCCTAGTTCCATATAAAATCACATAAACATTACAGATTAAAAATAGCCTAGCTTATTGTACATTGAAGGTGATAATGCTTTTGTTATATAAATCCACAAGCAAAAAAAATAAAAAATAAAAGAATGATGCATTATTAAATATTAACCACCCCCCCTCGTATTTGGATTAACACTGCTATGGTGCCACTTTAAATAAATAAATACTCTTTATTTTCCCAGCTAATACAAATGTTTTTGATTAATACTTTAAAAGTAACTGCATGTGTGAGAAATTACTTTGACTAATACTATAACAGCAACTACATGTGTAATAAATTATTATTGCAAATTATTTTTCCAATGTCCCTATGTTTTTTCCCCTGCTATACAAAAATCTATATTTTAGTATATAAATTTTGCATTTTCCCATTTTAATGTTCACATCAAACTATTTTATCCAATGAAAAGTCATTAAATTAAATCAATTTCTATTTTTAGTAAATTAAAAAATATATTTTAATTAATATCATGAACATCAATTTTAATAACTTATCTAATGAAGTGACTTGCACTAGTGCAATTTACATGCAACTATTTGAATAGATTTTGACTACAAACTACAAAATGTAGTGCAATTTGCTTGCCATGTATTCCTATAGGATTTATGCTACTAAATGTGCAGTGTAGTTTAATTATCGTGCATGTCCACCAATTTGAAACCACTAACCACGTAGTATAGTTCAATATAAGCCATCACTCCTTTCACATCTAGATGCCACTAAGACCCATGTTTTTATTACATCTCATTTTTTGGGGAGAGAAACACATTGCACGCTAAAGAAAATAGACTATAATTCATGTTTAATTTTATAAATTGCTATGATTTTATTGGACGGTGCAAGTATTTTTATTTTATTAATCTAAAATACAAAAAATTGCATAGAAAATTAGTCATGTCACTATATTTTAACCAATATAAATACAATAAACCATTTTATTTTGTATTTATTAAATTAAAAATATTTCAAAACTAATGTTAAAATGAAAAAGTGCTCAATTTTCATTGGTTATGTGTTATGATCTGCATTGGTGTAATGAGTGGTGTAAATTTTTAGAGGGGGTTTGGATAAAGGATCTAAATTAGAATAAAAATAGAATGCAAAATCTACTAAATACACATGAGCTAAGCTTTAATGATTTAAATTATTAGCTCTTACTAGAAAATATTGTGCAAATATGTATTTCATTGATTTCAATCTAATGATTGAGATTGCTAGTAAATTGAGTCTTGCGAATCCTCCTGCACTTTAGTAGCTTTGTTTATAATGTTTACAAGTATTTTATGCCTAGATAATTTAACCAAATTCTTCTAATTTCAAGATGAGATAGCGCCAGTAAACCAAGGGCTGGATTTTGCTCTCAAAGCATACAGGGATTAAATGTTCCATGTTTCTCACAATAATGTCCTTACTAAGAATAACGACATTAAGATATGGGATTGGCCCACATATTACCTTCACTAAGTGGGTTTTGATATTAAATATGATTAAACCACTTTTTTTGCAAAATGTATGAACCCTACATAGATAATAACCTTTGCCTTGAATTTTCCTCCTCTTTTTATGTGATAAAGTTGCTTCCAATACATTGATTCACTTGGATTTTGATTTAGATTAGTATGTAGTATGGGGTATGAAGTATTGTTCAATTAAATGCACCAAAAATGCATGATCAAACTTATCTTCTCAGTTAAAATTGATCCACACATCTTCATCTGTTGCGGTTCACATTTTCACGGCTACATAAACACAAGGATCATGCCTTGGAGGGTTGAACTTAGGTCACCATCATGGTTTGTGAATAATGCACTACAAAAATTTCTAAAATTTTCCATCTTTTTTTGGTTTCTATGAATGCAATAACTAGTACTAGTAAGGTGTCAAACTAACTCTTTGTGAATAATCTATCTCATAGCTATTTTTTGATAAGGGAAATGATTATGTCACTTAACCTCTAAAATAGTTTTGTAGCTTTGTAATAAGGGTAACAATTATATCTTACCAATATATTGCATATATTGTTTTCAGACATTTACCTCTAGCCCTGTAGCAAATACAAAGATTTTACAGCCTTGAATACCAAACACATCAACAAATTTGACAACTACAAAGGTGGCACATCTTTGACTATTTACGTTCACCGACATTACCATGATAAACAATAAATCACCAATGATGTTGAACCCTACCCAAAATCTCAAGAAACTGACCTTGGTCATCGCCAACCAGGCTATATTGGAAAGCCGATATTGCTATAAAGAACAAGAAAAATGTTTTTTTAATTTATTCTCTATGTTTTAATTTATTTTGATGTATGGTAGATGGGAAACTTATTTTTGTAAAATCCCTAAGTTTTATTCACTGTTGTAGAAAAATCTACCATTTTTAATACCAGAAATCTACATTTCCCCAGGTTAGCAGCCACATCACACGATTCTATCCAATCAAAGGCCACTAAATTATTTCATTTCCTATTTTTATGACAAGTATATTTTTAACTTTGATGTGAAAAACAAAATCTATAATAAATTCTCAACATCTGTTGGATGTACATTGTCCAAAAAAACAATTAGTTCAATCGATTATAATAGATACCTATTGCGCAGGTAATAATAAATATAACTAAGTTAATTTAGATTGCAGATATTCATAGGGGAGTTCTTAATTTTTAGGAGTAAATATGAATAAATAGATTTAAGTTAACTTATATTGTGTTTAATTTTAAATTTAAATATGTGTGGTTATTTAAGGTTAAATAACATTAAATTAGTTTTTATATAAGGATGCTAAACTAATGTAATGAGTAGGTCAATTAGTAGAAAATTTAACTAAACTTTATATTGAATTTATATAAGTAAAATTGTTAATAAAGAATATTAAATTAGTTTTTATATAAGGATGGTACACTAACATAATGAGTAGGTCACTTAATAGAAAATTTAGATTAAGTTTATATTGAATTTATATAATTGAGATTGTTAAAAATTGTAAAGTATGACTATTAATAGATTTTATAATGAATTGGAAATAAATGTTACTTAGTTGGTATACTGTGTGCATGTAGGTCTGATTTGGAACATGTTGGAAATAAATTACAAGATGATCTTGAAACAATCATCAAATTCTATAAATATTCTTTCTATAGCCTCAGATGCTTGTGTTATATCTAGATAGTTGTTTTGATACATGTGTCTAACCCTATCGTAGGTGTCTTGTATAAAACATTGATTGGATCTAATGTGACCACCTGGACCTTCTGAGTTTTTTATCATCTTTCTTTTGATATCTTCAAATTTTTTATATAGAGTGTCTCTCTTTATTAAATGATCAAACCCTAACTCTTCACCTTTAAAGTGATTATGGAAAAAAAGGGTTAGTGGGCTCATGGTGTCGAGTTGCCTTAAAGACCCTTCTATCAATGGATGATGCTTACATAATAAATTCTCTGAAGAGGGCCTCAAACTTATGTAGTTCTCCCTTACATGTTAGTTCTTGTGTGCATAAGGATGTAATGTGTGATAAGTAAATACATGCAGTGACCTAGCTTGTACCTTAGCAAATATGGCTCATGCGCTGCTCCTTGAATGGTTCAGACATGTGGAAATATTGCTCCTATGACTAATATAAAAATATTGACAAATAAGGAAGGTTTGTTCACTTGAATGCTTGATTGAGTGCTCATTGGTATATGATTGTATGAGTTGTATGTGATTCATAGGTGATTGTTAGGTGAGGAATGAATGAGGGTTGATCTTATATGTATAATAATTCATTTAAGAAACATATCATCCTAAATCACTTAGGTAGACCTTTAGGATACATTTATTTTACAAATTAGATGACTTTTGGGCATTGGACACTTTTTAAGAAAAGTGGACACATGCATCAATGTAGGTGTTTATCTAGAACTTAAATGTCTAAGAAGCTATAAAATAGGTACATGTCTGAAACTAGTAGTAGAGGTTAATAAATAGGTTTAAATTTTTTTGCACCATATTGAAAGCCTAGTCATAATAATAATAATGGTCAAACTAAGAGATAAACAATTTGGCATAAGGAGATAGTGAATGCAAGCATTTTGGTACCAGATGGATCTAGAACTGAAAGGTACATTCGTGATAGGTATTTATCAAGTATATAAGATTAAGGTACTACATAAATCAAAATTTAGTAGCTACACATTACATTTATCCATAAACATTGTATTTAAGTTTAATCATACATAAAAAGAGGAAAATAAAATATAGTTAATAATCTAAGTTTAGCATAAATTTTGATAAAGAGATAATCTAGAGAATTATTTTGATTTTCATGCAATTTAAGAAATATTTGATAAAATTTAATGACATAGTCAAGGATTTTATGGCAAGATAAGGAAAAACCAAAAAACTAACAATGCCCTCAACACTTCCCCAAAACCATGCACTCCACATTTTTGGTACCTATAATAATGGACTCATGCAAAATATGATTTGAAAAATATGTTCATTAGGTTTAGGACTCTGAAAACCTCATTCATCATTCTAAATAGTTTTTATGGTCTCTAGAAAAGTAGTCTTCTTTGTCAAACCTTAATATGGAAATTGAATCTATGAAGGACAAAGAAAAAATATTTATTTTAGGACCCGTTTTCATGGTCAACATGATTTTTAATCACTAACTACTTATTGAGGCCCATAATAGTATATAATATTAGTCACAACACACCAAGTAAAATACAATTAAACCAAACAATCAAGTGTAATGTAAGTATAGCTAAATGATTTTCAATAAATACTCTATAAATACTTGATCTCTTATAGAATGTAGTGAATAATAAATGCTAAATGATCTTTAAAGATCCTTATATTCTCAAATTCCCTCTCTATATGTTGGCATTCGTTGCCTTATTCAATGGTGTCCTAAATGCACTAATGTTTATATATATATATATATATATATATATATATATATATATATATGTATGTATGTATGTATGTATACATACATACATACATACATACATACATACATACATACATACATACATACATACATATATATACATATATATATATATATATATACATATATATATATATATATATATATATATATATATATATATATATATATATATATATATATATATATATATATATATGCACACACACACACACACACACACATATGTATATATATATGTACATATATATGTATATATGTATGTATATATATGTATGTGTATATATACATATATATATATATATGTGTGTGTGTGTGTGTGTGTGTGTGTGTGTGTGTGTGTATACACATACATATATATATACATACATATATACATATACATATATATACATATATATGTATATATCTTTTCAATTTATATATATATATATATATATATCTTTTCAATCTAAATTAAAACCCCATTGGTGCATAAGCCGACACACAATGAGTGAAAATTATAACCAAACAAGACCCAAGACACTTGGGAGACCCAAAAATAAATGAAAATGACCCACCCCCAATACATTTCTTGTTGCCCCCCAATTTTGGATAAATATGCAAAAGTGCTTAAGAAAGCACAACATATGCCATTTTTTAAGTAATAACACATGAAATAATGGGCCACAAGATTTCACAGCCAAAACGTTACCACCAACATAATTTTGTGGGATTTTTTTATAAATTATAGTAATGCATTATTTAATAAAAAGGTGTACAAGGAAGCAATGTCATAAAAAAATTAGAGAACTGAGGTGCACAAGAAGTGGAAGGGCAACCAGTAGGAATCTCAACACACATTTTACAGGGAATAGTGTGCATATGTTATAGTGTGTCATGATCAAAAAGTTAATTACGAGAGTCATAGAGTGCAAGTCAAGGAGTGTGACTTGAAGGAGATATGGAATGAAGACTTGGTATTTTAACAAAATACTATATATTCTAGGAAAGTCATTTGTTTTAATGACTTGAAGAGCAAATCTAGAATGGCTAGATTGAATTTAGGGTTATGGTTGGATAGGAGTTAAAGACATAGTTATGTCTATCCATTTTAAGAAAGTTATTGCCCTATTTTGGGTGCATAGCCTATAATGTAATGATGAGGTGAATATTAGGGTCTTGTAGACACTAAAATATATTATTATATACTTGGGAATGCCATTTTTAACCTACATTCATGTTACATGACTTGTGCATACACATATGGTTATTATTCACCTTTATATCACATCCAAATGCTTTCCATGGGTCTGACCTTCTCTATTTGCTATCAATCACCTAAGAAAATTCCATAGTTTATGTTTGACTTATTTAAAATCATATTCCCACTATCTTCAAATCATCATATCAGTATTCCCACATTGTGGACAAATCTGTCAGACTCAAACTATCTCGAAAGTCATGACTTGTCTCACTCCAAGTAAAAATTAATTTTCAAATTCAAATCCTTCTTATGGGTAGGCCCATATGTTTTACATGTTAGTGGAATGATAAATTACCTAGAGAGTCTAATATAAATATACAATAGGGATAAGACTATTCCTATTTAACATTTGTTAAGTAAACTTACTACACACATCTACACATTCAAAGGAATCACCATATTCTTTCTAATTCAACCATCAGTCACAAGGAGAGGGTCCTAGCCAAGTCTAAAGCACCTCAAAACCAAGTAAAGGTTATCATTTGCTAAGTATTATAAGCTAGATCACATGTTACACTAATTATAGGATCATTATTACGCACATGCATCTAACATAGATAACTACATGCGGTACAACTTCCCTCTTTAGACTATTGGATATGTAGGTGATGCTCAACCATTCATTAGGGAGTGTTTAAGGTTAGTTTAACCCACTTTTTTGGCCATTTTTTAGGCCTAAACCTAGAACTGAAAGTGGACATAGGGTTTCAAAGTAAATGAGATAGGTTTCTAGAAAAATGTGCATAACTAATTCTTGATAATCACACATAGATATTGTTTACAAACATAATAATTAGTGCATAAACAGAAAATCAAAACCCACTCAAATGAATCCATCAGGGTTCAAATGCCAAGATCAATTGGTACTATCTAAAAGCTAATGAATTTGTCTAGGGACATCTAAAAATACAATTCTTAATCTAAACAAATATTGATCTAGTTTCTCGATAATTTTACTACTTGAAATTAGTCTGAGTTGTGCACAAAACAATAAAACACCAAGTATCTTTCCCTTTATGCCTTTTATATTTGTAATAGGTGTAGTTAGTAAAATTAAATTATGGATTTTACATTCATATTTATATTTATTGCCATATTCCATATAATATGATTGAGTTCAAAAGTTATATCTTATTATATCACACTAATAAATTTTTTTATAACATATTGGTGAACCTATTTATTTACTGAGCATGTCAGACCTTAGGTCTTATTTTAGGGTTTCATCATTAATTTTAGGGTTTTAGATTTCTCTATATAAATTTGATTTTCAATCTTGATTTCTTAATTTCCCTTGTACACAAATTATACATGGTTATAATGGATGAATATAGTCTCTATTTCTTAACTCAAGCTTTTAATTGTAATCATTACATATTTTTTCCTTTAATATGTAAAATGTGTAATGACTATGTAATTTCATAGATCAAATATTCATGCACCAATAAGGATGAAATTAATAATGAACAACCTCTAGATTTTCTTAATTCATATTATTTTAATATTCAATCTATTCATGTTACCAATAGGTGCCAAAGGGTATGTTTAACTCATTTTGTTCCTCCTCCCCTAGATCTCAAGATTGTACCAACCACCATCATTCCTCCATTATTCACCCATAACTTATATTGGATTCCATAGTTTATGTTTTTAGTACTAGACAAAGTAGCGTGCCCCATCATGTGTGGTAAAAAAAACATGTTCCTCCTCATAGCCCTTCACATCTGACAAGGCCATATTATCAAACCAACAAGTGTTATATCATTGATCAACTTAAAAATACCCATTCTAAGATTTACATCCTTGAATTACTAAAAGGATCAATTGTTTACAAGGATAACTTATATGAAGGATGATGTGAGACAACTCTCCCAAATGATAGATAGAATACATACTTTGCATCTATCTTGAATGCATTAAAGGATACAAAAGAAGTCATTTCATTTGAGAAGGAAAACTTACCTACCAAACACACAATAGAGCAAAACCTTTCATTATTCATTTATGCAATAATTAGAAGTAAAGCAGTGAAATATATGTTGATATATAATGGATCAAAAATGAATATTTACAATATAGCTTTATTAAAATAATTTGGTGTCAATATGGATGTTATTCAAAAAATAAATCAAAGACTAAGAATTTTTGTTAACATTCCACATCAAATACTTGGATCAATATCATTGAATGTGATAATAGGGCCTAAGACATTAATTACTCTATTTCAAGCCATGCTTAATCATCTACATTTCAATTTGATTCTAGGTTGACCTTGGATTCATGTTATGGAAGTAGTACCATCTACATTACACATATGTGTGAAGTTAAGGATTGATGGATATTTGTATATGTACCTGACATATAATGATCCCTTCAAATATTGTAAAATGATATAATATCATGATGAGGGTAATTCAAAATCATATTTTATGCATTATTCTATAGTGCCTCCATCACAACCTATCTCATTAGACAAAATTCATATATATGAGGTTAGAGAATCAAGTAAAGTAAATGACAATTAACTAGTTATGGTCCTTAATTAAGAAGTAAGGAAGTAACCACAAGCTAGTGTAGAGTAAAATGAGACAATTCCAGATCATCACTTCGAGGTAAATTCAAAAAATCCAAATGTCATTTTTACCTATTGGTATGATAGTGATGACGATGATAATGATATTCAAGACAATATATATGAACATTCGCACAACCTAAATTTCAATCCTTTAGATATAGAAGAGTACTTGTCTCATAATATGTTTACACCTTGTGGTATAGGAGAGTATTGGGATAATTCACATGTAAAGATCATTGATTAATCAAACATTTATTCTCAAGCACAATCTACATATGGCAAAAAAAAGATAATAATTTTAAATAATCAACAGAATAAAAATGCAAACATTTGTTGGAATGTTTTTTCACACCATGATTATCATATAATAAGGGTTCCATCAAGGCAAACTTTTGGAAAATAAAATATAGCTTGGAAAAAATAGAAATTATACATTTCATAAAATTTAGTGAATAACATGGAGTTTTTAGAGACAAAACATTCCACAACATTGTAAGTGATAAGTATTTAGAATAAACCAAGCATCATCTTATTAGTTGATAACATCTTGGTTTCATTACCAATTACCACACATAGATCTATAAGACATTTATCATATTAGGAAGGTAAATTATATTATAATTATCTTAGAATCACTTGACATCGAACAAATAATTCTATAACATTATAATAGATAATTCAAAAATAAAATAATCAAGGGATTGTCAAGGTCATTAAACTACAACAATAATGATCATTACTAAGTTCTAACCAAGATTAGTGCAAAAATATAACATGAAAAGGTCATAAGCATCCAGGACAAGAAATATTGACCAATACAACATATATGGAGGGTTCTTGTAAATGATAGATTTTGGTTGATGAGATACGATTCACAACCATGTGTATTATTACATTATTAAAATAATTGCGACATGACATAGTACATTGTGAAGGATCAATTAGATTTATTTCTCTACCGATTTCTTGTGAGACATAGGTCGTTGATACATGCATATGGGTGATGAATCCTACCAACTAGTTAAGGTTTAAATTGGGACAACAATGGTTAAACATTATGTAAGATACAATGGATAAAATAAATCAATACACCACTTTATTACATGAAGGAAATACAATAAAAATTCAACATAATGGTGACAATGACAATCAAAAGTCAAAACCTTTAAGGATCACTGTAAACATAAAACACAAATGATCATACTCAATATAAGAAAATGAAAGGATTTACACAACCTTTGGAAAAGTGTAAAGTTAAATACAATTTTAGTGACATAGATCCATTTGATGACCATAATGACTCATAAGAATTCATTGAAAATATTTTAAAAATACAAAAATATAAAAGATATTCCAAAAATAAAAAATTAGGAGCTAGGGATGACATGTTTGCTATTTTTTATCATTTATTTAATTTATTTGTCATGTTTTGTAGATACAAATATTTTTTGATATGCACATGCATTTCAAATTATATACAAGTGATATGCAAGACATGAAAGATACACATGGTACGCAGATACATAGATGCAAAACATTCTTATACCCATAGACTATGTCAATGCTACAGGCATTTTATTCCATAGGCTTTGCTATTACAGGTTATATCTTTCTATGAATTTTTAAATCTATCATGTTGACCTACATTCATTGTTTAAACATATTAATTTTTATTATATTATATACAATGCTACATTTCATGGATATGTTACTTTATTATGTTGTGACATTGACAAAGATTGATAGTGTAGACTAGTTTTGCTTTCCCTATATTTCCTTAATGTTGTTTCATTTTCAATAAGTTAATCATTGATTATGCTTGATTATTTTTTTGTCAGTATGTGATATTGTTTGGATTGAGTTGATTTTTGTATGAATTTTTATTTTGCCCTTGGATTTCTTCCACAATTATTGCTTGATTGATTTTTCATTACATGACTTTTTCCTAGGCCCTTACTTGCATTTTCAACTATTATTCATTGAGATTTTCATTGTATGACTTATTTTTATATAAAAATACTAGACATATATGAAATTTAGTGTTTTTATATGATATTTATGGATTATATATCACCTCAATCTTGTACACTTGGAAAAAATTAGACTTTTTCTATTCCTCTTAGTTTTAGACCTTCTTTTCTGCTTCCACAAGTCTCATATCAGCTTTCTCTTATGCCCCTTGGCATATATCTTAGTTTTACCAGTCTTATGTTGATGACCCAAGCCTTATATCATGCCCATAATTCTTAATCTATAATTATATTCCACTTCTACAATTTTTGATCCTATACCTACTTTCCTACTCCATGTACACTAAAGTCCCGGATAGACACTAGTGTCGATGATAATGTTCTGACTTAACGTAAGTGTCCAATGCCCTAAAGTCATCTATTTTGAAAATGAAATGTATCTTAATGGTCAGCCTAATTATTTTAATGTGATTTATTTCTCCATAGGGATTGATAAAAATAAAATATCAACCCTCATTCATTCCTCACCTAGAAACTTCTTACCTATTCACCATGTAACTTAAAAAATGAATTCAATCAAAAACTCAAGTGAGAAAAGCTTCCATATTTAATCTTATTTCCATATCAATCATAGGGTTGACACATATACAAGTTTTAAGTATTTAAATAACATCCCAAGAGTTATATTTTTCAAATTACAAGCTAGGTCATTATTGTACTTATTTTGCACATATTGCATGATTCACACACAAGATAACATGTAGGGGAAAACTACATTAGTCTGAGGCTCTTTTTGGAGTATTGGATATGTAGGTAGTGTTCATTGATAGAGGGGAATTTAGGGTAAGCTCGACATCATATGCCCATTAATCTATTTTTATCCAAGATCACTATAAAGATGAAGAATTAGGGTTTTAAAAATTCATGAGGAGCGACAATCCATGACCTAGATCTGAATGCACCATAGTGAAGATGAAGACAAATTCAAAAGCATTCAGGTGGTTGCATCTTTTTATAGTAGGTGTTTTGTATAAGACACTTTCATCAAACTCATATAGTAGCATTGATGTAACCATCCTAAGCTAACATAATTATCCAAAGCTCTAGAGGCACTTAATCTAGAATCAAATGGCTGTTCCAAAATCATCTTCTAGTCTAATTTTTACCTATTCTAAATCCAAAACTATTTTAGCATTAGAACTAGCTAAATACATTACTTATTTGTCATTTACATACATAACTTACTTGTACTTTTTATACTTAACCTATTCTTAGAGTAAGAAATTTAGATTATGTTATATTTGAGTTTAGCACCCAATTGGCTTGCTATAGAGTTAATTTATCACCCTTGTGCCCTAGGCTATCTTTATCCCATTTAACCCTATATAAACCCAATATAAAATAAATTTAGGGTTAAACATTTGGTGAACATGATCTTTGACATCATTTCTACCTAAGCATACCCTATAGGATGTTTATTACCATCTTTATCCTAATATTTATGTACTTAATATCTCTTATCATGGATGATATTGATTAATTTGATGACTATGATTATGAAAATATCTAAATTTATATCAAATAAAGGGTAAAAGTTGATTACTCTTGTATCCTTCCAACTACTAAATCATCTAATCTTAAAGCCTTTAATGATGGTAGCTGCTATCCCTTTAATCAGGTCCATTCTCCCACCACTTCAAGAGACGAGTTGAGCCATATTAAGTAATATAAAGAGCCTTCACCCATACTTCCTACACCACCATCATACTATTTGGTCTTTGATATTTGTAATAATATGGATGCAAAGGCCAAGGATTGAGCAAACATGAGCAAGGTATAACTCAACTTATTGTTCCTAAAAATAATATACATTGGAAAGGCTTTGGATCTTCAAAAAAATTGATGAGACACCAACAAGGCAAGTCATCTAAGCATGCCATTCATGTACAATTTACCACACAAGTGGGTACATATGACCAAGAGGGTCCTTCATTTGATCATCAAAAGTTTAGACAAATACATAAAGAAAGTATGAATAAGTTACAAATAACTTATAATGAGGACATACCTTCAAACAAATTAATTCACACCCCTATAATTCCTATATTCCCAACAATATCACCCTTATAAAAAGAGATGGTTCCATCATAACTTCATTACAAATAAATTATATATGAAAAAGGGACCTTTACCAAATATTGTTTAAAATCAAATTGTTATACCAAAAGTACCAAAACTTAAATATTCCTTACCACTACCGAATTACCCTACATTTAGTGATCATGGACTTACACTTGTTATACATGAGGATGATCTTTCTCATACACCTAGATTCAAAAAAGGTGGTGTTTTGGAACCAATGGTAACACCTATAACAAACAACACTATTCCCATGGAATATCTTATGTCTATGATGATCACTATTGGGGATCTTAAAAAATAGGTTTCTATATGTAAAATGCAAATGGCTTTCCATAATAATAATGCACATGTAACATCATTAAATAATCAACCTCTTGAGAAATGTATACTTGAATATCATTATCCTTAAGGTTTTAAGCTACCATGTTTACCTCTCTTTGAAATACATAAAGATCCATTTGAGCACATGATATGTTATGCATATTCTTTTGGTCAATGGGCAAAAGATGAAAAACTTTTGCTAAATTTTTTCCATATGAGAATTTAGGATGAGGATCAAAATTAATTCTATAGTTTACCAAAAGGTTCACTAACCACTTTTTTACAATTGGAAGATGCATTCTTCATGGATTTTAGTATCCACAAGGTGCCAAAACTTACATTATAACGTTTGCATAATTTTTAATAATGTGATGGTGAATCCCTTCTAGATTATATTATTCAATTCAAAATTACATCATGTATGCAATCAAAAATTCATCATGTATATAAATCAATCCTAACCCAGAGAAGATAAATCATACCATACACTTTCGATTGAAGACACATTAGATACTCTGGAACATGACCAATATGGGGATCTACTAGACCCAATAAGGGGATATATTATAAAAATACACAATGATAGGGAGGGTTCCAAAGCCTCTAGTTAAGCACAATCAAATAATAACCTTAATTAAGTCATATGTTTTATATTCATTAAACTAATAAAAAGTAAAATAAAGTCTAATCTAGTGTTCACCAAAGCTTGTGGCACAAAGTGGGGGTTAAAAACAACAAAATTAAACATGCATAAGAGACATATACTTATGTAAATGTATATAGAATCCTAATGCATTAAAGATAAGTACAAATTCATATCTATCTACTCTTATAAAGGAGGAACAAAGTTAGTGTTGACCATTTTTCCCCACAGGCCAAAATGGGTCAATCCCCTTATAGTCAAAATCTTGTATAGGTGATTTTTATAATGTCATAGGGTATGTTATGGATTTATTTGATGTCTTTTAATATGCCATTTTAAATGGGTCATAACATAGCCTAGTACTTGTTTCTTTTGGTATCTTAAGAACCATTTTAATCATATATATAAGTAGTAGATTTTCATGGTGTTTAACAGTTGCAAGAGCAGGTCCAAAAAAGCCTAAGGTTGCACTTGGGAGTTTTGTTCAAATTTTGGCCAAGTGATTGGAGCATTCAGATTTATTTTTGAGGAAGTGTTCCACACATATCCCGCAACAAATATAACAACGCTTAATGCTTTTGGGACTTTTGTTTGAGGGTTTTTGGCTAAGTGTCGAGAATTGTTTTAGACATTTTGTCTGAAATAATTTCCCCAAAGGGTAATTTATTTGAAGGGCACTTTTCAAAGGTTATAAAGGGTATATTCTCTATAAAGTGGTCCAAACATTTTTCCTAAAGGGCACTTTTGAAAGAGAGTGTCCTAAACACTTTTTTTGAAGGGTGTTTTTTCTTTGCCAAAGGGTCCAATGCAGAAAGCCTAAAGGATCTTTCTACAAGAAAGTGACCCAAAGATAAAGTTATAAAAGATTTATTCTAGAGAAAAATGTCTAAAACACTTTTCTCTTGAATGACACTTTTCAAAGTCTCGAAGGACTCTTTTCAGGATTTCCAAGGGGTGCTCTTCCAAAGGCAAAGGATTAATTCCTTCAAAAAAAATATCTGAGGTAAAAGGTAACACAAAGATCATTTAGGAAAATTGTCCCAAATCTTTTTCTTGAAATAATTCTTCTACAAGAAAGGGCCCACAAAATAGAGATCTCACAGGGCACTTTTCCAAATAAAGTGTGCCAAAAATTTTCCTCGAAGGGTACTTTCTCAGGGAAATGGTCTATTGCAAAAATTTTGAAGGGTATGTTTCTTAGAGAAATAGTCCACTTCAAAGGTCCAAAAGAAATAGCCATTTGATTTCAAAAGGTCCTGGGTAGACCCACATATGTCAAATTCGAGCCCTTCCAACTAACTATTTGGATTTGAAAATCTAGAGACGTTCATGCTAACGTCAAGTTTAAGCTAAAAAGAAGTAAGTCCTTTTGAGATTAAATTTGGTGATGATACAATCATTAATGATGGTCACATGAACATCAAATGACATCTTATAGACTATCAATTTTAATATCATGAAGTAGATGTTGGGTTTAAAATAGTGGGTCCCAAAAAGATCAATGGTCCTTGCTTGATCGAACACCTCTATCCAATGGAGTGAGATGAGTTAAATAGTCAAAGAGCTTGAGGGGTTGACATATGGCATCAGTGCATGAAGCTACAGATTGACATTAGGATCCTAAGGATTAATGCATGTTTGACACATTATGTAGGTAGGGATAAGGTTGATAATTCAAAGGTAGATCTGAGGGCTTATGTTTGTTTAGACCTTGTAAATCCAATAGAGCAAGTTGAGTCAAAATGGTTGACGAGCCTCAAAGGTGAATGGGTGCATGACAAGTGGCACAAGTGCATTTAATGGGTAGAAGATTGATGGATGATGCTTATCTATGCATATGCAAATTGATAGAGTAATATGAGTCATGAGATTAGTGATCCAAGATAGTTCTTGATGATCGATCAAAATAAAGGGGAGTTAAGTGATTTAGGCAGAGTCAAAGAGTCAATTTTTGACTAAGGTAAACAAATCATGATGGAACTAAGCTCAAGCATGTTTGAGTTGGGGCCAGGAGTAGATATTTTGGGATCAAATAGTGCTATTGGGGACTTGTGGAGTAAGACACGTAGAACTCAATGGTTGTCACCAAAGCCAATTATAGGAAAGCAACCTTTCTTCCCACTTGGGCACACATCATGATAAACCATTTTGGAGTGGTGTAGAATCAAGATAAATCCTTAACATATTGATCTAGTTGTCCTAACCAAATGAATGCCTAAACCTAGTGAGAATGCTTGATTCTACTATTACAACCACTAGGGAGGATCAAAGAGGGAATATTGTAACTGTGTAGCGACTAAAAGTGATGGGGATCAATAAAATGACCCAAAAGAGCATAATTTGTGGAAGTATTTGTAACTATAGCTGAAGAATTTGAACTAATTTATTCCCATTTTGAGTGCCAAGGCCCCCTTTCTCTTTTACCTTTTCTTCTATAAGTATATCTTTTGAGCTATTGTAAAAGATAACCACACCATGTATGGTGAAGCCCTATTGGACTGATGTTATATTTTTCCTTTGAACATTAATATAAGTTTGTTTTCTAAGTTTTGAACAATTGTCTGAGTCTACAAGTGATGTATGGTGATGAGATGTGATAACTCTCTATCCTTCCTTCCCTTATCCTTTCATGTCTAAGCAAGAGTTCTTAATCTAATAGGTCATATAGAGTGCAGTCTAGTGTGTAAAGCTTTTCAAGTGTAAAATTGTCCTTCGAGTGTGCAATATGGCCTCTAGTTCATTTACCTTGTGTTATTGCTCACATTTTGCCTTTATATCAAAATACTCATGTTATAATCTATTAAAACTTAGATACTAGTCTTTATTTTTTGTTTTAGTGTGGTAGAAATATGATGGTCATGTGGAAGATATTCTTGGTGCATCACCTCCTTTAGATTAAGTTTATTTCATTCAAATTCTAACTCTTTTCCCATAAACAAGCATTAGCATAGGTGAAAACACTTCAAGATTTATTCAAGGAACTAGCCCTTAAAATATAGAAGCTCACTTCTACTATAGGTACACCCACATACCTGGAAGTGTTCCCATGTTGCCCAAATATGGAAGAGGATTGAACACCTTCTTCTAGGGTTGGAGATTTGGTGACAACAATTAATAATACTCACCTTTGAATATGAATCCATCGAGCCTCAATCTCTCCCTTGGCCAAGGTGCTTTGTAAGAGGTTGCTGTGGTATGTAAAGATGATAAATATAAATCAGCTCTAGGCTACACAACCTATCAATGCATCCAAAAGACTTCTCCATTAGACAAGATCCATATCTCCAAAGAAAGTATAAAACCCTAAGCATGATCCTCAAGGAAAATGGTGGATAAGTAGATGCACAATAGCTCTTACTTCTTATCTTCTTTAAATAATGGCAAAATGAAATTGTATATATAAGCGGATTTAACCCTAAGCCCTTCCAAAAGTTTCATCCGATAGGGTCGACCCAGTTGACCTAGTATAGTGAACAATCAAAAGGGGCTCAAGTGTAGGAAAAGGGGGAGAAAAGGTAGGAAATAATTGAGGTGTGTGAAATAGAGAAGAACAAGCTTAGGGATAAGGTTTTTAGGATATAAATGGGTAGATAACAAGTGGAAAAAGGGACAATAATCCTATGAAATACCAATGATTTGACCACCCCTTTCCTGAAGCACCCCTTAAGGCATGTACTCAGAGAGATTGAGACTCTACAGGTCCTTGCAAGATAATGAGAATCAATAATCGATTAAAGTTTGAAAATATTATGTGTATACATATGCCCCACTTGAATCTCATCACATGTCACATGAGTATAACATGGGATGGTGCTTTGAGAATAGAATATGATAACACATAACACTGATGCTAAGTAAAATGTAGTAAGGAGAAAATAAGATAAATGAAAGGATTAAATTGAAAAACACATACCTTTACTTACCTTAGTGCTATAGATAAAAAATTAGACTGCAAGAGAAGTGAAGGTGTCCAATGTGAAGAACATTAGGCAAACTTGTAGATATTAGTGCAAAAAATAGCCAAAAATATATATTTTTTGAATATAGGCATATAATAGTGGAAAATATTCTCTACGATGTCATGATTCTAGAACATTTTATAGTTCAAAAAATTGATTAGTAAAAACAAAGATATGAGCAAAACAAGGAATCTAAAAAAAAATATTTGAAAGGTAGAAAATTGTGAAAAGTAAGTTTAAATAGGGTGAAAGGGAAGTCATTTGTTATTGCTGACTTGTTTTGTGAGAGAAAAATAGCTCTGAGAGACCAAATGAGCTATGATGGTGAGAAGATGACAACCGAGATGAGAGGGACTCCTAGTGGCCGCAACGGGGGTAACACAGGTAGGCAATTGAGAATTTCAAGCTTGTTTTTGAATATTTTATTAAATTTAAGTGTTTTATATAAATTTGTAATTTAGAGAAATTCTAGGAACTAAAAAGAACCAAAAAAAGTTGCTAAGGGTAGTAGAAACCAAATAGGGAAATGGGTTTAAAGGCATCAGAGTAATAACTACTAGAAGGCATTTATTATTGGAAATGAAAGGGGTCGACAGGCAAAACCAACTACGTCAACCCAGTCGACCTAGTAGGCTGAAAATTCATTAAATCGATACTACTAACTTAGTAGGTGTGTGTCGACTTAGTATGTTTTTCATGTTATCAACTTATTAGATGACTTATGACCTTGTAGAAAAATCCACTGTGATGACTTAGTACTAAGGAGGGAAAAAGTAAAGCATTGACTTAGTTTGTTAAGTTAACTTGGTCAAAATAAAGGAAATTTGGTCAACCTAGTGTTTGACTAAGTGACCAAAATAGTATGGAAATGTGCTAAATAAGTTAGAGTGCTAGAAAGGCCCATAATGGTTGACTGAGTATGAAAATGGTTGAGTAGGCTAAAAATAGGTTAGATTGATTACAAATGGATAGATTAAAGAAAATTAGATTAGGTTTTATTTAAATTTGAAAAGAATGTATTTTGATTATAAATGACATGGAGGATTTAATACATCTTGTGTTATTTTATGGTTGTAGGGGCATCCAAGATTTTGGTGCTTGGTGGATGTGACATGGCTCTTAGACCTCTTGGAGTGATTATTAGCTGAGGATCAATCGAGATTGGTTGTATTAGGTCTAGGAGGGATTATAGAGATGTATAGAGTTCCATTGAGTTTATATTTGATAGTCATGTTCTTGGGAGCTTGGGAATGATTGACTAACACCTTTAGGTGGGAGGTGGATGGGGATACCATTGAGGTGGGTATCACCCTAGAGGACATCCATGCTATACTTGGACTATTGATAAGAGGTATGCTCATGTTCACAGGAGTACCAGATGGTCAGGAGGAGAGGAGAGACTTAGCCATATGGGTGATGGGCTCATAAAGGATATATCCTAGGTTGAGATTTAGCCTATTTGACATTTATAAATCTAAAATTTTGGATATTAAAAATGTGGTTATTAGAATTATGACAACACAGGTGTTGTGACATAAGTTAGATGACAAGGTACCACTATATGTGATAGCATTATGCTAGACTATATTGAAGCATAGGGTACTGTATGATTTAGGATCTACCATTTGGGTAGAGATTATGCATGACATGTAAGGGATACTATCTAGAGGGAAGAAGTCTATGGGGCCTATTATCTTATTGAGTTCATGGATATATGAGAGGTCCCCTATGTATTAGCCAGCTGGGTTACCCCATGTGGTCAATGAGCAGTTGCTTTAGGTATAAAGGTGGTGGTAGGATCAGGTAGTGCAAGTCATGCCCCACATGCCAACACTGTAGATAATTAGGTGAGAATACATTATTTAGAAACCATATGGGCACATTGCTAAAGTATGGTCAAGTTAGGAGACAATGACACTAGCATTGACATGAACATACATTATAGGTCACTATACCTAGTGGATAGAGTCACATCTAATGGCACATATACTAGGATAGATGGGACTATCTCACATAGTATTAAAAATAGTGATGCCCACATTTTGGGCCAGACATGTGAGAGAGCCAAGGGGGAGAGGAGGATTAGGGCCATCAGTTGCTAAGCCAATGATCTGACCATAACATGAGAGACTATAGATTGGTTGAGCATGATAGGCAATAGATAGAGAGGAGAGGGATGTGGACGTAAGAGTGCTAGATGTAGCATCACCAATACCATAGTAAGAATAATATGACTACCTCAATCATACAATCAATGAAAACACTAGAAATGGGAGAGAGTAGAGATACTAATCATCCCAAATTACCCAATAGGTGGGCCAAGATAGAGTTGGGTGATAGAGGTACCACATAGGCACAACTTGAGATGGGCACGAGTGGTGACCCTAGGATTTTCTCCTTGGTGGAGACCTATAGATGAGGTAATTAGAGGACACACTAATGGAGAGATCATGTTTGATGGTTATGCAGATGGTGAGATAGTAGTAGGTGACACAGAAACATGTAAAAATAGATGGTTTTGAAATTTGCTTAAGTTATTTAAGATAAATTAGAGATAGATAGATTTTTGAGATATATCTATGATCTGATGTCTATCTAGTTTGAATTTTTTATATCTTATAGAGGAGGATGCTAGATGGGGATCTCAGGTGATGGGAGTACTCCATGAGATCTTTGATAAGGCACTGCCACCATATGACCCGACGACACTGGAGGATCTTGAGATAGTGTCTGCCTTAGGGAGTTGGTTTAGATTGGTAGGAGAGGCTATGATGTGAGTATGGGCATGCAAAGAGGATCCATAACCACCATCAAGGGTGGGAGTGAGAGAGGCACAATCATGGCAGGGCTTGGCTCAGGAAAGAGCCACACATATGGCTACCATGACCCAGCTAGCATAAGTACATGCCCAACTGGTATAGGTATAAGTCTAGGTGGCCAACCTATAGGGAAAGGTGATAGGTATGAGATCTTAAACAACCTCTTTGTAATGTATGATTTAGAGGGGATAGTTTGAGGCATTTATGGGCAGTGTGACTAGGCCATGAGATAGATAGGATAGAGCCTAGCCGTATATATATATATATATATATATATATATATATATATATATATATATATTGGCAGTTGAATGTTGATCTTATGTGTTTGTATTATGGTTGTGGATGTGGATGCTTAGATATATTTATTTTTAGCACATGTATTTAGTTGTTGTTGTATATGCGATAGGAAATATATGAGTTGTGGTTTCTTTTCTAGCATTATGTAGAACACATGCACAGGTGAAAAATATTTAGCTAAGTATAATTAATCAAAAGCAAATGTACTACACACTATTTTATGTTGGGAAATGTGTAATTACCAAGTATAAGAAACCAAAGAATGGTAAACAAGTTGGCAAAAAGTTTATTTTTAAACTAAGAGAAAGATTGGCACCAAATTAAAACAAGTAAAATCACATTGAGAAGTATTAAAGTAATGTAATGAAGTGGAAAACATGTGAAAGATCAAATGATATAAAAATAAATCAATTAAGTTAATCAATCATACTAAATGACGTTGGGAAGTATAAAAGAAAAACAAAATTGGCAAAATTGGTCATAAAGTTATCACACTAATTCAAGTTGAAAAGTATGAAAAATTCAAGAAATGGTTGGATTCTTACATACAATCCTAAAATAAAAACATAAAAGATAAAGAATAATGAAGTAAGCATAAAACATACTAAATCAATATGGAGAACATTTTAATGACGTGTAAATTCATAATCAATCAAATCTTATCTCATATTTGACACTTAATTTTGTTGTGACTTGGATTATTGGAAAATTTATGTGAGGAAGGCTAGGTTCTACCTATGGTGTTACATTTTAACTCACAAAGAAAACACCAATGAGGTGGATAAATGTGAGAATCTAGTAAAAAGGGATGCTAGTAATAGGAATGTGAAATTGTGGTAATTTATGAGGAAGGCCAAGTCCTATCCATGGTCTTACAATGTAACTCACAAATAGAATCCCTAGGGGAGTGATCAGTGAGCAAAATAATATTTCTCAAGAGGACATATGAGGAATGTAGGGCATGAAAGAAGGAATGTAAAAATCATAATTTAGGCATCTTATAAGAAGACTTTAGGAGACAAGAGGCATACTAAGGATATGGGAAGACACTTAGTGACTAGTGACCATCAATGTACAAAGGAAACCTATTCATTATAGACACAAAGTTGTGTAAGCAAATAAACATGCTACTAAGATCAACTCATTAAAGTATATTGGTACAATAAAATTAAAATGGACCTACCTTCCCATGATGTGTTCCCCATTCCTCAAGACCCCTTATAAAGTCGTTAGTCTACTATGAAGATTGGGTACTTATGTGAGAAAGTAGGTAGCACTAAAATATATATTTTATTCTCCTTTTCTAATCTACTGGCCTACCACATCCCAATGGACCTCAACTTTATCATGAGGCCAACTATGGAGTTTGAGCTTCAACTAGAAGAAGGAGATGTGCTTTGAATCACGCCATTTAATGTGATTTGACTTTTTAGGATTTTGAATGTTTTTGCCTTTTGGATCATTGACTTTTGTTAAATGATTTGGATTTTGAATGGTTTTAAGGATTTTATAAGATTCCTCCTCCATACATACTTAGAATGACCAGTCATGAGAGATAGAGTGATACACATGAATGAGCTATAGGCTTATACTAAAAGAATCTAAGTGACCAAAGATGAGACTGACTAGAACACTTAGGCTTAATAATGAACCAACATGTTATCTCAGGTCCCAACCATGTATATGCTTAGTTTTTGAAAAGGAAAAAAATAATAAATGAGATCCAAAGTGGACCGGTAAAAAGAGATGATAATGAGATTAATTGTTTGCTAACTGATCACATGGTAAAGGAGTGGCTAAAGGGAATAAGGTTTGTATAACCAAGTCACAGTGACAATTATTCATGTATATAGAGATAATAAAGAAAATAATCATGAAAAGATAACAAGGGAATTTTTTAAGAAAGAAAATCAAAAAGAAAAAGAAATTAATGATAAAGAGGAAATCTATAGACAAACATAAATGATATTATAAGCAATATAGAGTGTAAAATCAAAGTCATTATGTAAGATAAATAATAATTTGACACAATGTCAAATGATATAAAAAAATAGATAAAGATAAGATTGGATCACACATCCAATCAAAATAAAAATGTATGAACACCATGCATATGCTCATAAGTACTGATAGATTTACCCATACATAGTATCTAGAATATCTGATAAATCTCTATGAAGTTGGGTGCAAACTACAACTAGTGTCTCATCTATCTTCAATAAAAATTGGGAAAATACTTCACGTCTAATATCCTCAACATAAAAGGTAGGAATGATTGATGGATCATGCTGATGAGGGATATCAAGAAAGGTATGATTAGGAGAATGCATGGGAGTGGACTCTATAGGAGATGAAGGGATCACCGATGGGGAAAGATCCATAAGTGAGGAACTCATAGGTGGAGAAGGATCCATAGGTGAGGGAAGGTTCATGGGTGGAGGAATTGGAGGTGATAAAGGGGCCATAGGAGGGAATGGAACCATAGGAGAATAAGGGGGAGCCTTCTTGTAGGAATGACCTATGGGAGGAATGGTAGAAGGTACGGGAAGAGTGAAAATATTATCTTTAAGGTGCTGCTAAAGGATGTGCCAAAGATCAGTGTGATGGGTACCATATTAGTGCTAAATACAACACACCTCTCCATACTTAGGAATATACTCAGGTAGAACCTTTAGGGGAGGTATGGCCTTGCCTAAGGACTGAGGGGTATAAGGATTATATATGTCAATATCTTGTCACAACTTATGACAATACATGAATGAATGATTATAGATGTTGTAGAAGGAACAAATATCCTGTGAGTAGGCTTAGTAGATGTACTCATAGGAGGAGGTGTAAAAAAAGTGGAAGGATTTTGGGAAGGGTCATCATCCCATTTGGTGGGAAATAGAGCCATTTGTGGTAAATGAAGCAAACCATCACCAAGAGAAGGTGGTGGTGGTGAAAGGATTGGGCTAGGCTTAATGGAAGGAGTGATGGGATTTGAATCAAGAATAAATCAACTAAAGAAAGAGAATGAATGAGATCCAAAGTGGGTTTTATTGAGGGAGGGGTGGGGTATACATAAGGCTAAAAGAGAGATGCATGCATCTCAGGGATAAGTAGGCTATAGGGGTCATCATACCTATCAAAGTGATAGGGCCCAATCATAGCATGATCTATAAACATACTTCTATGAGGTTATTTAGAAAATGAAGGTGTCTACACCATCTCTACCCTATGATAAAGAGGGAAAATGATAAAATTAGGAACTATATATGATGAAATATGAGAAGATACACTAAAAAATTGAAGCAAAGAGGAATGATAATAGATAATCTTAACATCATGACCTTGAACAAGACTGCTTAATAATGAATCATCTAAGGAATAACCATCATCATAATCAAGTGTATGAATATCAATGATGTAGGTAGGGATAACTTTGTCATCTAATGAGGTGTGATGAATAGAATACTGAGTCTTAGTCAAGACAATAGGTATGCCATCACAAGGTGGTTTGTGAGAAAGAATGAGGTTGCAAAGAAACAAGAAGCTGAGAGATGAGATGAGGTGAAATATCATAAGTTTTTATCTTGAGATTAATCTCATCATGCTCATCATCATCAGAATCTAGGAGGTTCAGGGGAATATTCCTAATGAGTTTAGGATGACCATTGTAACCTCAAGTAGAATTGATGGGAAAATTGGATCATTAAGACTCATGAAATGGAACATTGGGAAAAGGTTCAAGAATAAGAATCTTAAAGATACCATAGTCTTGGAATTGTTTGAAATTACAAGGGTTAGTATCACCTTCAATACTATAGATAGCTCCATTGTGAAGGAATTTAATGCATTGGTAGGTGAAAGAAGTAACTTCTCGCATATGATGAGTCTATGGCTTACCAATTAGAATGTTGCAAGATAGAGGAAAGTTAAATATCATCACCTTCACGTGAATGGTGATAGGTGGGATAATAATGGGAAGCCACACAAAACCTTAAGGAGGCATTTTCATTAGATAATATCCTTTGCATGTACTACATATAGATTTGAGATTGCATTTGAAATATCCAAGGGTTTTGATAAAATCAAGAGAGGCAACACAGGTGCCAAAATCCTTATCAATCAAGGCATGCTTGACTTGGATATCACCAATTTGGATGTTAATGAATAGAGGAGGATCATTCACACAAAGTAAAATATCATTGTAAATCATGGAAGTGATGGGAAACTCGAGGGAAAGAGAAATGTCCATTGTTTCATCAACATGTATGGACATCTCTTTGCATAGTTGTAATATGCTATCTTCAGATCCAGATAAGGTTGCTTCATGTCCTGCTAGGGGAGGATGAGGGATGTTTATTTTGAAAAAAAGTTTTATGAGATGATTTTGATGATGTAGAGAGGTCCTCATAAGCTCAATAAATAGAATTTGGGATGGGAGATTAGTGAGTTCCATGATAGGATCAAACTCATCATAACACATAAGAAGATTGTTAGAAATAGGTGCATTGTGTTGAATGAGGTCCTTAGAAGGAGGAAACAAAGTACATTGGAATTTATGTTGATAATAGGCAGAAGGTTTAGAACAAGGTTGTAAATTATGTTGAAAAGATGAAGCAGTTAGTATAGTTGTGGGTTGAGAATTGCTAGAATAAATGTTGATAGAAATTTGAGTGTCATTGATGTTAGGTAAAGAAGATGGAGGGATGGTAGAAATAAAATGGAAAGTGTTATCCAAGGGAAGAGTTGGAATTGGTTCATCAAAATTTATAATTTCATCTTGCCCCAACTCATTTAAGTGAGTTGGAGAATAATCTTGGATAACATGAAATGTGTGAGACAATGGAGGGGTATAGATAGGTAGAGGATCAATTAAAGTAACCATCCTTCACATATTAGTCATATTAACCACATTCTCTTCTGGAGTGGGGTCAATAAGACTATCAACATTATTGGTGGAAGGGGTGGGCTTATATTGGTAATCTTGGTGATTTTGAAGAGGGTCTTTATAGATGGTCAAATGAGAATTAACTTGATTCAAAGCTTGAGATTTATTATTAGTTTCATGGGATTTGAAATCAATGTCATAGGCTTGTTGACATTTTTGAATGATAGAATCATGGTCAAAATTTGGACCAAGAAGAAAATCCATGGCCATATTATGAAGCTACCTATAGGTCTCATGAGAATGATCCCAAATAGCGTGAAACCAAAAAAGTTTATTGGGATCATACCAAGATTTCATAGTGCGAGTGGGATCAAGTTATTGTGAAAGAGGCCTAGGTAGACAATTTAGTAATTCAATTGAGGATAAGGGTTTGTGAACATTGATGTTATTAGGTGAAGATAAATGAGGATTGGTGAATTGTTGAGAAGGAGGAGCTGGTTCCAAAGGTTGGTTAGGGATAACAACTTGAATAGTGTGAATGGTATCATAAGAGTCCATGACTCCATCATTTATAGTATGAAGATTTTGGTTTTTAAGTAAGATACAATGATCCACAGAAGGTTAGGGTGGATCTAATTGATGCATAAGGGAATCTTGATGTTTTTCTTGGTTAATGGCTTCTTCCAAGGTACATGGAGAGAGAGTGCAAACCTGATATTACAACTTGGGAAAAAGAGCATTGGTAATGAGATGGAAAAGGTTATCATCGACCATCTTATTTTCACATTTTTTGGACAATGTTTTACACCTTTTAAAAAAATCTTGAGTAGTTTCATTTTCATGTTGCTTATAATTGATAAAATGGGCCAAGGTATTCACAAGAAGATCACTAGTTTGGAACTCTTGGACTAGAGCATTTACTAAATCTTCTAGACTAATAATATAATGAGTTTTAAGTACCAATCTAAGGAATCACCTATGAGGGTTTTGGATAATATCTTGGTAGCAGTGAAGGTATTCAATTTGACCCAGTCTTTATAAAGATTTCCAAATGTTTTAAGATGAAGATTAGGGTCAGTTAACCCATTGTAAGAAATGATAGGGGTGATAACTCCTATATCGATATTAGCAATTTGAGATGTAAGAGGTTCATTTTGAAGATGCTTAATTATCTTGTTGATAAAAGGAGGTTGAGGGATAAGATTACCATGGGAATCTTGAAGAGGAGGTGGGGGATTTTTTTGATTATGCACTCCCCATGGCATTTGTTAAGGGTGGGTTTGAAGATTGATAAGGTGGTTTTGCATTCACAACATTTGATTTGTATTATGAGCTTGAAATGTATTCATTTGATTAAGCATTTATAATAAAAGCTTATGGGTTTGAGTTACATTGTTGGCATTATTTGAAGCATTAAAATTGGAGGTAGTGGCTTGGGTACCATTATTGGTGTTGGTAAGAGCTTGAGAAGAGTTGTTATAATGTGAAGCACTAGTGGAAAAATTTGCTTGTGTAGCAAAAGATGGACTAGTGAAGGGATGAGAAGAGGAAGCACTAGAAGCATGATTACCATGGGTGGCAAATAATGCACTAGTGGAAGATTTAAAAAGAGTAGGTCTTGGGAGAGGCCCACTAAATGTAAAACTTGGCATGTTAATGAAGATAATAGGGATGTAGGTAGAAGAAGAAGAAGTCATGGTATGAGAAGGGGTCATAATAAGGAGAAGAGGATGAGAATAAAAGAAACTAGTATCCCTAGATCCACGTGAGAATGTAGGAAAAGGTGAATAAGGAATTTCAACTTGACCACTAATCATGAGATGGTAAATAGTAGAAGGATCCTTTCCTTAATGTTGAGGAAATTTAGAGATAAAGAAGAACATTTCAGGGATATACTCTAATTCAAGTTGTTCTTCAAGTGAGAGGAGAGGATTATGAAGCGAAGAGAAATGATGAGGGTTCACATAGTTCATTGTGCGAGTGGATATATGAACATTACTCTCATCTAGGAGAGGACCCCTAAGATGCTTATGGGAGACCCTATGAAGGTTGGTAAGACTCATCATATCCATTGAATTCAACTTAGTGTTGTCTTCAAACAAAAAGTTCATGATGAAGGAGAAGGACTAGGGAAGGCAAAAGTGGTGAGAAAGCAAGGAAATAAGAAGTGACAAAAAACATTACAGAATCGACTAGGTCAACTTAGTATAGAAAATAAAGTCTACAATTTAAGAAAACAAAAATAGAGTTGACTGGGTTGACCTAGTTCTATAACCTAAGCAAAAAATAGGCAAAAAAAGATAAAAAATTGATAGGGTTGACCTAGTTTTGTATCCTAGGAAGTGGAAAAGAGTATAGTGTTGACAAGATCGACCTAGTATTGCAAGTAGGCAAAATAGATAGTTTGTAAGAGACTTTGTTGAGTAGAATGATTGTGTACTAAAAAAAGAAATTTTTTGCAAGTAATTTTAAAAGAAAGAAATGAAAGGAAACACACAATTAATTAGGTCAATGATGTTGATCCAATTAAGGCACACAACACAAAACCTTGCACCAACACTGGCTAATGCAAGTTTGTACAATACAACATACAATTGAGCAAAGAGCAAGCAATCAACTTAGAAAGTAAATTCTAACTAAATGGTCATCTTGAATGTTGTTAGATTATTATAATATGATTTTAGATGTGATAGGAAGTTGGATATAAGTAAGGAACTAGAAAGAAATTTATGGATGGTTTTAGGACATTTATGCTGAAAGGGATTTGTGTTGGCAATGGTATTGGCTTGGTATTTGGGCTTACCCCCTCACTTCACACACTACAAAGATAAGGGTGTCAAGTGCTTAGTCAATATATCCCTTTAACCATGTGTTTATACTTGGCCAAAAAACCAAGTTAGCTTCCCCCTTGATGATGAATTTTAAGTAGGTAGGTTTTGGGTAGACAATTGCTTAAAAATGTGTTTTAAGATTATGTGATTTGGTAATGTGTGTATAAAAGAGATAAATAGTGTAACTAAATAATATATTGAAAAACCACCTAATTAGACTATTTGATCTATTCTAAGCATGCAAGTAACTAAAAATGAAAGTGTGAACTAATTACTAGTATACAAGTGTTAATTCCAACTTTGAAACATAATATAGTGTCATTTCAGATGATAATATATGCAAATATTACAGAACATAGTCGATAGTGTCACTATTGTATTACTAAAACAAGGGTCCAAAAAATAACTACATCAATAGTGTCAACCTAGTTTTCCAGATAGAAGACAAAATATAGAACTACATCGACATGGTCGACCTAGTTTGTTGTATGGGGGCAATTTTAAAGACTACAAACTATGAAAAACAAAATTGTAATGAATAATAAAAATGATAAAGAAAGAGAGAAAGGAGCTTTGGTGGGTTGGAAGATGATTAGATTTGTAAAATTTATATTTAAGCTTCTTGAAAGTTTTGTCAATTAAGTCGACTGGGTCGACCTAGTTTTGTAAAACCCTGCTGCTGAAGCTTGTGAAGTATACTGCATTGACAGGGTTGACATAATATGTTTTTTAGAAGTCTAAAAAGTGTACTATGTTGACAGGGTTGACCTAGTAGATTATCTAAAAGTCTAAAAGTGTATTATGTCAATAAATTTAACCTAGTAGTCTGTACCTAATGAAAAACTTGCACAAATAGAATAAAGTCCTATTGATGTGACTGTGCGTTAAAAATGCATATAAAAGTTAGAACTATACCACACTGTTGACCTTGTATCATAAATATAAAGAAATAAAATGATAAAATAATGAAAAATGTGAGATAAAACCTTCAAGGGTTAGATTCATGTTAGGTTCACCATAATATATGCAATAAAAATGCATCATGTCTATAAATCAATCCTAACTCAGAGAAGATAGATCAAACTATACACTTTAGATTGGGGACACATTAGATAATAGGGAAGATGACCAATATGGGGATCCACTAGACCCAATAAGGATATTTCTTATCATAATACACAATGCTAGGTAGGGTTCCAAAGCCTCCAATCAAGCACAATCACGTAATAACCCTAGTTAAGTCCTATGTTTTATATTCACTAAACTAATAACAAGTAAAGTAGAGTCTAATATAGTGCTCACCATATCTTGTGGCATAAAGTGGAGGTTAGAAATAATAAAAGTAGACATGTATAAGAGACATATACTCACATCAATGTATATAGAATCCTAATGCATGGAAGAGAAGTAAAAATTCATATATATCTACTATTACAAAGGAAGAACAAAGTTAGGAATACTCATCTTTAATGATGAACCTACCAAGCCTCAATATCTCCCTTGGCCAAGGTGCTTCATAAGCGGTTATTGTGGTATGTAAGGATGACAAGGATAAATCAGTTTTAGGCTACATAACCTATTAATGCATCTAAAAGACTTCTCTACAAGACAAGATCTGTATCTCTAAAGAAAGTATGAAACCCTAAGCTTACTCCTCAAGTAGAAGGGTGGATAAGTAGATGCACAATATCTCTTATTATTTTCTTCTCTAAATAATGAAAAAATGAACTTGTATATATAGGTGGTGTTGACCATTTTTTGTCCTGCAGCTCAAAATTAGTTTCCTTCTTCCCCCTATTATTTTGAGCCATCAGTCATAAATTTGGTTTGCACAAGTCTTTCAACAAAAAGATGAACCAATTCAAAGAATACAAGGCTTTTACAAAGCTCGGACATTTTGTCCGAAGAAATTCACAAGGAAAGAGATCAAAAATTTCAAGGCACTTTTCCTCAAGGATGGAAACAGTGGTTCAACATCAAGGTTCAATGACATGATCTTTCCAAGAGCTTTGAACTTATAAGTATTGAACCATTAAACTGTTGAACCATTGTTAGTTCAAGCGGTTGGTTCAAGTAGTCAGTTGAAATAGTAGGTTCAATGATTCATTTAATTCATAAAGGAATTGAATGAATGTGACTCCTTGCAGAACACAGTGTTGAACCATTGAACCATTGAACTCTGAAAAGGGGTTTAGGTTCAATCAAAAGGTCGAAGGATCATTTTCAAAAGCTCGAAGGGCAAGTGCCTTTGCAGAGGGTAGGAAGGTGCTAAATGGGGCTGTTTAAGTAGGTTCTGAAGGACATCTTGGTGCCTAAGTACCCTTGCTGAGGGTAAGAAACACTTAAAAGGGGACCAAAGTGGAAAAGGTAGAGAAAGGTAAGGTTTTCTTCAAAAAAAAGAAAGACCAAGGTAAAGAATTCCTTTGGACTATCTGTCTAAAGGAAATACTTAATGGAAAATCTGTGAAAATCAAGGATGAATTACTTCGAACAAAATGCCTGAAGGAATTCCTTTGAACATTTTTTCTGAAGAAATTCACAAGGCAAAAAAAACAAAACAAAAGAAAACCTTTGGAAAGTGTGGTAAAATGGTTCGGGCAAATTCTTTCAAACAATTGTTTGAGGGAATTTGTCCAAGGGAAAATCCTGACCAAGAGAAAGCAAGCAAAAAAACATAAAGGGAAATTCCTTCAAACAAAATGTCTGAAGGAATTCCTTCGGATAATTTTTTTGAAGGATTTGAGAGGCCAAGGTAGCCTAAAGGATCCTTAAGGGCAAGTGCCCTTGTTGGGTACTCTCGGCTGCCAAAGGGGGGACCTTTCTCCAGGTCTCGAAGGGACACCTTCCCTTCGGGAGGGTTTAATGCCAAAGGCCCAAGCTGAAGAAAAGAAATTTTGAAGGAAAGTGAAGCTAAAGGGATTCAAAGGTCTTAAGGCCAAAAGGAAGAGGCCATGGAGAAAGGAGCCCGAAGAGCCAAAGGATTGACAGAAGTAGCCCCAAGGGCTGAAAGGGCTAGGAAAAGACAAAAGCTGGGAAAAGACAAAAGTCAAAGAGTGAACTCAATAACCCACCAAGAAAGGAGCTCGAGGAGCCAAGTGAAGATATGGACAAAACAACCCAGGTGGAAAAAAGGCAAGTGTCGATAGAGGAGTTATTCCAGCAGTTAAAATAGTCTCTGCTAAGTGGTCATCAAGGAGCATGAACATTGAATGGTGGGGCCTATTTTTCCCATTTTGCATTGATGAACAGATAAACCATGTGAATGTCTTTAAGAAGTGGTCTTGTTTTTAGACAAAGGGGTGTGGCCCATGCTTTCACAATAATGTTTGAATTCCAAAGTCAAGACTGGTAACTGACACAACATGTTCTTTTAGTGACTTCCTCTTCCCAATGTTTTTAACGTAGCATGGGCCACTTGTAAAAAGGGGCACCATTGCTTCCTCTTTCTCTCTATATATTGTAAAATCTCGTTTGAGAAGGCATCGCTCAGCTTGTATGGCGAAGCCTTGCAAGATTTTTACCTTGAATTAAGACAACATTTTTACCTCCATTTGAGTTTGCACTTTTGCATGTCTATGGTTTTGTCTTATGTTAAGTCATTTTCTTTCATGCTTTCATAGAATGATTCCAACATGTCTAGTGTATTGTGAGTTCTTTTGCAGGTCAGCCAAAAGTGTCCACATCAGAGTATAGATGCATATGAACATGCTGCCATAGTGTGTCTTAGAACATCTTTGGTAGTTCTTCCTTCCTGTATCTCCAGAGGACCCCTAGCTCACTGATGCACTATAGTTTCTCATATCAAATGAAGTGTATATCAACTTGTTCTTGGTGTAAAGTGTATTTCAAAGCTAAGTAGATCAACCAATTTTTGTGCATCACCATTTAGTTTAGGTTCTATTTTTAGTAATCCTTCTCTCTTTTCATCCCCCCCATTGTTAACAGTAGGAAATCTAGGACCTCAGAGATGCATCAAAGGGAACTAGCCCTTATCTAGAGATTCTCACCTTAGTTTTTCTAGACCCATAATCAAGAGAGGAGTCTCCATTGTGCCATGTGGAAGACAAAATCTCAACCTTCTGTCAAGGGTGCAATCCACAGTGTCAATAGTTCTTGGCACACCTGGTGGAACCCATTTTAACACTCAAAAAAGTTCCAAGATTGGTGGTGGTCCTGTTATAGCAATAATGAACCACTAATCCAGCATTTGAATTTTAATCAGGTGATTATGGGATAGTTTTATCCAAAGATTTGAAGAATTTTGGTGTGTTCTTCAACCAACCAACCTTTGGAGGCTTTGCATCAACACCAATGGCGACTCTGAGTTGAATCAGCTGGTTAAGCAGTCCTGGTGCCATCAAGAAATCATAGTTTGGTATGTATAATTTCATTGATGAGAAGCATGGGTCTTGTGTTCCTTCATATAGTTTTTATCAAGCTCAAGTTATCCATCAAATCACCTCAAGCAACAAAGATGCATACGGTTATGAGTTTTGCCCTTTGCAGGTTGGTGAAACATTACAGGCTTTGCCTTTTCCTCAGTTTGAGCAAGTCCTTGGCCAGCCTAGCTATGATCCTTATCAATCTTGTGTTGATCCTTATTGGGTCCAATATGACCAATCTTAGCCCTTTCATGAGCTATATTAGTCTTGTGCCTAGTCTTCTCAATGTGTTACTTTTCCTACTCAACCTAATCTTTTTGCCAATCAACCTATTTCCACCTTCAAACAAACACTGTTGGGATATAAAAAGTATGTAGTGGAGATTGATACTAGAAGGGGATATGGCCAAGAAATTCTTGATCATTTCATTCATTAAGTGAGAAACACATTAGATCTAGTTAATAGTGAATGGACTCCTATTGAAAGAGCCAATTGGCAAAGGCTTACAAGTGAGATGCTGGATGTGAGTGGTTTGATTACATCTTTGGAAGAGAGGTTGAGTATTCATGAGAGGTAACCTTACCAAGTCTATCAACCTGCATACCTGCTACCCCAAGTTTCATATCAGCCATACACCGTCCCTACTCATGAGCCAAGTCAAGCCTGTCAAAGTCCTTTCCCCAATCATGTTGAGGGGAGTTATGAAATAGTAAATATTGTGTTTAAATCCAATGTTGATAAGTAGATTGAGTTGGTAAATCTTCACATGCAATAGTATATGATGGTAGCAAGGGAAGTGGAATCCAAACCCTCACTACACTCTCACATCGCAACCCCATCACCTCAAAAGGAGACTTCTAGTCCTAAGATCATGAGCTAGAGTAAAGTGGTTGAGTCATGGATCAACAAGGAGGAGAAAGGCATTGTTCAAGAGTTTGAGGTACAAAATGAGGCTAGTCCTTCTCAAGTCCCTCCCACCGTTCCTCAAGAAGCTTCTTGTACTCCATGGCAACCTTCATGAACTCCCCATTTCCATGATGATTCCTATGAGTTCTAAGAAAGACTCTTTTAAGAAAATCTAGCTAAGCATATTGAGGAATTAGAGGTAAAGGTGAGATTGCTTAGTGAAAGAGAGATGGAAGTTTTAGACCTTGGAGAGGAGCCTACACTAAAAGAAACCCCTTCTACCAATCCTCAAACTAATTTGGACATTGATGAAGTACTAGCCAAATGGAAGTTAGAGAATCATTCGATTCTAGCTCAAGGACTACCTCCTCTTCCACATGAGTTTAACTATTAGCCTTCCACTTCATCCCTTCTCAAGGAGGCAAGTGAAGAAGAGAGGATCCAATTTGTAGCTACCCAAGAGGCTATCATGAGTGATAATGAGGATGAGATCATCATGGATACTCCCTTTGAAGACATCATCAACAATGGAGAAGACACGGGTCATGCATACATGCAGATGTTCCAACAATATGAAGAGGAAAGTAAGCATGGTGACCTCTCTCCTCCCTTGTTTGATGAACTTCCTTGTTGCTTTGATGAAGAGAATGACCATGCCATGGAACCCGAGTTGGAGGAGAATCAGGAGCATGTCTGGGAACAACTAGAGAGTCTAGTCTTTAAGCAAAGGCCTATTCATCTTGAGGAAAGCTTTGAAGAAGAGAGCCTAGAGCAATAAGGTGATGTTGTGTGGGATGAGCAAGCAGTTTGTGATATCATTTTAGACATCACAATAGTCACCTTTCTTCAAGAAATCCATGAGGAAGTAGAATATTAGTTTGATAGGGTTTTCAACAAAGCAGAAGGAGACAAGTCAATCCACGATGCATATTAAGGGGATTATAGTGATAAGCCAACAACCATTGATTTCTTGATGAAACACACCAGCATGAGGGACCAACACTAGACAAGCTTCCAAGATAAAGATGAATACATATATGTTGGAAGCATGTTTGACCTTGATTCATTTTGATACAAGCCAATCAATGTGGTAGGCAAGAAGAGCAAGTCACCAAACCTCAATTCCATTTAGCCACTTGTCTTGAACCATAAGTTCTCTTTATCATGAAGGAGACCTAAGAAGTTTTCCTTTTGATCTAGGAGGGAGGCAAATATACCTGGTTAGCTGTACATAGTATTTTGCTTTCTATTTTTTCTTTCCTTATTTTCCCGAAGTGCTGTCTACACAGGCAATATTTTTAGCCTTTGTTGTGTGTGTTTTTATTTGTGTTTGGGGTAAATGCATCATGATTGATTCTTGGATCTCTCAAGGCTGTTGCTAACTTTTTGAAGCTGCATTTTGACTCTGTGCCCAATGGACTTTGAGGCCACTGGTTTCTAAGCATAGTAGGCATGCTTCCCCTGGGAATCACTAATTTGTTGACCATTTTTAGTCTTGTAGCTCAAAATTAGTCTTCTTCTTCCCCCTATTATTCTGAGCCATCAGTCATAAATTTGGTTTGACAAGTCTTTCAGTAAAAAGATGAACCAGTTTAGAGAATACAAGGCTTTTGCAAATCTTCTTCAGACATTTTGTCTGAAGAAATTCACAAGGAAAGAGACCAAAATTTTCAAGGCATTTTTCCTCAAGGTTGAAAAAAGTAGTTAAACATTAGGGTTCAATGACATGATCTTTCCAAGAGCTTTGAACTTTGAACTTTGAACTTAGAAGTATTGAACTATTGAATCGTTGAACCATTGTTGGTTCAAGCAGTCGGTTCAAATAGTAGGTTCAATGATTCATTTAATTCACAAAGGAATTAAATGAACGTGACTCTTTGTAGAACACAGTGTTGAACCATTGAACCATTAAACTCCAAAAATGGGTTTAGGTTCAATCGAAAGGCCAAAGGATCATTTTCAAAATCTTGAAGGGCAAGTGCCCTTGTGAAGGGCAGGAAGGTGCCAAATGGGGCTATTTAAGCAGGTTATGAAGGACATCTTGGGGCCTAAGTACCCTTATTGAGGGAAAGAAACACTTAAAAGAGGACCAAAGTGGACAAGGCAGATAAATGTAAGGTTTTATTTAGGAAAAGGAAAGACCAAGGCAAGGAATTCCTTCAGACTTTCTGTTCGAAGGAAATTCTTAAGGGAAAGATGCAAAGGATTTCTTCAAAATTTTTGTCTAAAGAAAATCCATGAAAAGAAAAGATGAATTAATTTAGATAAAATGCCTAAAGGAATTCCTTCAGACATTTTATTTGAAGAAATTCACAAGGCAAAAAAAAAACCAAATGGAAGAAAACCTTTAGAAAGAAATCCGTGGCAAAATGGTTCGGGAATTTTTTTTGGAAAATTATCTGAAGGAATTCCTTCAGACATTTTTTCATAAGGAATTTGTCTAAGGTAAAATCTTGACCAAGAAAAAGCAAGCAACAAAACATAAAGGGAAATTCCTTCAGACAAAATGTCTGAAGGAATTCCTTCAGACAATTTGTCTGAGGATCTTGAAGGGCAAGTGCCCTTGTGGGGGACTCTCGACTGCCAAAAGGGGGACCTTTCTCCAAGTTTCAAAGGGACACCTTCCCTTTAGGAGGGTTCAATGCCAAAGGTCCAAGTTGAAGAAAAGAAAGTCTGAAGAAAGTGAAGATGAAGGAATTCAAAGGGCTTAAGGCCAAAAGGAAGAGGCTGCCAAGAAAGGAGCTCGAAGAGCCAAATGATTGACAGAAGATAGCCCCAAGGGATAAAAGGGCCAAGAGAAGATAAAAGCTGGGAAAAGACAAAAGTTGAAGAGTGAACTCAGTGACCCACCAAGAAAGGAGCTTGAGGAGTCGAGCGCAGATATGGACAAAATAACCCAGGTGGCAAAAAGAGAAGCATCAGAAGCGGAATTATTCCAACAGTTGAAACAATCCCCACCAAGTGGTCATCAAGGAGTACAAACATTGAATGGTGGGGCCTATTTTTCCCATTTTGCATTAATGAGTAAATAAACTATGTGAATGTCTTTAAGAAGTGGTCTTGTTTAGAGACAAAGGGACACGACCCATGCTTTCACAATAATGTTTGAATTCCAAAGTCAAGACTGGAAACTGACATAACATGTTCTTTCAGCGACTTCCTCTTCCCAATGTTTTTAACTTAGCATGGGACACTTGTAAAAAGGGGTGCTGTTGCTTCTTTTTTCTCTCTATATATTATAAACTCTCATTTGAGAAGGCATTACTCAACTTGTATGGCGAAGCCCTACAGGATTTTTACCTTGAATCAAGATCGCATTTTTACCTCCATTTTGAGTTTGCACTTTTGCATATATCTATGGTTTTATCTTGTGTTAAGTCATTTTATTTCATGCTTTCATAGAATAATTCCAACATGTCTAGTGTATTGTGAGTTTTTCTTTTGCAGGTCAGCCATAAGTGTCCACAACAGAGTATAAGCGCATGTGAACACGCTGCCATAATGTGTCTTAGAACACCTCTGGTAGTTCTTCCTCCCTATATCTCTAAAGGACCCCTAACTAACTGATGCAGAAGAGTTTTTCATATCAAATGAAGTGTATATCAGCTTGTTCTTGGTGTAAAGTGTATGTCAAAGCTAAGTAGATCAACCATTTTTGGTGCATCACCATTTAGTTTAGGTTCTATTTTCAGTAATCCTTCTCTCTTTTCATCCCTCCCCATTGTTAGCAGTAGGAAATCTAGTACCTTAGAGATGCATCAAAGGGAACTAGCCCTTATCTAGAGATTCTCCCCTCAATTTTATGAGACCCATAGGCAAGAGAGGAGTCTCCATTGTGCCACGTGGAAGATAGAAGCTCAGCTTTCTATCAAGGGTGCAATCCATATCATCAATAGGTGGATTTGACCCTAATCCCTTTCAAAAGTTTTGGTTGATAGGGTCAACCCAATTGACCTAGCATAATTATGGACAATAATTCACTAGGTCATGGGCTAGGTTGGCCAAGATCCAACCTAGACCCTAAATGAATTTCACCCAAAACTCTAAAAGGTCATCCCAGTTGACCTAGTACAGTGAATAGTCAAAAAGGGAGAGAAAAGGTAGGAAATAATTGAGGAGTGTGCAATAGAGAAGAATAATCTTAGGGATAAGGTTTTCAAGGGACAAGTTTGTAGATAACAAGTGACAAAAGAGACAACAATCCTAAGAAGCACCAATGACCTGCCCACCCCTTTCCCAGTGCACCCCTTAAGGCATGCACTTAGAGAGATTAAGACTCGATGGGTCCCTGAAAGATAAAGAGCATTAGTAATCGAGAAAAGTTTGAAAATATTATGTATATACACATCATATGAGCTAGCATTTAGACCCCCAGATTTGGAATTGAAATTTATCTTTAGTCGAGGACTTCTTTCCCCATTAAAGGAAATAGCATTACATAAAAGATATGAGTCATTTACCCATTTATACAATGATGTACATAGATATACTTTGTTCATAATTACTCATTTAAATTAACTTAACATATCTCCCTCAAAATACAAAAGTTTTATCTCTTACACAAAGGAAGGAGATAAATTAACTAAAGAGCATTGTGAACAAAAATATGGTATTCCTCATCTTTATATGCCTAGTTTACATATATTACTTAACATGGGGCCCATTCAAGGTCTGTGTCTTATGTACTAATCTCAAAGTGAACAACATAAAAAACATCCACACTAATAATATTTAAAAATTACCTTATACATGGGTGGTTCTTATTTTTGGCATAACTATATTGATCCTACACAAGCAAAAACTACTTGCAATGTAAGATGCTTAAAACAAATTGGCTTCGATATAAAAAAAATTAAAAAATAAAGGAGGTTGGAATGACTCCTTAGGCAATATAAAAATATCAATTATTTGTGGTCCTAAAGTGATTCATACATGAGTTTGGGTTATGCCTATCACATCTCCATATGCAATTACACTAGGAACTCTTTGGCTATACCAAATGGAAGCAAAAACTAATTCAAATCAGCAAGGTATTTCATTTACTCATGAAGGCAAATCAATACATATTCCAAATGATACCATTACTTCTACTACACATGCAAAACATGAGGAGGAACATGATATGTACCTTTTCAACCTATCTAATCATGACGCAAATAATGTAAAAGATCGAACTTAAGGTTGTCAAGCACATGGTGGGGAGATACCTATGATCATCCATTGTATGATATCATCAAGTAATCTCTTTAAATATTCTAAAATACCAAAAAAAAAAAAAAAACATTAAAAAATTCAAAAATATTTTTGGCACCTACATGTTCTATTGGCTCCTTGGCATCTATGTGTTAGTTTCATGTTGATGGATGACATATTCAGTTACTTCTACATACACACATGTGTGTCACACTTCTATTTTGAGTGTCATATAGGCATACACAAATACATGATTTATTCCAATTTCATATGTTGGGCCTCCCCTTTACTCATGTCATGTAGACATTAGGGGCATCCATTTCTTTGGTCTTGATACACATAGGTTATATCATTCTAGATCACATTTCATTATCATCTTTGAGGTTACATATGTACTTATTATTTGAGGTTACATATGTAACTTTTCAACCTATCCAATCATGATGCAAATAATGCAAAAGATCCAACTTAAGGTTGTCAAGCACATGGTGGGGAGATACCTATGATAATCCATTATATGATATCATCAAGTAATCTCTTTAAATATTCTAAAATACCAAAAAAATAAAAAAACATTCAAAAATTCAAAAATATTTTTGGCACCTACATGTTCTATTGGCTCCTTGGCATCTATGTGTTAGTTTCATGTTGATGGATGACATATTCAGTTACTTCTACATACACACATGTGTGTCACACTTCTATTTTGAGTGTCATATAGGCATACACAAATACATGATGTATTCCTATTTCATATGTTGGGCCTCCCCTTTACTCATGTCATGTAGACATTGGGGGCATCCATTTCTTTGGTCTTGATACACACAGGTTATATCATTCTAGATCACATTTCATTATCATGTTTGAGGTTACATATGTACTTACACATGCCTTTATCTATGATTATATCTTACACAAGGTACTCGATATGCTATAAAGTTGATATTTTTTCATAACACATTTTATCCATGGGCTACTATGACATGCATATGTTGGTTGCTTATGCTTTCCTTTATGCACTTCTTTGAGTGTCTTGCCTTGCTATCATATTCCTTGTTCAATAATTTGAATATGATCATTTGTTTATGGCCCCCATACCTATGTATGCTTTATTGAAAATTTAAATATGTCATTATTTATTTTATGGAAATTTAAATATGTCATTCTTGCCTATATGGACATTTGACTAAGTCATGTCCCTTCGATTGTGAAACATTTGAACATGCCCCTTGTTTGTGGTCTCCTTTGAATATTGCCTTTTAACTTAATTTTGAGTGCTCTTATGTGTATACTATTTTTCTTGTTGAACTTATATGGCTACTATCTAGATGTTGCCACAATATTTATCATGCATCTTAGGCCTTCATGTGATCACATTGGTTCTATGCTCTTCAATGTTATATCTATCTAGACATGTTCGTTTTATATGTTACAAGGTTCCATTCATAGATTATGTAGTTGTCATATCATTTTGAGGTAAGGTAACTACCGCTTCATATGTTTAATTTAGCTCAAAGTGGGGGGGGCATATTAGTGGAGGCATGTCATAGAGTAATGTTATCCACATTTGGCATAGTTTTCAAATTCAGTTGGGGCATGCTTTGGAAGCATGTTCTCCACAGTTATTTAGTATTCAACATCTTCATATTATAGTGGATGCATGTTTTAGAAACATGTTCTCCACATTGGTACATATATCAATTTTTAGATTTATCCATATATAATGGGGATTTTTTTAGAAACTTGTTCTCCACACTCACATAATTTTTGAATTAGCCAAAGCACATAATTATATGATTCATATTCACATTTGTGGTAGATTTTATACATTGGTACTATTGTTATACATAGTTTCAACATGAGACATATATAAGTTGCATATGTTATGTAATTTGTGCCTAATATTGTAAAATACAAATCAATTTTAGATTCTAGAACTCTTTTATAGACTATTACCACATCACAAATTTTTATGTACTAATACCTCGACCAAACTTTTATGGGATTTATTAAATTAATCTACTACAATAGTTGGTTCAATTTTTGGTTTGGTTGAGGTGATTAAATCACTCAATATTTCTAAGTTTTTATGTTGGAATTGATTGCATATTCTAAATTCACTAGGTTATAAGTATGATTGAGTTTCATGGTTGAGTTAATCTCAACTTCTAGGTGATAACTCACCTTTGCTCCAAGGTTGGGGGCATGGGCTTTCCAATCTCTCTATCTATCTATCTATCTCCTTAGATATATGCACTTTCTATATTTGTCTATATATTTCCTAATCTCAATTTTAGAGCCTTATAGTTATACATCTTTTTCAAATCAAATTGCTGATAGGCAGGGTGGTTACATTGACACACAAGTGTACTCCGAAACTTTGCTCTTTCAATTTCAATAAATTCAAAGTACTACCAATTCTAGATTATCTACTCTGATTATATATTGTAACATGCTCTTGGTTGTAGGTCAGTCACTAAAAAATCACTCAAGTTGGGAACAAGCAAAGACAAGGTGTGTTATACACACCTAGGTACACATTCCTTTCCTTTAAACTAGCAATTTCAGTACTAGATTAAGGGGTGGGGTGGAATATAAATGATATTTATGGATTATATAGGACCTCAATTTTTTACACTTGGTAAAATGTAAACCTTGGTATTTTTTCTCAGTTTTGGACCTTTTCTCACTCCTATAAGTCTCACATCTATTCTATCTTATGCCCTTTGGCCTATCTCTTAGTCTAACCAATCTCATGTTGATGATCTAGGCCTTCTAGCTTTCCCATAATGCTTAAAATTTACTTGTATTCCACATTTTCAAGTTCTAAGCTTATATCTACTTTCCTATTCCCTAGACACTAATGTTTGAGATAGACACTAACATCGATGCTAGTGTCTTGACTTGACATAAGTGTCCAGTGCCCTAAAGTCATATATTATGTAAATGAAACATATCCTAATGGTCAACCTAAGTTCTTTAATATGAGTTATTTATCCAAAGGGATTGATATAAATACAAGATCAACCCTCATTCATTACTTACCTAGAAACTTCTTACCTACTCACTAGATAGCTTATAAAAGGTATTCAATCAAGCAGTCAAGTGAGCAAAGCTTCCCTATTTTATCCTATTTCCATGTCAATCATATGGAAAACACATATAAAAGTCTAAGGTATTAAAGGAATAACCCAAGAGCTATATTTTCCAAGTTACAAGATAGGTAACTATTGTACTTGTTTTGCACATATTGCATAATTCACACATAAGCCAACACATAGTGGAGAACTATATAAGTCTAAGGCACTATTATAAGTATTAGATATGTAGGCAATGCTCATTGAATAAGGGTATTTGGTGTCATCTTGACACCATGTGCCCACTAACCCATTTTCCCCCAAGGTCACTATAAAGATGGAGAACTAGGGTTTTTACAAATTTATGAGAGTGATGGTCTATGAATTTATATAATTGAAATCATTTTTTATTTGATATGGTAAATGATTTTGAAACTGAAGCTATGAACTAGGTTGTGAGGGTTTTGACAACTGGACCCACATCCAGGCACAACAAATAGGGAAAAGGGTCCCCCTAAATACCAAGTACAACAAAGAGGGTTTGAAGGCTCCCCTAACATTTGAGAGTGGTAAAGGTACCCTTGACCTTGGTAAGACCATAAATATGAGGGTTTTAAGGATTCCCACAACTAGGGGTTTTAAGGATCCCATAACCTATAAGTATAAAAAAGAGGGTTTGAAGGCTCCCTCAACCTTAAACAAATGGAGTATAGGTCTCATGACCATGGTAAGATTAGAGAACATTAGAGTTTTAAGTATTCCCAAAACTAGGGGTTTTAAGGATCCTATAACCTGTGAGTACAAAAAAGAGGGTTTATAGGCTCTCCCAACCTTAAAAAAGTGGAGTAAAGGTCCCAAGACCAAGGCAAGACTAGAGAACATGAGGGTTTTAACGGTTCTCACAACCAAGTTTTTAAGGTCCCATAACCTGTAGAATATAAAGAAGTTATTATATTGTAAACTAGAAGATCCCCTAGTGGGGGGATCTTTTACCATCAGGGTCTTCCACATAGACTTCAAAAAGAAGAGTTCCATTAATAGAGTTTACCTTCCTTATAAGATTCACAACCTAGCAAAGCACAATAAGGGGCTAAGAACAAGACATTAGTTCAACTAGAAAGGGAGGTCTTCTGCCTCTTGAGATGTCTGCAATGCTTCCAAAAAGGTGGATTCCTTTATCATCCATGCTATAAAAATATAATTTGGTTGGGACTCCAATGTTCACTTGGAACCAAAGCAACATGAATTGATATGGTTTTTCTTTAGATTTGATCTCCTTACATAAGCCTATAAATTAAAAAACACCAGAGTGGACTCCTCTATCATTCATACTTAACCAATAAAATAATGTTGCATTAAGGTAGGACCTCCTAAACCAAAAACATAGCCTTCTATAAAAATAAAGAGATAAAACATTCTATTATCTAGACAAATAGATGAGGTTAAAACAAGGCCTCTTATGATAACCTTGCCTTTCAACAAACCAGGGGAGTGGGTTCCTCTAGCGCCCAACTTATCCCAAGAGAGGAACCTGGGGAGGGATCTACCATCATCTTCCCCAAATAAGTACCATAAAGGAGTATTTAAGCCATAAATAACTAGACCACAAGGTTAAGGTATATAGCCTCCCCTATTTAGAACTCTACAAAACCCAAATAAAGTTTCAAAAGAACACCCAATAAAGGTGATTTTACTAAAAGTCCACTAGTAATTGGAAGGCCAAATAGCTAAATGTGACTGGTCCTTACTCAAATAGGGGCATCCACTAGTCTTTCTCTAGCCCACTAGGATCTTGTCATGATTTATTACATCCAGCTCAAGCACACATGCTTACTAGAAATATAGAATAAAACTACCTTTGACTAGCACAACTTCACCCACATCCAGTGCCTAGGCCACTGTCATCCAAGTGAGGAAGTAAGGAGATTCAAGGATCTTTCATGAGCCCAAAATAATGCCATTTTACCTCATCATATGGGAATTCATTGAGGAAGTAATATCTTAAGACTTGGCCCCATGCGTCTTCTTTGGCTCAAGAGCATATACAACATAGTTCCCTCTAAACCACACCAAAGTTTTAAGGTTATGTCTCCCAAACTAGACCCCAACAAGTGAGACTAGATATTAGATACCATCATTCCTAATCACCATCTTTGTCATCTTTGTACCCTCTTCTTCCTCCCCTATGGCTTCTCACCCATGGTCGGGTTTAAAATTTCTAGTCGTTACTCCGCTCTGTCGCTCTATTCCATTAAATTGTCAATAAACAATATTAAATTAGTTTTTATATAAGGATGGTAAACTAACATAATGAGTAGGTTGATTAATATAAAATTTAGATTAATTTTATATTGAATTTATATAATTGAGATTACTAAAAATAGTAAAGTATGACTATTAATAGATTTTATAATGAATTGGAAAAAATCTTAGTTTACTATGTGCATGTAGGTCTGATTAGAACATGTTGGATATAAACTACAAGATGATCTTGGAATAATCATCAGATTCTAGAAATATTCTTATTATTTCCTCAAATGATTGTGTTCAATTTAGATAGTTGCTTCGATACATGTGTCTAACCTTGTCATAGGTGTCTTATATGGAACATTGATTGTATCTAATGTGACCACCTAGACCTTTCAATTTTTCTATCATCTTTCTTCTGATATCTTTAGAATGTGTATATAGAGTGTCACTCTTTATTAAATGATCAAACCCTAACTCTTCACCTTTAGAGTGATTATGAAAAAAATGGGTTAGTGGGATCATGGTGTCGATCTACCTCAAAAACCATTATATCAATGGGTGATGCCTACATAGCCAATTTTATGAAGAGGAACTCAAACTTATGTAGTTCTCCCTTACACATTAGTTTGTGTGTGCATAAATATGTGACGTGTGATAAGTAAATACATGTAATGACCTAGCTTGTAGATTAGCAAATATGGCTCATGGGATGCTCCTTGAATGGTTTAGACATGTGAAAATGTTACTCCTATGATTGATATAAAAATATAGACAAATAGGGTAGGTTTGCTCACTTGAATGCTTGATTGAGTGCTTATTAGTATATGGCCTTATGAGTTGTATGTGATTATTAGGTGAGAAATGGATGAGGGTTGATCTTGTATATATACTAATTCCTTTTTAGAATTATATCATACTAAATCACTTAGGCCGACCTTTAGGATATGTTTATTTTACAAATTAGATGGCTTTTGGGCACTAGACACTTTGCAAGAAAAATGGACACATTCATCAATGCAAGTGTTCATCTGGAACATAAATGTCTAAGAAGCTAGAAAATAGGTACATGTTTGAATCTAGTAGTAGAGGATAATAAACAGGTTTAAAGATTTTGCATAATATAGAAAGCCTAGTCATCATAATAACAATGGTCAGACTAAGAAATAAACAATTTGGCACAAGGATATAGTGAATGTGAACCTTTTGGATCTAGACAAGTCTAGAACTTAAAGATACATTCATGATAGGTATTTATTAAGTGTATACCATTAAGGTACTACATAAATCAAATTTTAGTATCTACACATTACATTTATCCATAAACATTGTAATTTAAGTTTAATCATATATAAAAAGAGTTAAATCAAATATAGTTATTAATCTACATTTAGCATAAATTTTGATAAAGAGATAATTATTTTGATTTTCATGCAATTTAAAAAGTAATTGTTAAAATTTAACAACATAGTCAAGGATTTTGTGGCAAGATAATGAAAAACCAAAAAACTAGCAATGACCTCAACACCAAAACCATGTACTCCACATTTTTAGTACCAATAATAATGGACTCATGTAGAATTTGATGTGAAAAATGTGTTCATTAGGTTTGGGACTCTAAAAACCTCATTCATCATTCTAAATAGTTATTATGGTCTCTAGAAAAATAGTCTTCTTTGTCAAACCTTAATATGGAAATTGAATATATGAAGGATAAGGAAAACATATTTATTTGGGGACCTGCATTCATGGTCAACATGGTTTTTAAGAACTAACTAATTATTAAGGCCTGTAATGGTATAAAATATTAGTCACAACACACCAAGTAAAATACAATTCAACCAAATAATCAAGTGTAATGTAAGTATAGCTAAATACTTGATCTCCTATAGAATGTAGTGAATAATAAATTCTAAATGCTCTTTAGAGATCCTTATTTTCTCAAATGCCCTCTCTATATGTTGACATTTGTTACCTTATTTAATGGTGTCCTAAATGCACTAATGTCTTTATGTATATATAGATCTCTTCAATCTAAATTAAAACCCTATCGACACATAAGTTGAGACACACAATGAGTAAAAATTATGATAAAACAAGACCCAAGACACTTGGGAGACCCAAAAATATATGAAAAATTCCCACCCCTAATACATTTCTTGTTGGCCCCTAATTTTGGATAAATATGCAAATGTGCTTAAGAAAGCACAACATATTCCATTTTTTAAGTAATAACACACGAAAAAATGGGCCATAAGATATCATAGCCAAAACATTACCACTAACACAATTTTTTGGGATATTTTATAAAGTATAACAATGCATTATTTAATAAAAAGGTGTAAAAAGAAACAATGCCAAATTTTTTTTTGAAGAACTTAGGAGCATAGGAAGTGGAAGGGAAACTAGTAGGAATCTCAACACACATTTTATTGGGACTAGTGTGCATATGATATAGTGTGCCATGATCAGAAGGTCAATTATGAGAGTCATAGAGTGTAATTCAAGGAATGTGAATTGAAGGAGAGATGGAATGAAGACTTGGTATTTTAACAAAATACTATATATTCTAGGACAGTCATTTGTTTTAATGACTTGAAGAGCAAAGCTATAATGGCTAGATTGAATCTAGGAATATGGTTGGATAGGAGTTAAAGACACAATTATGTCTAGACATTTTAAGAAAGTAATTGCACTATTTTGGAGGCATAACCTATAATGTAATGATGAGGTGGTGAATAGCATCATGTAGACACTAAAATATATTATTATATAATTGAGAATGCCATTTTTAACCTACATTCATGTTACATGACTTGTGCATACACATATGGTTATTATCACCTTAATATCACGTCCAAATTATTTTCATGGGTCCAACCTTCTCTATTTGATATCAATCACCTACAATAATTCCATAGTTTATGTTTGACTTGTTTAATATCATATTCAAACTATCTTATGATCATCATATCGGTATTCCTACATTGTGGACAAATCTGTTAGAATCAAACTATCTCAGAAGTCATGACTTGTCTTACTCCAAGTAAAAATTAATTTTCAAATTCAAATCCTTCTTATGGGTAGGCCCATACATTTTGCATGTCAGTGGCATGATAAAGTACCTAGAGAGTTCCATATAAATATACAATATGGATAAGCCTATTCCAATTATAACATTTATCAAGTAAACTTACTACACACATCTGCACAGTCAAAAGAATTGTCATATTCTTTATAGTTTAACAATCAGTCAGAAGGAGCTGGTCCTAGCCAAGTCTAAAGCACCTAAAAATCAAGTCAAGGTTGTCATTTGCTAAGTATCAAAAGCTAGATCACATGTTGCGTTCATTAAAGGATCACTATTTCACACATTCATCTAATAGAGATAACTACATGTGGTACAAATTCCCTCTTCACACTATTGGATATGTAGGTGATGCTCAACCATTCATTGGGGAGAGTTTAGGGTCAACTCAACCCAATTTTTTTTCCATTTTGCAATCCTATACCTAGAGTTGAAATTGGACATAGGGTTTCAAAGGGAATGAGATCGATTTATAGAAAAGCGTGCATAACTAATTCTTGATAATTGCACATATATATGGTTTACAAGTAAGCATAATAATTAACGCATAAACAAAGAATCAAAACCCAATTAAATGAATCTGTTAGGGTTTAAATACTAACATCAATTGGTACTATATAAAAGTTGATAAAGGGACATCTAAAAATATAGTTCATAATCTAAACAAATCTTGATCTAGTTTCCCACCAATTTTGCTACCTAAAATCAGTCTTAGTTATGCACAAAGCAATAAAATGCTAAGTATATATCCCTTTATGTCTTTTTTATTTATAGTAAGTGTAGTTAGTAAAATTAAATAATGTATTTTACATTCATGTTTGTATTTATTGTCATATTCCATATAATACGATTGAGTTCAAAAGTTATATCTTATTATATCACATTAATAAAAAAAGTTATAACATTTTGTTGAAACCATTTATATACTAATTATGTCAAACCTTAGGTCTTCTTTTAGGGTTTCCTCATTCATTTTAGGGTTTTAGATTTCTATATATAAATTTGATTTTCAATCTTAATTTTTTATTTTCCCTTATACACAAATTATACATGGTTATAATGGATGAATATAGTCTCTATTTCTTAACTCAAGCTTTTAATTGTAATCATTAAATGTTTTTTCCTTTAATATGCAAAATATATAACAACTATGTAAATTCATAGATCAAATATTTGTGCACGAATAAGGATGAAATTAATAATGAATAACATCTAGCACTCTTTAATTCATATTGTTGTAATATTTAATTTGACTTGATTCATGTTACCAATAGGTGCCAAAGGGTATGATTCATTTTGTTCCTCTTCCCCTAGATCTCAAGATTATACCAACTACAATCATGCCTCCATTATTCACCCACAAATTATATTGGATTTCATAGTCTACATTATTAGTACTAGACAAAGTAAGGTGCCTCATCATGTGCGGTAGAAAAAACATGTTCTTCCTCACACCCCTTCACATCCAACAAGGCCATTTTATCAAACCAACAAGTATTATATCATTGATCAACTCAAAGATATCCATTCTATGATTTACATCCTTGAATTACTAAAAGTATTAATTGTTTACAAGGATAACTTATATGAAGCATGATGTAAGACAACTCTCCCAAATGATACATAAACTACATACTTTGCCTCTATCTTTAATGCATTAAAGGATATAAAAGAAGTCATTTCCTTTGAGAAGGAAGACTTACCTACCAAATACACAATAGAGCAAAACCTTTCATTATTCATTTAGGTAATAATTAGCAGTAATGTAGTGAAATATACATTGATAGATAATGGATCAAGAATGAATATTTACAATGTAGCTTTCTTAAAATAACTAGGCATCAATATAGATGTTATTCAAAAAATATATCAAAGCCTAAAAAGGTTTGATAACATTCCACATCAAATACTTGGATCAATATCATTGAATGTGATAATAGGGCCTAAGACATTAACTACTCTATTTCAGGTCATGCTTAATCATCTACATTTCAATTTGCTTTTAGGTTGACCCTGGATACATGTTATGGAAGCAATACCATCTATATTACACATATGTGTGAAGTTTATGCTTGATGGATATTTGTATATGTGCCTTGTAGATAATGATCCCTTCAAATATTGTAAAATGATATAATATCATGATGAGGGTTATTCACAATCATATTTTATGCATTATTCTATAGTGCCTCCATCACAACCTATCTCATTAGACAAAATTCATATATACGATGTTGGAGAATCAAGTAAGGTAAATGATAATTAACATGTTATGGTCATTAATTAAGAATCAAGGAAGTAACCACAAGCTAGTGTAGAGTAAAATGAGACAGTTCCAAATCATCACTTTGTGGTAAATTCAAAAAATCCAAATGGCATTGTTACCTATTTATATGATAGTGATGATGATGATAATGATAATGAAGACAATATATATGAACATTTGAACAACCTAAATTTCAATCCTTTGGATCTAGAAGAGTACTTATCTCAAAATATGTTTACACCTTGTGGTCTAGGAGAGTATTGCTGTAATTCACATGTAAATATCATTGATTACTCAAACATTTATTCTCAAGCACAATCTACATAGGGTAAAAGAAAGATAACAATTTAAAATAATAAACATAATCAAAATGCAAACATTTATTGGAATATTTTTTCACACCATGATTATCACAGAATAAGGGTTCTCATTGAAAAATTTTGGAAAACCAAATATAGCTTGGACATAAGAAATATTATATGTTTTATAAAATTTAATGAATAACATGGAGTTTTCAAAGACAAACCATTCCACAACATTTTAAGTGAAAAGTATTCAAAACAAACCAAGCATCATTTTATTAGTTGATAACATCTTGGTTTCATTACCAATTACCAGACATAGATCTATGAGACTTTTATCATATTAGGAAGGAAAATTATATTCTAATTATCCTTGAATCACCTTGCATCGAACAAATAATTTTATAGCATTATAATAGACAATTCAAAATTAAAATAATGAAGGGATTGTCAAGGTCATTAAACTACAACAAGAATGATAATTACTAAGTTTTAACCAATATTAGTGCATAATTATAACACGAAAAGGTCATAAGTATCTAGGACAAGAAAACTTGAGTAGTACAACATATATGGAGGGTTCTTATCAATGATAGATTTTATTTGATGAGATAGAATTCATAACCATGTGTAGTATTACATTATTAAAACAATTGGGACATGACATAATACATTGTGAAGGATCAATTAGACTTATTTCTCTACCAATTTCTTGTGAGACCGAGGTCATTGATACATGTGTTGAACACAAATATCTACTGAGAGGGGGGGGTCAATTAGTAGATCAACTAAAAACTAGTTTTTTAACTTTTTAATGAAGATACAAAAACATAAGCATATCAAAGAACAAATGTAGAGAGCACACACACACACACAAAAGTACAATACACCAAATTTATACATGGAAAACCCAAAGAAAAACCATGGTGAGAATTGATACTAGAATCTACTATTCTAATCCAGCCTCACAGTTAAATCACCTCATTGTCAAAACCACATAGGTTACATTTAAAGACACCTATCCTTAGGAGACACCAATCCCCTAACTGAGCACCAACTCAGTTTAACCTTACTAGTTACATGATTTAAGGGCACCAACCCTAAGGAGACTCCAATCCCCTAACTGAGCACCAACTCAGTTTGTCTGATGGCACTAACCAATTAGAACTATAGAGCTACAACTCCAATAAACAAGATAGATTCACAAATGAATCTAGTTTATTTTTTTTTTACAAGTCTAGTCTATAACTACTCACTCTTGGCTTATACTGTGTATGCCTATTCTTCTTCTCTACTCATTCTCTACACATTTACTGTGTGCCCTTTCTTTCTCTCTACCTCACTTTTGGCTCATTCTTTATGTGCTTTTTCTTCCTTTCTACCTCATTGGTTCTATGTCATTATATATTTTATTTGACATAGTCCATTTACACCAGCTGCTTCAGCCTCTCTTCCTTTGTATCTTTTATATATTCTTTGTTTAACACATCAATATCCTCTTCTTGCCTCTACACATTTCTCTATGATTTCATGGTCTATGTTTGTGTATTTTATTAGACTCATTTTATATTGATCACATGCTTAGGTTCAATGAGTCTGAGCAGTCAAAAAAAATGACAGCTTTTGACTCTCTCTTCAAATTGTAATGGCAACAACAATAGTGACAAAAAGCACTTTATAATTTTCAAGATGTCGTATATGTATAGACAACGAAGATTAGGGTTTTCTATCTCTAATTGCATTCACACTTTAGTCACAATTAATCAATTCTCATTAAAAGCAATTTTAACTTATGCTCTTTCCCATGTCTCGGTTCATGCATCACATTGCAATGGTTAGCTCTCTTTTCTATTTTTGGCAACTACTAGATTCTGGTCATAAATTCATTGCTTCTTTAATCAAGGATTGATCTTGAGCTCCATGTAGACTCGAGTTCCTCACCAGTTCTACCTATTCCTTTACTAACCATTAGAACATATTAAATATAAGCCTTTTATTTCTTTCTTCATGCCAATTCTGAGCTCTTTTATTAACTATTGAGCTTCTTTTTACATCTCGTTATTTCCTATATATTAGGATTAATTTTGCTCCTTTCGATTTATTCAAATATGCTCAATCCATAACTTTAGTCAAATGTTAATCTTTGGTAGATTTGACTATCTCTCTTGTCATGACATTCAAGAGAGCTTTCATTTTGATAGATCTTACCTAACTTTCTTGATCTTTAAATTTTCCATTGTACATTAATCTTTAAGCACTTTTAAGGATTTGGATTCACTCGCTCTATTGGATCTTCTTAATCCTCACTTGCATGTGTCATTGGATCATCAAAGATACTTATTCTTTATGTTGACTAGATCATTAACCTTTGACATGTTGACTTCATCTTGATTCTTTTGATGTCTTTGATTTAATTCTCCTTTATTGATCTCTTTATACTTGATTGAAATTTAACATGTCCCCTTTAGATTAATTTCTGTGAACTTCTTGTTCGGCTCCCCTTCGGGACAATTTCTACAAAATTTTTGTCTAAGTCCTCTTCAGGACAATTTTTGTGAACTTTTTTTCTAGGTCCCCTTTTGACACTTTTTTTTAGAACACATACCCTTTAAGGATTTGCAAATGTATCCTTCAACTTTTCTACAAGGGTCCACATACCCTTCAACCTTTTCAAAAATTACCCTTCAACTTTTTTGCAAGGGTCCACATACCCTTCAAACTTTTTGAAAATATCCCTTAGAACTTTTTGCAATGGTCCACTTTCTCTTTAGAAATTTTGTAATGCTCCACTTTCGCTTCAGACATTTTGAAAAGATTCCTTTGAAACTTTTGCAATGGTCCACTTACCCTTCAGACTTCTTGAAAATATTCCTTCAGTATTTTTAAAATGGTCCACTTACCCTTCAAACTTTTTGAAAAGATCCCTTCAGATTTTTGAAATGGTTCACTACCCTTCAACTTTCTTATAGGCATCTACATGCCCTTCATAACAATTTTCATGGGCTTTTTGTCTGAAAGATTTGTCCTTGCCAATATTTTTGAAAGAATTGTCTTTGCCAATTTTTTTGAAAGAATTGACCAATTCAGGTTCTCCTCACTGCTTAACTTCTAATATTGAAAGAAGTAAAGTCATTTGATAAACCTAATCAACTTCATTAGACCCATTTGGGTTCTTGATGTTACTCAACTTATAAACATGAAGTAGAGTCATTTTAGAAACCTGATTAACTCTCCTAGGCCCATTCAGGTTCTTGACATTTATTTACTTATTTTATGAGTAGAATCACTTCGTAAACCTGATTTACATTGCCATAACAAGTTGGGTTCTCAACCTTGATTTAATTATTTTATAAGTAAAATCACTTCACAAACCCGATTTGCACTGTCTTGACTCAGTCATATTCTCTCCATTGCTTTACTTATGAAACTTTATGATTTAAAGCAATTAAAGTTCACAAACTTGATTTACACTCTCTTGACCCAATTGGGTTCTCAACATGGCTCAAATTATAGAATTTAATGAAGTTAATTCTTTTGAAAAACCTGATCAACTCATGACATAAAACTCATTCGGATTTATCGACATGCTTGACTGAAAAGATAGAGAGAAGAGAAGTAGTCTTACAAACCTGATTTACTCCACAAGTCTATGTAACACAACACCTTTGTCATTAATGTTTGATATATCATTCATCATTTGACATCAATGAAAATATTATAGACAACAATCTCCTTGTACATCATGACACTTAAAATTTCCAACAACATGCATACGAGTGATGAATCCTACCAACTAGTTAAGGTTTAAACTGGGATAACAATGGTTATAAATTATGCAAGATACAATGAGTAAAAAAAATTAATACATCACTTTATTACATAAAGGAAATACAATCAAAATTCAACATAATGGTGAAAATGATAATTAATCAATAGGCAAAACCTTCAAGGATCACTATAAACATAGAACACGAACAATCATACACAATATAAGAAAATGAAAGGCATTTACAAAACCTTTGGGAAAGTGTAAAGTTAAATAAAATTTTAGTGACATATATCCATTTGATGACTATGATGACTTATAATCATTCATTCAAAATATTTTAAAAATACAAAAATATAAAAGATATTCCAAAAATAAAAAACCAGGGCCAAGGTATGACATGTTTACTAGTTTTTATCATTTGTTTAATTTATTTATCATGTTTTGAAGATTACATATATTTTTTCATATGCACATGCATTTCACATTATATAAGAGTGATATGAAAGACATGAAATATACACATGGTACGTGGATACATAATGTAAAACATTCCTATACCCATCGACTATTTCAATGCTACAAGCATTTTATTCCATAGGATACACTATTACATGTTATATATTTATATGACATTTTAATTTATAATGTTGAGCTAAATTAATTATTTAAACATCTTAATTTTTATTATATTTTATTTAATTCTACATTTCATGGATATGTTACTTTATTATGCTAGGACATTGACATAGATTGATAGTGTAGACAAGTTTTGCTTTCCCTATATTTAATTAATGTTTGTTTCATTTTCAATAAATTAACCATTGATTATGCTTGATTATGTATTTCTTCGTATGTGATATTTTTTGGATTGAGTGAATTGTTGTATGCATTTTTCTATGGCCCTTGGCTTTCTTCCATAATTATTGCTTGATTGAGTTTTCATTACATGATTTTTTCCTAGGCCCATGCTTACATTTTTAACTATTTTTCATTGAGATTTTCATTTTATGGCTTTTTCTTCGGCCCTTGGATTTCTTCCATAATTATTTCTTGATTGAGTTTTCATTACATGACTTTTTCCTTGGCCCTTTCTTGCATTTTAAACTATTTTTCATTGAGATTTTCATTTTATGAATTTTTTTTATATACAACCCCTAGACTTATATGAAATTAACTGCTTGTAGATGATATTTATGGATTATCTAACACCTCAATCTTGTACACTTGGAAAAAATTATACCTTGGCTATCCCTCTCAATTTTGGACCTTTTTACAGCTTCCACAAGTCTTGCATATAATTTCTCTTATGCCTCTTGGCATATCTCTTAGTTTGATCAGTCTAATGTTGAAGAACCAAGCCTTATATCGTGCTTAGAATCCTTAAGATGTAATTATCTTTCACCTTTGTAAGTTTTGAGCATGTACCTACTTTCTTAGTCCCTATACACTAATGTCTAGGATAGACACTAGCATTGATGCTAGTGTTTTGCTTGACATAAGTGTCCAATGCCCTAAAGTAATCTATTTTTCAAATGAAATATATCCTAATGGTCAGCCTAAGTATTTTAATGTAATCTATTTCTGCATAGGGATTCATAAAAATAAAAGATCAACCCTCATTCAATCCTCACCTAAAAACTTTTTAACTACTCACCATGGAACTTAAAAAATGCATTCAATCAAGCACTCAAGTGAGAAAAGCTTCCATATTTCCTATTATTTCCATATCCGTCATAAGTAAAACACATATACAAGTCTAAAGTATTGAAAGATCAACCCAGGAGCTATATTTTCCAAGTTACAAGCTAGGTCATTATTGTACTTATTTTGCACATATTTCATGATTCACACACAAGACAACACATAGGGGAGAACTACATCAGTCTGAGGTCCTTTTCAAAGTATTGGATATGTAGGTAGTGCCCATTGATAGAGGGGAATTTAGGGTTAGCTCGACATCATATACCAACTAACCCATTTTCCCCCAACATCACTATAAAGATGGAGATCTAGGGTTTTGAACATTCATGAGGAACGATAGTCCATGACCCAAATATAAATACACCAGAAGAAGGTGAAGACAAATCAAAAGAATCTAGGTGGTTACATCCTTTTCCATTAGGTATTCCATATAAGACCCTTGCATCAAACTCATATAGTAGTATTGATGTAACTATCACAAGCTAACATAAGTATCCAAAGCTCTAGAGGCACTTAATCTAGAATCATGCAACTATTCCAAAATCATCTTCTAATCTACTTTCTACCTATTATAAATCCAACACTATGTTAGCATCAAAACTAGCTAAGTACATTACTTCTTTATCATTTATATACATAACTTACTTTTACTTTCTATACTTAACCTATTCTTAACATAAGAAATTTAGCATATGTTATATTTGAGTTTAGCACCCACTTGGCTTACTATAAAGTTAATTTATCATCCTTGTGTCTTAGGCTATCTTTATCCCCTTTAACCCTAGATAACCCCAATCTAAAATCAATTTAGGGTTAAACATTTGGTGAACTTGATCTTTGACATCATTTCTACCTAGGCATACCCTATAGGATGTTTTTTACAAACTTTATCCTAATCTTTATGTACTTCATATCTCTTATCATGGATGCTATTAATTGATTTGATGACTATGATAATGAAACCTCTATCTTTATATCAAAAAAATGGTAAAAATTGATTACTCTTGATCCTTACAACTACTAAATCATCTAATCTCAAAGCTTTGAATGGTGGTAACTGCTATCCATTTAATCATGTCCATGCTCCCAACATTTAAAAAGATAAGTTGAGCCATATTAAGGAAGATAAATAGCCTTCCATACTTCCTGCACCACCATCATATGATTTTGGTCTTTGATATTTGTAAAAATATGGATACAAAGGCTAAAGATTGAGCAAACATGAGCAAGGTATAACTCAGCTTATTGTTCCTAAAAATAATATACATCATAAAGGCTTAGGATATTCACATGAGACACCAATAAGTCAAGTCATCTAAGCATGCCAGTAATGCACATTTTACCACACAAGTGGGTACATATGACTAAGAGGATCCTTCATTTGATCATCAAAAATTTAGACAAACACATAAAGAAAGTATGAATGAGTTAAAAATAACCTATAATGAGGACATACCTTTAAGTAAATTAATTCACACCCCCATAATTCCTACATTCCCAAAAAATATCACCCTTATCAAAGGTGATGGTTCCATCATACCTTCATTACAAACAAATTATATATGCAAAAAGGGACCTTTACCAAAGATTATTCAAACTCAAATTGTTATACCAAAAGTATCAAAGTTCAAATATTCCATACCACTACTGAATTTCCCTACATTTAGTGATCACGAAATTGAACTTGTTATACATGAGGATGATGGTTTTCATACACCTAGATTCAAAAAAGGTGGTGTGTTGAAACTAATGATAACACCTATGACAAACAACACTATTCCCATGGAATATCTTATGCTTATGATGACCACTATTGGGGATCTTAAAAAATAGGTTTCTATACTTAAAATGCAAATGGATTTCCATAATAATAATGCACATGTAACCTCATTGAATATTCAACCTATTGAGAAATGTATACTTGAATATCCTTCTCCATAATGTTTCGAGATACCATATTACCTCTCTTTGAAATACATAAAGATCTATTTGAGCACATGACATGTTATGTACATTCTTTTGGTCAATGGTCAAAAGATGAATTTTTTTTGATAAAAGTTTTCCATATGAGCATTTTGGATGAGGCTCAAAATTGGTTATATAATTTACCAAGAGGTTCAATAATGACTTTTTTACAATTTAAAGATGCATTCTTCATGTATTTCAATATCCAGAAGGTGCCAAAACTTACATTATAACATTTTCATAATTTCAAACAATGTGATGGTGAATCCCTTCTAGATTATATTATTCAATTCTAAAGTACATCATATGAGCTAGCATTTAGACCCCTAGATTTGGAATTACAATTTATATTTGGTTGAGGCCTTCCTTCCCCATTAAAGGAAAGAGCATTACATAAAAAAATATGAGTCATTTAACCATTTATACAATGATGTACATAGATATAATTCCTTCATAATTACTCATTAAATTTAACTTAACATATCTCCCTCAAAATACAAAAGTTTTATCTCTCACACAAAGGAAGGAGATAAATTACCTAAAGAAAATTATGAATAAAAATATGTTATTCCTAATCTTTATATGCCCAGTTAACAACTGTTACTTAACATGGGGCCCATCCAAGGTCCATGTATTATGCAAGAATTTTGAAGTGAACAACACAAGAAACATCCATGCTAACAATATTTAACAATTAACTTATACATGGGTGGTGCTTATTTTTGGCATAACTATATTTATCCTACACAAGCAAAAACTATTTGCAGTGTAAGACACTTAAAACAAATTTGCTTTGATCTAAAAAAAATTTAAAAATAAAAGAAGTTGGAAAAACTCCTTGGGCAATATAATAATATCAATTGTTTTTGGTTCTAAAGTGATTCATATGTGAGTTTGGGTTATGCCTACCACACATCCATATGCACTTACAATAGTAACTCTTTGGCTATACCAAATAGAAGCAAAAACTGATTCAAATCAGTAAGGTATTTCCTTTCCTCAAGAAGGTAAATCAATACATATTACAAATGATAACATTACTTCCACTACACATAAAAAACATGAGGAGGAACATGATATATGCCTTTTCAACCTATCTAATCATGGTGTAAATAATGTAAAAGATACAAATTAAGGTTTTTAGCACCAAGTGGAAAGATACCTATGACCATCCATTAGATGAGATCATCAAGTAATCTCTTTAAACATTCTAAAATACCAAAAAAATTAAAAACATTTAAAATATTTTTGGCACCTACATGTTCTATTGGATCCTTGCCATCTATGTGTTAGTTCCATGTTGATGGATGACATATTCAGTTACTTCTACATATACACATGTGTGTCATACTTCTATTTTGAGTGTCATATAAGCATACATAAATACACGATCTATTCCTATTTTAGATGTTGGGCCTCCCCTCTACTCATGTCATGTAGACATTGGGGGAATACATTTATTTAGTCTTGATACACACAGGTTATATCATTCTATGATCATATTTCATTATCATGTTCGAGCTTACATATGTACTTACACATGCCCTTATCCATTATTATATCTTACACAAGGTATTCAATATGCTATACACTTGAAAATTTTTCCTAACACATTTTATACATGGGCTACTATGACACGTATATGTTGGTTTATTATGCTTTCATTTATGCACTTCCTTGAGTGTCTTGCCTTGCTATTGTACTCCTTGTTTAAGAATTTGAATATGATCATTTTGTTTATGACCCCCATACCTATGTATGCTTTCTTTAACATTTAAATATGTCATTGTTTATTATATGAATATTTAAATATGTCATTTTTTCCTTTATGGACATATGACTAAGTCATGTCCCTTTGATTGTGTAGCATTTGAACATGCCCCTTGTTTGTGGTCTCTTTGGACCATTGCCTTTTGACTTGCTTTTGAGTGCTCTCATGTGTGTGCTTGTTTTCTTACTAAAGTTATACAGTTACTATTTATATGTTTCCATGATATTTATCATGCATCTTAGGACTTCATGTGATCACATTGGTTCTATGCACTTCAATGCTATATCTACCTAGACATGTTTATTCTATATGTTACAAGGTTCCATTTATAGATTATGTAGTTGTGATATCCTTTTGAGGTGAGGTAACTACTAGTTCCTATATTTACCTCACCTAAAAGTGGGGCATATTAGTGGGGGTATGTCATAGAGTAATGTTCTCCACATTCATCATAGTTTTCAAATTCAGTGGGGGCATGCTTTGGAAGCATGTTCTTCACACTTATCTAGTATTCAACATCTTCATATTATAGTGGGGGCATGTTTTTGAAACATGTTCTCCACATTGGTACTCATATCAATTTTTAGAGTTATTCATATATAATAGGTAATTATTTTGGAAGCATGTTCTCTACACTCACATAATTTTTGAATTGGCTAAAACACACAATTATATGATTCATATTCATAGTTGTGGTAGATTCTATACATTGGTACCATTGTTATACATAGTTTCAACATGAAACATATCTAAGTTTAATATGATATGTAATTTGTGCCTAATATTTCAAAATATAAATCAATTTTATATTTGAAAACTCTTTTATAGACTGTTACCTCATTGTAGGCTTTTACGTACTAATACCCCAGTCAAACTTTTATGGGATTTATTGAGTTAATCTACTACAATAGTTGGTTCAATTTTTGGTATGGTTGAGGTGATTAAATCACTCACCAAGTTTTTATGTTAGAATTTACTATATCATTCAAATTCACTAGGTTATAAGTATGATTGAGTTTCATGGTTGAGTTAATCTCAACTTTCAGGTGACAACTCACCTTTGCTCCAAGGTTGGGGCCATGGGCCTTCTAATCTCTCTCTCTATCTCCTTGGATATATGCACTTTATATATTTATCTATATTTTTCCTAATCTTAGTTTCAAAGCCTTATATTGATACATATTTTTCAAATCAACTTGCTGATAGGTAGGGTGGTTACATTGACACGCAAATGTACTCCTAAACCTTGCTCTTTCAATTTAAATCAATTGTAAATACTATTGATTATATATTATATATGCTAATTATATATTGTAACATGCTCTTTGTTGTAGGTTAGTCACTAACAAATCACTCAATTTTGGTCTAAATAAAGACAAAGTGTGTTATACATGTTGGGTGAATATTTTGTCAACCAACTAACTGGTGAGCAAAATAGGTCTCTTCAACCACAACATAGGTAGATTGGTCATCTAAAGTTGCAGGTTTACCACATCTAAAGTGGAAAAATCTCTCCTCTCATCAAGGGGAGGTTCCCTATAGGTATAAAGGCACTATATACTATATATATATATATATATATATATATATATATATGTAAAAAATAACACTTGGGGGTAGGATACACCCTCCATATCTCTTCTTTCAAAGATGATATTCATAAACAAAGGAGAAGATCTTGGTGAAAACAATGAAGGCACTTATCTTCTTTCATAAGTCTTCTTACAGGGGACAGTAGGAGTTCGTTCAGGTATGATAAGTGACTAGTAATAGGGTTAAATAACTGACAGAATGAAGTGTAGAACAAATTCTCCGCTTCAGCTGCCCAAAGAGTGAGATACAAAGGATAATGGGGGCACAAAGTTGTCCCAGAATCCTCAACATAGAAACAGAAAATAAACACACACTAAAGAAAACTATAATAAAACAAAGTCTGAAAGTAACTGTCTTCAGGACATCTTCCTTATCACTTCCACTAATTCTGCTTGATAGATTAAATAAACAAGAATGCATCTAGAAGACAGACATAAGAACAATCTCCTAAAATGGCACAAGCTATAACAACACAAAGTCTACAAGTAACTTGCTTTCTCATTCAGATAAAATAATATGAACAACAATCTGAGCTCAAAGTCTCAGTATTCACCTTTCAATTTAGGCAAAGTTTTTTTTCTGTGATAAAAAAGATCTCCCTCCTATCAAATGAGAGATTACAATATATAGTGCTCCAAGAAAGACTTGGGTGCTTATTTTCATGAAAAAAGCCCATGCTGAATTGAATGCCTTCAATGTGCCTTTAGTTCTGTCTAGAGGGACCATGTTGGGAACAATGCATTGCCATAACTATGGTGTATCCATTCCTCTAATATGTCTCTTACTTAGTATGGACTATCTAGTCCTTTTCCTGATGTCTGTGCAGCTGTCTGATTTGCCTTTACTTCATGGAAGAAAAATAGGTTGCATCCTTGATTTGGTGTGCTTATAAGTTTGCTTGATCCACTATTTCACCTACTAAAAATAACTCCCTTGAAGATATTTTGGCCTTTCCCTTTTTTTGCTACGATTTGAGCCATTGGGTTATCTTTTCCCTTTCTAGTTTTGTCTTTTCCTGGCATTTGAGCTCTCAGGGCTATATCCTCAGCTTTGTTGGCTCTATACACTCTTCCATCAGTGGTTCTTCTCTTTGGCATTTTGGCCTTTGAATGCATTCAAGCCCATGCTCAAGCTTTGGCCACTTTTCATTGATCTCAACAAGTGACACATGGCGTGTTTTGCTATGAAATAGGTGAGGACACGTGGTAGCATCTGCTTACTTTATCAACTCACCTGGGGCCCACCATAGTCTTTATGAAATGAAAGGGAGAGACTATGGATGTTGACAATTGGTGGCTTCTATCAAGATTTTCAAGGGACACATGGCATGTTCCGCATAATCTAGCAATCACACGAACGATGACACTTGGAGCGTTCCACTCTCAAGCTTTTTCCTTTCGGGCATTCCTTTGGTCAAGCTTATTTCCTTCAAAAAAAAGTCTAAAGGAATTCCTTCAGGCTTTTCCTTAGTCATTTTCCCATAGAAAATACTTTTGAAATAATTCTAACGGCTCTTTCACTTAATAATTTCCTTCGAACAAAAAATCTGAAGGAAATGTTCCCTGTCGACCTTTAAACAAATCTGAAAAAATTCTATATTTTATATCTTCTCTTTGACCCTTGAACCAATGTTGCCTGCCCTCCATAAGGGCACTTGCCTCTAGTTCACTGCCCTCCAGAAGGGCATTTGTTCCTTTGGCTTTGGGGTAACCCCTTGAACCTACCGATTGAACCAACCTTGGTTCAATGGTTCAATCGATTCAATCTCTTTATTTGGCTAAGTCCTTTTGATCTTTTGAACCAAATGCATTGAACCATTTGGTCGTTGAACCTGTTGAACTGATGAACCAAAATGGTTTAAGGTTTAATGGTTCAATAGTTCAAGCCTTTGTTTTTTCTTAAGTGTTCGCAGGTGTTGAATCTTGAAATGGTTAAAATTTGAACCTTGACAAAGCGCTTAACTCTTGCTGATGATGTTGAACCTTTGAACCCATTGAACCCATTAAACCAAAATGGTTCAAGGTTCAATGGTTCAATGGTTCAATCCTTGCTTAGATGCTTGCCAATGGACATTTTTGATTGAACTAAGTCATTGAACCAATCCTAAAAATGACCAAGTGTTGGAAACTTGTTCTTTTGATTGAAATCGCATGCAGAAGCCTTTGAACCTGTCGAACCTACTAGTCCCTTTACTAAAAAAGCTTGAAAAATGAGGAATTTGAAAGCTCAGAACAAATTTTGAGAAGGGAAGAGATTATTTTGTTCTATTGAACCAAAATAGTTCACATGTCCCAAAAATGAGAAGTCTATTTTTGGGGACAACAACTAGCTCCAGTTGGGGAACTTCCTTCAGTTGAAAAATTGAAATAGCTGAGGCGAGTAGAAACCAAAATCTCTAGTGCCTTTGAAGTATGCCATTGGGTTATGGAGTCATGCTACCAAAAATAAAGGCTCCAAAAAAATGAAAAAGAAAAGCACAAAACAAAACTAAAGACTATACAAATGTACATATGTATATGTGAACTTATCTGATACTTCAAGAATTGAAGTGATTCAGATGCTACCCATTTGGATACAATGAAAATGGCATTCCATCTTGATAAAATAGTAGGAAGCCATTTTGTCCTCATAATCGATGACAGGTGAATGGAACTCTCCACCAGGAATCACACTTTTTGTGCATTCCTCTTGGTTCTCTCTTCTTGCCCAATGACAAGGTGTGGTCTTCAATCTAAAAACTGTAACTCCTTGCTCTCTTGGTGAAGAGTTTGTTTTGCTATCTTTGGAGTATAATAGTATGGTCCACCACCATAGATTGTTGTTCTGCTGGTTCAATCCAACACATGCTTTGATTGTCCCCCTCAAACACCTAAAAAACCACCGGTTAATCATCTCCTTTAGTGTGAAGGAGTTTGACATCCTGGTCTTAAGTAGCCTTCAATCCAAGTAATAGAGATTCACATTCAGCTATGTTGTTGGTGTTGCTGAACTACAACTTGCATGAAGGAAAAAAATCTCCTTGAGGAGATATCAACACAATCCTGACTCTAGCATTGGTAGAAGAATTACTGCCATCAAATTCTAGGATCCAAGCATCATCATAAGCTGATCTTCTATCAGATTTCTCTTCATTAGAGATGGGATATTCTTCTTCATTTGTACTATGCCCTACCAATTCTTTTGATGTCTTATTTGGATCAATTCCTAGATTGCTAGCTACAAGACTTTCATTTGCCGAAACATGAACATCCCCTATGGTCAAGAAATAACTACCCCTACCCAAAGACACAAATAGAATTTGAGTTGCAGGGGCTGACATTTGGATGACCACATATTTTGCCTCCTTTTTAGGGAGCAATCTCTTCATTATGCCCTTGACAGGGATCCTTGCCTTGGACAGGTCCATACTTAGTTCTCCACCAATGTCCAACTGCTCAGGATTAGCTTGCAGGAATTTAAATTTAGTCATTTGAATTTTGGATTTCTTAACATGATCAATTATGTCAAATGACTAAAATGGACTAGGAAGAGAGGATGGGAGTTCACCCTTTTGGTTTTTGGGAGGGGGAGGATTGGCCTACGAATCTGAAGTTGAAGGTGCAAAAATGATTGAGGTACTTACTTTTTTAGCAACCACTGGGTCCTTTGGCTAGAAAGGAAAAGTGGTTCCATGCTTAGAAATTGAAATTGATAGTTGAGGTCGCTCCTCTATCTTATCTTTATCGGCTTGCTAGGCTAACTAATTTTTGGACTGGGTAAACACAACATATGATCCCTCATCTGCTTTAGCTTCACTTCTGGGTTTATCCTAATAATTCAAGAAATTAATGTTAGATTCGCTAGCTAATTCTTCTTCTTCCTTAGTGAAGAGATTAGCATCATTTTCTTGCTCAAACTCAAGTTGGAAAGAGAAATCATGTTCTATTTCTAGATATCCAATTGCTGAGTTGGTTGGGGGTGCTTCAAAGGTGAGGTTCCTCTGTGGGGGAGGAAGATGATTTGGCTGCCCTTGATTTCTAACAGCATTGCCTTGATATGACTGATTGGGGAATGTCCTCCTTGGTACATCTCTATATGAAGGAGCAGAAGACATACCTTGTGCCATTTGCCTTTTCAAGAGTAGCAATTCATTTTCTAGCTTTTGCACCATTTGATCAGTGGTGGCTATGGGTCAGTATTCAGAAGATGAAGAGGGTTTACCTCTATTTGGATATCTCCTTATCTTTCCTGCGAAGATAAGGTCATCTTCTACCTCAGTAGCCAAGTCTTGAGTAGCCTCAAGGTCTATGTGGCCAGCACGTCTCAATAGAAAACTCACTTCAGGTAGCTATGAGTTGATGAAGAAGAATTTGAGGTTTTCAGGTGTGGGCTGAGCAATGATAGGAATTCGATTCCTCAGCTTGTCAAACTTTGCTATGAAATCCCTCATGGGTTCATGAGGTTCCTTATTCATCTATGTAATCTAGGCTAGCAAAGTATGTGCATCTTCTACAGGGTTGAACCTATCTTCAAACATGGCTTTAAGTGTGTCCCAGTCAGTCACTGATCTAGCTTATAGATGGTCAAACCAGTATGCAGTGGCACCTTGTAGTGTTTCCATGAAAAGCCTGATTGCCACATCCTCAAATTCCACCCCTATCACACCGTAGGCTATGCTGAAGGCTACAATGTGTTCATCGGGGTGAACTCTCCCATCACCAAAGAATTTGGGAAAGTTCTTTCTTGAGCTGCATGGAAGTTCATGCAGGGGTGGAGTCAAATTTAGTGGACCAAAAGAGTTACCCTAGGGGCCTCAAACTGCCATGATTTGATTATGAAAAAGTGGGATAACAAATCTGGGTGGAGTATGTATTGACAAATCTCTACTAACAATAGAAATGGATGCTTTGCCTAGTAATGGAGAAGGATAGGGACTACTTGATTTGAAACTTGAGGCTTCAAACTGTGTGTTCTTCCCCAGTTTGCATGGAGGTGAAGGGAGATGGTAAGGCTATAATGATAATGGGTAAGACACAGAATGGAATCACCAGAGTCTATAATGGATAAGGGTAGGGACTACTTTAATCTAAAACTTGAGGCTTCAGATTGCACGTTCATCCCCATTGGAGTCACCAAAAATTATTGGTTGAATATTTTGTCAACTAGCTAACTAGTGAGCAAAATAGGTCTCTTCAACCATATCATAGGGAGATTGGTCATCCAAAGTTGCAAGTTTACCACATCCAAAGGGGAAAAATCTCTTCTCTCATCAAGGGGAGGTTTCCTATAGGTATAAAGGCACTATATACTATATATACATGTAAAAAATAACACTTGGGGGTAGGATACATCATCCATCTCTCTTTTTTCAGAGATGATGTTCACAAAAAAAGGAAAAGATCCTAGTGAAAACACTGAAGGCATTTCTCTTCTTTTAAAAGTGTTCTTGTAGGGGACAAAAAGAGTTCTTTCAGGTATGAGAAGTGACTAGTAACAGGGTGCAATAATTGGCAAAATGAAGTGTAGCACAAAGTCTCCGCTTCAGCTACCCAAAGAGTGAGATACAAAAGATAATGGGGGCAAAAAGTCATCCCAAAATCCTCAATATAGAAACAAAAAATAAACACACACTGAAGACAACTATAACAACACAAAGTCTAAAAGTAACTATCTTTAGGACATCTTCCTTATCACTTCCACTAATTCTGCTTGTTAGATTAAATAAACAAGAATGCGTCTAGAAGATAGACATAAGAATAATCTCCTAAAATGGCACAAGCTATAACAACACAAATTCTAAAAGTAACTTGAATTTTCATTCAGATAAAATGATATGAACAACAATCTGAGCTCAAAGTCTTAGTATTCCCCTTTCAATTTAGGTAGAGTTTTGATTCTATGATCAAAAAGATCTCCCTCATATCAAATGAGAGATTACAATATATATTACTCCAAGAAAGACTTAGGCGCTTGTTTTCATGAAAAAGGCCCATGCTAAATTAAATGCCTTCAATGCGCCTTCAGTTCTATCTGGAGGGACCATGCTGGGAATAATGCATTACCATAACTATGGTGTGTCCATTCTTCTAATATGTCTCTTCCTTAGTATGGACTATCTAGTCCTTTTCCTGATGTCTGCGTAGCTATCTAATTTGCCTTTACTTCATGGAAGAAAAATAGGCCACATCCTTGATTTGGCATGCTCAAAAGTTTGCTTGATCCACTATTTCACCTACTAGAAATAACTCCCTTGAAGATATTTTGGCCTTTCCCTCTTTCTACTATGATTTGAGCCCTCAGGCTATTTTTTCCCTTTATGGTTTTGTCTTTTCCTGGCATTTGAGCTCTCAAGGCTATATCCTCAGCTTTGCTAGCTCTTTATGCTCTTCCATCAATAGTTCTTCTGTTTGGTGTTTTGGCCTTTGAATGCATTCGAGCTCATGCTCAAGCTTTGGCCACTTTTCGTTGATCTCAATAAGTGACACATGGTGTGTTCCATTGTGAAACAGGTGAGGACACATGGTAGCATCCACTTACTTTATCAACTCACTTAGGGCCCACCACAATCTTTACAAAATGAAAGGGAGAGACTATGGATGTTGACACTTGGCAGCTTCCATCAAGATTTTCAAGGGACATGTGGCATGTTTCGCGTAATCTAGCAATCACACGGATGATGACACTTGGAGCGCTCCACTCTCGAGCTTTTTCCTTTTGGGCATTCCTTTGTCAGGCTTATTTCCTTCAGATAAAAGTTTGAAGGAATTGCTTCAGGCTTTGCCTTAGTCATTTTCCCACAAAAAATACTTTTGAAAGAATTCTAACAGCTCTTTTACTTAATAATTTCCTTTGAATAAAAAGTCAGAAGGAAATGTTCCCTATCAGCCTTTGAACAAATCTGAAGGAATTCTATCTTTTCTGTCTTCTCTTTGACCCTTGAACCAATGTTGCCTACCCTCCACAAGGGCACTTGCCTCTACTTCACTGCCCTCCGCAAGGGCATTTATTCCTTTGACTTTGGGGCAGCCCCTTAGACCTACTGATTAAACCAACTTGTTGAACCAACCTTGGTTCAACAATTCAATGGTTCAATCGGTTCAATATCTTTATTTGGCTAAGTCCTTTTGATCTTTTAAACCAAATGTGTTTAACCATTTGGTCATTGAACCCGTTAAACTGATGGACCAAATGGTTGAAGGTTCAACGGTTCAAGCCTTTGTTTTTTGTTAAGTGTTTGTAGCCATGGAACCTTGAAATGGTTGAAATTTGAACCTTGACAAAGCACTTAACGCTTGCTGATGATGTTGAACCTTTGAACCCATTGAACCCATTTAGCCAAAATGGTTCAAGGTTCAACGGTTCAATGGTTTAATGGTTCAATCCTTGCTTAGATGCTTGCCGATGGACATTTTTGATTGAACCAAGTCATTGAACCAATCCTGAAAATGACCAAGTGTTGGAAACTTGTTCTTTTGATTGAACTCGCCTGTAGAAGCCTTTGAACCTGTTGAACCTATTAGTCCCTTTACTGAAAAATCTTGAAAAATGAGTAATTTGAAAGTTCAGAACAAATTTTGAGAAGGGAAGAGATTATTTTGTTCTGTTGAACCAAACTAGTTCACATGTTATCCCAAAAATGAGAAGTCTATTTTTGGGGATAACAATACACACCTAGGTACACATTCCTTTCCTTTAAACTAGCTATTTCATTACTAGATTAAGGGGCGGGGGAATGTAAATGATATTTATGGATTATATATCACCTTAATCTTGTACACTTGGTAAAATTTAGACCTTGGTGGTTATTCTTAGTTCTAAACCTTTTCTCACTTCTACAAGTCTCATATATACTCTATCTTGTGCCCATTGGCCTATCTCTTAGTCTAACCAATCTTAAGTTGATGATGTAGGCCTTCTATCTTTCCAAAAATTCTTAAAATTTACTTATCTTCCACCTTTGCAAGTTTTTATCTTGTACCTTCTTTATTATTCCCTAGAAACTAATGTTTGAGATAAACACTAACATCGATGCTAGTGTCCTAACCTGACACATGTGTCTAGTGCCCTAAAGTCAATCTATTTTTTAAATAAAACATATCCTAATGGTTAGCCCAATTGCTTTAATGTGAGTTATTTATCCAAAGGGATTGATATAAATACAAGATCAACCCTTATTTATTACTCACCTAAAAAATTCTTTCCTACTCTCTAAACAACTTACAAAAGGCATTCATTCAACAAAGTTTCCCTATTTTATTCTTTTTCCATATCAATCACAGGGACAACACATCTAAAAGTCTAAGTTATTGAATGAATGACCCAAGAGATATGTTTTCCAAGTTACAAGCTAGGTCACTATTGTACTTGTTTTGCACAAATTGCATGATTCACACATAAGCCAACACATAGGGAAGAACAATATAAGTTTGAAGCCCTATTCAAAGTATTGGCTATGTAGGTAGTGCTCATTAACATCAGGGTCTTTAGGGTCAACTTGACACCTTGTGCCCACTAACCCATCTTTTCCCAAGGTCACTATGAAGATGGAGAACTAGGGTTTTAAAAATTTATGAGAGTGATGTTCTATAAATTTATTTAATTGAAATTGTTAATAAAGAAAATTAAATTAGTTTTTATATAAGGATAGTAAACTAACATAATGAGTAGGTCAATTAATATAAATTTTAGATTAAGTTTATATTACATTTATATAATTGATATTGTTAAAAATAGTAAAGTATAACTATTAATAGATTTTATAATTAATTGAAGACAAATAGTACTTGGTTTATTATGTGCATGTAGGTTTGATATGGAACATGTTAGAAATAAACTACAAGATGATCTTAGAACAATCATCAGATTCCAAATTTTTCCTTTATATAGCCTCTGATGCTTGTGTTGGATCTAGATAATTGTGTCGATATATATGTCTAACCCTATAACAACTGTCTTGTATAGAACATTGATTGGATCTAATGTGACCACCTAGACGTTCTGGGTTTTCTATCATCTTTATTTTAATATATTTATATTGTGTATATAGAGTGTCACTCTTTATTTAATGATCAAACCCTAAATCTTCACCTTTAGAGTGATTGTGGAAAAAATGGGTTAGTGGGATCATGGAGTCAAACTTCCTTAAAGACCCTTCTGTCAATGGGTGATGCCCACATAGACAATTTTTTGAAGAGGGCCTCAAACTTATGTAGTTCTCCCTTACATGTTAGTTTATGTGTATATAAGGATGTAATGTGTGATAAGTAAATACATGTAGTGACCTAGCTTGTAGCTTAGAAAGTATGGCTCACAAATTGATCCTTGAATGGTTTAGACATGTGGAAATATTTCTCCTATGACTGATATAAAAATATAGACAAATAAGGAAGGTTTATTCACTTGAATGCTTGATTGAGTGCTTATTGGTATATGGCCTTATGAGTTGTATGTGATTCCTAGGTGATTTTTAGGTGAATAATGAATGGAGGTTGATCTTGTATATATATCAATTCTTTTTAGAAATATATCATACTTAATTTCTTAGGCCAACCTTTGAGATACATTTATTTTATAAATTAGATGACTTTTAGACACTAGACACTTTATAAGAAAAGTAGACAGATGCGTCGATACAGGTGTCTATCTAGAACTTAAATGTCTAAGAATCTAGAAAATAGGTACATGTATGAAGCTAGTAGTAGAGGATAATAAATAGGTTTAATTTTTTTTCACAATACAGAGAGCCTAGTCATTATAATAACAATGGTCAGACTAAGAGATAAAAAATTTGGCACAAGGAGATAGTGTATGTAAGCCTTTTGGTACCAGATGGGTCTAGAACTACAAGGTACATTCATGATAGGTATTTATCAAGTGTATAAGATTAATATACTACATAAATTAAATTTAAGTATCTACAAATTACATTTCTCTATAAACATTGTAATTAAGTTTAATCATATATAAAAAGAGTAAAATAAAATATAGTTATTAATAGAAGTTTAGCATAAATTTTGATAAAGAGATAATTTAGATAATTATTTTGATTTTCATGTAATTTTAAAAACAGTTGTTAAAATTTAACAACATATTCAAGGATTCTGTGGCAAGACAATGAGAAACCAAAAAACTAGCAATGCCCTCAACACTTCCCCAAAACTATACACTCCACATTTTTAGTACCCATAATAATGAACTCATGCAGAATCTAATTTGATAAATGTGTTAATTAGGTTTGGGACTCAATTAACCTCATTCATCATTCTAAATAGTTATTATGGTCTCTAGAAAAATAGTCTTCTTTGTCAAACCTTAGTATGGAAATTGAATCTATGAACGATAAGGAAAAAGAATATTTATTTTGGGACCTGTGTTCATGGTCAACATGGTTTTTAAGCACTAACTACCTATTAAGGCCCATAGTGGTATACAATATTAATTACAACACACCAAGTAAAATATAATTCAACCAAACAATCAAGTGTAATATAAGTATAGCTAAATGATCTTCAATAGATGCTCTATAAATACTTGATCTCTTATAGAATGTAGTGAATAATAAATGCTAAATGCTCTTTAGAGCTCCTTATATTCTCAAATGGCCTCTTTCTATGTTGGCATTCTTTGCCTTATTCAATGGTGTCCTAAATGCACTAATGAAATTTATGTATATATATATATATATATATATATCTCTTCAATTGAAATTAAAACCCTATTGGTGCATAAACCGACACACAATGAGTGAAATTTCTAACCAAACAAGACCCAAGACACCTGGGAGACCCAAAAATATATGAAAAGGACCCACCCCTAATACATTTCTTGTTGGACCTTGATTTTGGCTAAATATGTAGATATACCTAAGAAAGCACAACATATACCATTTTTTAAGTAATAACACATGAAAGAATAGACCATAAGATTTCACATCCAAAACGTTACCACCAACACAATTTTGTGAGATTTTTTATAAAGTAAATCAATGCATTGTTTAATAAAAAGGTGTATAAGGAAGAAATGTCACAATTTTTTTGGAGAACTTAGGATCACAACAAGTGGAAGGGCAACTACAAGGGATATCAACACACATTTTTTAGTGACTAGTGTGAATATGTTATAGTGTTCCATGATTAGAAAGTCAATTACGAGATTCATACAGTGCAAGTCAAGGAGCATGACTTGAAGGAGATATGGAATGAAGACTTGGTATTTAAAAAAATACTATTATATTCTAGGAAAGTTATTTTTTTTAATGATTGAAGATAAAATATAGAATGGCTAGATTAAATATAAGGTTATGGTTGGATAGGAGTTAAAGACACAATTATGTTAAGTGATTTTAAGAAAGTCATTGCACTATTTTGGGGGCATAGACTATAATGTAATGATGAGGTGGTGTCTAGGGTCTTGTAGACAATAAAATATATTATTATATACTTGGGAATATCATTTTTAACCTACATTCATGTTACATGAATTGTGCATACACATATGGTTATTATTCACCTTTATATCACATCTAAATGCTTTCCATTAGTCTGACCTTCTCTATTTGCTATCAATTACCTACAATAATTGCCTAGGTTATGTTTGACTTGTTTAAAATAATATTCACACTATCTTTAGATCATCATATTGGTATTCCTACATTGTGGATAAATTTGTCAGACTCAAACTATCTCAGAAGTCATGACTTGTCTCAGTCCAAGTAAAAATTACTTTTCAAATTCAAATCCTTCTTATGGGTAGGCTCATTTTTTAGCATGTTAGTGGCATGATAAAGTACCCAGAGAGTCATATATAAATATACAATAGGGCTAAGCCTATTATTATTTAACATTTGTCAAGTAAGCTTACTATACACATCTACACATTCAAAGGAATTTCCATATTCTTTCTAATTCAACCATCAGCCACAAGGAGCGGGTCCTAGCCAATTCTAAATCACCTCAAAAGCAAGTCAAGGTTATCATTTTATAAGTATCAAAAAGTATCACATGTTGCATTAATTAAATGATCACTATTACCATGCATCTAACAAAGATAACTATATGTGGTACAACTTTCCTCTTCATACTATTGGATATGTAGGTGATGCTCAACCGTTCATTGGGGAGTGTTTAGGGTTAGTTCAACCCACCTTTTTGCCATTTTGCATGCCTAAACCTAGAGTTGAAAGTGGACATAGGGTTTCAAATGGAATGAGATAGGTTTCTAGAAATATGTGCACAACTACTTCTTGATAATCACACATAGAGATGGTTTACAAGTAAGTATAATAATTAGTGCATAAAAATAGAATCAAAACCCACTCAAATGAATCCATCAGGATTCAAATGATAACATCAATTGGTACTATTTAAATGCTAATGAATTTGTTTAGGGACATCTAAAAATATAGTTCCTAATCTAAACAAATCTTGATCCAGTTTCTCACCAATTTTGATACCTAAAATCAGTCTTAATTGTGCACACCATAAAATGCTAAGTATCTATCCCTTTATGTCTTTTCTATTTATAGTAAGTGTAGTCAATAAAATTAAATTATGGAATTTACATTCATATTTGTATTTATTTCAATATACCATATAATACGATTATGTTTAAAAGTTATATCTTATTATATCATACTAATAAAAAGATTTATAACATATTGGTGGACCTTTTTACATACTGAGCATGTCAAACATTAGGTCTTATTTTAGGGTTTCATCATTTAGTTTAAGGTTTTAGATTTCTATACATAAATTTGATTTTCAATCTTGTTTTCTAATTTTCCTTTATACACAAATTATACATGGTTATAATGGATGAATATAGTCTCTATTTATTAACTCAAGCTTTTAATTGTAATCATTACATGTTTTTTCCTTTAATATACAAAATGTTTAACAACTATATAATTTCATAGATCAAAGATTTGTGCACTAATAAGGATGAAATTAATAATGAATAAAATCTAGCATTACTTAATTCATATTGTTGTAATATTCAATTTGAGTTGCTTCATGTTACCAATAGGTGCCAAAGGGTATGTTTGACTCATTTTGTTCCTCCTCCCCTAGATCTCAAATTGTACCAACTACCATCATGCCTCCATTATTCACCCACAACTTATAATGGATTCCATAGTCTAGATTTCTAGTACTAGACAAAGTATGGTGCCCAATCATGTGAGGTAAAATAGACATGTTCCTCCTCATAACCCTTCACATCTGACAAGGCCATCTTATTAAACCAACAAGTATTATATCATTGATCAACTCAAAAATACTTATTCTAAGATTTAAATCCTTGAATTAATAAAATTATATAATATCATGATGAGGGTAATTCACAATCATATTTTATGTGTTATTATATAGTGCCTCCATCATAACCTATCTCATTAGACAAAATTCATATATACGAGGTTAGAGAATCAAGCAAAGTAAATGACAATTAACCAGTTATGGTCATTAATTAAGAAGCAAGGAAGCAACCAAAAGCAAGTGTAGAGTAAAATGAGACAATTCCAGATCATCACTTCATGGTAAATTCAAAAAATCCAAATGACATAGTTACATATTGGTATGATAGTGATGACGATGATAATGATATTCAAGACAATATCTATGAACATTTTCACAACCTAAATTTCAATCCTTTAGATCTAGAAGAGTACTTGTCTCAAAATATGTTTACACCTCATGGTCTAGGAGAATATTGGGATAATTCATATGTAAATATCATTGATTACTCAAACATTTATTCTCAAGCACAATCTACATAGGGCAAAAGAAAGATAACAATTTCAAAAAATCAACATAATCAAAATTCAAACATTTGCTGGAATGTTTTTTCACACCATGATTATCATATAATAAGGGTTATATCAAGGCAAACTTTTGGAAAATTAAATATATCTTGGACACAATAAAAATTATACATTTAATAAAATTTAGTGAATAACATGGAGTTTTTGAGACAAAACATTCCACAACATTGTAAATGAAAAGTATTCAGAATAAACCAAGCATCATCTTATTAGTTGATAACATCTTGGTTTCATTACCAATTACCAGACATAGATCTATGAGAAATTTATCACATTAGGAAGGAAAATTATATTGTAATTATCCTAGAATCACCTGACATCGAACAAATAATTCTATAGTATTATAATAAACGATTCAAAATTAAAAGAATGAAGGGATTGTCAAGGTCATTGAACTACACCAATAATGATCATTAATAAGTTCTAACCAATATTAGTGCATAATTATAACATGAAAATTTCATAAGCATCCAGGACAATAAATCTTGACTAGTACAACATATAAGGAAGGTTCTTATCAATGATATATTTTGGTTGATGAGATAGAATTCAAAACCATGTGTAGTATTGCATTATTACAACAATTGGGACATGACATAGTACATTGTGAAGGATCAATTAGACTTATGCATCTACTAATTGATTGTGAGATAGAGGTCATTGATACATGCACATGGGTGATGACTCATACCAACTAGTTAAGGTTTAAACTTGGACAACAATGGTTAAAAAATATGCAAGATACAATGCATAAAACAAATCAATACATCACTTTATTACATAAAGGAAATACAATCACAATTTAACATAATGGTGAAAATGATAATCAAAATGAAAAACCTTCAAGGATCACTATAAACATAGAACACGAATGATCATACACAATATAAGAAAATGAAAGACATTTACACAACCTTTGGAAAAGTGTAAAGTTAAATACAATTTTAGTGACATATATCCATTTGATGAATTTGATGACTTATAAGCATTCATTCAAAATATTTTTATAATACAAAAATATAAAAGATATTCCAAAAATAAAAAACTAGGACCTAGGCATGACATGTTTGCTATTTTTTATCATTTATTTAATTTATTTACAATGTTTTGTAGATTACATATATTTTTTCATACGCACATGAATTTCACATTATATACAAGTGATATACAAGACATGTAATATAAACATGGTACATGGATACGTAGATGCAAAACATTATTATACCCATAGATTATGTTAATGCTACAAGCATTTTATTCCGTAGGATTCACTATTATAGGTTATATATTTATATGACCTTTTAAATTATCATGTTGAGATACATTAATTGTTTAAAAATATTAATTTTTATTATATTATATATAATTATACATTTATTGGATATGTTATTTTATTATGTTTGATATTGACATAGATTGATAGTGTAGACTAGTTTCACTTTCCCTATATTTCATTAATGTTGTTTAATTTTCAATAAGTTAATAATTGATTATGCTTGATTATTTATTTCTTAGTATGTGATATTGTTTGGATTGAGTGAATTTTTTAATGCTTTTTTCTTTGGCCCTTAGCTTTCTTCCATAATTATTGCTTAATTGAGTTTTCATTACATGACTTTTTCTTGGGCCCTTGCATTTTCAATAATTGTTCATTGAGATTTTCATTTTATGACTTATTTTTATATATAACCCCTGTAATTATATGACATTGGGTGCTTGTAGATTATATTTATGGATTATATAACACCTCATTCTTGTACACTTGGAAAAAATCAGACCTTGGCTATTCCTCTCAGATCTAGACCTTTTTCCTCCTTCCACAAGTCTTGCATCTACTTTCTCTTTTGCCCCTTGGTATATGTCTTAGTTCAACCAGTGTTATGTTGATGAAACAAGCCTTTTATGATGCCAAAAATGTTTGATATTTAATTATCTTCCACTTCTACAAGTTTTGATCCTATACCTACTTTCATAATCCCTCTATACTAACTCCTAGGATAGACACTAGTGTCAATGCAAGTGTCCTGACTTGACATAAGTGTATAGTGACCTAAAGTCATCTATTTTGCAAATGAAATGTATCCTAATGGTTAGCTTAAGTATTTTAATGTGATTTATTTCTCCAAAGGGATTGATAAAAATAAAAGATCAACCTTCATTCATTCCTTACCTAAAAATGTCTTACCTACTTACCATGTAACTTATAAAATGCATTCAATCAATCACTCAAGTGATAAAAGATTACAAATTTCTTCTTTTTTTGATATCAATCATAAGGATATTGAAAGATTAGTCCAAGATCTATATTTTCCAAGTTAAAAGCTAGGTCACTATTGTACTTATTTTGCACATATTGTATGATTCACACACAATACAACATGTAGGGGAGAACTACATTAGTCTGAGGACATTTTTGGAGTATTGGATATGTAGGAAGTGATCATTGATAGAGGGTACTTTAGGGTTATCTTGACACCATATGCCCACTAACCCATTTTCTCCCAAGATCACTAGGAAGATGGAGAGCTAGGGTTTTATAAATTCATGAGGATCGATAGACCCAGATCTGAATGCATTAGAGCAAAGGTGAAGACAAATCTAAAAACATTCAAGTAGTTGCATACTTTTATAGTAGGCATATAATATAAGATACTTGCATCAAAGTCATATAGTAGCATTGATTTAATCATCCCAAGCTAACATAACTATCTAAAGCTCTAGAGGTACTTAATCCATAATTAGGCAATAGCTCCAAAATCATCTTCCAGTCTACTTTATGCCTATTCTAATTCTAACACTATGTTAGCATCAAAACTAGCTAAGTACATTACTTATTTATCATTTACATACATAGCTTACTTGTACTTTCTATACTTAACCTATTTTTAGCATAAGAAATTTAGCATATGTTATATTTGAGTTTAGCACCCAATTGGCTTACTTTAGAGTTAATTTATCATCCTTGTGCCCCAGGATATCTTTATCCCCTTTAACCCTAGATAACCCCAGTCTAAAATCACTTTAGGGTTAAAAATTTGGTAAACTATATCTTTGACATGATTTTTATCTAAGGATACCCTATAAGATGTTTATTACCTGCTTTATCCTAATATTTATGTACTTCATATATCTTATCATGAATAGCATTGATTGATTTGATGAATATGATTATGAAACTCTCTAAATTTATATGAAATAAAGGGTAAAAATTTATAACTCTTGTATCCTTCCAACTACTAAATCATATAATATCAAAGCCTTGAAGGGTGGTATCTTCTATCCCTTTAATCAGGTCCAGGCTCCCACCATTTCAAGAGATGAGTTAAGCCATATTAAGGAAGATAAAGAGCCTTTACCCACACTTCATACATCATAATAATATGATTTTGGTCTTTGATATTTGTAAAAATATGGATAAAAATACCAAGGATTGAGCAAACATGAGCAAGGTATAACTTAGCTTATTGTTCCTAGAAATAAGATACATCAAAAAGGCTTAGGATTTTTAGAAAAATCCATGATATGCCAACAAGGAAAGTCATATAAGCATGCCATTCATGCACATTTTACCACACAAGTGGGTACATATGACCAAGAGGCTCCATTTTATCATAAAAAATTTAGACAAATACATAAAGAAAGCATGAATGAGTTACAAATAACTTTATAATGGGGGAACACCTTCAAGCAAATTAATTCACACCCTCATAATTCATACATTCCCAAATAATATCACCCTTAAAAAAGGTGATGGTTCCGTCATACATTCATTAAAAACAAATTATATACAAAAAAGGGACCTTTACCAAAGATTTTTCAAACTCAAATTCTTATACCAAAAGTACCAAAGTTCAAATATTCCATACCACTACCAAGTTACCCTACATTTAGTGATAATGAACTTGCACTTGTTATACACGAGGATGATGGTTTTCATACACCTAGATTAAAAAAAGGTGATGTGTTGGAACCAATGATAACACCTATGAAAAATACCACTATTCCCATGGAATATCTTATGTCTATGATGACCACTATTGGGGATCTTCAAAAATAGGTTTCTATACTTAAAATGCAAATGGCTTTCCATAATAATAATGCACATGTAACCTCATTCATTAATCAAACTCTTGAGAAATGTATACTTGAATATCCTTATCCATAAGGTTTTGAGCTACCATATTTACCTCTCTTTGAAATACATAAATATCTATTTGAGCACATGATATGTTATGTACATTCTTTTGGTTAATGGGCAGAAGATGATTTTTTTTTTTCTTAAACTTTTCCATATGAGCATTTTGGATGAGGCTCAAAATTGGTTCTATAATTTACCAAAAGGTTCATTAACCCTTTTTTATAATTGGAAGATGTATTCTTCATGGATTTCAATATCCAAAATGTGCCAAAACTTACATTATAACATTTGCACAATTTCAAACAATGTGATGGTGAATCCCTTCTAGGTTATATTATTCAATTCAAAAGTACACTATATGAGCAATCATTTAGACCCCTAGATTTGGAATTATAATTTATCTTTAGTTGAGGCCTTCTTTTCCGATTAAAGGAAAGATCATTGCATTAAAAATATGAGTCATTTACCCATTTATACAATGATGTACATAGATATGCTTCCCTCATAATTACTCATTCAAATTAACTAAACATATCTCCCTCAAAATATTTTTTATTTATATCTCACACAAAGGAAGGAGATAAATTACCTAAAGAGCATTATGAAAAAAAATGTGGTATTCCTAATATTTATATGTCTAGTTTGCAAATGTTAATTAACATGGGGCCCATCCAAGGTCCATGTATTATGCAAGAATCTCAAAGTGAACAACACAAAAATCATCCATGCTAACAATATTTAACAATTACCTTATACATGGGTGGTGCTTATTTTTGGCATAACTATATTGACCATACACAAACAAAAACTACTTGCAATGTAAGACACTTAAAACAATTTGGCTTCGATCTAAAAAAAATAAAAAATAAAGGAGGTTGGAAAGGATCCTTGGGCAATATAACAATATCAATTGTTTGTGGTCCTAAAGTGACTCATACATGAGTTTGCATTATGCCTACCACATCTCTATATGCACTTACACTTGGAACTCTTTGGCTATACCAAATGGAAGCAAAAATTGATAGCAAGGTATTTCCTTTCCTCATAAAGACAAATCAATACATATTCTAAATGATAACATTACTTATACTACACATGCAAAACGTGATGAGGAACATGATATGTACCATTTCAACCTATCCAATCATGATGAAAATAATGTAAGAGATCCAATTTAAGTTTATCAGACACTAAGTGGGGAGATACCTATGATCATCCACTGGGTGATATCATTGAGTAATCTCTTAAAACATTATAAAATACCAAAAAAAATAAAAATATTCAAAAAATTTAAAAATATTTTTTTCACCTACATGTTTTATAGTCTCTTTGGAATCTATGTGTTAGTTCCATGTTGATGGATGACATATTAAGTTAATTTTACATACACACATGTGTGTCACACTTATATTTTAAGTGTCACATAGGCATACACAAATACATGATCTATTCCTATTTCAAATGTTGGGCCTCCACTCTACTCATGTCATGTAGACATTGGGGGAATCCATTTTTTTGGTCTTAATACACACAGGTTATATCATTCTATAATCACATTTCATTATCATGTTCTAGATTACATATGTATTTACACATGCCTTTATCCATGATTATATCTTACACAAGGTACTCGATATGTAATACACTTGACATTTTTTCCTAACACATTTTATCCATGGGATAATATGGCATGCATATGTTGGTTGCTTATGCTTTCCTTTATGTACTTCCTTGAGTGTCTTACCTTGCTATTGTATTCCTTGTTTGAGCATTTTAATATGATCATTTGTTTATGGCCCCTGTACCTATGTATGTTTTTTTAACATTTAAGTATGTTATTGTTTATTATATAGACATTTAAATATGTCATTATTGACTTTATGGACATTTGAATATGTCATGTCCCTTTGATTGTTTAGCATTTGAACATGCCCCTTGTTTGTGGTCTCCTTGAACCATTGCCTTTTAACTTACTTTTGCGTGTTCTTATGTATGTGCTTATTTTATTGTTGAACATATACAGTTACTATCTAGATGTTACCATGATATTTATCATGAATTTGAGGCCTTCATGTGATCACAATGGTTTTATGTGCTTCAATGATATATCTACCTAGACATGTTCATTCTATATGTTACAAGGTTTCATTCATAAATTATGTAGTTGTCATATCTTTTTTATGTGAGGTAACTACCAGTTCTTGTCTTTCCCTCAACTCAAAGGGGGGGTATATTAGTGGGAGTATGTCATAGAGGAATGTTCAGTGGGAGCATGTCATAGTTTTCAAATTCAGTGGGGGCATGCTTTGGAAGAATGTTCTCCACACTTATTTAGTATTCAACATCTCCATATTACAATGGGGTCATGTTTTAGAAACATGTTATCCACATTGGTAATTATATCAATTTTTATATTTATCCATATATAGTGGGGAATTATTTTGGAAGCATGTTATCCACACTTACATAATTTTTGAATTGGCCAAAACACACAATTATATGATTCATATTCATAGTTGTGACATATTCTATACATTGGTACTATTGTTATACATAGTTTCAATATGAGACATCTAATTTTCATATGATATGTAATTTGTGCCTAATATTGCAAAATACAAATCAATTTTAGATACCAAAACTCTTTTATAGACTGTTACCACATCATAGAATTTTACATACTATTAGCTCAATCAAACTTTTATGGGATTTATTAAGTTAATCTACTATAATAGTTGGTGTAGATACTAGAAATCTACACCGTAGCCTGAAACCCTAAAATAGGTTAAGTCTGAAATGTGGTGGAAACCTCTAAAAATCTATATTGTGCATCTTAACTCCTAGAGGTCTGAAACCACTCTCAAACAACCTTAAAGTATATACATAAAATATAACTTAGTATAACTAAATGTCTATAATTAAATGTCAACTTATACTTAAATGTTTATTTTATGTATATACCCCCTATTTACCCATGGTAATTAATCCTATTAATTACTATTTACCATCCCTAACCACCCAAAATCATTTAAACAAACAAAATTCATAAAAATAAATAAGAAAGAAATCCATCCAACTTCCCAATAACCCTTATAACAACTTGTCCTCATAAAAAACCCATGCAAATAACTTAGTGTTACATTCACTTACTTTGGCACATAGTTTGAAACAACCCAAGCCAACTTTTGACCAAATTGAGAAAATTGACGTTGATCTTTTGTGATTGATGTTGATTCTCCCAGATTAACATCGATCCATATATATGTAATGAAGCTTCATGGATCAAGGATGGTGACTATAATTTTGTAGTCTTAAACACTACTAAATTATTTTTGAGACTAAATACGTACCCTACTGGACCCCTATCCATATAATAGCATGTGATTTTGGAGGTTGAAAACCCATGTTTGTAGCACACATTATCTACATTTAACTCACTCATTAAAGGTTAGTTTTATGTTTTATATTGCTTAATTTTGGTTTACAATATGGTTTATTCTTCCTTTAACATCTATGTTTTATCATCTACTAGCTACTTTTATTATTTTATCAACGTTTCAAACCTTTTCCATCCTTCATTTTTGAGTATTAGTAGTTGACATAGAATTGATGTCAATTTACTTGAATCGACGTCAATCTTGCAAGATCGACATCGATCCTTGCTAAAACACAAAAATAGATCCAAATTATATTTTTGGGTAGAATTCATAGTCCCTAAAGCTTGCATAATCTGCATTTTATTTTCTAAATCTCTCTCCTAATTTTTTGATATCCATTACTAAAAATTAGAAAATCATTTATACATCTTGTCCTTGAATAATCCATTTTTCTTATCTTTTAATCATAGACAATCTACATTTATCTAATCTTTATTAAGTTGTATTTTGTACTGTTTATACCTGTATCTTTTATCTTGTATATCTTATCTATTATCTTGAATAATCCATAATCATTTATATTTATAAAATTATCTTTCACATAATTTATATCTTGCAATCATTTATCTTCATCATTTTTAGCATTTTATTCATCTTAATTGAAAATAGTAGGCTGACATCCATTCGAGCAAGCATGGTGCTTTTTAGGACTAGTTTTTAATCAGGAAACCCACTCATCTTCCTATTGATCCATTTTTTTCCAAGCGTTTACTTGTGATTTTTAGGTCATTCCTCCTCAGCCAACGAGTTATCACAAATCTTGATCAATGGTGCACAACCAACCTTCATCTCCAGGTAATTTAAAAAACCTAAATTATTTTTAAGACTACATACGTACCTTGTTGGACCCCTATCCATATGATATCAAGACATTTTGGAGGTTGAAAGCTCATGTTTATATCACACATTGTCTACATTTACCTCACTCATTAAAGGTTAGTTTTATGTTTTATTTTACTTAGTTTTGGTTTACATTGTAGTTTATTAGTCCTTTAGCATCTCTATTTTATCATTTACTGTCTATTTTCATTATTTTATCAACCTTTCAAACCTTTTCCATCCATCATTTTTGAGTATTAGCAATTGACACAAAATCAATTCTAATTCACTTGAATCGATGTCGATCTTGTAAGATCAACATTGATCCCTACTAAAATACAAAAATAGACCCAAATTATATTTTTGGGTAGAATTCACAGTCCCTAAAGCTTGCATAATCTGCATTCTATTTTCTAAATCTCTCTCCTAATATATTGATATCCATTACTAAAAATTAGTAAAGCATTTATACATCTTTTCCTTGAATAATCCATTTATATTATCTTTTAATCATAGATAATCTGTATTTGTCTAATCTTTATTAAGTTGTATTTTGTATTGTTTATACCTGCATCTATTATCTTGTATATCTTATCTATTATCTTGAATAATCCATAATCATTTATCTTTATCAAATTATCTTTCACATAATTTATAGCTTTAAATCATTTATCTTCATCATTTTTAGCATTTTATTCATCTTAATTTAAAACATACATGGGTTGACATCCATTCGAGCAAGCATTGCACTTTTTAGGATTGGTTTGTAATCAGAGAGCCCACTCATCTTCTTATTGATCCATTTTTATCCAAGTGTTTACTTGTGATTTGCAAGTCATTCCTCCCCAACCAAAGAGGAGTTCCCATAAAGATTGATCAACAGTGGGCAACCAACCTTCATCTCTAGGTAATCTTAAAAACCCTACATTTACTTTGTTTTTAGTAACTAATTAGTCCACATTGAAAAAGTGAAAAAAAACACTAAAACAGTTGGTTTGATTTTTTGTATGGTTGATGTGATTAAATCACTCAATAATTCCATGTTTTAATGTTAGAATCGATTGTATCATCCAAATTCACCAAGTTATAAGTATGATTGAATTTCATGGTTGAGTTAATCTCAATGTTCAAGTGATAACTCACCTTTTCTCTAAGGTTGGGGGCATGTGACTTCCAATCACTCCCCATCTATTTATCTCCTTGGATATATGCACTTTCTAGATTTATCTATATTTGTCCTAACATCAGTTTCAAAGCCTTATAATGATACATATTTTTCAAATAAACTTGTTGATAGGCGAGGTGGTTACATTGACACATAAGTATACTACTAAACTTTTCTCTTTCAATTTTAATAAATTTCAAGTACTATAAATTCTAGATTATAAATACTGATTATATTTTATAACATGCTCTTAGTTGTTAGTTAGTCACCAAAAAAGCACTCAAGATGGGCACAAACAAAGATAAGGTGTGTTATACACACCTAGGTACACATTCCTTTCCTTTAAATTAGAAATTTCATTACTTGATTTTGGGATGAGAGGGAATGTAAATGATATTTATGGATTATATAATACCTCAATCTTGTACACTTGGTAAAATTTAGACCTTGGTGGTTCTTCTCAGTTTTGGACCTTTTCTCATGTTTATAAGTCTTACATCTACTCTATCTTATGTTTCTTGACCTATCTCTTTGTTTAACTAATCTTATATTGATGATCCAAGCATTATATATTTCTCAAAGTGCTTAAAATGTACTTATATTCCACCTTTGTAAGTTCTAAGCTTGTACCTACTTTCTTATTCCCTAGATACTAATGTTTGAAATAGACACTAACATCAATGCTAGTGTCTTGACTTGGCGCAAGTGTCTAATGCCCTAAAATCATCTATTTTGTAAATGAAACATATCCTAATGGTTAGCCTAAGTGATTTATTGTGAGTTATTTATCCAAAGGGATTGATATAAATACAAGATCAACCCTCATTCATTACTCACCTATAAACTTCTTACCTACTCACCAGATAACTTACAAAAGGCATTTAATCAAACACTCAAATGACTAAAGATTCCATATTTTATCCTATTTCCATATCAATCATAGGGTCAACACATCTAAAAATCTAAGGTATTGAATGAACAATCCAAAAGATATATTTTCCAACTTACAAGCTAGGTCACTATTGTAATTATTTTGCATATATTACATGATTCACACATAATCCAACACGTAGAATAGATCTATATAAGTCTAAGGACCTATTCAAAATATTAGATATGTAGGTAGTGCTCATTGACATAAGGGTCTTTATGGTTAGCTTGACACCATATGCCTAGTAACCCATTTTTTCCTAAGGTCACTATGAAGATGGAGAATAAGAGAATTTACAAATTTTCGAGAGTGATGGTCTATGACCTAGATCTAAATGCACCATAGCAAAGGCAAATAAAAATATAAAAGCATTTAGGTGGTTGTATCCTTTTTTATCAAATATTTCATAGAGGATGCTTGTGTAAAAGTTACATAGTAGCATTGACGTAACCATCCTAAGCTAACACAACTATCTAGAGTTTTGAGGTACTTAATCCATAATTAGGTGACTATTCTAGAATCAATCTTCTAATTTGATTTCTACTTGTTTCAGTTATAACACTATGTTAGTATTAGAACCAACTAAGTACATTACTTATTTGTCATTTCCATATATAGCTTAGTTTTAATTTTTATATTTATCCTATTCTCAACATAAGAAATTCAACATATGTTATATATGAGTTTAACACCCAATTAGATACTATAGAGATAGTTTACCATCCTTGTGCCTTAGGATATTTGTATCCCTTTTAACCCCAGATAATCCTTATCAACAATTAATTTAGTGTTAAATAATGATACACCATGTGTTTCTATTACGTGTGTTATGTCTATGACATTATGTGTTTACAAAGATTGTTGAGTTAACTGAGTTTGTTGAGTTTAAAATGTCATGATACCTATCATGCACCTCCCCATTTGTGATTCCATGATTCATATCATGCATCTTCCCATGTAGTTAATTATTCAATATTTCTATCAATGATGGTTATTATTATGTGCCTAATTGCTATATTTATCTTAGCATGACACTTTTATGCCTTGTTACATGTGTTTCATATTATATACAATCAAAATTAATCATTAAGTTTTTGATAGTGTTTAATCTTGACATCCTTACCCTTGGTCTATTCACCATTTCATTAACTTATAATCTTTACAGGAGCATTCACTATTAATAATTTATCTTGCAACTACTAAAAACATCACTTAGACATCCTTATTTCACTCATAAACTCCTATCAAACTAGTTCTAAAAGTCTCTATCCTTTAAGGATAGGACATCATTAGGTTAGACATGGTTGCATTATGATGTTGTCCCCCACACTCTAATGATAATTTTTAAAAATTGAGACAGTGATTTTTACCCCTCTTGTGATTTTAACAAGGTGGATTAACAAAAATATTTAAAATTTTTATCTATAAAAGCACATCAAAGCCTTTTCAAAGGATATCTAGCAAACACTTGGAAATTATACTGCAGCTGAGCAAAAAAGCACTACTCTTTCTAATTTTATTTTTATTGCATTCTAACTAATGTATGCCAAGTCTGAAGTCATTTTATTATAGGTTAAGGGCATTGATTATCAATCATTGTAGGAAATATATCTAGTTACATCCAAATATAAAATTTAATATTTATACAACCACTCTAGGAAAGATAACTACATTGGCCTGAGGCCCATTTGGGCTATGCAGGTAGCATTCAAATTACATTGAGTATTTTAAGATAGCTCAAATATTCTTGTTGTTCAATCCCCCCTTTGGCATTTTATTTCAATTGTGATTATCATGGATGAGATAGGTTTTAATTTTGTAGGTCTTCCATGTAATAAATCAAGACACACATTTTATTAGTAAACCCTTGCAAACAATCACACATACTTAGACCAAAAAATTAGTCATATAGTCAACTAAGATGCAACTAAAGTCAATAGACAATGCCATAGTGTGACCTTGTCCTCCTAAAAAAACCTTATCCTATTGTAATTTATAATTCTACTTTTGGTTTCAATATAGTTCATAGGTCTTCTCAGTCAGTTTTCAACAATAATCAACCTACATAGTTAGCAATAAATTAGATCCAAACCAAGTTTGCATATCTTTTGTTAATTTACTATTTATAGCTAATTTATAATTCTATAATTTTTTGTTTTACATTTAAATTTGTATATTTGTGTAGATCTAAATTAGTTATCAATAGTTTATTTATTCTTAACATTTCATTGTTAAATGAAAAAACATTCAACATTATGGTGAACTCGTATTTTATTTAGAACAATGCTTGATTGTTTACTTGATTTTTTATTTTTGTGAGGCATAAAGTTTTAGCTAAATTTATGATTTTACAAAAATAAAGAAGTCTTGATTCCTTACACGAAAATCTTTTGAATCTTATTTTATATTTATTTCTTTCTTATTTTTGGAAATGTATTCTAGCAATTGTAAAACTACTTAATACTATCATTATGGGCTACATGGTGATCTATTTTACAGACATCATTGTGTGAGGGGCTATACCCCAATACTCATAGCCATTATACATCACTAAATATAGAGTTTAGTTTCCATTTACCTCATAGTATATCAAAAATGTCTAGGATTATTTATTTGTACTATACAAAGCCTCTTTTAGCTATTTGATTTGTGGTGCACTTAAGAGGAGCGTATCACATAGGGACATTACTCTCACCATACCTTCAACGATAGGTAGTGGGATACATTCATGAATTTTCCTCTATAATTAGTTCTCTTAGACACTGGGCTGACATTACTCTATGAATGAGCAAGTATATTTTAGAGCCCACGCAATCATTCAAACCCTTGCCTAAATCACCCTTTATACATTGATTTTTTCTTATATTATATTCATAGTCATTAGATATGTTGATTAATAATGGGTTAAATGAATGAAAGTCTCTCTCAAATTTTTCATAGGATTATGAAATTAATTGTTGCATTTGCATTCCCTTTCAACATGTTATTCATTATGTTAGAGCAAGAACAAAATATAAACAAAATCAAAAGGATAAAATGTGTAATACAGACCTTCAAGCAATTTTCAATTCTTGTTTATACAATATTACATCCTATAATAATTCTCCCAAAATATTACCATCATCACAAGAGAGTTTTGTCACCATTTGGGGGTAAGAGTGCATGGATATTTCACACAATATCAAAATAAAAGGTCTTGGGTATAAATAAGAGTATACTTTTTGTGGAAAAAACCAACCTAGACTATCTCCTAACATCATACATGTTGTTAACACCTATTGTTATAATATCCATTACGTGTTACTTCCTATCACAACTAGATACCAAAAAGGGTGTGCACAACCCTTTGTACTCCATCATCCTCATCCTCAACCTACTACTATTTGTCAATCTATTCCTATTATTCATCCAAGGCTAATATTAGATCCTTATGTTCATGTTGTTTAAAATTGAAGAGGATGACCACCTTTACCTTCCCAACCCAGTCCTATTAATCACAATGTTCCTTCTCCACCTCTTTCAAGGCAAATTTCTCAACCTAAGGGCTATGATCTCATTAACCAATTATGTAATACTCTAACCAAGATATATATTCTAAAGCTATTAAAGAAAACATCAGATTATAATGATATATTACATGCAAAATTATAAGATACTACTCTTATTATGGATACATAACCAACTTCATTTGATTTTATCATGAATACCTTCAAAGATATTGGTAATACTATTACTTTTGATAAAGAAGATGTACCTACCAATCATATCATTGAGAAAAATCTTCCATTATTCATTAAAATTCAAATACATGGAAATTTAATCATGTGTGCATTGGTTGATAATGGTTTTGGCATAGATACTTATAACTATGAGTTCATACATAAATTAGGCTTCAATATGGATAATCTTCAAAAATCCAAGCAACTTATACATGGATTTGATAACACTCCAAAACAAATTTTGAGAACTTTCACATTGGATTTATTACTAGATCCTAAAATGGTATCTACTATTTTTCAAGTCATATCTGACCAATTATAATATAATCTACTCTCGGTTCAACCTTGGATTTATGCAATAAAAGATATACATTCTACATTCCATAGATGCATCAATTTTTTACATGATACATGAGTATATAATTCCATCCAATGATACACCTTTTTGATATTAAAAAATAACACAATCATAATTTTATAAGGGATTTAACATACCACTTGAGCAACAGATTCTAATGGCACCATAATTATGAATTAAGTGAATCAAATAACACTCCACAAATTACTCTAATTCTTATGTAAATATAGGAACCTATCAAAGAAGCTATACACAAAGTGAATATTTTTGGAAGAAAAATAATTTAGAGAGGGCATGTGAATCAGTGTACCAAAAACTTTATTTCAATTATATACAATCATTCATGAACCATGAAAGCAACATTAAGATCTAGCAATGTATAAAGACCATCCATATGAGCATAACACAAGAAAACAAAAATATAAGTGGGAAACCCTAAATGGGAATAAAACCAATATGATACCTAAAAATGGACTGTAGTCCTATAAAAAAATATTAAATTCTATTGAGCACCAACTCAACTTGGAGCACCAACCCCAATGAAGTCAAACACCCACTTGACTAGGTTTTAACAAACACCTACTTATAAGGAAGTACCAATTCCCTAAGTGACTCAGTACCAACCTAGCCATCTCATGTATTTTGATCACCAAAACTCTACTCTATTTTTATGGTCACATTTTAAGACCTCATTCTACTCTACCAAGAAAGATTTTATTTGCTTCTATTGCTTACATCAAAATAGGCCTAAACTACCTTGTATATATACAAGTCTCATGATCACATACCACTTGATCGGCCACACACCTTAAAAATCTTAGGTCAGACATATAATAGGTCTTATAAAATATTATTAACATGATTAAAATGAGCTTTGGACCCCTTTTGGTCTTCAACAACTCAATTAGGCCTCATTTCTTTTTTAGGTCTCATGGAGACCTAATTGCATTAAGTCTATCTTTTGAGCATAAAATTGATTATATTAGGCCCAGATGGCCTTATTCAACAACTAAAAACCATTAAATTACTTATTATAATACCTATACTAACATCTTACTTGATTTATTAGACTTCTATCTTTCGTTCATAACATGAAAGCTCCTTTAGGACCAATTACTCTATTAGGCCTATGTACCTCAAAAGTTTGTCTTGAAAAAAGGAAACTAAAATAATATTAGGATACTAAAATATTAAAAATTAAACATTACATAGGTTATATATGACCTCAATGTCATCACAAAATTCTTGGTACACTTTCATTTAGGAGATAAATGCTCAAGAACATCTCTGCAACTCACTCACTCAAAACTGCTAATTTAACTCAAGAACTAGTCATGATGACTTCGACCTCAAAAACTTGTGTAGACACTTGTCATGACTCGTAATTCATGTAAATGGTCCTATAATATATAAATAAAATCCTTAGATAAAATTATCATATGGTCTAATGGCAAATATTAGTCTTGTAGACCAGTCCAGTTTCTTAACCTTTTATCACACAGTCTTATCTAAACTAGACATATCATTTTGTGAGAAAAAATTTCACCATATTAACTAACCTAAATTTTTTATTAAAAGCATAAAAATGACTTAAAATTCATAAATAAACTCCTCATGTACTTTTTGTCTCATTAATTTGACATGCTCAAACCCTCAAATCCATCTTCTCATCTTTGTTTGGGTTTTGCACTATTTGCACCATTAGGTCTATCTGTGACTAGCTAACTTGGATGACCAAATTAGAAAATTTTAAGGCTAAAAAATATCCATAAATCATCATGGATATGAAAAATGAGAATCTATATTCTTCTCCCATCCATTTTATTTTCTTTACCAATACAACTTTTGAGATCTATAACAACTTCTTGATAAACAAGCCTGTATTTATGCATTTTCTCTTTCATTAAATAAAATGGAGGTACCTAAGAGAGTCGAATACATTATAAAATATATTTTATAGGCATTTAAATCCATTCTAAGCTGATTTGAATAAGATATTTCACATTAGGTCCTTATTAGGGTTTTACGGAGGTTTAACACAAGTTTTGGTGTTAATGATTGTTCATAAAGGACTATACCTTAAATCTAAGACCAATTCTTGGATATCCTAGATACGACCCTTACCAATCTATAATTAATATTTTAGGTTCCCATGTAGAGGTTACATATGCCAACAAACATTTGAAAGTGCTTCTCAAGTCTTGAGACCTCATTTTATGAACTCAAGAAGACTTAAAACAATGTTTTATGAAATTTCATTCAAACCATAACCTCAAAATTTTAACATGAATAAAAAACTTATCTCACCTCTATCCATGCTCAACATATGCATGCTTACCTTGAAATATGATCTTCATACCTCATTAGGTTACGCAGGGTCTAAGAGAGGTCTAGGTGTAGACCTAGACTAAAGGTCCTACCACTATAGGCCCACCTTGAAACTCCCATGAATGATTCAATGCCTTTAATACATGCTCAAATAGTGCCATAAAACCTTAATATGCCTATGCTTCCATTTTCATGCACATACCTCTTCATGTCATGACTAGGCTCATGATTAGGCTTCCTATGCACTTTATGATCGATGATTTGTACCTTCATGAAACCAATAGACATCAGTTACCTTCAAATGATCTATTTATCTTTATTACATGACAATATTATCTCATGAAAATAATATCCTATGCATATTGTCACATCACACACTACAAGACTAGGATTAGTCACCTTTAACGTCATCCTTCACAAGATGTACCTTTGACATCAATAAAAATGCTCAATAATCTCCCCCTTTGTCATTAATGGAAACCATCCTCAGAACCTTCTCTCAACAAGAACTTTCTCCCTCATTCTCAAGTTTATCCCCCTTTGACATAAATGACAAAGAGATGTCTATAATTTTTTGAATCACACCTCTTACAACCAACATACTCAACACACATGATTATGAGTTTATGAGGAACCATACAAACATGCTCCCCCTAACTCCATGCATATATTTTTATCACTACTCATATGCTTTTGGAGATAATTAATCACCTAATTATCTCCCCCTTATCACTTAACTTCCTTAGTGAATTCTATGGGCAGGAACTACACCCAATTCCTATCATAGATGTTCAAATGTTGCCTTTAAAAGTAGCTTGGTCAAAATGTCTGCAATATAATCCTTTGTAGAAACATATTCAAATTTTAAAAATTTGTTCACTTACTTGATCTCTTAGGAAATGATACATGATGGGAAAATGCCTAGTCTTTGAGTACATGATATGGTTCTTTGAGATGCTTATAAGACTTATATTGTCATAATAGATAAGGATAGGACTATCATACTCCACCTTTTAGTCTTTTAAGGTAAGTATCATCCATAAGACTTGAGTGCAACATGAAGCTACTGCAATGTATTCAACCTCACAAGTAGATAGTTCCATAGAGAGCTACTTCTTGCACATCCATGATATTAGGCATTCTCCTAAGAAGAAAGCTCCTCCACTAGTCATCTTCCTATCATCTCGAATCACTATCAAGTCTATATCTATATAGGCTATCAAGTCAAACTCCTTACTCCTAAGATACCAAAACCCAAACTCCATAGTCCCCTTGAGATACCTAAGTATCCTTTTTACTACTTGTAGATGATTTTCCTTTAGGTCTACTTGAAACCTTCCCACAAGACCTACTAATTGCATGATGTTAGGTCTAGAGGCAATAGTGTACAATAAACTTCAAATCATTGACCTATATGATGTTTAATTGACCCTTGGAGATTCATCTTCCTTTCTCAACTTACACCTTATGATCATAGGTGTGCTAACTACCTTGCAATCTTCCATCTCAAATTTCTTCAATGTCTCTCTTATGTATTTAGCTTGTGAGATGAATATACCTCTTTCTGATTGATTGATTTGTAGCCCAATAACGAATGATAGTTCTCCCAATATGGACATCTCAAACTCCTTCATCACATCTATAAAGACCTTAGTCATACTCACTATTTCCACCAAATATGATGTCATCCATAGAGACAACTATTATCAATTGATGGTCATATTCTATCTTTATGTATAAGTTACTATCTGTAACTCCTCTTTTGAATCCTTGATCCAATAAATACCTATCCAATCTAGAATACCAAGCTCTAGGAGCTTGATTTAGACCATAAAGAACCTTTTTCAATCTATAAACATAGTCCTTATTACTTGATAGTGAGAAACCCTTAGGTTGCTCTATGTCCACCTCCTCTTCCAAATTATTCAAAAAGGCAAATTTAACATCCATTTGGTACACCTTGAATCCTTTGAATCCTATATTATATAGAAATAATCTAATGGATTCTAATCTTGCTACTAGAGCAAAGGTTTCTTCAAAGTCTACCCCTTCTACTTGAGCATACCCCTTGAATACCAATCTTGCCTTATTCTTAGTGATTTAATAAATCTCATTCAACTTGTTCTTAAACACCCATTTAGTGACAATGACATTCTTGTATTTAGGCCTAAGAACTAGTTCTCAAAGTTCATTCTTTTCTATTTGGTTTAACTCCTCATTCATAACACCTATAAAAAACTTGTTTTTGCTTGATTTTATAAGGTTCTTAGGTTAAATCATAGACAATAGAGCAAAATTATCTTGATTTAGGCTACTTACCAACCTTCTTCTTATTTTCATACTTGCATCCTTGTTGCTAATGATTTATGATTCAGGATGATCTCTTTGAGTCTATCTTGAGGGTCCTTTTGAGTCTTGTCTTTCCTCAACTTCTCCTTCTTCCTTGTCAATATATATTACTTACTCTTCATTATTGAATTCCAATTTCTTTAATGTATCCTTTGACTATGAGTGTAATTTATTTGTCTCATCAATCTTCACATTGGTACTTTCCACTATCTTATACAACCTCCTGTTATAACATCTATAGCTTGAGCTTACTGATGAATACCCAAAGAATATACCTTCTTCAGACCTAGAATCAAACTTACCTAAGTCTTTCTCATCTCTTTTGATGAAGCATTTACTTCTTAGCACTCTAAAGTTTTCCACATTAGCAGTATGCCTTTCCATAATTCATAAGGGGTCTTATTGCCATTAGTCCTTATTTGTCATCTATTCAATATATAGACTACAGTGCTCACTACCTCTCTCTAATATCCATCATCTAACCTTAACTAATTTAGCATAGTTTTTGCTATCTCTTGAACTATCCTATTATTTCTTTCCACTACACCATTTTGTGTAGGTGTCCTAGCTATTGAGAAATGTCTCCTTATCTCATGGACCTTGAAAAATTCATCAAATTAATTGGACCAAAAATCTCCTCCTCTATCAGATCTTAAGCATTTGATATTTCCATTATTCTCATTATTAACAATAGCCTTGGATGCATTAAACTTATCAAGAGCTTATTTATTTTCTTTATAGAATGCTACCCAAGTCATTCTTCCATAGTCATCTATGAGTAATATGAAATAACTATCCCCTTGAATGATTTGGATTCTTGTAGGTCCATAGAGATTAGTATGCATTATCTCCAAAGGTTTTGTATTAGATTAATCCTTGGACTTGAATTTTCTTCTAGTATGCTTACCATGTTGACATACCTTACAAAGTGTGTTTACAGGTTTGGTGATCTTAGGAATGTTCTTCATAGACTTATTAGAGCTTATCTTGACTAGATTGTCAAAGTTTAGGTGGCCCAACCTTTTTTGCCATAGCCAACATTCATCCATCTTGATCATAAAGCATCTCTCCTTCTTAATCTCATTCAAGATATATAAATTGTTCTCAATCCTCTTAGCATTGACAATTAGTCTTCCTAATTTTGATCTCCTTATACCACACCCTCTATCATGAAAGGTTAATGTGTGTCCTTGATTGAAAATTTGACTTACACTAATAAATTTATGTTCCAAACCTTCCACATACAACACATTCTCTGTATTGGTCTTCCTATTATCCAAAATCAAGATACCCTTGCCAACTATATTACTAGTTGTGTTATTCAAATCTCACTATTATTGTAACATTATTCTTCAATGAGATGAACTTGCTATTGCCTCATGTCATGTGGCTTGAGTAACTACTATCTATATACCATCTCATGCCTTCATATTGAATGTGAAAGGTAGTTTGAGCTAGCATAGATTCTTCATTTTTAGTATTTTACTCCTCCTTCACCTTGTCTATAGGGTTTAACTTCTTGATCCACTTCTCAATGGTATGAATGTATACCCATTTGTCTTGATTGACCTTCCTCATATGCCTTATCTTACAGTCGCTTATAATATGTTCTCTTTGATCACACTTATATCACATAATTTTTTTCTATTGTAGAGATGTGTATGCATCCTATTCCTCCACGAGGAATTTATTTTAGCATGATGTCTATAATCCACAACCCTATGTCCATATTGATTGCATGAAAAATAGTAACCATTAAAGAGATTCACATACCTTATCTATTTGATGTTAAATAATGTACCTCTACCTTTATTTCCTCTTAAAGGAGTCAAGTTAATATTTATTTGTTAATGATCAACTTGAGTCTCAAATTTGAGAGCTTTTACATAGATCTTTACTTTGTCAGTACCATTATTTCTTGATGATCCATTATTCTTTGACTTCTAACTCTCCTTATTTTCCTTTTAGTCTTAATTAAACCCAAGACTTATCGTGTCATTCAGAAACCTTTTAATATTTAAAATATCACCAAGGACTTTAGTACTCTTTTCAAAATTTTGATGTATATTCAACTTAATTGTTGTTTGATCCAATTATACCTTCAAGGACTCCATTTCTATTCCAAACTTGATGCATTCTTCCTCCTTGGTATTAAGACTTGTAGTGATAATTTTAATTTGAGTTTCCAACTATTTGATGATCTCTTCATGTTCATTGGTGTTGTTGTTTAGTCTCTCTTCAAGGATATTGATTTTTTCCTCATAAATATTAACTAATGATCTTAGTTTTTGATTCTTCCTTCTTTGAAAATTCAAATCCTCTAGAGCACTTACTAATTATATCTCAAGGTTGAATTTAGCCTCTTCTTCATCTGATTATTCATCATCCATAATAATTTTCCCTTTTAAATAACCATCATTATCTATTTTTATATACATGAATAAGGTTTCATTGTTATCATGATCATTACTATCATCATCACTATCAGATGTACTTGTGTCACTTACATCAGAGGAGCTACTATCTTCTTTGGTATAGAAACTTCTCTTATTATTGAATGACCCTCTATTGACTTCATACTTCTTGAAACCCTTTTTGTTTTTATCAAGCTTTTAGACCTTCTTATCATCACCATGATGTTCATCATGCTCTCCATCATGCTCATTATTATCTTTGTTAGGACATTTATATTCAAAATGACCAATCTTACCATAGTCAAAGCACTTGAAGGAAAATTTCCCTTGTACTTACCTAATCCTTTCCTTAGTTTCTTGAAAAACATGGCTTCTATCTTGTCATCATAAATGTGTGTGTCAACATAATCTTTAGCATTTTTACCTTGTGACTTTTTCTCAACTTTAAATGCAACTTTAGTTTTGGAAGGTATTCCATTACTTGTTCTCATTTCATAGGCAGTCAAAATGCCATGAAGTTCATCCATTTGTAGTATGTTAAGATATTTGAGCTCCTCCATAATAGACACCCTTGAATAAAACTTAGATGTCAGAGATCTCAATACCTTTTGTACTATTATTTATTCTTATAACTTCTCTCCTAAACCTCTTATGACATTTAACACTTCATCTACTCTTAAAAGATAAGATGCAATGTTTTCATCCTCCTTCATTCTCAAGATTTCAAACTACCTTCAGTGAGTTTAAAACTTTACCAACTTAACTTTGGTGTCTCTTTTATAAATGGTATATGACTTTTCCAAAATCCCTTTGGCTATATCATAATGCTTAACCTTAACAAATTTTGCTTCTGAAAGACCACACATGATGGAATTCATTACCTTAGAGTTGCTCTCACTTGCCTTCTTACCTACTACATTAGTTGGTGGTGTAGAGAGTGGAGTAAATCCATCAATAAAAGATTGGCATATATCATATCCTAAGGAAATTTGATAGGTCTTAATTTTGATTCTCTAAAATGCATGGTTAGTCCCATTAAAGAGAGGCGCCTTATTGGTTGAGAAACCTCCTTGTACTTGATGACTAGACATGCTTTTGCTTTCAGGATCTCCTTTAAGTTGTTAGGCCTGCTTTAGAGGACCAAGCTATGATACCAATTGTTAGAAGCAAAATCACTTGGGGGTAAATCAGTGTATAATTTTTTTTTCAATTATATCCAATCATTCATGAAATATAAAAGAAACATTAAGATCTAGTAATGCATAAACACCATACACATGACCATAACATAAGAAAACACACATATAAGTGAGAAAACCTTAAGGGGAAGAAAACCCATTGTGATCCATGTAAATGGAATATATTAATATAAAACAAAAGATAAAATTATGTTGATCACTAACTCAACTTAGAGTACCAAATCAACTTGGAACACCAACCCCAATGAAGTCAATCACCCACTTGTCTAGGATTTAACAAGCACCTACTTGCAAGGAAGCACCACCTCCCTAAGAGACTCAACACCAACCTAGCCACCTCACATATTTTGATCACCAAACCTATGATATACTATTATGGTCTCATCTTAAGACCTCCTTTAACTCTACCAAGCAAAATTTTATTTGCTTTTATAACTTCCATCAAAATAGGCCTAAACTAACTTACACACACACACACACACACACACACACACACACACACACACACACACACACACACACACACACACACACACACACACACACACACACACACACACACACACACACACAAGTCTCATGTCACACACCACTTAGTTGGCCACACACCTTAAACCTATTATTTAATACATATAATAGGTCTTATAACATATTATAAAGATTATTCAAATGAACGTTGGACCCCTTTTGGTTTGCAACAACTTAATTAGGCCTCATTTCTCTTTTAGGCCTCATGGAGTCCTAATTATATTAGGCCTATATTATTAGAGTAAAATCTTGACTATATTGGGAATATATGGAATTATTAAATAAATAAAAACAATTAAATAAATTATAAAAACACATCTACTTACCTCCTCCATACTTGATTAAACTTGTGTCTTTTGTTGATACCATGAAAGCTCCTTTAGGACTAACTGCTCTATTAGGCCTGTGTACCTCAAAAGTCTATCTTGGAAAAATCAAGCTCAAATACTATTAGGATACTAAAACATGAAAATTTAAACATTTATATAGGTTATATATGAGCTCATGGTAATCAAAAAATGAGTGGAGCACTTTCATTTAGGAGATAAAGGCTTAATAACATCTCTGCAACTCACTCACTTAGAATTACTAATTTAACTCAAGAACTAGTCATGGTGACTTAGACCTCCAACACCTATGTAAACACTTTTAATGAATAATAATTCATGTAATGGTACTATTATATCTCTATAAAATGATCATATGGTCTAATGGCAAATATTGGTTTTGTAGACTAATTTCTTGACCTTTTATCACAAAGTTTTATCTAAACCAGAAAAATCATTTTGTGAGAAACTTTTTCACCATATTCACTAACCTAAAAAACTTATTAAAAGAGTTAAAATTAATTAAAATTAATAAATAAACTCCTCATTCAATTTTTTGCATTAATCTGACATGCTCAAACCCTCAAATCCATCTTCTCATCTCTGCTTGGGTTTTGCACTATTTGCACCATTAGGTTTGTTTGCAACTAGCTAATTTGGCTGACCAAAATATAAAAATTCAAGAATAGAAACTATCTAAAAATCATCATGGACATGAAAAATGAGTCTCTAGATTATTCTCCCATCCATTTTATTTTCTTGACCAATACAACTTTTAAGAGCTATAATAACTTCTTGATAAACAAGCCTATATTTGTGCATTTTCTCTCTCATCTGACTAACCACCACCACATCAAGGTACTTGGGAGAGTTTAATACATTATAAAATAAATTTTATTATAATTTAAATCCATTTTGATTTGATTTGAACAAGATATTTCACATTGGGTTCTTATTAGGGTTTTAGGGAGGTTTAACATAGGCTTTGGTGTTAATGATTATTCATAAAGGATTTACCCTTAAATCCAAAATAAATGCCTAGAGATATTATCTAATACCCTTACCCACATCTCATTAACATAGAAAGTTCCCATGCATAGGTTACATGTGCCAAAAAACATCTAAAAGTGCCTTTTGGTTCTTGAGACATCATTCTGTGAACTCAATAAGACTTAAAACAATGTTTTATGCAATTTTATTCAAACCATGACCTCAAAATTTGTGAACATGCCTTAAAAAACTTATCTAACATTGATAAATGATCACATATGAATACTTTCCTTGAAATATGATCTTCATAACTCATTAGGTTAGGCAAGGTCTAATAGAGGTTTAGGTGTAGACCTAGACTAAAACATCTTACCCCTGTAGGCTCACCCTGAAACTCTCATGAATGATTAAATTAATTTCATACATGATCAAACAATTGTATACAACCTTAATATGCATGTGTTCATCCATTTTCATGCACATACCTCTTCATGTCATGAATAGGCTCATGACTAGGCTTCTTATGCACTTTATCATCAATGGTCTATACCTTCATGCAACCATAAGGCATTATTTGCCTTAAAATTATCTCTTTATCTTTCTCACATGAAAAAATAATCTCATGAAAATAATCTCCTATGCCTCTTTTCAAATCACACATAATCAGAATAGGCTTAGTCACCTTTGACATCATCCTTCACAGGATGTACCTTTGACATCAATGATAATGCTCAACAAATATTTATAATTAAATAGAGAATTATATCATGGAAGATATGAAAAAAGTGTAACTTTATAAAAACATAGAGTAACTTATAAAAAAAGAGAAACAAGTGCAAACTTCCCATAATAATAATAAAGCCTATTCAAGAACAACTATTATTGGTCAATTCGTAAAATTCTTATATAATTGATGACTACTATAAAAAAGATGATGAATATACAAAATAAATAATAGATGATAAATTATGCAAGGTGAATTTCAATCCCATTGATGAAGGTGACTACTTATCTCATTATTTATTTACTCTATTGGAGTGAGTGAATATAGAGATATTTCATCTATATAATTTAAGGCCAAGACACCCATTTCAAATCAACTGGATCTATGAAATACTTCAAATAGTTATGATATTATATCACAATTGGTTGGATCCAATACAATGATCACATTTCCTAAGGATATTATATAAAATGATCAATTAAAGACTCACATAGAGCCATATTAAGGGGTATAATTACCAAAGTGAGATCAAAGTATTTTAAAAAAGGGAATTATTAATAAAAGCACTTTAAAATAAAATTAAACATCTAATGCGATTCCTACAAATATGGTAACAAAAGAGGTATAGACACTAAATCTGAATTATATCACCTTAGTCTTGTATACTTGGTAGGTACTTCTCATGGATGTGCACTTCAATTCCTAAATCTTTCTCATTATTGAAAGGCTCACATCTACTATCTCTTGTGCCTATTTCTTATCTCTTAGTCAAAACATATGTTATTATAATGAGTAAGCCTTATATGCTACTCAAATTGATAAAAACCTACATATTATCATCCTTTGCAGGTTTTAAACTTTTACCTATTTTCTAGCTTCTTGAACACTTGAATCCCAGCTAGATGCCTATGTTGATATCGGTGTCTTATGCCAAACTAAGTGCATAGTGCCCTAAAGTCATCAAATTTGTAATTTTAATGTATTCTTATGGTCAAACTAAGTGATTTAATGTGAGATATTTCCAAAAGGGATTGGTATATTTACAAGATCAACCCTCATTCATTCCTCACCTAGTATATACCTAATGACTCACAAGAAAACTTGCCAAAGGCATTCAATCAGTCATTCAAGTGAGAAAAGCTTCCTTATTATTTCCTATTTTAATATCATTCATAAGGACAACCCAAATACAAGTTTGAAGTACTTAAGGAGTATTCTATGAGCCATATTTTCTAAGTTACAAGCTAGGTCACTCTATGTACTTGCTTATAATAAATTACATCCTTATGCACACACAAACTAACACATATGGGAGAAATACATAAGTCTAAAGTCTTGTTTGAAGTATTAGCTATGTAGGAAGTGGCCATTTATAGAGGGGTCCTTGGGTCATCTTGACACCGTGTGCCCATTAACCCATTTTTTCCACAATCACTCTAATGGTGAGAAACTTAGGGTTTGATTATTTGACAAAGAGTGACATTCTATGTGTGAGATATAAACACACTAGAGTAAAGGTGATAGAAAACCTAGAAGGTTATAGGTGGTTGCATCTATATACATTCATTGTTTCATACTAGATACTTGTATCTAACTCAGACACTAGTATTGATGCAACTGTCTAGGTCTAACACAAACATCCAAGGCCACAAAATGTAAATTTCTAGAATCTGATGATTGATCCAAAATCTAGATCAAATTTAGTCTATTTAATCATAGATCTACGTGTTTAATTTATTTTGTTTCTAATTCATTGTAATATCAATCAACAGTTATACTTTCTATTTTTAGCATATCTCAACATTTAAATTTAGAACATTGTTTATGTAAGTTTATAAATTAATTAGCCTATATCGTGCTTATTCATTTATATATTATTAACCCTATAATATATTGACCCATATCAATTTAAGGTTAAAAAAAAGGAAATAAATCAACATGTATCATATGTATATCCTCTTGTTATTAAACCAATTATGGACAATAAACAATGCATTAATATTATAGTTACTTTCTTACAAGAAGCTAATATATGTAGTCTAGATTTTCTCATATATCTTGGGTATGATTTACAACATCGTAATAAATCTACAGAACAAAAACATTGAATTAGATATATAAAATTACCAATTACTCTTAGTCCTAAATCCTATTCAACATTAAATTACATTGATCATAATTTAGAGAAATACAATGTAATCCTTGAGAGATAATGGTAAATATTAATGGGAGATACACTTAGTATTCATTATATATTTCTAACATTTCAGTAAGATAATGCAATGATCACCATTTCAAAGGAAAAAATAATTAAAACACAAGAAAAAAAAAGGGATATTCTATCATGGACATCTAATACAATTAAGAATGATATGAATCATACAACACCTATAATAATGTATAATAGATCAAATGGATCTACACAAGGACATCCTATTCCAATTGGGGACTTATCACAAACTGAAGTAGGTGGATATACCCTTTATTTAAGAATTCTACAAGAATTATCCTCTAATCAAGTAATTGATTAGATACTTACACTTGCCTTTGTACATTGCTTCCTTACTTTCACTTCACTTCTAATTCTCTATCACAACTTTTGATAGTTATTCTAGCACTTAGATTTAATTTTACTTTATGCACTTACTTTCTTAATTTTCAAACTAATTCAAGCAATACTTAACACTTATCTTACAAATATTTCAATGTATATTCTATTGTCACTTGAGCATGCACCAATGAGGAGGTGACAAGTCACTTCTCATTCAAGTGAGATAATGGAACCACCTCATGGCTGTGGGTATCCCTTGATGCATCACTAAAGCTCATATTCCTACTACTAACACTTGGGGGGATTAAAAGGGGTGGATAACATGAAATTAAACCTATTATATAGGAGGTGATATACCAAAATATTTTCTATACTCATACCCTTAGCATGCACTGGAAACTAAGGACAAGTTGCATATACACTTCATCCAATGCCAATCTTCCCTTTCACATCAATGCTTCAACATGAGGTCTTGGAGATAGTATAGGATAAGAAGAATCAGATAATAAGCATTATAGGAAACTATATTTAGTGTCTTACTCACTACACCTACAATCTACTTTGACACTTCTTGCTAACCTATAAAGAGAGATTACAAACACACAAGGTACTAAGGAGAGTAACATGTGAAGGTTAACAAAACTTACACTTGTACAAGACTAACATCCATTATGTACACTTAGTGAAATATTTTAATGAGGTAAAATACTTGTATTTATTGTTTCAAGGCAAAAATTTAGTAGGGCTTTTCCATACCCAGGCAGAGAGATCCATATAATAGCCAAGAAGGCTCAATTTATAGAAGTTGTGAGAAGAGAGAGAGAGAAGGGGAGTCCAAGAGTCACTTGGAAATGTGTAAACTTGATAAAATAAGTTATAAATGCATGGGATATAGGGATGGGGTGAGTCATGCAATGTTAGGAGTTAAAAATGTCATCTCCACTCATTCAAGACCTACAAAATGGTCAAGAAACTCCTTTTCATGCACATAAAACTACCCTTCATGATTGGCCTTCAAAACTTCCTTATAATTAAAAATAATTAGGTATAATGATGGATTTGAGTAAGAGGGGTTACTAAGAGTACCTCACATGAATTAGATAGGTTTCTGATCATACTTATCATTTTAGCCATGCATGATCATCCTTGGTAGTCCTAAAATAACTTTTTTCCCCTACACCTCTCACACTTGGCACCTAAAAACTCTTCAATTTTGAAATATGATCCATAAAATAAGATTAATGGCATGTGTCCAAGGTTTCCATATAATTATCTATAAGAAACAAGCCTTAAAATGCTCTCTAAATGAATATTCACCATTTTCTACTAAGTGTTCACTAGTTGGCTCACTAGATTGGCTAAAATGAGAGAGTTGGAAGGCAAAATTAAGAGTTGAGGTACCAAATATAATGACCATGATGACTTTTAAAAATTCCTAAAATCTTCCCCAAAAGTGGTTTGGTCTCTTTAAATCTGTCCATGCCTACATAATACAAAAAATTGTCAAAATAAGCCATGTTTTTCCCTATTATGTATAGGTCCATACACCTAAGTCACATGTGGAGAATCAATGGAGATTACTATAAATCATTTAAGTGGTTTCATGGCCTTTTCCTTGCATCTAGATGCTCAAATTGTCTCATCTTCCCAATCGGGTCTCTATGGAGGGTTTGCAAGGGTTTTTGGTGGTTTAGACTCTTAACCTTTGTTCATAAAGGTTACACATTGAAATTATGATAAAATGAAACTTATGGATTCTTAAGGACCCCATTCAACTTCTTTGAATATCCTGAACCACCATGCAATTTTTTAGAGAAGTTCTAAGCATTTCTAGGTAGCTATTCGAGTCATTTTTAAGCATTATGTAGGGCCTGAGCACATCCTAAGCCAAAAATGGATTCTTGGAGACTTTATATGCAAAAAAATGTTTTAAAACCTCTATATCTATTCTAAAAACATGATCCAATCCTTGGAATATCTTACCAAGAGCTATAAATGGAAATGACCCCTATTTGGAGACAAGGTCTATACCTTATCAATGAGCTTGCCTGCTCCTTTGAGCCAAAAGACCACAATTTAGACTTAAAATTCTATTTAAAAGATTGAACACATCATTTATACCTCTATGAATATGACCCAATTAATTTAGATGTTTTCCTAAGGCCCAAACTAAAATTGACCTTCTACTTAGAATTAGGCCTATTCCTTGCCTACTAGGTATGCATGTAGACCTTCTTGTGTAGGGTACCCTACTTAGTTTCCAATATATTATAAATGTTTATCATGTTTATCTATGTGTGATATAACTATACAAACCTCAATTTGAGCTTTCTTGACCTCTAATCCATCATTTGACCTCCTTTAATAAGAAAAATAGGGTTTATGCAAGGGAAAAAGTGCCCCTATTTGAGACATAATTGGGGGAACTTACCCTATATGTATTTATAATATAATCATTGGAGGAGTTTTAATAACTTATTAGGGTACTTTTTACCAGTTTTTATCACTTAGTTCCAAGAATAAGACCTCTATTTCCTCAAATTCCGTAGACAAACTTTGAAGAAGGCATCTTATGAGGGCAGGGATGGTATAAGCTTGTTTTTTTGCCTTTTGAAAAGGTCATTTTTAATTTTGTTTCCTTAAAAGATGTCCATTTGCATAGTTTTTCATATATAAACTCTATTTCAATAATATGCTAATGTGATCCTCACTAGAACACTCACATACTCCATTTTTGCTAGATTGGCTTCTTGCTTGTGATGGACTAAGACAACTTAAACTCCCTACCTATAGGTTAATTTGGCCTTGTCCACCCTTATATGATGTGTGTTGAGGTCTTATATGAGATCCTTGAGCTCAATATTCATTTTTTTAAGCCAAATTTACTAATACAATCTCTTTTGATGTAAAGGAGACCCCACATCTCACTCACTACCCATATACCTTATTTGACTATGTTCTATGTATTGGCAGACCCCTAATTATATATTTATTTGGATACAAATGGAATTAGTCATATGATGTTTATAAATGTATTAAACATCTATAGGTCACTTATCCCTTCATTTTTCCTACATCCACCTTGAAAGAGTCATGATCTCCTCAATTCTCATGCCAAGGTCACTATCTGTCTTGTTCACTGTCTCAGTCACAGTCAACTGACTATAAGCTATTTGTCTCCTTAAAATATTTGATAAAGGTGATTAGATAACACTTTTGGATCTCTAAAATATTAGATTATTTCACTTTAAGTTTCTCTTTAAAGTGTTGAAACACTCTCAAACACACATTTATAGCTCACTGTCCACCTATGTCTCACTTCCTAGGCCTGTGTATAGACTAGGGGAAGTGCTTAGGGGTCAAAACCATGTTACAGCCTTGTTGAAGGTGATATTTGGTCATTAAATGTATTTTAGGGTAATTTTGAGTCATTTGAGCATAGGGCTTAGTCAAGGTATGCCTAATGTTTGAAGAAGGTCCCTTTTAGCAAGTTTCTTGTAGATGCCATTGAAAATTTTCAGTGGTTTTTTGGCCATTTTCAAGGTGCTCAAGCTCCCACCTCTACTAATCCCCTTGACCCCATTCTTTGTAAGGTGTTTCTCTATTCTAGAGAAAATCTATTTAGGTCATTAGGAGGCATAAAAACCTCATCTATGAATATCCTATACCTTTCACAAAATGTTTAGGGGCCTCTATTTTGTTTATTTGGAGCAAAAGGCCCTAAATACAGTCTAACTTTCCATTTATTGTTTCACACTTTCTTGTCAAGTTAGCGCCATCAAGAGGTATATTTTGACCCTTATGTAATAAGGAACCTCAAATGGAATTTATAAATTTTTGAAACACCTCTAGAAGGCATATTTGCATCTTATGACACCAACTGTAGATGATTATTCTTTATACACAGGCATAACTGAGACCATCTTCCAAGTATGCAAGTTTGTAGCACATATATGCCTCCCCCAAACACTTCAATGAATTCAAGTAGTCCCAAGACATCTAAGGACCATATCAAACCCTCTGCATTTTATTAGTGACATCAACATGCTCTTGTAAGTGAATTTTTGTGATGTGGTATATAAGGAAAACATGAGAGAGCAAGAAAATATAAGGAAAGGCCTTTCAAGCACCATAAAAACAATTATAAATTATTAAATGCCTAAAATACATCAGGAATATCCACAAAAAATTATCAAAACCTTTAATTCAACTTGAATAAATCATTTTCAAGGTAATTGAGATGACTGTAAGTGTAAACTAGGCATTTTGCAAGCATGTACAAGCCTAAAATAGGCTTTCCCAAGTAATTGAGATTTATAAAACAATAATAAGCATGAGGATATCTTTAAAAGCATGTATAAACACCTAAAACACATAAATCCATCAAATTAAAATAAGAAAACCTGAAATAGGCTCAAAAGGAGACCCCCTCATGGTTGTAAGTCCATAAAAAGCTGCCCAGAGTGTTAGCCATTGTTAATAAAGGAGGAGGTACCAAATTAAAAGTTATTGCTATGAAAATGAAGGAAATTTAGATTAATATCCACTTATAAAATCACTCTTCCCAACTCCACCTGTATGACCCATGCCAAGTGCTTGAAAATGACCCCTTTTTGTTTGCCAAGAGAAAATAGAGGAAAAGAAGTTGTAGATGGAATTTTTTGCACTATCCTTAAAAAAACATTAAAAATAGTATGGTTAGGTTAAGAGTCACTCTATCCATGGTTTTAGCTAAAGATGAGTTTAAGGAATCTGTATAAGTGCCCAAAAGGGCCTAAAAACAAGGAGAAACTCCCATTCTCTACACATAACTAACTCTTAGCTAAAATTTGACTATCCCTGACATGCTCATAACCTATTACACATTTAAACTCACATTTTTGACAAATTTTCTTGCATAAATTTTGTACAAGTCAATTAATAGGCTAGAAAAGTGGCCAAATGACCCTTTTTGCATATGAAACTTAGCACATGATAAATTCAAGACTTGAAAACACGTAAAAACATGTCAAATACCATATTAGGACCTATTAAGCTTTTGACCATTTACCAAGTTTTACCTAGTTTACCAACTTTGACTTTGGTTGACCAAGTCATTTCAAGGGGAATGAGCTTAGATAGGGACTGGGACAAGGCCAAGTAAAATAATATACCAACATGACACCCTAAAGGACACATGGAAACCTTATTCAAAACTTTAAAATGGTAGGGGTTGACCCCATTTGACTATAAGTCAAATTTGGTCAACACATTCTTTATGGTATAACTATCTATAACTCCAATTGTACTTACATGATCACATATTTATACTCCTACATTTTCCATGAGCATGTATACATGCTTGCCCATTGAGGGGGAACATATATTCTCATCTACATACTGATCATTTTTAATAAATTACTATGAATTATTTACACATATTGGAGGTATATTACTTGTGTTCATCCTTTGCCACATTACATATTAGCACCTTATTTCAGATTATTCTAATCCCTCATATTTTTAACACTTTTCCAGTCTTTAATTTGAATTATTTCAAAAATTCAAAAAAATATCAAAAATGGCAAAATACAAAAAAAAATTATATATGTCAAAAATTCAAAAAATTAAAATATTTAAAAGAATTCACATTTAGGACCTAAAAAACTTTTTCAAATGTTGGCACCTTACTTATTTGCTTGTGCTAATATTTATTTCATGTCAAGTAAATAACATATTTTAGTTTTCAATACACAATGCTTTTTCATGAGGTATGTGGGTGTGATACAAGACATACTTTCACATGGTTTTCAATCTGGGGCTTCCCTTATTACCCAATAAACTTGATAAGTTAGGGGCATCTCTTCATTCTATATGAACACTTCAATAGGTTTTATCTACCCATAACCTCTCTACGTTGATGAGATATATATCACACAAATGATTTGTTAATAAAATGTAATTTAAATTATATTACATGGAAATTCTCATTTATAACAATGACATTCATAGATATGGTTGATGTTAACTAGTCTCATTTTCTCTATGATTATTTTCAAAATTCTTACATTAGTACATGATAACTTAGGATTTGTTTGCTTATTATGTGTGACCCTTGGACTTATGTGTGCAACATATATATGTTCTTGTTTCTATGGCATCATCATGCCATTTGTGTGTGGCCCTTATCTTTGTGTGCTCATGCAACATTCAAATGTCCCTTTTATACGGACTTTGGGCCTTATGTGTAACATTATATGCAAATTTTGTGACATTGTATGACATTGCTTCTATGTTCATTACTGTATAAACCCTAATTTGGTCAAGTAAACACAAGTACTATGTCTTTTGTGGCTATTTCACAAAAATTTCTTATTGATCAATGATAGTCTTGTTTGCGTGGTCACTTTGGTATTTTGATTCTTATTATGACTTATTCTCCCTATTTTTACACCCTCAATAGTTTCATGTCATCCCTTTTCTAGTCACGGGGGCTCCTAGCCTATTTGTCACAATCACAACCTAGTTTTGTACACACATGAAAATAACACGGTCTTAGAGAGGAACACACCACGCTATTGTCCACCTCAATGCTATTATCCAATGGTCATGATTTTAACTTGTTGTAGGTCCTTATCCTTATTTGGGCCTCCTCTTATGATTTTATCTATCTTTTTTCCTTGTTGGCCTGTAAACAAGTGTCTCACATTCAAAATAAAAACCCTTCTATATAAATAACTTCACAAGGTATTCTAAGTCTATCACTTACTACTTTAACACATAATTACATAAAATTAGTCAATAATATAGCTCAAAATTCAACATATTTACTTAGCATCACATAGATTTGCATGCTTGATCAAAGAAGGCCTAAGCAAAAGTCATTCTTGCATATATTGCATGTTGATTATGCACATTACCTATTAGAGAACTACATTTGATATGAGATCCCTACTATTGGGGTTAATTTATGAAGCAACTAGAACAACAAGGGTTATAGGTTGTTCAATGGTAACATCTCAAAACCCACCTTTTCCCCTTCATTTTTCATTTTATTCCATCATTGTTTCATGTTTTTAGGTATTCATTAGGGTTTTTAAGAAAGAACAACCAAAAGGAGACACTAAAATATAATCAAAAGTTCTCGAGGACACATACATGACCCAAAAAGCCTCCCATAGCATCCCTAGAGGTTTTGGGGCTTCTATCCACAAAAAGACACTAGCATAGTGCCTTTTCCAATAGAACACTATGCTAATATCCATTGACCATGATATTTAATTGAGGTAGGTGGGATTGCATTTTTTGAACTAAGGGACTCATGACTATTCCTCTGATTTGTTCTATCCCTACCATTACCCAGAGATGCACATTTCACTTTAGATAAGTGGACTTTCTCTTTTACATTCCTACTTAGGGTAAATTGATTATTTTAGTCATTTATAATATTTATCTATATCTACCCATTTACTCCACACCTTTAATAATCTAGGATTTACATATATTAAGTCCTAAAAAATTAAATCATTTGGTGAACTTGACTTACTTGAATATTGCTTAATAACCCTGATTCTCTCCTAGGGTTTGCCTCATCTTTTTGTGTAATTAATTAAGGTTTATTAAATTATGATTTTTATTGATGTTTGCACATACTAACTAATCCATATTAGTCCTTTGTTATGGGTTTTTGACTCAATATTTTATGAATTATCTAAAAACTCTTCAAACCTTAGATCTGTATACTACATCCTCACACATCCAAATATTAGCCCTTAGGATTTCAAGTCAATTTTTGATTTTCTATATTTTAGGTTGAATATTTATCATATTTTTAAATATATTTATGTTGGATTATCTTCTACCCATTATTTGTTTATTTTTCATTTTTTACATTCTCTTTTGTGGATGACCTATAGAGAACCTCTTCCCCCTCACCCAGTTGATCAATTTTTAAAATTTTCACTTAATTATAAAAATGGATGGACCAATTTTAAAAATTGGACACTAACACATGATAATGATCATGATCTAATTTATAACTATGATGATGATTATTTTTGTAATGATGGATATTGTGATTAATATGAGCATGATAAGGAAAGTGATAATGAGGATAGAGTAAATGCATCTTCTCCTCCTTCTCTCTCTTCACTCACTTCTCAAAATCAACTTAAGAACATAAGTAAAAAAGAACCCCTTATAGGTAGTGCTTTTTTGAATGTGATCTTAGCCTATCAACCACTTTTTCCACATCTTTATTCAAATGTAGACAACATAAGAATAATAAAATCAATATACCTTTGCATGATTTAAGAAATATTATTCCTTCACATGATATTCCTAACATAGAAAAGGAAAATTCACTTTATTCACCTTTCTTAATTCAATCTGAAAGAACATGTACAACTGATATTGTATCTTTTACAAATTCATAAACTAAAGTAGATGATATTATGTTGTCACCTTATTTTAAATTTTAATCTCAACACATTGATTCCATGAAAAATATAGTTAATTTAAATATCTCTAACCATTCTCCTACATGGTATAATGTGCCAAATAAAAATATGATTGTTATTTCTTCTACCCTTGACTCCATTATTAAAAATAATTATATCATGTGCATTCCACTCATAGATAGTGAAGAAACACATTGCATTCCAGCTACACATGATGATATGTTTCATAGTAGTAAAAAGTTAAAATCTTCTTCTACTCTTTCTCTTAATGAGCTTGAAAATGTTAGTTCTTGTTCCTTTAACTCTACAAGTGAAATAAATTTTGATTTTGATGAGACTTGGAATAACAATGATTACTATGATTTTAGTGAAGAAGAAATTAAGTCTAGTCCTCTCTCTACTTCACCCATCTCTCATGACAAAATTGATTACTTATTAAATTCTAATTCAAGTAATAATATGTCTTTAGATAAAAATGTGCAAACTTATACTCATGTTCATAGTTTACATAGTTTACATTTGTATGATAATAATATGTCTTCCATTCCATTAGCATGTGATACTTATTTAAAAATAAACAATTTAAGAGATACCAATGAATCTCTTGCACCCCTCCTTACTATAGTATAACTTGTTCCTCATTCTAGCCTCCATGAGGGTAATAGCCAATTTACCTCTCACTAGGTCCAAACTATCACCCCTCCAAAGGTTACGGTGAGTCAACTCAATATCTCTAATAATGCTACAAAAAATAGTGTACTATAGGCTAAAATTAACAATAATATTCAATGTTTAAATGAACATATTAATGGTGTTAACATAACTTATCAAGAGGTAATATCCTTGATGCATGTTGTGGGTGCTTTATAACAACAAGTACATCAACTCACCTTGGAAAGTAAAGCATATTATTTTTGGGTTGATTCCAATGTTATCCATGGCAATCCTATTCCACACATAACCATCAATGCAACATTACCAAATATGTTTCAGATACCAACATTACCTAAGTTAAATGGACATGGAGATCCATACTTACATATCAAAGCCTATAAAAAGGCTATGGCACATACCACTAGTAGTTTTATTCTCCTACAATTATTTCCCAGAAGTCTAGAGGATATTAAATTGGTTCCATAATTCACTCCCCAATAGTTCACTACAAATATATGATGAATTAGAAGAAGTATTTCTCATGAATTATATTCAGAATAAGGGACCTCAAGTCACATATGAGAGGTTGCATTCACTACACCAAGGTAAGTCAAAACTAGTAAGTGATTACATCTTACATTTGAAATCATGTATGCTACAGTTAATCTATTAGTTGAAAAATTTATAGGTACAATACATCCTTGATAAATACCTCATATTATTCTTAAGGAGAAATTGTTATATGAGACATTAAGATCATTTCTACATCTATGCCATACAACTATCTCATTAGAAAAGAAGATGGGACTAGTTGACACACATTCAAAGGAAAATTTCAATTTAAATATCTCATAGCCACAATCATAGAATATGGTCCAAGAACCTAATTCACCTATGCCTAATGAAAAGTGGCATTGAAACCACCAATCAAGACACTCAATAAAGAAAAAGATCCACTTAACAAAACATCTCCCATAATGAGTACAACACATGATATCGGTAGAGGGGCCATATAATTTATTGACAGAGATAAGCCTCATGATATCTTATTTAAATTATTAGATATGTGGGTGATAATATTTAATCCTAATCATCATCTAATACATCATCTGAAAATAATAAGAAATAAACCATATTGTAATTATCACCAAATCAATGGACATTGGGATAATAACTACTGTGCACTCAAAGATCATATTGACCGATATGTTGATAGAGGCATTATAACATTCATATATGGGGAATCAAGATATCCTTCTCTACATTCCCCTAGATCACATTCCTCTATGATTGAGTTATCTCAAGACATTCCTTTCAAGGAGCCATTGGTTACTCATAATATGAGCCATGTGGTTTCTAGGACACCTACTTCTGTGAGATCTCATGTACCACATAGTCAATAGAGATGGAAACAAATCAACCACCAATTTTAGTATGATAACCAATTAATATATTTTTAAGAGATAATGCATACTAAATTATATTTTTATTATGAAAACTGATTAAGTTATTCACTATAGAGATCAACCTACTTATAACAACATGGTGATAAAATGGAAAGAACTCAAATACCAATTTTAGTATGACAACCAATTAAGATATTTAAAATAGATAATGTACACTAGAGTATAGTTTCAATATGATAACCAATTAAATTATTTTCTATAGAATATACAAATCTATTTGCCACCAACACATCAAGATAGGTACTAGTTCTTGAGGATATTTATATACCTACACAACATGAATAGTATGTTTACTTGTTTACCCTTCCAAAAGGATTTTGATAGTGCATGGTGAAATAACAAGATCAACACTAACATAGAATATGATACTTCTATGTCACAAATAATAATAACTAACATTTTATATCTAGTATCGGTATCTACTCAACATCTACATACAAATCAAAAGAGATCAACTTACTTATAACAGCATGGTGACAAAATGGAAATAACTTAACCACTAATTTTAGTATGAAAACTAATTAAGATATTTTATGGAGATAATGCATACCAGAGTATAGTTTTAGTATGATAAATGATTAATATATTCACTATAGAATATACAAATCTAGATACCATCAGTACACCAAGATCAATACTAGTTCCTGAGGATATTTATATACCTACATAATATGAACACTATGGTCACTTGTTTACCCTTCCATCAAGATTCAGATAGTGCATGCTATAGCTACAAGATCAACACTAACATATAATATGATACTTCTATGTCAAAAATAATAACAATTAACATTTTCTATCTAGTATTGGTATCTACTCAACATCTATATGTAAATCAAATAAATTATCATTATCTAATCAATTATACACATTTCCATGTCAACACATAAGTAACAGACATGATCAAAACATCCAATCAAATAAACAATGCCACAATCAAAATACCACATAACACGATGTCCATATATAAAAAAAGTCAATGTATACATATAACTCAAAAAAGTTTAGTATAATGCTGCATAAATCACTCAATAATGGGAGCTCAGTCACTAGGACCCATCTCATCACCCTCACTCTCATCTCCATACCCACTAGAATTCATTGAATTTTCATCCCCTCTAGACCTAGACTAATATCTATGCCTATGATCTCTCTCTTGTAGCACTACTAGCTTAGCCATAACCTTTGTATGATCATGCTAAAAATGAATATAATCATCCACTATCCTACCACTTACCCCACCTTGGGGGCATAACTCATCTCTTCAAATTTGTACATGCCTCATATCTATTCACTATTGCCTACCTATATGATACGATGGCAATGGACACTCGATCAAATAGGTGTGCATGGATACTAACCACCTTTGTATCCCACCCCACCAGTCCATCATCCATGACATCATTAAGAACATATTGTGTAAGCTCTTACAACATTTCCTTAATGATCATCTTCCAATACTCATCATATCCTAAACCTACACACACCAACATATTAAATCAAATATCTACTTGTTAAGCCAATACTAAAAAACCAAACATATAAATCTAAAATAATAACATACCTTCAACTGATCTAACAGGCTATGGATCTAACATATCCTCCATAATGGCCCTAGATATTGGAAATAGCGGTGACCATTTATATTTTTCCCACCATAGTATGTAGGTATTCGTGGCCCCAAAATCATCTATATTCACAACATATCTCTCCATCACTAAAATCAAAGCCAACTCAGTCATCATAGGTCTAGCTCTGCTATATGGTCTCATTGTTTCCTAAGTACCCCTCACCCACACCAATGGTACAAGGGGCACATCTTGCACTAGACTAAACTATTTTGTAACCCACTCATACTATAATATCTCAAACACATTAGTCTATTGATCATATAACTAGTAACTCACCTAAATATGTCTCAATTGAACCCCATCCTTAGACCACCCCTAAAATTCCCTATAGGGTCTCCAAATAATATCTCAAGCTGTAACTTGATCCAATACCTGATGATAGTACATCATGCTCCTTAACTACATAGGTTATGTACCTATTCATCTCTCTATAAATACTTATGGTTGTGCCCAATCTATACATGGAAAACCCTTTGGTTTAGCCATCATAATATGCTCATAAGCCTAGTAATGTAACAATATCAATGACCCAATCCTACCATTGCATAACTCCTAAGTAAAATGGTATAAATATTAATGCAAGTATACCAACATGGTGTAATCACATGAGTATATGGTCCCATGCTCCTTTATATCATTAATAATGTTGTGTATCTTATATCTAATTGATACACTGCTACCATCAACAATAAATGAAACCAATAATACTGCAATTTTTTTTTACAATTAAAAAACATTATCCCTAATAATCATAGACAATAACACATCACTACTAATACATCAATGATGTATCCATATAGGAATGGACACAAAATAACTTGAGACATGATCTATGTCTCTCTATCCACCTACCTCCTACTCTAACACTCACTGACCAATAAAAATTTTCCTCAATATTCTGTACATGTCCTCCAGAGTAATAGTCATCTCTCCAGTGGGAATCCAAAAAGTACATGGATCATCATTCCACCATTCACATAGCATTATCATCATGTGATAATACTAGGGCATCAATGATAATGATACCACATACCCCAAACCAACCCTATCCACTACTACTCTTTCATAATCTATCAAAGGTAGCCAACATAGACACTCCATCATTCATCCACTCTAGAACTCCTTCATACATACATATAACTATAAAATACCTAAAATATAATGTTAACATCTCCAAATATCAAGTTTATATTAAAAAATAATCATTAAATATAGTTTCAAATTAAAAATTTCACTCTTTTAGTCTATAGGGTAATAACACTACTGTAATCACCCAAAAATGACACTTGAGTGCTAAGAGTGATACTTGAGATCACCTATACCTAGCTTAGCCCTAAACCTATCTTAGGGCATATTTTCACACTTATCTAGCTTTTGTGTAGTCCATATGTGTCCCTAGACATCCCTAAAGTATCCCCAAACCCTCATCTTGACATCTTAGCCCTTAGTGCCTCGAGGGTTCTACCATCTAGACACTAGTGCCATAATAAGGATAATAACACCACATGGCACTAGTGTCCCAATTTTGGTGCTACTATCTTTCCCTCTTTTTTTATACCAATATACATATTTTCAAATCTAAGACCACCTAGGGTTGACCTAAACCTCTTTTAAGCCCTACACAAGCACCAAAGTAATATATATACATGACTTTTAGCTCTCTAACCACTAGATGGAAATTAGATGCAAATTAAACATACAAACTGAAAAGAAGTTGTGCACAATCAAGGTTATCAGTCCTTATTATGTGATGCTTATACAAAAACTATCTACAACACTCTTAAGTTTAAATTACCTATATTTCTGGTCTTAAGCACATTCAAAACACTCAAGTTAATAATCATACCACCTTTACTTGCACTTGCACCAACACTTAGGTGGGGAGAACTACATCGGGCTTGATCCCTCTTTAAAGTATTAGTATGTAAGAAACTCTCATCACATTGGTGTGTTGAGGATGTCTAACCTACCCCAATAATAACATACTTTATTGATTGTATTAGTCAAAATAAGTCATATACAAAGGTCCATAACTCATGCATGTATAAATAAGCTTGACAGTCCTAGACATAGGTACACCTAGAAGCTTGGAAGAGTTTTACACAACGGACACTATCTTTAAAATAAGGACACTAACACCACATGGTGTTATTTTATAATTAGGGTGATAAAATTTGGGAAGGGTTTTGACACCTGGATCTTATTTACAACACTCAGACTAGCCTCTATCTTAGTTTGTAGCCTCCATATCTCTCGTTTCAATCATTTTTCAGCTAAGTTCCTATTTATATTATTTATTGATATTTTTATAAGGTCAAATTAAGTTAATTTTATTATAGATCAGTGGCTGCATTTATTGCATATTTATTCCATGATTTACTATAGTTAATCCTTTAACATCATATGATTTACATACCTCTAAGTCCTAAAAGATTAAAACATTTGGTGAACCTGACTTACTTAAATACTATTCAAACCCTAATCTTAGATGCTACTAGGGTTTATATCCTTTTTTTTCCTATTTTCATTGGTTGTGTTCAACTTTTTAGATTTCATACATTCTATTTTAGTAGACCTATTTCACTTTGTTTACTATATGCCATATAAAAAAGCTATCTCTCTTTCCTTGAGAAGAAGTGATAGGATTAGCAAAAATCCTATTGAGTATAGTCACATTCCTTCTATTCAAGATTATACCATGGACAAAGGACCAGGTACAACTCCCATCATTGATCTTTCACACCCCGATAATGTGGACTTAAATGATAATGCATCTAAAGATGAATAATGTAATCAAGAACAAGATGATATACAATATGGGAATCAAGACACTCTCCCCCCACTTAACAATGAAAATCTTATAGTCAATAAGAATGAGATTCTAAAAAATTTTAGAGATAGACTTTGAGAACAACCTCATGATCATGCACAAAATTTACAAGCCATAATGGAAATAAAGAACAAATCAAATAATGGTAAATCTTCTACTTCCCTAGATAACAACACTGTTCCACCTACTTTGGGGCCAAATTAGCTTGTACAACAACCTATTCTAGCTTGATAACCTTCAGTGGCAACTACACCTCCTATGGATAGTTCCTCCTCTCTAGATGTACAATCCCTTATTCATGAGATTCATTCTCTACAGGCTAAGGTGTTACATCTTGAGCAGGGAACTATTAGGCTATCACATGCTTTAGACTCTCATATTATTTTACATACACCTTTGGAATATCACATAATGGTAACTCCTTTACCATGTGGATTTATGGCACCTAAGTTTACCTTGTATGATGGTAAGGGTGACCCAGAGCACCATCTCTAAGCTTTCCATGCAACATGTTTAGACTATGTGTCCAATGATTGGTTCCTCACTAAGTTGTTCCCATGTAGTCTAAAGGACTATGCCTTAAAGTGGTTTTATGATATTATAAATTAGTCTATCACCACATTCAATCCATTGACATACATGTTTTTAGCACATTTCTCAATTAACATCAATGATAAGATCTCATTTTCTCAAGTATCATAACTAAAGAAAAAATCCAATGAATCTATTGTAGAATATGTATTGAGATATACAACTATAGTGGAAAAGATGACTATCCCCATGGTAGATAGAGAGCTCCAAGACATATTCAAATAGAGATTACTACTAGCATTACATGAAGCTATCTTTTTCAAGAAGTTTCCAACATTAACAGATTTATGCCACACAATGAAAGAAAGGGAAGTTAATCTTCTCTCTATGGATAAATTGAAGTACACAATTAGATAAAAGTCAACTACTAAGAGTTATAATAAGCCTCAATACAAAGTAAGAGACACTAAAGAGAAGAGTGATCCAAAGGCCATAGTTAACACAACTTCAGAGCCATATACGCACCTGGTCTTATTAGTTCCTCCACGAAGAGTTCTCACCAACCTTCCAGAATCACCAACATGTATTTTACAATAGCTCCTAGAATGTAATGTCATATCTCTCCTTCCCATCAAAGAGGTTGATACAACATGATTTCTTCAAAAAATCTATGGTTCTAACATATTGTAAAAATATCATAGGGTATCAGGACATACTACAAATTGATGCATCATCTTAAAGCATAATATATAATATTTGATAGAGGCCAACATAATTGATGTGGTCATACCCACAAAGTCACCCAAAGTTCAACAAATAGAATCTAGTACATTTAAAATAGTATTGAATCCATTTCCAAAACATACAACAAAAGAGGAAGGGGGAAATTTAGGTGTTCACTATATATATTAGGGACATCCACCACCAACATCATATCACACTACTATAGAGGATGCACAACCCCTACACAATATCATTGGTGTGTATCATACTATAGTAGTAGCTAGACCATTCATCACTTTATTAGAATAGAAGATTGTTGATGATGTTTCAGATTTATATTCACTCTTTGTATGAGCCTACATAGACTATCATCATATTTAGAGTGTTATGGTTGATAATGGGTCAAGTATTATCATGTGCATTATCACACTTCTACAACATTTGAGGTATTCAAAGTAGGATATTTCTCTTATCGACATAATTATTCATGATTTTTGTTGGCATATTTAGCGCTCCATTGGGGAGATTATACTTCTAATATAGGTTGGTCCAACACATGTGGCCACTATATTCTTAATAGTACGTAGTGCAGACACATTTGACATGTTATTAGGTAGGCCATGGATACAACTACGAGCCATCCCATCTGCCACGTACAAATGCCTCAAATATATATATGCTAATTAGGTGATCATAGTTAAGGGTATTTCAAATGAGTATCCTCTACCTATCCCATAGGCAATCACACTGTAGTTACCAATTATGGTTTTAATCATAGTTCCTATCAAGACACCATATATTTGAGTTTATCCACTAGTGTAGGTGAGGTCTACTACTACAGTGTTACCACGTATGCATACTCTCCCACAGAGACCATTATTAGAAAGACCCCTATGTTAGAGATATGTTATAGATTCTAAAGGACCTCCCTCTACTCATTTTATTTTGAGATCGGTATTATTGAGTTCTTAGCATTGGGCACCTATGATAGCTATAACATATTGTACTAGATGGGTCCCTAAGACCCATATAGTTCACAATACACCCCAATTAGCTTCACATATTCATATAACCACTTCATATGTAGTGTCAGCTGTAGATCACTCAGTACATAAGGTTATGGGACCTCAATTACCTTTTCATACAATACACATGATTATTATTCCTTTATTTGACACATGCTACATTGATAGTGAGTCTCACATGAGACTCATCAGTTAGTATTATTCTTCCCTACATACACATACTTTACTTATTTCTCACTCCTTGTATATAGTTTCATTTTTATATTTTTTGTACGTAACTTATATCAAGAAAATACAAAAACAATATAATATGTCAAAGACACAAAAACGTTCAAATATTTACTTAGAAAATATAAAATTATAGATTGTATGCATTTCCATGTTTACATTTCTTATATTTTCCAGATACTACATATAATAACTATATTATTATAGTCATTTTGATCATACATACATGCTTCACTTGTTCTTATCAAGTTCTTGTAGATTGCTACAAGAATCAAGTCCACTACATTGATCTATATTTATTACTATCTACTTAGTAAGGGCATATACATAGATACACAGGTTCCTCATTTGACACATTCACCCATTTGGGGCACCCTACACATAGTTTTGATTACCAGGTTACATTTTTATAAATTCTACATCATAGATATAACATTGTTATATCTTGATATTGATCATGTTACACGTACTCAAATTTTTTATTGACTATTACTACTTTAAACTCAACATATGTACATCTTACCTCTTATAAAAAATTGTATCACATGTTCATGCTTATTTTAATTTATAGCTTTCCTAGTTTAGACTTGTCTATGTATTTATGCTTATTCTATTAAAGGGAATTTGAATATGCCATTGCTCTATGTCTCTATGCCACTTATTTCCATTATATGTATGCTTTGGACACATGCACATGTAATTATATGTACTTTCTTAATTATATATGTAGACATTTAAGCATATCCTTTCATGTTTCTCTAAGCCAAATTGCTTGTTATTTGTGTGTGTGGACATTTGAACATGTCCTTGTATGTCCTAATTTCTTAGATTTATTGACATGTGCCCATGTCCCTTGTATTGTGGACCCTTGGTCTAATTTGCATGCCTCATGTGTGTTGTATGTATGATTTCTTATATGAATCATGGACATGACACTTGTCTCTTAATTTTTACACATTCCAATTTTATATGCCATGAGACACATCATGCATCTCCCCTTCCTAATTGGGTGTCATGATGGATGTCATGCCCCATCCCCCTAGGTAACTACTCAATTATTACTTAGATTTGTTGTTCATATGCAGTGTTATATCTATCTTTGACAGCCTTATGAATGCTAGACCTAACATACATCACACATTAAAAACTTATCCTCAAATTATCTTTCATTTTGATGTTATGTATGCAACTCATATAAGTTTATTATGTATATATCATATATGCTCTGTTTAACACACATTTTGTAGATTTTTTTATTTTAAGGATAGTTCTTGCATAGGTTCAAAAAATCCCCTCAAAAGAGGGGGCATTCATAGGGGTTTATCATAAATATTAGGTTATATGGATACAATTAGAGTACAATTTTAAGCACATAGGCTCAGAATATAGAAATTAGACTAAAAAAGCATAGTGGGAAAAAATGACCTAAAGATTAGTTATAGTTATGTAGAAATCAGAATAGTTAGACATTAGTGCCCAAATTGGGCCACTAACACCACATCATGCTACTATCTAAGATATGGTGCTACTGTCTAATAACCTCAATTTCAAAAAATTCTAGATTATCTAGAAAAGTATAATAGGTATAGTCTGAGTTTGCACAAGTTCAATTACAAATTACTAGTTTTGATGTAATTTAGCTCAGATTCATACCATTTTTCTTAGATTGGGAGCATCATGAATGAAATGATCATTCCCATTTTAGTTCAAATACTCAGATAAAAATTATTATAACTTAGTCTAGAATCCATATGATCAGATATTAGATTTGGGGGCATGTGTGTAACACATTGTTTTTATATGCTCACTTATACGCTAGTTGATCGGATGGAATGACAAAATCCATGTCATTATTTATATTATATACATTAGATACCATGTTCCAAGTTACACCCTAGATTCATGCTTTAATCCATATATAATGGTTAGCATTCCTAAGTGGCTCAGATCTATCTAATATACTTGAGTGGCTGTAGAGCTGACATCTGTGTTACACATTTCTAGTTACAATACGTAGTTTTAGTTTTAGATGCATCTACTACACATGGGTAAGTAATGATGGGGTCATATTATAATTGATTTCTTTATCCACCTACATTAAAAAGTTAAACACACCATCAATCCAATCCAATCTATTCATAGGTCATGATACACCAAGCAGGGGTGGGCAATGATGAAGTCAAAACTGGATTAAGTTCTTGAGCCACTAACGAATGGGGATTGAACAAGTTGTCATCTTAGTCCACGTTATTTAATGATTGATCACTATATACATCCATAGACACACAAGTTATCACCAAGTTTATGCATTAATTTACATACCTAGTGAGGTGTATTCATTACTTTCCTCTCTTTTATCTCTTTACTCAGTTTTGTCTTTAATTTTGATATCTCCTAATAAAGGATTAATATATGGACATTTTATTTATAGGGAATATAATGGAGCATGATTCACATACTTAGATCCATATTCATGGGCTTCACCTCTTAGGTAAGTCTAGGCACACTTATTTTTACTTTATCCTAGTCATTTCACTTTGTTTCATTTATAGAATTAATGGGGTGTGGGACTTTAATCACCTAAAAATGACACTTGAGTGCTAAGAGTGATACTTGAAACCAACTATCCTTAGCTTAGACCTAGACCTATCTTAGGGCCTATTTTCACACTTATCCAGCCTTCATGTGGGCCACAAGCATCTTTATACATCCATAAAGTAGTCTTTGACCCTCATCTTCAATTCTTGTCCCTTAGGGCCTCATGTTATACCACTTATAAACTAACACCATAATAGGGACAATAGTGTCACATGGTACTAATGTCCTAATTTTGGCACTACTATCATTTCCCTCATTTTTTTACCAATAGATATCTTTTCAAATCTAAGACCACCTAGGGTCAACCTAGACCTATTTTAAGCACTATAAAAGCTCCAAAATCATATATATACATGAGTTTTATCTTTCTAACCACTAGATGGAAATTAGATGCAAATTACACATACAAACTTAAAACAAGTTGTGAATAATCAAGGTTATCAATCCCTATTCTGCCCTAATTTTACATACAACCATCTACAACATTCCTAAGCTTAGATTACTCATATTTATAGTCTCAAACACATTCAAAGTACTCAAGTAAATAATCATACTAGATTTACTTGCACTTACACTAGCACTTAGGTGGGCAAAACTACATCGAGATTGGTCCCTCTTCAGAGTGGGGTGTTGAAGATGTCCAACCTACCCACTAACAACACACTTTACTACTTGTATCAACTAGATTACCTAACAACACGAAGGATTAGGGTTTACACAAAATCAATCAAAACAAGTCATCTACAAAAATCTAGAACATATGCATGTAAGTATAGGCTTGATAAACCCAGACACATGTGCACTAAGAAGCTCAAAATAGTTCTCTGTAGAGAACACGACTACTAAAATAGGGACACTAGTGCCACATGGCACTACTATCCAATTAAGGTGATACTATCTAGGAAGTGTTTTGACACCTAGGTCCTATTTGCAACACTTAGAACAACCTCTATCTTAGTTTATAATCTTTGGATCTCCCATTTTAGTAATTTTCTAGTTAAGTTCCTATTTACATTATTTATTGTTATTTTAGAAAGGTCAAATTAAGTCAATTTTATTATAGATCAGTGACTATATTTATTGCATATTTCTACCCTAATTTACTTTACTGAGTCCTAAAAGGTTAACAACCACAAATGGGACTATAACATTAAATAATAATGCGGTCCATAAATAGTAACACAGTAACCCAAGACACTAGATCCATAGGATGATAGCGTGACCCACCCCAAAAGTCCTAATCTAGCATGTTTTATATGAAAAATTATGAAAATATAACCAAATTTCTAAATACATGAACCAGGTGTAAAATCCTTGCAAGTCCAACCTTTGCATCAACCTAGATCAATGCATCCACTTCATCATAGTAGGTTACATTCACACCTCATCTCCTTGGCATGTTATCTTGGCTCAAAGAAACTATTCATTCAAATCTCAAAGTTCAAATGATTTTAAAATCAATTAATCAAATCTATTTAAACCATGTTTTGAAAAATGCCACCTACCTAAGGTTGGCCCTGTGCATAAATTTCTTAAACTATTACCAAGATCTTTCAATTATGATATATTAAGAACCATATGTCTGATTTTTGATCCATTTATTGCATGCATAACTCAATGATGATATCCCCTATACCATACTTATTACAATTCTATCCTTATCAATTTGGGTCCATAAATGCCAAAACTCACATCTCTTTAACAAATTTGAAATACACCATGGGTCTATCTTAGTCTCAATATATAAACAACCCTTCTATAATTATCCATACAATCAATCCTATACCATCTTATCAATGCTAACTACCCACCAACATGTGTTATGGCACCACTTTTGGTTTGATATCGTTAAAATGGTTTTAATTATCTCACCAAAAGGGGGGCATATATACACCATTCACACTGATATAGATTTAATCAAATATTTAGGCTTAGGCATATAGCTACATAAGTTTACTCAGACACAGTTTCTCTTCTCAGACACTCAGATATATAGCTATGTATATTTAATCAGATACTCAGGCTCAAACATATAATTACATAGGTTTATTTAGATACATTATTTATCTATTCAGACACTAATATATATAGTTATGTAGATTTACTCAGGTACTCAGGCTCAGACATACAACTACATAGGTTTATTCAGATATACAATTTATTTATTTAGACACTCAAATATATAGATACACAGTTTCTCTATTTAGACACTTAGATATACAAATACATAGTTTGACTTGGGATTCTAGGGTTCCATAATTTTTGGCAATTTTTTTTTCTAGATTCTCAAGTTTTACAAAGGATTTTGATATAGTTCCAGACTTAGATTATGACTATGGGGGCATGCATGTAGTACAAAATCCATATATATGTATTTTTCACACATGTTACATAACTATATCACTCATATATCATGTTTGGGGGCATGATGTAGGGCACATGTTCTCAATCCTATAGAATTTTACTAGGTTATATAGATAAAATTATAGACTATACTATTATTTGTGTTTAGATCACCAACTTACACTCAGGTTGTCATTAGGATGTCACCAGTATTTTACCAGATTGGGTCATGTAGCCGTTTACATTGGATGATCCATAGTTTCCACTAGACCCAACTTACACTAGTTTGTGTAGGACAAGGGTCAAGCCATAGTTTTTGACCTCAGAGCACATTTAATTCTTAGACTTAGTTCACATGTCATAATGGGGGTAAGCATGACTCATTTCTCCACATTTATAGATTACTTCTCAGACTCAGTTCACATATCAGAGTGGGGGAAAGAATGACTTGTTTCTCCACATTTATAGTTTAATTCTTAGACTTAATTCACATATCAGAGTGGGGTAAGCACAACTTGTTTCTCCACATTTACATATTACTTATTAGACTCATTTACATATTAGAGTGGGGGAAAATAGGGATTTTTTTCTTAAAATCAAGTCAATTATTCAAATTTTAGTACAAGGGACACCCACATAGTGGATTTTCTCTACAAAAACATTATTCCATCACATGTCCACTTCTCTAACCAAGAAGTGGGCCACGTCCAAAGCACATCCATTATCTACATGAATGGATCACATAGGTAAATATAGGTACACATTTTATTTTCTTTTACCCTACTACTTTCATTGCATTACATTAATAGATTAAAAGGGGGGTAAATGTACACACCCTAATTTGGTCAAACAAACATAAGTACTATGTCTTTTGTGGCTCTTTCATAGGAAGTTATTAATGATGAATGAGAGTCTTTTTTCACAAGCTCACTTTGGTCTTTTGATCCTTATTATAAACATTTTCCCTAGTTTACACCCTTAGTAGTTTCATGTGATCCATTTTCTCGTCATAGGGGTACTTAGCCTGTTTGTCTTAGTCATAACCTAGTTTTGTGCACATAGGATAGTAGCATGATCATGGATAGGAGTGAACCATGATTTATCCACTGTGATGTTATTATCCAAAAGTCATTTTTTAAACTTGTTTCAGGTCCTTACCCTCCTTTGGGTCTTCTCTTATGATTTTATATATCTTTTTACCTTGTCAGCCTATGAGCAAGTGTATCACATTAAAAATAAAGACCCTTATATATAAATAACTTCATAAGGAATTATACATATATCACTTACTACTTTGGCACAAAATTACATAAAATTAGTCAATATTATAGTTCAACATTATGCATATTTTCTCAACATCACAGAAAGATATACATGCTTGATCAAAGAAGGGCCTAAGTGAAAGTCTTATTGCATATCATGCACATTTATTATGCATGTTACTTAAGGGAGAACTACATTTGATCTAAGGCCCTACCATTGGGGTTAATGTAGGTAGTAGCCAAAACAACAAGGGTTATAGGTTGTTAGATCATAACATTCCATAACCCACCTTTTCCCCTTCTGTTTGCATTTAATTCCATTGTTGTTTCATGTGTTTAGGTCTTCATTAAGATTATGAAGAAAGAAAATCCAAAAGGTGACACAAAAAGATGATCAAAAGCTATCAAAGACACATACAAGACCTAGGAAGCCTCCCACAATATCCCTATAAGTTTTAGGGCTCTTTTCCATAAAAGGACACTAATACAATGCCTTTACCAATAACATGCCACAATACTATCCCACTGACCATGCTATTGACTTGAGGTAGTTGGGAATTTAGTTTATGAATTAAGGGACTCCTAATTATTCCTCTAACATTTTCTGGCCCTACCATCACCAATTGATGTACGTTCCACTCTAGATAAGTGGAATTTCTCCTTTACATTCCTACTTAGGGTAATTGATTAAATTAGTCATTTATAATATTTATTTATATTTACCCCTTTACTTCATCCCTTTAAAAATCTAAGATTTACATCTATTAAGTCCTAAACTATTAAATCAATTATTTATTGCTATGGTGCCATGATTCTTATCACACATTATTTTCATCTTTACTTTTGTGTCATGATACATATCATGCACATGTTACTTATGTGTTTCAATTTTATATCTATATAACACATGTTTCATATGTAAATTCAATACTACTTTAAATATTGTAATGTGGTATAATTCAAGTTTTCAAAGTGCTACAACATGATTACATCTTTCAAATATTTTATAATTGTCTTTTGAGATAAGTGACTTACAGGCTACATCTCTCATCTCAAAAGGGGGCATCACAATGGGCTTGTATTGAGATTTCAAGTCCTCATAAGCAGAAAAATTCAAATTTATGAGAAAATAAAATTTTCATATTTCAATTATGATTAAGAATTTTCCTATTATGGAGGGGGGGATATGCCAAGCATATGCACTCATTCCTATAGTTACAAATTACAAGTTTCAAACATTACAAGTTTAATAGGCATTCAATATCAATTTACTATAGTACAAGAGGCATGATATTCATTCATGTTCAAGTTACTACATGGAAAGTTAAAATTTTCTCAAGTTCAAAAGTTTCAAAGTTTAAAATTTTCAAAAGTGCAAAGTTTCAAATAGAATCTAGATCTGTATTAAATAGTGCGATTCATCTTCATGTTGCATGTGGGCCACGTTAGAGTTTAGTGACATTTAACATCTATAATTTAATTTATTTTATGTAGGAAGCCATATTTGGTGGTTTTTTTATAGTTGTAAATTACTAAGCCACATTTTGTAAATCCACCCTTCAATTATTTTATAGAGATTTTGAACATACAATCTTTCCAACTCAAGGGATTTCACTAGTTTTAAAATTGAGACTTGATCACTCTCAATTCACCATAGTTTTAAATATTTATCTAAATCCATCAATAAGGGGGCAAACACACTTATATAATTTCAAGTTATGAAGAAATTATATTTCATACTCTTTTAGGTGTATAATTTTGTGCTCTCTTTTCAATTTTTTTTTTAAATATTCAATAATTTCAATATGGGCGGTAACTAATTTAAGTGACATTATTTCAGGTTTTCCATTAAGGTATCTTGCACAATTAAAATTCACATAAAACATAAAGTGTGCATACACATTTAGGTTCACATATCTTTTACTATAGTAATTTCATTTCACTGCATCACTAGAATAATGTGGGGGTAAATGTAAACACTCAAAATTAATCATTGAGTGTTTGACAATGTTTAATCTTGACATCCTTATCCTTACTTGGTCTATTTGACTTTATGTTTAATTGTAATATCTATGGGATCATTCATTATTAATAAACTATCTTGAAACTACTCAACACATAACTTAGACATCCATATTTTGCTTACAAACTCCTGTCAGACTAGTTCTAGTAGTCTCTGTCCTTCTAGGATAATACCACACTAGGTTGAATAAGGTTACACTATAACTTTATCCACTAGTGTAGACTTATCCCAAAATTTAATAGTAATGTTTTAAATTTAAGACATTGCATTTTACCCCTCTTAAAATTTTATAAAGGTTGGTTAATATAAATATTTGAAAATGTCCTCTATATAAGCACATCAAAGTCTCTTCAAATAATATACAACAATCAATTGGGAATTCTAATACACATAGAGAAAAATAGCACTATTCTTTCCAATTTTAATTATGTTGCATTCTAACAATCATAGGTCAAATCTAAATCATTTTATTGTAGGTCAAGGGCGCTCATTGTCCAGCATTAAATCAATCTATGTAGTTATATTCATATAGAAAAGTCAAGATTCACACACACTCTATGAGGGAGAATTACATCGGTCTGAAGCCCTTTTGGGATATTTAGGTAACATTCAAATTACATGGAGTTTTCTAAGCATATATTGGATATTCCCATTATATGATTCTCCCTTTTATATTTTATTTCAATTTGGTTTATTGTGTAGGATCTAAGGTTTTGCTTTTTAATTTTACAAGACTTATACGCATCAAATCTACACCTACAAATTATCAAAAAATATTCTCAGATAGTTTCAAGTCCTCATAAAAAAATCAATCACATAGTAAACCTAGACATAACCATAGTAAAAATACAAAGCCATAATGTACCCATGTTCACGTAGTGTGACCCTATCCAAATACATCTAATAATCATGTTTTCATCTATTACATAGTTCACAGTTCTTTTCAACCAATTTTGCATCATGAATCTTCTTGCACTATCAACATAAATCAGATCCAAGCCAAGTTTGTATATTTAATTATTTATTACTATTTATAGCTTATTTAAATTTTTATAAATTAATATATTTCACATTTAGGTTCTATATATTATGTAATCTAAATCATTATTTCAATAATTAAATGTTTATTGAATTTCATAAGTAAGTCAAAATAAACATATAAAACATTATAGTGAATCCATAATTATTAGAATAGTGCTTGATGTTTGCTTATTTTATTTTAGTGTCAGGAATTTATATAAATTTGTATTTAATGTAAATTAATTTTTCAAGAGTTTAATGTTTATTGCATTTCATTGGTAAATCAAAATAAATATATTAAACATTCTAGTAAACCCAATTTTTTTTATTTGATTAGGTAAATAAGTAAGTTTTAAAAGGATCCTATAACCTAAAGTTAACCAATATTAAATCATAATAGAGAAAGCCCTAAGGGATAAAAAATAGAGTACAACCAAAACAAAAATAGCTAACAAAAGTATAGTGCAGAAGACAAAATAGAAATAAACAAAAGTAAAAAATTACTTAGGTATGGAAGTGTCCTTTATGAGTAACTTGCTGGCATCCTTTTCCTCCACCTTATCCATCAACCTATTCCTAATGATCTTTGCCTGAGTCTTATTAATCGGGCCTTCCACGATGTCCTTTGGTAGAATAATTCTTAGATTTTTTTAAGGTTCTTTATCCGAGATATTCTAAGGGTGTTGTTCACATTGAGGGGTTTAGGGGAAGGTTTTGGAGTGAGTTGAATCTTCAAATTATCATCATTATATTTACCAGGGGAACCTCTACCTTATTGATATGAGCAAAATCTTGTTAAATTTTTATGCCTTCCTTGTTATTAGAATTCCATTCCTTGATCAGACTAGCTAGGCCTATAACTACTTCATGTCGTTTACCGTTAATGTCCTCTAGTTGTCTCTTATTTTTATTGACCAATTTAGACATGAAGGCCTTACCCTTTTTATAAGATTATGTTACATCCTCCTCATAAAAAAACAATAGGTTTAGGTTTGTTTACAATTAGTTGGAGAGGAAGGTCCCCTGTAAGACTTTTAGAATTAAGGATTGTAGGGGAAGGATTGGAAGGAGGATGGGGGAGTCCATGGTTGGCTCTTCTTTGGGGGAGTCATCCTCTATAAAAGACCCTCCCAGTGGGACTTCTTTCCCATGGAGAGTCTCACCATGCTTAATAAGTAGGAATATAAGCCCTTGGTGGATGATGGCATTTGCCTCATTAATTTGAGAAATGAGGGATATACTTTCTAAGGACTTTAGCAATTAATAAATAAGATTTATGTTAAATCCTTGGTTTAGGAGCAAAAAATGGTGTGATATAATAAGAGTGAATTTACCTTCTAGAGTAATGTATTTCATGATCCAAAGGCACACCTCTGGCCAATACCTTGATAGGTTAATTCGTAGAAAACCCTTTTTATCTATTTTCAATGTTTCATTCATGTTAAAAAATATTTGCATCAGTTACATATGTTTTTATTGGTCCTTAAATGATTTTTAACCCTTGCATGACATCTCATTTACCTATCTAATAAGCTCCTCAGTGACCTTGATTCTAAGACCTCTTATCTCCATAGTCTTTTATTCCATGCTACAACAAAATCTTTTGTAAGGTATGCATTATGCCCTATGATTTGATGCATGTATTATGTTAAACCTCCCTTACACAACTTCTGCCAAACCTTATTATTAGTAGGAACCTCCACGTATGATGTCAACTTGAGCCTATCTCTATCTCCCCCCATTCTATGTTGGCTAGAGAGAAGATTGTTTGAATGGTGATAAAGGTCAACCTTTTCCTGGTTAAGTTTATAACTAATGGAAATAAAGGGAATTAATGATATTTATTTATCCTAACTCAAAGAAATAATCTACCAGGCAAAAATATAATGATTTAATATTATTTTTAAAACATAATGAACTTAATGTGAATTTCATGCATGTGACCAACATTGCCACACCCTAGGACATGATGGATTCATTTTGAATGGCCTTGATGATGAGTAGTGGGATGTGGTTTATTTCATCACAGATAGATAAAATAGGTAGGTTGATTCCATAATTGGATAGTAAATCAACCACCCCATTTATTCCTCTATAGGTATGAATAAGGGAAGGGTTCCTTAAATCATTGATTAAACCCCTAACATCATCTATTAGAGCTTTAATGGTGTGAGAGGGGATAATATTACCAGATAGAGCATAAAGTATGTTTAGAGAATCACCTTCTATGATTAACCTTTCCACTTTGAACTGTAAAATAATCTAAATACCCTAAAATACTACTTTAGCTTCTACCACATGATTGGTTTGGTACCCTATGGGGTTGACATATGTAATAACCATCTTCCCAAATGAGTTTTTGATTACCCCTTCACCACCTATAGGAACTGGATTGAATTTTAAAGTACCATTAAAATTAAAATTTAATTAATATCCTGATGGTGGCTTCCACTTAACTTGTTTCCTCATATAACTTTTAGTTGGAGAGATGACATTCTACTCTAAATTCCATTCACTAAAAATAATTTATTCATCCACAGAGCTCAAATTTTTGTCTATAGGGGGAACATATTCTAATTTTAAATAATGGCTTGGTAAATACAAGAGGATAAAACTTTAGGGTTATGATTTTATTAGAGAAAATACCATCATTATAGGATTTTAAAATAGCCCAAAACCAATGGGGGAGGGCTAAAAACTAGAGAAAAGATAGGGAGGGGAGAAGCCAAGGAGGCTTACATTGGGTGATGAGGTCTAAGATGGTGTTTGGTTTGACCCATGATAGATTGAATTTGGCCAAAATACAATCCAAGATATATGAGCTAAAAAGACAAGACAATAAAATATGGTGGACTGAGTCTTCCACTCCTCTACAAAGGGGACATTTGCTTGGCATGATAAACCCTCATTTGACTAGGTTGTCCTTTGTAAGGATTTTATCTTGGGATACAAACCAAAAGAATTTAATGTTGGGGTTAAGGTGATTGATATATAGGGTATTCAAGTGTTCCCATTCACTTTTTAGTCCCATATCAAAAAGGTGTTCAGACATTACTATGTATTTCATGTTGTCTTCAGTTGCCCAAAATAGGTAGTCATCCTTGGGGAAGATAGGAATGTGGATTTGAATGAGTGAATATTTTTGTTCCTATATATATTTGATGTATTATACATTATTAATATAAATTGATAATACTTTTTATACTTTAAAACCATTGGTCCATCCCAATAGTCTTTCACCTTGTTACCCCATCTCTCCTTGAAATTGAGGTAGAGATTGGCCCAATTTGCCTGGGATGTGAGGGGAGGGTTGGATATCTAAGATTTGTCCTAAAAGTTACTTTTCTCCCCATTATTTATTTTATATTTTATTCCTTTTCTCAAAAGGTCCTTATACCTGGTAATTCCCTTCCAGAAAGTAGATCCATCAGTAGGGCCTTCTTCATAAAGAAAGCAATCTTCCTTGTCACCTCCAAAATATTTAGCTCTGATAATTCTGGTCCATTCTTTCTCTTCTTTCATAATTTTAATCCCATTTTGGTAAGAAGATATTGATTCATGTTTCTAATCCTTTTGAGGATAAGTCTCCCATTTTCCTTAAGGAGGCATGCTTTTTCCCACAAAACAAGGTGGAATCTGAAATGATCCTCAACACCTTTCCATAGAAAGTGTTTTTGAATTTGTTCAATCTTGTTTTCTACCTTATTAGGTACATAAAGCATTGACATGAAATAAATAGGGATGCTATGGATTGAATTTTAATCAATTATAATTCAAAATACTATGTGAGTAGATGGCCTTTCCATCCATCCAACTTCCTTTGAATTCTATCCATGAGTGAATTTTAGAAGTTAGGGGTCATTCTACCTTCAAAGAGAGGTATTCCCAGGTAGGTTGATGGAATATGACTCACCTAGTACTCTAAAATGTTTACAAGTTTTTTCTACAATAGAACTTGAGTGTTGATGAAGAAGATGGAACTTTTATGAAAATTGATGCATTGATTAGAGACAATGTCATAGTTTTAGAGAATTAGCTTAAGTTATCAGGCTTCTTCAAATAAGGATTCCCCAGAGGAGGTTCATGTCATTGAAAAAATGTTCATGGGTGATGCGTTTAGTTTTGAGAGACAATTTAATGCCATTGATAGACCATTTAGATTGATCTTTATAAAAACTCCTTCCTAGCATTTCCACCATAATAGTGAATAGATAAGGAGATAGAGGATCCCCTTATCTCAACCCTATAGAAGTTGTAAAATATAATTTAGGAACAAAATTAGTAAAAAATGAAAATTTTGGCATTAGAATGCAACTCAGTATGATTTTTTTGATCTCCACATTGAATCTTAGTCTCTTAAGTATTTTCATGAGAAATCTCTAAGAGACTCAATCATAGGCTTTGTTCGTATCAAGTTTGACAAACATAACCTACCTCAAAGAGTTAGAGATGTAATGTATGGATTCATGAACCATGATGATGTAATTAGTAATTTGTCTACTAGAGACAAATTCTCCTTGTTCCCTGATCACTTTATCTAGAAGAGGTTGTATCCCTTTCACCAAAAGGACTGAACGTATCTTGTAGATGTTATAGCACATGCATATGGGTTATAAAATTTGAAGATTATTTACCCCAATTTTTTTGGTATGAGGACCAAAAAAGTATTATTAATTTATTTTAAAATAGATCTTGAGTAGAAGAATTCACTCAGAACTACTTCAACTTCCAGGTGAATGATGTCCCAAAATTTTGGAAAGAAAAATGAAGGGAATCCATCAGGGCCAGGGGCCTTGAATGCTTTCATCATAAACACTATCCCTTTAACCTCATTTGTTGAAGGAGATTTAAGTAGGGCAACACTATCTAAAGTGGTAATGAATTCATTAAAATTACTCAGGGTAATTTCTTTGAGTAGCTCATCAAAGGACCCATATTCCATTAATAACTTTTTGAAGAATTAGATTTTGTGATAGTTGATCTCATCTTCTTCATTCTTGAGGTTGTCATTCTCCATTTATAAATAGTTGATTATATTAACATTCCTATGTCTAGAATCATAATGGTGAAATAATTTGGTGTTTTTATCTCCTTTTTTCAGCCAAATACATCTAGATTTTTATTGCTAATACACCTCTTCCTTTGCCTCAAGAGTATGAAACTGACTCATAATTTATTTTTATTTGAAACTTAATGACCTTTTTCTAGATGAAAATGGTCCCAAAGACTTATTTATTCCATTTTTCAAGGTTCATCTTTAGAAAGTTAAGTTTTTTAATTCCTTGAAGAGCTATTAATTCTTTATCTTTATTAGTTCCTCTTTAAGGGCCTTATTCTGGATGAAAATGTTCCCAAAGACTTCTTTATTCCATTTTTCAAGGTTCATCTTTAGAAATTTATTTTTTTTAACTAGAATGTACATATCTAAGCCTGAGAAAGGTTCTTTCCACCATTCCTTTATGGATTTAGTCAGGGTTGGGTGGTATAACCACACACTTTCAAACCTAAATGGGATGCTCTTTGGTTTAGCTATTTTCCCCCTTCAAACACTATAGGGTTATGATCAGAACCAATCTTGGGTAGGGATAAAATAGAACTGGAAAATTGAAGATCCCAATTGAGAGAGATAAGAAAGTGATCAAGATGAACTTGAATCAGATTGTCTCCCATCCTTTTATTTTTCCAAGTAAAAGGGTTGCCTTTGAGTTCCAAATCAATGAGGATAGGTCATGTGATTAATTGATTGAAGTTATACTTGATTTTTGTGAAATCCAAATGCCCTCCCCTTTTTCCCTTGGAGAGAGCAGAGTGTTAAAATATCCAACCACTATCCAGTTCCAACTCCCACAAGTTTTTTATCATGCTAAAAGGTCCTCTCATAATTTTATCCTTGCATTTTCAAAATTGGGGGAATAGATGTTAGACAAGATCCATTATTATTTACTAGCAATATCTCTATAAATAGATACATAATTATTATTTTTCATTAACAAGTCACCTTTTAAAAACTTTGAGTACCAAAATACCATTAGACCTTCTGAGGCACCCTTGAAACTATAATTTGTAAAGTTAGCCCTTCTCCATATTATATCAGAGCACATTTTTAAGGCCTCTTTAGAAATTTTGGTTTTTTGAATATGCATAATGATAAGATCAATTCTTTTTCTTAAATTGCTAAGGGTTTTCTACTTTCTAGGGTTCTTTAACCCCTTGACATTTCATGTGAGGAAATTCATTTCCTTAATTTGGTGATATGAATTTTAAGGGTTTGTTGATAACCCTTAGATATTTATTTCACTATTTCAATTTTTTGAGCTACCATACTGGGAGATCTACCTTGGGGTTTTAGGATAACCCTTACATCTATTTTATTTTTCCCTTTCCTAGTTTTGGACTGAATTATAAACCCTTCATCTTGATTTGAATCTAGGTAGGATGATTTACTAGTGGAACATTATCTCTTGTCCTTAGGTATCACCAAATAATTATTTAGTCAGCTTAGTAGTCCTTCCTCTAAATTATTCTGGTCCTTTTTGGTACCTATTTCAATAAATAAAGGGATTTTACTATCCAAGGCTTGCATCGAGTCAGTGATGTTGTCCTAGTTTAAATTCCAACAAGAACCCTTCAAAATCTCATCCTTTGGTGGTGAAAAGTGAGTACAGGCTTGCTCTAGGACATTTTGAATAAGAGTGGAAAGTAGGGCCTCCATCAAAATATCATCATTACCTAATAAGAAGCTTGATAAAGGAACAACTATATTAAGGAGAAAGTTCCCCTTTTTGATTGGAGTGGAACATTTAGGGGGAGTGATCTCTACCATCTTGAGATTATAGGGAGGGGTCCTCTAGTTGAGTAACCTAGGGGGATCATATTGGGAGTGGGGTTTCTCCATTTGGTGGGATGGTTGAATTGGTTTAAGGAAAAATATTGCACTTAGACTTGGTATAAGGAGGAATGATAATCTCAGTGATCATAATAAATTTTAGGGGGATTAAAGAGGATTGTATACGAATAATAGGGTTTAGAAGAGGGCTATCCATATTGTTATATTTGTCTTTGCATTCTTATTGAGGGGCCAATTTCTGTATCCAAGCTTACTTGGGTGTGGTCTAAACTTGAGTCTTCTTAGGGTAATATTTTTTTATGACTTGGAACATTTCATTTGGGATAAATGATGGCTTGATTCTTGTATTCAGTGTGCTAAGCCCATTCACCATATTTGAATTTTATTTTTATTGGTGGGTAAGAAAACATGGAACTGAGCCATCACCATCCTTCTTCAAGACAAGGTGACTGGGTTAATGTCAATGGGCCGTCCTAATGCTTTGGCGATAGCCATTATCACTTTTGGATGCCAATAATCTAGGGGTAACTCTAGAGGGAGCAACCACATTAATGTCATCCATAGTATAGCTACTTAGGTGAGTTTTAGCCTTCCACCACTTGATAGTGATTTTTGATTTTCCCATAAGCCATGAGCCTTTTAAATTTTTTTTTAAGTAGTCTTATTGGTTTATGAAGTTGATAAAAAAGAAAATCCTTACCAAGCCTACCAACTCTGGTTGACCTTTAGGTTTCCATTTCAGGTTGGGTCAACTTCAGAAGGAGTTAATGTTTGGTTGAAAACCATTAACCCTAACCATAATGGATTTTCCCAAATCCACATCTAATTTTTCCACCAATTAGTTAGGAACAAAAATACATACCTCATTATTCTTGACCAACAGGATGATGTGGATATTTGATATATCTTGGCCCATCTGATGCTTTCTATGCACCTAGTCTAACCAAGATACGGGAGATACATGGGGGGAGCGTATCCTAAGAGGTCCCTATTGTTTGTTATCCTTGATATCATCTAACACATTATGGACCCCTAACTCAATGGTGCCTATGAATTCTTTGAGATTCCCTTGGATCCTATCACAAATCTCTACATTAACTTCTAGACCATGTCCATTACACAGATTATCTTGCTCGACCTTTACATTATCATCCACACTAATTTTATAGTTTTCCCACCCAATTTGAAATTCATCATCTACTACTTATAATTATTATAATAGTGCTTAATGCTTGCTTATATTTTATCCTAGGATTTCATACAAATTCATTTAAATTCCTGACACTAAAATAAAATAGCCTTCCAATTTGGATATAAATTTGACACCATGAATTAATATTATTCAACCTTAGATTTAATATAATATTTAGAAAATTGTATTGTCACCTTAGCTACCATCTAGAAATAAAAAAATCTTTTTCAACCTCATGTTGAAAATTGTTGATCTCTATATCCAAAATATTTCATTTTTCATTATTTATTTATTTTATATTTGCTCATTAATTATTTTTAGCAACTATGTTATGATAGTTGTAAAAATACATAGTGACTATCATTATGAGTTAATTAGTGATCTATTTTATAGACACCATGGTGTAAGGGGTAATCAATCCATTGTATAACACTAAACATAAAGTTTAGTTTCTATATACCTTAGGGTATATTAAAAATGCCTATGGTTACTTGTTTACACCATAAGAAGCCTATTTAATAATTTAATTTTTTGTACACATGAGAAGAGCATATTGCCCATATAAGTTACTCTCACCATACCCTTAGAGTCTAGATAATGGGATACATGCACTATTTAGTCTTCTATAGTTAGTGCTATTGGGATGACACTAGTCTAAGAATGAGTAAGTATAGTTGAGAGATCACATAATCATTCAAACCCTTTCCTAGATCACCTATTATACCTTCATTTTTTACTTGTATTATATTCATAATCATTATATCCTTTGTACATGTAAGATTAATTGAAAACACAAAGTTTTATTTACTACATTTATGATATTCAAATTCATTGTATACATCATGGATAGTAAAAGTAAACATGCCACTTATGTTCATCCTCTAGATAAGTTATTATATACTCATGTTATGCCTTTTAATTATGATAATGAATGGACAAATCAAAATAATAAAATACTTATGGAAGAAGTAAATGTGGATGATTAAGATTTTGGTTATATAGTAATGAATAGACAATTTGATCTTGATGAAACTTGGGAGCATGAGTCCATATAAGTGAGTTCACCTCTATATTCCTCTTTAGAGTAACTCTAGATTCATATTTAGATTCCCCTTTAGATTCATATTTATATTCACCTCTAGAATCTTATTTAAATTAACTTCTTGATCTTCTTTGGTTTCATATTTAAACCTTCTTCAACTACACCTTTAGATTACTCTTTGGTTTCATCTCTAGACTCTCCTTAGGTTTTAAATCTTTATCCCTCATTGGATTTACCAATTTATTCATCCATAAATCCCTCTTCAAATCCCTCTATATATCTCTCTTTAGATTTACCTCTTAATTCCTCTTTAGTCTTTCTTTAAACCCATCTATTAATGCCTCTATGGATTTATATTTAGATTCCCATCAGGATACTCCTTTACCTTCTTCCTTGAATGTTAATTTAGAACAAAAATAACATTCTAAAAATGACTATCTAATCTCTCTCAAATTATCACCTACCATCCAAAAGGAGGAACCTTATCCTTGCACACCTAACTTCTCTTTCAACCTTGATAATGTACTTTATCACATTTTCATTTATAAAATAAATTCATATAAAATATTCATAAATAAGGATGATATTGTTCATGAACAAATTTCTACTTCTCTTTCCCTTGAAGTGTAATTAAGTGATAATAGTAGTGATGTTACTTGATTTCCTTTGTAAATAGTAGATATTGAGCCTAAATATCATTGATCTTCCCCCTTATCAATCAATGAGGATGAAATTCATTTCTCTTTCCTTAGAACATAACAAGCTACAATTTAAAGTAATGATGCTCCTTTTAACATATCTTATGATGTTATTTACATTTCAACCTCATGTTTATCTTCCCATGATGCTACTCTATGCCACAATATCATAATATTAACATAGAATTACCACGTGATGATAATGTATCTCTTGATAATAATAATTATTTTAATATTATCAATCAATACGATGCAAGTGATTCATATATATATCTAATCAATATCATAAACCAAAGGAAGAACTTATTCGTGAACCTTCTTCTCCCATTAAAAATAATGTTCCAAAGGCTAAAATTAACAATATAATTCAACCCTTAAATGAACCTCTTAAGAACCTCAACATGACTTACCAATAAGTCATATCCATAATACATGTTGTAGGTGCAATGCAAGATAAAGTAAATCACTTTTACTTAGAAAGTAAAGCGTGTCATGCTTGGGTTGACTCTAATGCAGTTTATGGTAATCTATTGTGCATAATATCTTGTATGCATCTTTAGACCCTAACTTCAAAACAACTAAATTTTATACATTTTATGGATGTGGGGACCCTTATCTACATCTTATATATTTTTAAAAATCCATGAATGGTTACAGTGGTAGTCGAATGTTAATGCAATTATTTCCTAATAGTTTAGTTAGGTGTGCACTTGCTTGGTTTCATTCTTTCCTTAGTGGATCCTTAAATACTTATCTAAAATTAGAGGAAGATTTATTTATATAATATGTTTAAAATAAAGGACCTATATTCACTTATGAGAGGTTAACTTATTTACATCAAGGCAAATACAAACAATTTTATGATTATATTTTAAGATTCAAGACTGTATGTGACAATTTATTTATCAACAAATTGATTTGGAAGTCCAATATATATTTTGTAGAGGTATTATTTATCCATTAAAAGTGAAGCTAATTTATCATATTTGTGAGTCATTTTAAACTCTTTCTTATGAGGCCTTAACATTCAAATAAGAATTGGATATTTTAAAAGTATAAAATAATATGCATGTGGTCATTAAGTTACATCAATAATATCCACATAACAAGATATAATTATCTAAATTAGACACAAATATTTCTGATAAAATCAAATAATTAAATTACAATATATTTTCTATAGAGTTATGTTGTAAAGAACTCACTAATAAAAAGGCACACCTTGATTTTCATTATCCAATGCATAATGTTGAATCTCCCTTGGAACAAGATAAAATCCTACATAAAGGCAAATAATCCATTCCCAAAGTTACTAATCATACTTATTCATTTAGATAGAAGAAGACACAACCACTCAAATTTGCTTCCAATGATCACTCACATGATATTTTAAATACATTAATTGACAAGAGGCTAATCAAAATATGCCCTAATTACTATCACTCTCCTCATCAATTTGAAAAATTTAAGGGTCAACCATTTTTTACTTATCATGGCATTAATTGACATCATACCAATGATTATTATGTGTTACAAAAAAGGCTAAAAGAAATTATAGATAAATGAATTATATAATTTCACAAAATTGATAATAAGATAAATAAGTATTTATCTTTGTCTTATAAATATCCTAATGTTAAGCAAAAAATTACTCAAAAATAATCAATACAAGATACAATGGTTTCAAAGGATTTTATTAATAGAAAACATCAAGTTGATGATAACATTGATAATTCCCAAATCAACAACATTAAAAATGAATAAGCAATAAGACATGAGGTCTCAAAGGTAAAAAATTTACAAAAGCCAAAAGTTCCAACTAATTTATCTACATAATCTTGGATTCCTACATCAAATCAATTGTAAATTGAGCATAAAGAAATATATAAGCATAATGAATCAACTGCTAGACATATAAGAATAAAATAACAACTAATTTTTTTGCATTCATTTTCTCATAAAGTTTATAATTTAATTAATTTTTAATGATCAAATTGAAAAATAAGATGACATGAATTAATTCTAAGTCTTTCAATTCATACTAACATAACACAACTCAAACATACACATAAGTGAAATTGTCAAATATATATTAAAATCCCCAATTTGAACATTATCTTAGCCCTTGGATTTATCTTCACTTTGGGTACTTGCCCTCTTTATTTTAAAACCAATTAGAATAATAAAAAACAATTACCTTAAAATTATTTCATTTCCCAACCCTTTTAGCTATCGACTTGTTTACTATGGCATATTTATCATGTTATGGCATCTATCACACTTATATGATCACATCTATCTACTCCTAATTTCTCTATGAATACACATAATATATTTCCCACTGGGGTCATGCACATTATTATCTATATATTTCATTTGTGATATGTTTATATGAATCCTTTACACATACATTGGGGGCATATTTCTTACTTTCTTTCTTGTTACACTATGCTTTAACACCTTGCTGTAAATTGTTTGAATCTCTCTCATTTCTTTTATTTTTGAAGCCTTGCTTCTAAGCACTTTAAAAATATTATGAGTTAATATATATATATATATATATATATATATATATATATATATATATTTTAAAATTAAAAATATGTAAAAATACAAAAAAATCAAAATATTTTCAAAATTTCAAAAATTAGGATGTACAAGCATTTTCAAATATTGCTAGCTTATTTATTTACATATATTATTTATTTCATGATAAGTATATAGAACATTTAAATTTTAAATACACAAATTTTTTAATGAGGTATGTGAGTGTGGTACATAACATACTATTACATGGTTTTTTGATGTTAGGCTTCCCTTTTTACCCAATAACTTTGCTAAGCTGGCGGTATCTCTTCATTCTCTATGAAAACTTCAACAGGTTTTATCTATCCACATCCTTTCCACTATGATAAAGCTATATCATACAAATTTATTGATAATAATTCATAATTTACATTATGTTACATGGATATGCTATTTACTAACAATGACATTCATACATATGGATGATCTAAACTAGTCTCATTTGCTCCACACTTATTTTCACATAAATTAATTTACTACATGATAAATTAGGACTGGATTGATTATTATGTGTGGCCCTTGGCCTTGTGTGTTAAATATATACATGTTCTTGATTTTATTTCATCATCATTTCATTTTAGTGTGGCCCTTGGCCTTGTGTGTTTATGCACCATTTACATGTTCTTTGTATGTGGCATTTGGGCCTTATGTGTGGCATTATATAAAAATGTGACATTAATTGTATGTTAATTCTATTTAGTATGGTTCCATGATTTATATCATGCATTAATTCTATTCTATACTATTACTTTGGTTCCATGATGTATATCATGCACATGTCGATTATGTGCTTTCAATTCTATATTTATTTAGCACATATTTCATATGCAATTCAAGGACATATTCAACACCATGATTCATTCCAATTTTAATGTTCAAAGTGATAATACATTATTATATCTTTCACATATGATTTATTCTTAGATAATTAACTTATAGGTTACATCCTTCAATTCAAAAGGGGGTCATCAAAATGGGATTTCCTTGAGAATTCAAGCCTCATGAGCAATAAATTTTAGATTTATGGCAGAATACAATTTTTAGATATCAATATGGTTTAACATTTTTATACTATGGGGCATATGCCAAGCATGTGCACTCCTTACATTTAAAAATTATAGGTTTCAAATAGTTATAAATTTAGTTGACATTTAATATCAATTCAATATAATGCAATGGGCATGACATCCATTCATGTTCACATTACTACATTGTAAATTTCAAATTTCAAAAGTTTCAATGTTCAAGATTTTAGAAGTACAAAGTTTCAAATAGAATCTAGATCCATCTGTAGTGTTGTGATTCGTATTCATTTTTTAAGTGGGCCAAGTTAGAGTCTATTGAAACTCAATGTCTATGGTTACACTTTAGCGAGACATAGTTGGTGGTTCCACCTCTTCTTCTATCACATTTGAGTCTAGTGACACACAATGTCTATGATGTCTTATAACAAGCCACATTTTGGGGTTACACCCTTCAATTATTTTACATAGTACTTTACATAATCAAATTAAAGTTGGAGAATACAAACTTTCCAACTCATGGGATTTCACTCATTTTAAAATTGAACCTTGATCAATCTCAATTAACCATAGGTTCAACATTTATCTGAATGCCTTAACAAGGAGACAAACACACTTATCCACTTTTAATTTATAGGGAAATTATATTGAACACTCATTTAGGTGTATTATTTCCTTTCCCTCATTTCAAATTTTAAATTTTAAGATTTAAATTTTCAATTTTCAAATATGAATAGTAACTACTTTCAGTGGCATTGTTGTAGGTTTTGCATTGACGCATTTTGCACACTCAATCTTCACATCAAAAATAAAAAGTGTATATACACACTTAGGTTTGAATATCTATTAATATATTAATTTAAATTCATTGCATCACTATAATAAGGGGAGAAATATAGACACTCACCAATCCTTATGTACTTGACAATGTTTAATCTTGACATCCTTACTTTACTTGGACTATTCACCATTTATTTAACTTACAATCTCTATAAAAGCTATCACTATTATATTTATAATTTAATAGAAACACCATTCAATAATAATTATTCTTCTCATAAGTACCTATTAGCCAAATCCCAATAGTCTTTGTCAAGACCACACTAGGTAGACAAGGTCATAACACAACCTTGTCCACTAGCGCAACCTTGTCCCTTGCACTCCAATGATAGCTTTTCAAATTCAAGATATTTAATATTAACTCTGCCACACTTTTATTAAGGTAATTTAATGGAAATATTATAAATATTACTCTATATAATCACATCAAGGCCTTTCAAATCATAATTTAATAATCACTTGGAAATTTTACTATACATTGAGAAAAAGAGCACTAATCTTTCCAATTCAAATTCTGATTCATTTTAATAGTCATAGGCCAAGTTTTTAGTCATTTTATTATAGGTTAAGTTCACTAATTATGAAGCATTCAATTCAATCTATCTAGTTTCATTCATATAACAAATATCAATATTCACACACACACTTTAAGAGGGAGAACTACATCAGCTTGAGGCCCTTTTGGGATATGTAGACATCACCCAAATTATGTGGGGTTCTATGAGGGTAGTTCATATATTTAATACTAATCATATAATTTCTAATTATAACTAAGTCTTTTCATGCATGAGTACAACTAGATACTAACACCAATGGCTGAAGGGATTAGATATTGGATCAAACCATTCCATGTGTGTGTGCATGGAAACAATTGCCAATAAGCATGATGCTAGATGAAAAAACCAAGTCTACATGCACATATAAAAAATGGTAGGATTAAGATAAGTAATATTATGTGGATATATGAACTACCATGAATATTGTGGAGGATAAATGATGTGAGTTATAAATGATGACCTAATTCTAATATATAGGTGTGAAGCAATGACAAATAGTGAGGTATATGACCTTGATAAGAGCATAACATTAACTACCAGATTGACTATGTTTACAATATTTGATTATTGAGGTAGTTGAGCTACCCAAGGAAACATGGGGCTATTGGGATGCCTATATAAAGTATGAATTTGAGGAGGAGAAGGAGATTGATTATCCAATAGAGAAATGTTGTCATAATGATAGAATTATGAGTGAAGAGATCAATAAATAATATGATAGTTCATAAATATACTTCCTACTAGTAGGCATAAAATATGTTAAACACATGAATAATAAAAATACATACATTTAGTCTATCAAATGTATGAATGAATCTCCACTATATGATTTATCACATAAATAATAAGTATAACAAGTACAATTTATACCAACTAGGTATAAATTTTTTTTATAAGAAGGGTGAAAACTTTATTGAAAATAAAAAAATAGCATTACAAAACATCAAAGGGCCAGGGCCCCAAGAATCCATAAGAAACAATCAAACCAAGCTTGAAACAACATTATCCTTCACCAATACCATTCCCATCCTCAGTAAGAATCCTCTCCAAGTCATGTCGGAGCTCATGGGGAACTTGCTCCCACTCATCAATCTTCTAGCCATCTAAATGCTCAGATGCCCACTTAGCCAAACAATCTACTGCCCTATTCCACTCCCTTGGGATATGGACAAAAGACACCATCTCCATCAAAGAACTTATCTATAAAATCTATTGCACTATCATAGCCACCTGCCAACTAATGTCAGATACCTTCTATTTATTCAGCAAGTTAGTTAAAACCTATGAATCAGACTCACAGATAACCTTGCGCCATCCCAAAGCATAAGCCCTCTCCAAGGTGTAGAGGATCACCAAACCTTCTATAAGGTTATTAGTCTACACTCCTTCATGAACATAAAATAAAAAAACCACCGATCCTAAGAAATCCCTGTCAGCCCCACCAATCCCAGAAGGGCTAGGATTGCCCCTTGAAGAACCATCAGTATTGAGCTTTAGAATGCCAGTTGGAGGGGGTAACCAACTCCCTACCCTTTAAAATTTCTTATTCACCTACCTTCCTCTCCTAACATAATTAGAAGTTAGAGACAACCACTAAATACCCAATCTATCCACTAACTTAGCATCCCTTTTATCCAAAGGGAACACCACATCAAACTTAGCTTCCATCATCTCCCGAATCATACCCATAATTTTGTGCCAAAATTGTTGAATCAATAACTTCTCTCCTTGAAATATTATTTGATTTTTTTCTAACTAAATCTACTAGAGTATGAAATAAGGCCCAACATACCACACATCTTGCAAGAAAGAGGCCATAAAAGGTCTACCCAGACTATTCCAAAAATCCTCCAGGGAGGATGCATGAACACAGGGTCTTTTCCAAACTTCCCACCAATAATGCCAAAGCTGTAGAGTCACAGGACAATGGAAAAACAAGTGAGAGGAGTCCACCTCTCAACATCCACACAAAACACACATAGAAGGACCCTAAAAACCTCACTTCCAAATCTTATTCCATGTCAGGCATCTATTCCAAGCCAAAGTCTAACTAAAGCAGTTACACTTCAACCAAGAAAGCTTATTTCACACTTTCTTCCAGTAGTGAACCTCCACCCCATCCAGCTGGTGAGATAACAACACTTGATATTTAGAAGCAACAGTATAGACACCCTTAGGATTAGGAGACCAAGAAAGAACATTCCCTTCCTAGAGGGAGCTATAATGCCTATGAGATGAAGCTCAACACACTCCTCCATACCAACAATAGGCCACTCATCAAGTTTCTTCCATCTTGCCACCACCAGCTGCCCATGAGAAGAAAAGGACTTGAAGTCACTCACCCTTGACCATCCTACCTCACAGAACCTCTAGCATAGAGTTATCAAATTAGGGAACTGAGAAACAATGGGTAGAAAACCATCCCAAGAATCAGACCAAAAATGAGTTTTTATCCCTCTTTTATAAATCCAAAATAAGCCATCTTTAATCAGAGCAACCCATTTCTTGAGTGTATTCCAAATCATCGAGCCTTTCGCCACTAGGGGATAATGAGGAATATCAATTTGAGGGACCTCAAAGAAGTACTTATGTGTTAATACCCTAGCCTAGATCCCATCCTGCTCTACACACCACTACCAATACAATTTAGTAGCCAACACCATCCTTGACAATGATGACTACCTTAACCCAAGGCCCCCAAGCTGCTTCAGGCTACAAATAATGTTCCATTTGAGAAGGCTCCATTTAGAGGACAATAAGCTACCCACCCATAAAAACTATCTTGCTAAGGAATCCAATTCCCTAACAAAGCCCAAAGGTGCCACCTGAATCATACATCGATAAATGGGGAGGGCCTATACCACAGACTTGAGCAATTGAACATGAATCATAAAGGACAACCAATGATGGGTTTAATGATTAACTTTCACATGAAATTTATCCAAAATATTATACTAAGAATCCCTGGGAAGTCTTCCAATAGAGATGGGAATTCCAAGATAGGTCAAAGGGAGAACCCCAGTCTAAAATCTCAAGATATGAGCAATTCTCCTCTGAACGAAACCTGGAATATTGAAGAAAAATATGGAAGACTTATCTTCATTAATCAATTGGCCCAAAGCTACCAAATAAATATCCAACACCTTGCATATATTTGAAGCTTCCCTAATTATATCCATACCCATCAAAGCAGTGTAATCCACAAACTACAAGTGAGACTATGGAGATAAACCACCTCCCTAACCCTACCATTAAATGAAACCTAACTCCACATTCCTTCTTATCAAGCATCCCAGATCCTCAACAAGAAGAAGAAACAAGTAAGGAGAGAGGGAGTCACTCTGTTACAGACCCTGAGAGGCACCAAAAATCTTAGAGTGCTCACCATTTATTAACACAGAGAAGGATACCAAAGTAACACAACTCATAACCCAATAAATCCACTCATCCCCTAAACCAAAATCACCAAGAACCTTTTGAAGGAAGGACCATCGAATGTGGTCATAAGCCTTAGCCATATCAAGCTTGATGAATATTACCTTATCTTTAGAGCTAGCCATAGAGTGAATAGATTTAGTTGCGATAACAACCCCATACAAAATGTGACGTCCCACCACAAAACCACTTTATTCCTCAGAAATCAACACTTTAAGCCACTTTTTCAGCCTATCAGCAATCAACTTAGAGATAATTTTATAAATCACATTGCAAAGAGAGTTAGGCCAAAATTGACTTAACCTATCTTTCCCCTCGCACTTTGGGATGAGAGTAAGGAGGGTAGAATTCAAGGCTTGTAACATCTATTTATTCTTATGAGACTCCTGAACAACTGCCAACAAGTCTAACTTGATAATCTCCCAAAATTATTGAAAGAACTCAATCGAGAAACCATCAGGGCTAGGAGCTTTCCCCCTCTTCATTTAAAACACAATCCCCTCTAGCTCCTCAATCAAGATATCACTCATAAGCTGCTCATTCATCTCCCTAGAAACCAAAGAAGGGATACACGAAAGGACTTGAACTTCTTCATCAAAACCCACTTGTGAGTCCTCCCTGAATAATGAAGCAAAATATTGGTTAGCTTCACGTGTAATTTCATGAAAAGAAGAAAGAGTTTCACCCCTGTCATTCACTAGAGTAGAAATAGAATTGCCATGTCTCTTGGCTTTCATCGAGTTGAAGAAAAAAGTAGTATTTTTATCCCCTTCTTGAAGCCACTCAATTTGAGCCTTTTATTTCCAAAAAACCTCCTCTCATAGCTCACACTCTTTTAGTGCTTTCAAATCCCTATTCTCTTCTCGCAATAGGTCCTCATTCACTCCATCCTCCCTAATCAACCTCGTAATACCATCCAACTTAGCCTATGAAATAGTCTTATCATGGAAAATGTTTCCAAAGCACTATCGATTCCAATGTTTAAGCTGATACTTGACAAATTGAAGTAACTTAACAAAATTATACATTACTGTACCATAAGCAAGTCTACCATACCTCCACCACTCAGCAATATAGTCATTGAGAGAGGAGTCACACAACCATATAAGCTAGAACTTGAAAGTAGGAGATCAAGGTACATGAGCTAAAGAAATAGCCAGCTTGATAGGCCAATGATTTAAACCACTCCAATCCAAAATTTCTAAGCTAGAACACCATAACCCACCAACCCAGTAACAAGAAACCAGAAAGTGATCAAGTCATTCTGCAATGTAGTCATTCCCAATGTTCTGATTATTCCAAGTAAACTAGACATTAATGGGCTTGACATCCATAAGATTTAAAGTTGAGATATTATCTTGAAGTAGCAATGTAGAAGGCTTAAGCCTCACAATACCACCCTGCTTCTTAGCCAACTCAAAAATAGCATTGAAGTCTCCAGCCATTATCCACGAATGGAGAGGAACCATACTTCAGACAAACTAGATAATGGGACCACAAAAGTTGTTTATCTTGAAGATCAGTAGGTGCATAGATATTGGAGAAGAAAAAAAACTCCCCCATCTCAAAACAAGATGCATTTCATAGAGATAGAAGACTGAAAGGATAACCACCAAAGAGGGCAGATCTTTTGAGGATTCCATAAACAAGCCACTCCCCCTATAGAACCTTGAGCACTAATACACTAGCACTCTCCACTGCGCCACAACTTAGGCACTAAACCAAACATACACTCCACTAATAACTTAGTCCCCTATAGGAAAAGAACATCAAGAGATTGACTTCTAGCCAAATCATGAACAACTTTTTGTTGAGGGCCACTGTTCAAGCCCCTTACATTCCAAGATAGAATAATCATTTCAAGGGGGTCAAAAAATGAGAATCAAGAGTCTTAACAGACCCTAACTCTACCAAAGTTTCCCCTATTAATTTAATCTTTTCTAAATCTTTTTTTCTACCAAGCTTGGAAGACTTCTCCCTTGCCCTTTTTTTTGGATCCTTTTGAAGAAGACCCAAATGAGAAGAAAACTTATTAATCTTCACCCCCTCAGTACTTGTATTTGAGATAGGAGGATATCCATCCTCACCACCCTTCTTCCCTACTATAATAGGAACCAATTCCACCTGGACTTCCGTTTGAACATCAGTGTCCATTTGCAAAGCCCTATTATCCTAAAAGCATTAAGTAGCTTCAAAAAGAAGGCCTTCCTGTCTTATACCGAAAACACCCTGATCCAGATTCATCAAGCTTGGATTTACTTCCTGCTAGTTGAGATCATCTAAAACTTCAAATTTGTTGAAATAATCTTCCTCTTGCCTTTCCTTCAAAGTCCTTTTTTGACCTCGATTCCTATTTTGAGCCTTGATAGGAATGAAACCATCAGCCCCATCCACATCACCAGGAATGGGTTCCTTCCCTTTTTCAACCTTAGTGGGATTATAGGGAGGTTGAGAAGGCTGGGAATCCATAGGCCTAGCCTTTGGGTATCTTCTCTACAAATGACCATATTCATGACAAAGATGACACTAAAAAGGAAGAGTTTCATAATCCAACTGTTGCACCCAAGAGTAAGGACCTGCACACATATCCACTAAATTTTGCAAATGTTTTCTTAATTCAATCTCAACACAGATACGAGTAAAAGTCATCATATTTTTAACTTTAGTCTATTATGAAGTACTAATTGGTTTTCCTAGAATCGAAGCCAACAAATGTAAAACATCCTCCTACCAACATTCCATAGGAAACCTTGGAAGCTGAACCCACACCAGAATCTAGTATAAAAGCTCTTTAGTAGGATTGAAGCCCGCATGCCAAGGTTTAATAAATAAGCCAATCTAATTATGAAAATAGGGGTCTCCTTCAAAGGCCTTATTGCGGTCTACCAAGCAATTGAATGAAACCATGAAAAATCTATTTGTTAAAACCATAACCTCCATATCTCCCTCAGGCATCCAAGTCTATTGGGCCCACAATTCAATAAATTGTAATGAAACCTACATCCCCATAAACTTGCATAATAAATCATGCTTAAAATAATATTTAATATCTTTTATAATCATCTCCAGTGAGATAACCAATTTTGGCCTCTCCTCACAATGTTCAAGACAACCATTGATCTTCAGAATCTGAGTACCACTAGACAAACCTAAACCAACTAGTAAAGGATCTGGTAAGAACAAGTTATTATTAGAAACCTTTAAAGCATGTGAATTAGAATTTGCACCAACCACTATTGAGCAATAATCCATTTTGGGACAAGCCCCTGAAGACTCCCTAATTGGCATTGACACTCAGCCAGACCAAGGCGAGCAAGCAGGCCTCCGAGAGAAAGAACCACCACTAAGGTTTAACCAACCCACCACCTATCACTACCTTCAAACTGTGGACCCAACCAACTAGGTACAATAACCCCACCTATAGCCTCCAACTAGGGATAAAACCCCCATGCACACAGGGAAAATGATGCATTGATGCCAATGAAAACAAAACTTTTCTCTGATGAAAATGCAGTCGTAAACCACCCCAAAATACATTCACTCCCCACCTTGGCATGGCCAAGAAATAAAAAGAGGATTGGGCTAGGGCACGATCACCCTAGCTCAACCAACATCCTATAGTGGTGAGTGTCAATAGTCGCAAATGGTAGGGTCACCTATTTCGACTGACTCCACATGTTTTTCATTCAAAAAATAGATGGTTTACGATCATAATTAGGTATAAATTATATTATATTGCATATTTATAATTTTCATAAGTAGATATACATACATTACATTCTATGACAAGCAATAATATCATAGTACATCTTTTTCATGTACACTCTACTCAATTTCAACAACCGGTCATAATAAAGAAAGACATAATTCTCATGAAAACATGATCTTTCATTTAAACAACTAGATACATTTTTAAAATACTGTATTCATGTAATTATAATTTCCTAACCCTTAGGATCTTATGTCTTATTTTTAATAGTCAATAAAACTATGGCTATAGTCACATAACCCAAGACACCAATTTATGTTATATATTTATATGAATACTTAAATCTGCATATAGATATATTTCTTATATTTGTACCTTTATACATATTAACTATATTCATAACACGTACCACATATAAGTACTCAAACAATATTTAATTATGGTATCAATATGTTAACAATAATTTATAATTATTAACCAAAGACTTTAACCATTATAACTTCCCATTCTTGAACTATCGATACCAATATATTCTAATAGGATTGACATATGATCAATAATATAAGTTATATTAATAGGATCATTTGAAAATAAGTCATGGGTTTTGATAACATAAGATTATATTGGATAATGTAGCTTTGAGATGTTGTCAATCTAATATTAACATAATTGATTATTCTCCACATAGCTGATCCAACTTATGGGGACCTTGGAACATGGTACGAAGTTACATCAAAGAATAATTGAAAGCATATTTTTGTTAGGATGGATGTTTCTTGTTTATAAATATAATTTACACCAGAATACATATATGAAAAACACATAGAACAACATAAATAACCACTATGGGGAACAACACAAACCATGTAAGCTTAATTATATTCAACCTAATATTTCTCGGTTCATTAAAAGAATAATATAGACCAAAAATCATAAAGTATAACTATTTAGTAGGATCTCCCTAAGCTGAAGTAAATCATAACCTGAATACAATGAAATAATAATATTTTCTGTATGAATATTATATGGCTAAGCTCTCATTGTTATTTTATTATTAGCCATGATTCCAACTAACCTCTCTTTTCCTTCTCCTATTCCCCTCTTATGCCTCACCTACGATTAAATATTCTAGATTGCCTACTCAGAAAGGCTCTCCCTTCATGTAATGAAATGAGAGTTACAACATCAACATGTTTTATCATAAAATTTATCTGATTTTTTCATTGTTGATATAATATAACCTCAATATAATGAAATGAGAGTAGAACAACATAATAAATTTGCTATTTTTATATTGTATTGAATATTGTATAAACACAAGAATAAATACAAATCACTAATCTAAACTATAAAGTATGAAAGTTTATTATTATATATACTTGAAAATTTAGTGGGCTAAGAGTATTTACTGCAACTTTCATTTTGAGCTAGATCCTAAAAATTATGTGCCTTATGTTCTTCTATCAGACATCTATGAAGAAGTGGGACACCATGGTTAAATGTTTTGATTATATTATATTATTTTATATTGTTTTGTAGTTATGATTAGAAGTGAATATCATCTCATTAATCATTTATAAAGATCAAGCAAGCCAAAAATTAGAAAATGTAATGGTTGTTGATGGACTTGTACTTTTATGTGTTCATATATTCTCTCCATTTGTAAAACAATAATACACAGTTCATTCAATTTTTTCATATATATTATATTCATATATTTGCACAGTGGTATTAGAAGTTACATTATCTTACAGTTCTCTATATTATGGAAGTTCGCTATCTTAAATACATAATACACAAATCACTAAATAAAGTCCCATGGTTTCACCAAAAAGTTTCACATAGTTCAATGCAAATTAAACACCAACAATTACAACATTTTTCTGAATTTAAGATAAATAAAAACACTAACCTTTCAATAGTGTCCAATCAATATTAGAAGGTCCTCAACTTCCTTCACTTCTCTGTCCTGTGTACTCTCTCCTCTTGCACTGTCCTATCTTATCCTCAAATCCTCTTTGCTCCTTTTCTTCCTATGCTTTGTTCCTTTTATTCTCCTCTTATTCTCTCCTACCCATGCCTCCTCATTTATTTCTTTCTTTGTATGATTTTCTTTCTTTCTTTTTTTATTCAAAGTAAAAGCTCATCGCTTTTTCTAAAGCATTAGATTCTTTTTATGTTTTCTCTTTTTTTCCTAAATATATAATTTCATTAATTATTAATTTATTTCTTAATTATAAAAAATAATATAATTGATTTTATTATTTTATTTCTTGTATGAGGCTTTTTATATATATATATTTTTATTATAATACAATTACTAATTATAACTGAATTACTTTATTCGCTACTAACTTAGCATAGATAAATAATTATCATGACTTAATGATAATATGACTAATATAAAGTCGATTATATTCCTTTCAATAGTAATTAGTATTCTTGAAATTTCATAAAGATAACCTGCCAATGTTTTCAAACATTAATAAGATATGATGGTTAGGCTAGATGCGGTAGTAACCAGGTACTAATCATGAAAATTTACATTTTTAAAAATATCAATAGTCATGAATACATTAACATGACATAAACACAGTCACACAAGATTATTTCCACATAAGCATTAAATTGAGTTGAAACACAACTAACTTGCATAAATAATTATCTAAATACAGATAACATAAAAAATGTAGTAACTCTAACCATTCAAACTATGTATTTAATGTATACTATTTTAACATGGTGTTTGCATGGGTTCTATCCATTCATATTTCTTCCACCAACACCTCCATCTATGTCACCTTCTCCTATGATTCTCTCCCTTCATCATGATTTGAGGGATAAATCTCTCCTGCATCAAACCCACGATAAGAAGGTAGTTAGTCCAATCATCATGACATCACAAAATATTTATGTAATAACAAATCAACATGATCACAATGTAATAAATATACAATATATCTAACTCATAACAATGTAATCATGAAATCAAAACAATATTCAACTGTCCCATAACAACAAATGGCCTACAACTTAATAATAATTAAATCAAATTACCAACCATAAAAATTCATGAATATTCAAGTAAATTTTTTTAGTGAGAAATTGGGATGTAACATCATTCCCCCCTAAATCTGGTCATCATCTTGATGACACTTATTCAAACATTAGTTCTAAATTAAAAACATTATTCAACAAAAAAGTAACATATTATGAAGTATCAAATCAAGCAAATAAATATGGAAATCACCTATAGAACTCATCATAGTCCTCCCAATTAACACTATCCTTAGAGTATTAGTCCCAAAAGACCTTGCACTGTGACATATCTCTATTATGTAAATGAAGTTTATGAGTGTCAATTACTTTGATTAGTTCTACCATGACCACCCTAGGATCTAGAATCTACAAAGCATGCCAATCTAATAAATGCGAAGGATCAACTATATAATTTTTAAGATAAGAAAGATGGAAGACATTATGAAATAGAGCTAGGGATGGTGTCAATGCAAGCCTATATGCTATAGGATTAATAAATTCCAAAACCTCAAAGGGTCCCACATATCTCAGTTAAAGTTTTATTGACTTCCTAAATTTAATCAAGCTTTTATGCAGCTTAACCAGTAAGAATACTTTATCACCTACTAAGAACTACCTATCTATTCTCTTTAGATTAGCATAACTCTTCTACCTATCATTGACCTCAACCAATCTCTACAATATTGCTGTGACTTGATCTTCCATTTATTAAATCATCTCAGGTCCAAAGACTACCTTGTCTTCCAACTTGTCCCAAATGATTGGTGTCTTACACCTTCTTCCATATAATGCTTCAAATGGTGCCATATTCAAAGCTGATTGGTATGAGTTATTATATGCAAACTCAACTAATATAAGATAATGTTTCCACTTGTATTGTTGATTCATGTAATATATATGAACAAGATCCTCTAACACTTGATTAACTTGCTAAGTCTAACCATCAATCTCTAGGTGATATGTGGTGCTAAAGTTTAATTATGTACCTAAAGCTAAATTTAGAGTTACCCAAAATATAGAAGTTATCTTTAGATGATGATCCAAATGATCTTATCATAAATCCATGCAACTGATACACTTTTTGTACAAACCTCTTCACAATATTAGGTACACCATCTATCAAATTGCCTGGTATAAAATGAGCCACCTTGGTTAGTTTATGAACTATAACTAAGATCATGTCATGCCTATTCTATGAAAATGATAAAACTTGAACAAAGTCCATACTAATTACCTACCACTTCCATTCTCATATACCATGTAGATATAACAACCCAACCAAATGCACATATTTAGCTTTCACTCGTTGACATTCCAAACAACATGACACAAAGTCCACTACAACTTTCTTGATTTCTTTCTAGAAATAAAGTGGTCTAAGCTCTACCATGACCTTGGTCACTCCTAAATTTCTTAAACATGGGGCATTGTATAGTTCCTTTCATACTATGTTCCTTATATTCTCTCAATTTAACACATACATCCTTCTATTATATCACAAAAGACCATAATTATATAATCTGAATCTTTTATTCCTAGGATTTTGAGAATTCTTAGATAATACTTTCCTAACCTAATCATATAATTCATATATTGGTGATAATTTAGTCAATCAATCTTTGAAATTACTCCTAATAGTAGCCATGGCTGCTATATACCTTCTACAACTTAGAGCATCAACTACTCTATTTTCCTTGCATTTGTTATAGTTGATATCAAAATCATAATCAGACAAGAACTCTAGATAATGTCTCTGATGAGCATTCAGATTTGTTTGGGTGAAGATGTACTTAATTCCCAAATTGTCAATCTTGAGCTCAAATGGTTTTCCTAATAAATAATTCCTCCAAACTTGTAAGGCATACACAATTGTTGCAAGTTCTAGGTCATGAGGGGCATACTTTACCTCATAAGGCTTCAAATTCCTTGATTCATAGGCTACCACTACACCATCCTGCATAAGGGATCCTTCTATTCCATCCCAAGATGCATATGTGATCATTGCAAATTGACCATTAGGATAGGAACTATTAGTATTGGTGCTAAAGTAAGCCTCTTTTTCAATTCCTAAAAATCTACTTCACACTTATTTGACCAGAAAAACTTTGGTTCTTACACTACAAAGAGGTATTCAAATTAGGTATCTTAAAAAAATTCAGAATGAACTTACTATAATAACCTGCTAATCCCATAAAAATATTTACCTCATACACATTCTTTGGTGCTTGACACTCCATAATGGCTCTTATTTTTGATAGATGTACTAAAATACCATCCCCAAAGTTAATATGCCTTATAGACTAAACTTTCTCCTAGAAATATGTACACTTTAACAACTTGTCATATAACTTATGCTTTCATAACTATTGCAAAACCAATTCTAGGTGTTGAGAATTCTCCTTTTCATTCTTAGATTATATAAGAATGTCATCAAGAAAAACCAAAATAAAGTAATCTAGATAATCTATGAAAATAATGTTCATGATATTCATGAATGTTACCAAAGCATTTGTCAACCCAAATGGTAACATTGTGAATTCATAGTGTCCATAATGAGTTCTAAATGCTATCTTAGGTATATCCTCATCTCTTATCCTCAGTTGATGGTATCCTAATCTAAGGTAAATCTTAGAAAAGACCATTTCCCCTCACATATGATCAAAAATATTGTATATACAAGGTAGTGGATACCTATTTTTGATAGTTGCCTTATTCAACATTCTATAATCTATGCAAATCCAAAAAATGTTATCCTTATTTTTGATGAAGATAATTGGTACACCCATGGTGACACACTTGGCCTGATCAACCCCTTTAACAATAGTTTATAGAATTGAGCCTTCAATTCAAATAATTTAATGGTTGTCATCCTATATGGTGCTTTAGACTGTGGTTCTAATCTAGGTATGATATCGATAGAGAAATTAAATTCACATCTAGAAGGTAATCTTAGTAATTCCTCTAAAAACACATCATGAAAATTATTAAGGAATGGATAATCTTTGAGGGATGGTTCCTTAGGTTCCTCCATTTCATTTATCCTAATAATAAATGCTTGACACCTTTTTCCTTGGGCCTTCTTGAGCTGTATTGTACAAATCTACCTGAGCCTCAACTCTCTTTTCTTGCCTTAAATTTGTGTCTGATTTCAAAAATCATCCAGACACTCAATGTTATTTAGATAGTAGTCAACCTTAGCTTTATGTTTCACAAGCCTGTTGACCCCTAGGATCACATCATATGATCCTAATGGTGTCACATAAAGATCGACTATTATTTTGAATTTGGGAAACCTAATCTTTGCTTCAACTAAACACTTATCAACCTTGACTTTTGAATCATTCCCATATTGTATTGACCATGCATTTTCCATTACTCTAGCTCTTCTAAATAACTTATTAAGTATTTTAAGAGATATAAAACATTCAATAACCCTTGTATCTATAAAAATGGAAATTGGATGTTAAAAAAAAATACTTAACAGTTCTATGGGTGAATCTTGAAATTCTACTTGCTGATTATCAAATTTTGCATGAATACATTACTAAAATGTTCCTTGCTAAGAAATAGAACCTTTGTTATTTACTTATCTTGGGTGTACTCACAAGCATAATGGTCACCTTCACAAATGAAGCAACCTATAGGTGGTCCTTTCCTATCAGCCCATTGGTTTCCCTTAAAACTACCTTTGAAACCATTAACAATTTTTGAATCTCACATTTTGATTTTTGAACTAAATCTTAGAGTCTCCACTCCTCTGATTTCAGTTATTATTTTTGAAAGTTGGTTTATAAATTTCAATTTTTTTCTTAAGCTTATCCATGGCCTATGTAAGAGACTTCAACTTCTATTATTGCTTGACCACATTCTTAAAGACCTGGTCCATGGTAGATGGTCTATGAAGGTCCACCTCTCCACCAATCTAGGGTTTCAATCCCATGATAAACTTCTTACTTTTAAATCATTCATCTTCTTGGTAATGAGGTACATACTTTAGAATTTTAGTGAATTATTCCCAATATTCATTCACTGTTAAGTCTCCTTACTTTAGATTTTGGAAATCTATAAGCTTTTGGTCAAAATATAGCTATGGAAGCCATTGAGATATAAACTATGTCATGAACTGATCCCATGTAGTGATGGTCAAGTTATGATTCATTTCCAACTTCTTATTGGCCCACCACGTAGATGCTTCACCAACCAACCAATATGCTCCCCAAACTATTTTAGTGACCTTAGAGTAGTTTTGAATCTCAAAATACTTCTCCATCTTAGTCAACCATGCTTCAGCTTTATCACCCAATATAGTTCCATTGAACTTAGGTGGATTCACCTTGTTCATATCTCTAGCCAATTTTATAGCTATTTGAGCTCTTGCATCCTGAGGGTTTTCTACATCCTAATGTTCTTCCTCTTCTTGGATGTGAAATTCCTATTTTAGGGCCAACATTCATTTGTTAGTCTCATTCATGGCTATGATAATTTGATCCAACTTTGCTACTTGTTCAATGATAAATCAATTAGGATCAAATGGAGGGTTATTATCATTTACATTTGAAGGACCCTCATTAGATACTCTAGATCTCACCATTCTCCTTTTTTTTAAATAGAAGGATACAAAAATGTTAGTGGACTCATTAAGTCCTAAAATTCAAGTCGTATCTCTAATACCACATGTAACATCCCCATTGGGATCTACTTAGAATAACATTATTTTTTTAATTTAATCTACATATTCTTTCATTAGATTTCATAATGAGAACCTAATTAGTGATCCAGATAAAAAAATCTAAGTATGTTAATTGTAAAATAAGCATATAACATATATCTATCAATGATCATCAGATGAAATAAAATACAACTGAATATAGAAAGTAATTACATATTTCTAGCCATGACTAGCACAAACATGCAGCCACTATTGTCATGGTACAATAAATAAATAATTACATCTCATTAGGTATAATGTTTCAATAATAATAAATATAATACAAGATACATGTATCCATAAAGCTTGAGTTTTCAAAATCTAGAATGTATGGCAATCTCAAGTGTAGTCTCCATCATTAAACAAACCCAAGGTGTCTATCTTAGGTGCCTCCCCATATAACCCTTCATACCCTAACCCCTATTCAATATCCATCCAGAAAGCTATCCTCAAGTAGCTTTACCAAACTCCAACAAAAATGAGCTTGTATGAGTTAGTCTCTACATCTCTCCATCATCGCCTAACACTCATAGAATCCTTGCAATCCATTGAGGTCTAACCCAATGACCCTCAACCTCTAACCACCTCTATTGGTTCCATTTAAATTTCCAGCCTTGTCACCTTCAAGAATTTATAAATACCTTCTATTCATCTAGAGAATCTTGATCCCCCCTTTTCATTATGACATACATTAATCAAACCTACATCAATATGGTGATGATTGATGGAGGAGATAACTTCAATATTATCTCCTCTCATGTCCATAACCAACTAAACTTACCCACAAACATCATGTTTGAAAGCAAAACTATCCTTCATTCTTTTAATGATACCATGGTCACTACCTCGGGCATAATTGTCCTCCATATCTTTGTAGGGCCCTATACCATTCCTAAATTTTTTTATGTTGTAGAAGGATAATTCTAATAAAATATTTTACTTGAGCACCATTGGATTTATGCCATGAGTTGTGTTCTTTCCACCTTATATCAATGTGTCAAATTTGAACATGAGGGGAAGTTGTGAATATCCAGGCTGGCCCTAGTCCTTTCACATATTACACTATGACATATCAAACTAATGATGTCCTTCTTCCTCCTTCATCTAGCTCATAACCATTTGCTAATAACACAACCCTACCAACCAAAACCTGTGACACTTTCGCATGAAATGTTGATGAAGCTTCTACTACCTCATCTATCTCTTCTTCCCAAATTCCTATAGAGAACCCCATGGTAACGACATTCCAATGTCTTTCCCTCAGGTAATATAGACTCTTAGCCTTGGATGCCTTCTCTATTCCCCAAGAATATGGGAATCTCAAACATGACCCTTCCTATAACCCTAACATTAAAACCATCATCCCCTTTCAGCTCCCTAACCATCAAACAAATTACATTTATGTGGGACTTGATCAGCCACTTTTAGCCCTTACCACTACTTCATCCGTCTAACCATTTATCTCTAACTTTTCCTATCTTATCAAACTAGAGTTCACTAAGTTATATCTTCATAGATGTGCTTGGAAAGGATTTAATCTTGGTTGCTATAAAAAAAGGCCTCATGACGTACCCAATATAAAAAATTTGTAACATTATGAGTCATTTGGCCTTGGGTATGAACCACCTGAAAAACCCACCAATTCACCCAAACCCATTGCGACCATGAAGGAAGATATCCCATCCTACCAACTCAACCACTTTCTCTACCTAAAGATCTAGACATCATTCCCCCTAACTTATTTTTTTAGTAAATACCATTAGTTTTGGCCCTCTCATCTATGAAAAGGGTGGCCAAACCAAAGTCCTTCCACTCATATACCCTAAAATGGTAGATAATTATTCTCCTACCATCAACACCATCTGACATCAAGATGATGATTCGATTCTTACCTACCTCGGTGTGGGGGAATATTCTATCCACAAATACCTTCTTCTTAAGGCTTCAACCATGTCAAATGAATATACCATAGATATCAACTTGGACACTTTAGACAACCCCCACATTTTCAAATTGGGTCAATCATTGAATGCCAAGGAACTTCGAGACTTCTCCTCTTTCCTCTAAGACCACAACATAACATTCACTTTATCTTATAGTGATATGCCTAGGATTGATCCCGCCATTGCTACCCATAATATAGTCACTCATCATGATGTCGAGCCTATTAAACAAAAACTTTGATGCATGCATCCTCACATAACCCTTCTTATCAAAGAAGAGATTCAACATCTCCTATCTATAAACTTTATTCAACCCATTGACTACCCCTAATGGGTCTCAAATATCATACTTGTCACCAAAGTCATTGAGGGTCTACGTATTTGTGTGGACTTTAATTACCTTAACCTCACCTACCCCAAGGATGACTTTATTCTACCTAGCATTGATTAGCTTGTTGATCTTACAATCGACCAAAAGATGTTATCTCTCATGGATGGGTTTTTGGGTTATTATCAGATATTGATTACTCTTGAAGATCAACACAAAATCACCTTTACCACCCATTGGGGAAATTTTTGCTATAGAGTCATGCCTTTCATGTTAAAGAACATTGGGGTAACCCACCAATGTGCCATGACTTATATCTTCCATGATATCATCCATAGTATTGTAAAAGACTATGTGGATGACCTTCTTAAGAAATGCAAACTCCAAATAGATCACTTGACTATTGTTATAATCATATTTGAATGCCTCATTCATTATAATGTTCACCTTAATACCAAGAAATGCATTTTTTGGAGTCCTTTTAGGAAAGCTTCTTAGATTTATCATCTCTCTTCATAGAATCAAAGTAGACCTTGCTAAAGTCAGAGCAATTTTAGACATGTCTCCTCCAACCAACCTTAAGTAGCTCCATAGCCTACAAGGAAAACTTCAATCCATTCACCATTTCAGTTCTCAACTTTTAGACTAGTGCCAACCTTTCCATCACCTTCTAACTAAGGATATCTCTTTCAAATGGAATAGCGATTTTCAAAAGGCATTTGATTCACTCAAATAGCACATTTTGTCACCACCTATCCTCACCCCTTCTGAGGATGACCACCCCTTTTACCTATATATTTCTACCATCGACCATTCCCTAAGGGTAATGTTGGCTCACTAAGATGAATAACACAAAGAGAAATACATATAATACATTATCCACATGATTGTAGAACATGAAACTTAGCATACACATACCAAGAAACTCTACTTAGCATTGACCTTCATGGCCACCAAACTCTACCACTACCTTCTTAGCCATAAAACATATGTCATAACTAATACTAACATGATCAAGTACATGCAATCTAAATCATACCAAAATTAGTGTATGGTAAGTGGCTCATCTCCTAGCTAAATTCAACCTTGAATTCACCTAGTATAAGTTGCTTAAAGGGTTGGTTATTGCTAACCAATTGGTCAAAGCTTCATTTCCAAACGACCAACCACCTCCTCTTACCTTTTTGGATGAGTCTATTGTGACTCTTTTTCAAAAGGATGACATAACTTACCAAATGACCATGTTATTTGATGGCTCAAAGTGCCAAAAAGAAGGGGGTGTTAGAGTTATTCTCATTCCTCTTGATGGTGAACCCCTACCTCTCTATTTCAAACTTGACTTTGAATGCACCAATAATATGGCTAAATATGAAGCCCTAGTGATAGGTATTCAATTTATTTTAACCTTGGCAATTAAGACAATCCATCTCTTTGATGATTCCCAACTTGTGGTCAACTAGGTCAATGGATCCTATCAATGTAAGAATGATGTCTTGCAAAAATATAAACTTTTAGTTGACAAACTCTTAACATCATTTGAACATTACCTGGTCCAATCTATTCCTCAATCTACCAATAAATTCATGGATACAATGGCTTGAATTACTTCTCAAATTCCTTCTCGGCCATCCAATTTTAAAATATTTGTCATCATTAATCATTTTACCATACCCTCTTATAGTTAATTTGACCTCCCTACCATTTGTAATGTGGAGGAATCCCCATCTAACATTTGGTATGACCAAACTTTCAACTACCTCAACCTAGGCATCATTCTTCCCAACCTCTTTAGGAATTCCCATAAAAACTTTGTTTATAGTACATCTCATTACACCATACTAGGGGTAATCCTTAAAAAATGTGGTTTTGATGGTCTCCTTCTTCATTGCCTATGTAGCCATGAAACTTCCCACACCATCAGGGAAACACATGATGGGATCTATGGTAGACACTTTAGTGGTATAGAAGTTGCTAAATGTATCCTTCACCTTGGTTACTATTGACCCACCCTCAACTAAGACTATTGTGATTATGCAAAAAAGTGTGTTAAATGTCAACAAGATGCCAATTTTCATCACATACTAGCCAATGGCCTCCAAGTATCTAAGTAGTTTTCGCCTTTCTCCCAATGGTGGCTCAATCTCATTGGGGAAATCAACCTCCATTATTCATAGTGACATATCTCCATCATCATAGCCATTGAATACTTCACCAAGTGGGTGGTAGCTATTCTTCTTATCTCGACCAAAGCGGAGAAGATTATCAACTTTATCAATCATCATATCATCTACTGCTTTGGTGTTCCTCATAAGATCATCACTGATAATGGAAAATCCTTCAAAAATAGGCAAGTCAAAGGTTTATGTGATGAATTTGGCATTGATTTAATCTTTTCCTCACCTTACCAACCACAATCAAATGGATAGGCAGAAGCCTCTAATAAAATCCTTAACAAAACACTAACCAAAGTTGTCAGTACTTCAAGTTGATATTGGCACTTGCACATCCCATTCACCTTATGGGCTTATCATACTATCATTCAAACCTCTATGAGTGCTACTCCCTTCTCTTTAGTCTTTAGAGTAGAGACAATCTTGCCTCTTGAAGTCTAAATTCCCTCTCTTCACATATCTTTGCAAGATCTTATTTCTAAAGAAGATTATTGTCAACACTATTTATCTCAGCTTGAGCTACTTGATGAGCATCATTTAAAAACCCTTACCCACCTCCATACCTATCAAGAGCATATCAAATGTGCTTATAAAAATCATCTCAAACAATGAGGCTTCAATATCGAAAACCTCATCCTAAAATAAAACCAACATGGAAAAGAGTAAATGAGGTAAATTTTATTTCAATTGGCTTGGAACCTACATCATTACCCATATTTATGGATCAAGAGCTTATCATTTATCCTCTCTTGAAGGTAAACTAGAACCTGTGCCTCTCTATGCTTCGTATCTGCATCCATTTTTATGTTAAAGAAGGATCAAGCTCACTCTTTTTGTCAAACTTAAGCTCATCCCTTGATTACAATATTTTAACCTTCACCCATCTTTCTCCTCTCTTTTTGAGGAAAAATTATTACAACATAGAACCATGTGATTAGCCATCATAATCATAGCCTAATCCTAAATGTGGTTACCATAGTTCTACCCATAACATGGTTCTCATGGATACTTTTCATCTCTAACAAGATGGAATCTCATGGTCAGTATCGCATAAAAACCACACCTTTTCATATTATTAACCTTCTTGTGTTAAAATTTTGCCCTCATAAAGGTAAACCTCTGAACCTAATTAGACTTGTCCATGTCTAAAAACATTGCATCCAAAAACAATTTGGATACCAAAATACTACTTAGGTCAATATATTAAACATTGTAGACTATTCTATTGAAGGACAACAACCCAAAACCAAAATAAAAATGTCTAAATATAAGGTAGACTAATCCCTTGAAGGACAACTATCAAGAGCATTAAACAAATCCAATAAGCTTAGGCCACTCCCTTGAAGGATGGCTAAGTTAACTCTATCAAAAGTAGAGTAATTTCTTGGAAGCTTCTCACATCGATCAACTTCCCATATATAGCAATAAATCAAAAGACCCACTATCACAACAAAATCTAAAGCTACAATCGGCTCTCAAGTAGCATAATAAGTTAGAAGCCACAATGGGATTTCACATGTAGACTTCTTACATTAATCAATCTACATCTAGAATATGACATGGACTTGTCTATTACCATTCTTAGGCCACCTATAGAAGGTGAAAAATAATTCACATGAGGTTGTCATACATATCACCCATTACCTTTCACACCACCTATCACTCATCTTCCCTTTAGACTATCTATAAATTAAGGGATTTAGACCTGACTTGACACCCTGTGATCAAGAAACCTTTTATTATCAACTCATGACCACTCATGTGTAGCATTTGAAGGTCTTATATTCATTAAACCACTCCCACTTTAGGTCTATTTTTAGTCCTTGTCAAAAACAAAACATTGTGCCCTATTCTTATCTTAATGTCCTTGGTTGATATTTTTAGCATGACTTTTACCATCCAGTGTTACAACAACAATACTATTTCTTTTTATATTAAGTGAAATTACAACAACCATAACCATACCAATCATAAGCATAATCATAACATTCATAAATATCCACATAACCTTAAGTATGATAACATTTGACTAATGACATCCAACACATTTTTTATATGTTTACAACAAACTATGCAATATTTTATTTAGGGTGCAAAGAGTTACATGACACATACAATGTTATCAGACTATCCACACTTCACATAAGGCCCTTACATACATTATTTCCCTACCTAAGCACTAGGTTGATTATCTGGTGACTATAGATTTATGTTCAACTATCCTTTTACTTGATTGCTCTATGAACTAACATATATAACATTCCTTGTCATAGTAGTTGCTAAAGGGTGTACTCTATTCTCCTCTTCCACATCCATCCCCATAAAGAAAGAATCATATTTTGCATTGGGTATTTCAACTTGATCACCTATCATAGCCATTTCATCTCTTTTCTCTTGTTGTTTTACTTGTATAGGTACCATTGATTATTGCCTCAACACACATCCCCTTGGATAGTGAGGGTTCCCTCCATAGACAGGTCGATGGTCATGTTCTCTATCCCTAAAGCTTGTAAAATGAAATCCTTGCCTTTTTTGTTGCTACAGAGGTAATATTTTAGACTCAATCTTAGGCTATGGGTGTTTTTTCTCTTGTTGTTGATCTAATATTACTTTCATTATTGCCATTACATTTTGTAGTATCTAGTAGATCTACACATTCACTATATTGATTATTTTAGGTTGTGAAGGTTGTTGATTATCTCCATCATTATTTCTATTATTCACCATCTTCAACCTTGTGTAGTTCTTTTCACTCTCTATAACTTGTAAAACTAAATAACTTAATGATAAACATTCATCCTTATCATGACTATTTAAATAGAATACCTGACCATTCTTCCTCACTGACATGATTCTTCATTCCACTGATGGGGAAGGTCATACAATGTCATTGATTCCTTTGAACAGTCTTCCCACTTTAAATAGTCATGTCTACTTACCTATTATTCATATGGACATGTCACCCTCGATCTAATTGGTCATCTTGATAAAGCTATTATGCACCATCATGACATCTTTTTATTACCCTTATCATCTGATTTGCATCTAATGTCATTTCTTACTTTGTCATAATGTGGTCCTTATGGGCATGGTGGTCATTTACATCATTATCACCTTTATCCTAGTTGATGTAAATTGGATTCCAACCATGGGATACTATAATGATCATGCCTTCAAAATTGCCACTATTGCTAGTGGTAGTAACTCCCAAATGCTTGCCATTATAGAAGCTCCCCTATTTGATCTAACTGTATAACTAATATCCTAGACCATATAGCTCCCTTCTACCAGGGCCTCTTCTAAGTGGAACCCCGAGTCATCGGTTCTAAATAATTGGGATAGAGGATGTAAATATGGCTACCTTTCATCTAGCCTACCCATGCAGCTCTTGGTCAGGCACAATACATCCTCTATCACTCACCATGCTACCAATTTTCTAACTCATAGAATCTACTTAGTTGTCAAAGAAATTATTTTCAAGTCATCACTTCATCATTGCCCTTAAAAATTGGCTCATAACAATGATGACCTTTCACCAACATGACTATGTAGAGCCTGATAGACACCCACCTCCTAAAACTTGATTTGTAGCAATAGATGTTAACACTGTACTTATACCCTCACATAATTTTAGAAGGTGCAACCTCCTTACAAAGACACCTCTTCTTTAGATTAGCTCCATTAAAGGTCATTTTTAGTGCTTAGCATTGTGTTACCTTATAATTTATCCTAACTTTCCCATCTATGTCTCTCATCCTACTAAATGTGGGATTATTATGGTAACTATTCACCAATCTATACCATGCACCTTCACCGTCACCATCACTGTCACCTTCATCAAAACCCAAAACCTCTATTTTAAAAAACCTTCTCCATCATCCCAATCCAACCATTGTGGTCTATAAAATTGGGGCAGCCAATTTGATCACCATTTTCCAACCCTAGTTGAACTACATTAGCATGATGTTCATCAACTATATAGGCACATCTTGACTTCTAAGGGTAGTTTGGCCACCAACAACTAATCAACCTCCCATTTTCCTTCTCATTAGCTTCTATTTCTAACAATTCCCTCTTGCCTAGGGTGTCTTATGTTAGAGAAGCTTTGGATTCTTCCTAGCATCCTTATATTTTAACATCATCTAATGATTTTTCTTCATTTTCCCCCCATTACTAGGAGAACTACATTAGATTAAGGTATTTTTGGACTATGTAGATAGCACTCATTTAATGAGGTCAGCTAAGCCACATCCTTTAATTTATTTTCCCTTCTCACCTAATATCTTTACTCCACCCCTCCACGTATCTCCTCACCACCTCTCTCCCTTTAGCTTGTCAATTTATTTTAACCACTTTTCCAGCTTGTCAATCTCTTTTAACACAATGATTGATAACCTTCCTCATTGGCCCCTCTTATCTCCCATAAATCCACCACCTACTATACTTCATTGGCCTCCCCAACACCTTTTCTTGTGCATGCTTCATGGCTCACTTACCCACCCACTGTTTGCATTTTTTGCCTCTCTTTCGACTTTTTACCAACCTTTCCCCTATCTCCTTTGTCTTCTTTTGCCATCCTTATCATTTACCCTTGTCCTTGGCAATTTGTCACGCCGTCTTTGTCACTCTTGTTTCCTCACCAATTCAAAGCATACTATGCATCTTGAAAGATTTCTATTTATTTTGTTTCTATACTTTTTCTTTACATGTACCACCATTCTCTATCATTTTACCACTCTTCCCACCTTTCCCATTTTACATTCTTATTGTTTGCTTTATTTTAATCCTTTCATCTTTTTTGTCTTATTTTTTTTCCTTCACAACTAGTTTATACTTGGGTATTTATCCTTTGAGAATCCTTCCATAATTTTCCCTTTTCTTCTTATAAGTTCATGCCTTTTTCCTTTTGCATTCCCCTTTTCCTCTTTCCATCTCGATACTCACTTATGTTTTGCATATGTGTGAGTATCTGTGCTTTATATCCCTACTTCAAATCTTCCTTTTTCTTCTCATCATCCTTGATCTTCATCCTTTATCTTCATCTCATTCCATTTCATTGTTTTCCACCATCCTCTCCTTTTTCTCCATTTCATTTCATTTTTCTTGTCTTGAGGACATTCCTTGTTCTTCCTGACCTTCTTTTTTCTCTTCATATATGTCCATGCATGGCTCCTTCCATCCATCTCCACATTCATATTTATACATGACATCATTATTTTATTCACCTATCTCTTCATCCATCTCTTGGTTTACCTTCACCTCAACCCTTGATTGGATCCCCTTTATTTTCTTCCATTCAACCTCCACCTCTTTAGAGTGTGGTCACTAGTTATACCACTTCTACGTACATCTCCTTATCTGCTTCCTTGTGTCCTCCACACCCTTTCTTTAATCCATGAAATCTATTTAGGTTCATTACTTCAAGTGCATCCCTTTCTTACTTTAATAACTTTACATGTTGAGCTTGGATCTTCTTTTTTGTCCCTCTCTAGCTACTCCCTTCACCCTACCTATCACATTTTTCCCTTTCAAACCCTCTACCCATTTTGAGCTTATATGATCAAAACATATAACATGATATGGCCATGAATGCCTTCCATTTAATTTTGGTTTACTACAAGATATATAATGATCCTACAACTCTATATCACTATTGACCATGCCCACAAGCTCATATGACCCACAAGCTCATACGACCCACAAGCAAACATGAGCACCACCAACTATTAAGATGCAGATTCCTTCCCCATCTCCTTTGGTCTTGACTATTTTGAACCCCTTTTACTCCAACCTTCAGAGATGTTAGAATAAAAACTAAAACCACCTTCAAATGGAAGATTTGGGGAATCCACATGTGAATGCTAGTTATACCCTCTCACATGACCTACCTCCCAACCAATAATTTCCCTTGATTCTCCCTACCTGACCTACACATTCCTATGCACTGTAATAGCCTTAATCTTTAATCACATTCCACCTCATAACCTTTTATAGGAGTCACCTCTTCCACCAAACTATTTTCCTCCTTGGTCTCTTTTAGACCTATTTTTCCCACCTTTTTTTTAACTCCCCAATCTATCTATCTTCATATATTCTTCTTATATTTTACCTCTCAAATTTCCATTTATACCATTTATTTTCCTTCCTATTTCAAACTACTCCCTCATTCAATTAATATTATTATTATTCACCTCACTCCATATTATAAAACCCCTCAGAGTCTTTCTCTGAATTCCCTCAAAACTCAATGCTTACTTATTTTGAAGCCGCACTAGCTCAAGGGTCAAGGGTTCGAATCTTCATTACTTCTCATTTACCCACTCTACTACTTTGCTTCTTGAATCGTTGAATAATATCCTACCATATCCTATTAATGACATTATTGTGGAGCATGCATAATGTTGACTTATTTGGATGGTGATGAAATAAACCATCAAGCAACCATGGCAATTCAAGTAGTGCCAAATTTTCTAAATCATAGTACAACATATTTCTCCCTTTGTTTCCTTTAAAATGGTGGTATAAATTTCACACTTAAACCTACTTATCCATGGATGTAGATTCCTTTTGCATAGTTAAATAAATCATCTAATTTCATCCTAGGTGATCTCATGCACTATTTATACCAAACCAATCAAAAAACTATTTGATAGCCATATTTTGCACCTTTTAGAGCTTCTCTTTCTCCAACATCCTTCAACCGGAGCTAACTACATGATACATCAAATTGGGGCAACCAAGTTAACAACCACTCCCCACCTTAAAAGAACTACATTAGGCTTAAAGTTAATTTTGGATATTGTCCATGGAACTATGCAAGAAATATCCACTTGCCTAGTGTATATGGAGTCTGCTCGACCACCCCATTTCAACCAACCAACCCACTTGCCCATGTCCATCTTGACATTGGCCATTTTTGACCTAACTTCTTCACATGTTTTGTGATGAAATTGCCTTGGTAATTTTGATTAAACCAAATACACTTACCATGTTACACTTTTTACACCCCACCTCATGTGGAACTAGACCATTTATATTATTTTACAGGAGCACTTCCTACCCTGGATACCTGTAAACAACACTGACCTTGTCTAGATGACTTGATAGGCTTAATTCGATCAACTATGACTAATGTTGTGGAATAGTAACCATATCATATAGAACCTAATATTATTTTTATTAACATTGGTAGCTTTAGTCTTTGCACAATATTGACTATCACATTTAGTTTCCTTTTGTGAACCCATTAGCATTTCACATGCCTAGCTACCATGTGGCACCACCTCATGCCTCCCTACCAGCTACTTATCAAACCTACACCTAATTTGGCTTTTAATCATTGAATATTGGTTTGAGGGGGAATAAATCCTCCCATACTCAAAGCACCCTGACCTTTGACCAAGTAATCCATTTTTGTTTTGCAGCTTGTTAATTCAAAGCTGCATAATAAAAAAGGGCAAAATGTAGACACTAGAAAATTACACACTTACAGTTTTCAATGACTAAATACCCTAGGACCCCATAATGACCCCTTTAACCTTATTAAACCTTAACCAAACCCTCTTAACCTAACCAAATCACTATTCTCCTATTCACATAGTACTATTCAAAAATATTATTTGAAAGTATTATTCAAAAGTACTATTCACTATCACTATTGACTTTGGGACCCACTATCACTATTCATGATGACATGGAAAGTGACATGGCATCTAACATGAAAGGTTATTTTGGAGGTGATATGGAAAGTGACATGGCTTAAAAGTGAGGTGGCTTGATGTGGGACATCATACCCCACCTGGGACCCTTTCCTAAGGTGCTTAATGACCTCATTTAAGCATCACAAAGGCCCCCCCTTGAAATATGGTGAATTTCCCCTTAAGGAGACATCATTAAACATGTATTTTGTCTTCACACATTAAAGTGGACTTCAAAATGGTATGACCACCTCTTTAGTGCTTTGAAAAAGACAAAGGGCACTATATCCACCAATTTTTGACTTTTTAACCCAAATGGGAGACCCATGATCAAGGTGGGAATCCCACCACCCTCATATTTTGACTCATTCATGAAAACACATGGAAAATGGTACCACATTTTGTAGGAATCCCTTTAAGTTCTTGGATGAAGATAAGAAAGGGTGGTGAAAAGTCTTTTAGCCTCATTTATGCCCTTGTGCATGGTTTCCGTTCAAAATTAGACTCATGTGCAAGGTGGGAGACACACCAACCCAAATGGGAGACCCATGATTAAGGTGGGAATCTCACCAAAATCATATTTCAACTCATTCATGCACCAAAACGGAAAATGACACCACATTTTGTGGGGCATCTCTTTAAGTGTTTGGATGAAGACAAGAAAGGGTGGTGAAAAGTCTTTTGGCCTCATGTAGACCCATGTGCATGATTCCAATTAAAATTTGGACTCATGTGCAATGTGGGAGACACACCAAATAAAATGGGAAATCTATGATCAAGGTGGGAATCCAACCACCCTCATATTTTGACTCATTCAAGCCCCACATGGGAAATGGTGCCATACTTCTAATATTCCCTCTTTTGACATGGTTCTTGACAACAAATGATATAAATAGCCCCCATATCCTTCAACCATTGTTAAGTTGTAAGTTAGTATTTGGTTATTAAAATATTGTTATAGGTATTTTAAGGAGGTCATCCACATCTTGGATGAAAATAATTCAAAGCAATGAATCTCTACTGAAATTGCCATGAGATTTCTTCATCACATCATCAATAACATCAACCACATCAACAAGCCTCAAGGTAACCTCATTTGTTTTTTTAATTGAAGTTATTTACTTAAGTATTTCCTTTTCATTACCTTGACCTCTAACCCTTAATACAATTACCATATTAATCCATTGACCTCCTTTACCACCTTTGCCATTGTAATTACATTTACCTCCTTTGCCCTCTTTGTACCTTTGCCACCTTCATGCTCTTTGCCCCCTAATCCCTTTTATACCGTAGTTACTTGTTGTTTTATATTTTAAACCATACATCCCTCTCATTTTATTATCTCAATAAAACCCAACCACATCATCCTTTTGACCCTTATCAAATTACCAAACCCAAAACCACAACCTTACCTTAACCAATTTTTAGAATTAGTATAATCAAACTAGTTGCTTCATTTTGGTTAACTTAGCAAAGCATCTAATTTTATAAATTAATTTTCTGTCATTTTATATATTTTATTTTAGTTTTACCTTCATTAATGTAAATATATTTCTTTTATCATTTCCACTTAAGTGTTTTAAAGAAGGTGGATTGACAACCTCCTAGAAAGATTTCGCTTCTAAGATCTAGCTCATGCTAGGCAATCCACCCATAGACTTGTCTAACAAAAAAGTTTATTTTAGTGTTTTATTATTTTAAGGTCATCCTCTCGAACCAAAGAGGATCTCTCCACAATCACTTAGATTTGATGCATGCACATTCAATAGGTATTCTTCCACACCCTTCTTAAATAGTTTCTTCTTTTCACACATAAGAAAAATTGAAAATTAGTCAAAAACACCATGTTAATAATCATGTGAGAAGAATTTTCATGTTCCCCATGAATATGTATATTACTTGGTTTAGATGGAGTAAACCAAATAGAGAGGAAACCTACAGGGTATGGGAATGAATAAGCAAAAAAAGGTAGCATATTTCTTAGCATTGGTTCATAGAGAATAGGCAATCAATGTTTGAACTATAACCATGAATTTTAAGTGGACAAATGGTACTATCATCCCTCAAGATAATTCAAATTTATTCCTCTCTTGTTGGTCATACCATCAAAAAACCATTTGACCTTTTCTACTTGCCAAGGAGAGTGATGGAGTATCAAAATGGTTTTATGCCATTTTTAGGTGTCTCAAGGATGATAAAGTGTGGAAGTGAGTTCAAGGGAGCTGAAGAGACACTATGAATCTTTACACAAATTCCATGACTCTTGGATAATCTATACAACTAAATTAACACTAATCTTCTTGTTATGATGTTACTCCTACATTTTTTAATTTAAGAAGTAGATAAATGACACATGGGACATTGAAGGACACTTTAAAACATTTGTCTCTCTAGGAAAACCATACAAGCTTCATAAATGACCCAAAAATGACCTTATATGACATAAAACCAACTAAGGACTAAAAATGACTATGATCAAGGTTAAAGACATTAGAAATGACCTCATTAGGACCATGGGAGATATTTCACACTCTAAGAGGGCCCCTATATAATTTTTCAAATGTAAGGGGTTGAATTATTTTAAATTATGGTTAAAATAGTCAATAGTTAGTCTCTCCCATGCTCCTAAGAACATGCTGACTAAATCAACACTCAATGGGATACAACACATCTGCATGATCCCTCCTAATCCTAATGATATAAATCATGTGAGATCATTGGTTTTCAGTCTATCTAATAAATTTCATAACCACATGACATTCACTAAATGCTAGATTCTTTATTACCTCTGTAAAATATCAAATAATAAATCATGTATTAGTCATCTACATTAAATAATAATAAAGTTACATCATAAAATTGTAATAGTACATGAAAATTACCTACTTCATCAGCCTATATTCACATTTTATTTTTCATTTTACACTAAATCAGCAAAATAACTAATTATATTAGCCAAAAACTAACTGTTATACTAAATCAACCACATAACTAACTATGTTGGCTGAGCAATGATTTTATACTAAGTCAGCCAAGTATTTAACTATGTTAGCCACTGTTATAAATCAATCTAAACAAACCACTTCATATGAAGTCATCCACCCAACATAACTATGTTAGCCACTAAATATTATGTCATCTAGTTGATCCCACTACATTGGCCGCTTCATATGAAGTCAACTACTCCTTTAAATAATGTCAACCGCCTTTAAACAATACTACATCTAATAGGATGTATCTAGTCAACCCCTAAACAATGTAAAAATAAATTATGTAGACTATACACAATTGACCTACTATTAGCAAACTACATCAAACCATTGCTACATAATATGTCACCCTTATCAACCTATTCATTTCTAATTATGTCAGCTTGACTAATCCTATTCAATTATTACAAAAAAATTTCAACCACTTGTCATTAATTCCTTGCGAATTAATGACCATTTTTCATCCCACTACCTTAATTCTTAGTCTAACCTAAAAAAAATTGGGGTAAATTATACTACACAAATTTGCCTTGATAACTTGTTTTTGAAATCTACCTCATTTTCCAATTAAAATTGACAAAAATTTAAAATTTAGTACATTCCATACCTGGATCATGATAACATCCACTACTATGTGTCCTCCACCTCGTGTTCCTCATCTCCATTCCATAGTCTCTCTCATCAGTATTTTTGGTCACATAGAGCTCTGGTTTTCTCAAAATAGTAAACTTACAAAGGAGTAATTAAAAATCCAATTTATATTTCAAACTTACAATTTTTTTTAGTTGTCAATTATTTACTAGAAAAATAGTGTTTTAATCATAAACATGTTTTTACAAGATCTTTTTAAAACTATTAAAATATTTGGCATCCTAACAACATAGATAATTTTTCTATACTTAAACCATAGTTTTGTAAACAAATGAATTTTATCTTATTTTTTAAGTCCGCTTAATGTTCTATACATTGAATGCCTATCACTTCTTCTCACATAACTTCCATTATATAAGATAAGTGAAGTTGTGTATTTTTAAATTATTCACTTTCATTTATTTCCTAATATTTATTGTAATTTATTAAGCTCAATATTGTGTGTTGCTCTATTCTTTCTTGAAGCACTATCCCTTGCTACACACATGAAACATGATGAACTTCAATAACTTATCAATTCTCAATCTCTATGAGTGCACACCTTAAAGGGTGCATTAGAAAGGGGTTGGCAAAAGGATTGTTGGCCCATAGACCACTACCTAAAACCACTACAAGTTAACCTTATCCAATTCCCTAATCAATAAAAACCTACATATACACTCCCTAATAAATTCACCATCCAAAATATCCCCTACCTAAGTAACACCCCTTTTTATTTATTTACCTACTACATCAACCTGGTTGACCTTGTTGGGAATCTATCACATGTTATAAAACTCTATCGGCCCAAGATAACCTAGATCAAAGCCTAATGGCTCTATTTCCCTCCAAATAAGATTGAACCAACTGAACTTATCATCTAAATTCTTGGGAGTATTTAGGGTCAATCCTCAACTATAAATACCCCCTTAAATTCATTTCTAAATAGAGGATCATTCAATTTCCCTTCATTACATCTCAAAAATCTACTTATACTATCATTTAGAGGTTTCATTACATAGGGTTTTACCTTGGAGTAGTAGAATTCATCTTGTGGATGTCTTGGATGTATATGATAAATATTATATCCTAGATCTAATCTATCCTTGTGATCCTTATAAGCCACAATGACCTCTTTCAAAGACCATTGGCCAAGGGATAAATTGGGGCATGATGGGTTCACTTAAACAAGGTAACTATACTCATATCCCTTTGTTTTGATATGGATATGTTTCATAACTAATGGATTGAATTTGATCTCTCCTTACTTCTATTACTTATATATTGTCTTGAATATAATTATACTTTCTTGTTTATTATCTTTCACATTTATGCCACAAGCTTTGGTGAATAGTAAATTAGCTTGTATGTTTATTTACTAGATTACCTTGTATGTTTATTTAGTACATTATTTAATTTACATTTATCACATTATAAGACCTAGCTAAGGTTATTACATAATTCCATTTGACTAAAGGCCTTAAAAACCTCTCATTTTGTATTTTTTTAGTAATAGATCCCTTAGTTAGGTTTAGTTGATCCATAATTAGTCATGACCCTAATATAATAAAGTATTTCTAAGAGGATTTTTAGTTTATTACATTCTCTAATCTTGGATATTGTTGAGGAGGATGGGTCAACTAGGTCACATGAGTGCATAAAACATGAAATTTTGGTCATAGTTGTGGGAGGTGATTAAATCCCTACACACCAAGACAAATCCATTTTTCTTATAAATTTTGGCTTTCCATTCCTAATTGTTTCAAAATCTCTACCCATGCCCAACATTCATTTCTCCCTTTGTCTTCACTTTTTAGAGTACCCACACCACATAGAAACCCTTCCCTTTTCCTATTTACATAATAAAAATCATAAATCACCCAAACCACTTGTAAAGTCTTCTTCTCACTATAGGTTTCCCATTCATTCCTTTTTTCTAGGATTTTGTTAGTTTTTTGCATTTTGAAAGTAAATGAAAGATTGACGTAACTTGAGTACACTAAAGTCCCACCTAGACATATTAGGCTCTTTAGAAGATGCAAGGAGGTAAAACCTACTTTTTCATGATCGCTTTTGCATTTCCTCCACATCTGTATAAGAATTTTATACCTCTTGGCCCTTTATATTAAATTTTCCATATACTCAATGAGTATGACTTCCATTATAAAAGGTACATAAGGATGAAGTTAAAGTATATTAGTTTTGATGTCATTCCACTCTAAAAAATAATAGTAATAAAATCAATGATTCACATTTCATGCATGTGGACTTAGAGGAATCCCATAGAAGAATCAATGTAAATGAACCATTTGATATATGTGCACTATTTTATAATATTATATTTCCATAAGACATGAATTTATATCTTTATCAAATGTATAGATTTAGTTTTTAAATGTACATAACACTATAATACAAAAATGAGGGAGATTAGAATTGATGAGGATGTGATTATTGTAAAACTAAATATAAATCTATGTATATAAAATTTTAGATTACCCTAAGGTAATCATAAAAAATATGAGTGAGGAATTTGGTAAATGTTGTTGGGATAAATACTCTAAAAGTAACTTTTAACATTAATGATAGTCATTTGGATCGCAGGGGAAGGGGCTTGTCAAAAAATTTAAAATAAAATTTATAGGTTGGATTCAAAAGAGGAACTATTATACATGATAACCTTCCTAATCAAATTGGTTGTAAATAATTATACACATTATTTTTACGTATGGATGTACCTTATTATGAATTTTATTTTAACCGAGAAGCATGTCATTGATTTTAGAACCATCATCATTGATGTTATACATAATTAAATGACAAATATTAACTATTTTGGTCCAAAATCCAACCCTAATACACTAATCAAATTAAGTTTTTAGAGTGAACTTTGGGATAATAAGGGAATTTCATCCTCATATTTTAGTATTAATTTGAGAGAAACCTATGGCATAGGATGTAGGTACTAGGATCCATGATTTAGCTTGCTTTAAATGAGTCTCTAAGATGTGTAGTGTTAACACTAGGGATCCACTACTTATCTTGACAAAGAGGTTCCATTCCTCAACTAGTTCAATCAATCCAAATCTTGATTATTTTTGGGATTTACCTCACCAATTTCTAAGTAAAGTGGATGGACTTATTTATCTCTTAAAATAAACATAAATTTAGGAGAGTAAAGTAGATCAGAAAAGGATGCTTCTTGGCTTGAGAGGATGATAATGATTCAGGAATCGAGCTATGTGCCCAACCATAGTTACACCACTATGTGCTAAGTTTCAAAAGGGGCTTAGAATCATCATCATAGAAGTAAAGAGTCTAAGGAAAAATGAAATAGAATGCTTAATTTATGATTTCTCCACTAATTATTAACACACATAAGAACATGTAGTAAATTACACACAATATCTCCATAAATAATTTGTATTTTCAAGCACACAGATTATGAGTGTTACAGATGAAACAAGAAGAATTAATAAGAGAATTAGAATAGTGAAGAACATTATAAATAATAAATTCATTATTGGTGATAGAGCACATTATCAATTCTCTAGCATAATCACTCATTCAAAACTAGAAGATAATGGACCACATTCATAGACATATAAACCTGTTGATATAAAGCAATAAATTTGAATTCATTTCAATAAAGTTTGTTTATATAAAAAAATAATACCATTAAAAATATAAAATTGTATATAATATATAGACAAGGATGGGACTCACCTCATAGTAGTATATGATTCCAATCCTTGGCCATGATGACTAACCAAGGTTGTTATAACTATAACAATTCAAAAAGAAAGATTCACCACTCCTCAAAATATGTCATTAGGCCCACTAAAGTGATATGGTAAGTATATGAAGAAGAACCACCTTCAAACTATTTAGGTTGTTATTCTTTGGTTGATATCATATCTACCACCAATTTTAAATCTTGGTCCAACTTATTTAAGTTCATAATGAGCTTACGGAAGATTACCTTAGACTAAGATAACAACTACTTGTGATCTTTGAGAGGGGTTTCCAATGACCTCAAACACCTAGCTGATGTTGGCAGTATATTGAGTGGCCAACTCTAAAATTACTTTAACCCTAAATTTAATCACTTTAGCCACCCTTCTACATATGGCTTGGTCAAATTGAGCCAAGTGTACACTAAATTCCTCTCTGTCAAGTAAGGTGTCATCTAGATGGAAAAACACCATGATGTTGAATTTTTATAAGTAGGCCATAATCTATTAATTACCATTTTACAAGGGTTTAATTACTCTCTAAGCTACCACCATCCACTTCTATAGAGATGATATCATGTTCTTGGCATAAAGTTTGTAGAGGCCCAAATCTAGTAATCAAATATAGGAACTTATTTTTGCTTATTGTCATCATGAGCTTCCTACACTTGTCCATTTAAAATAATTGGTATAAATAATCTAAGTTTGATATAGGTTATTTATTCCCATGGAAAAGGCATGGGTGGCCCTCCTAACAGATTCAAATAACTATGTTAAAGCATTAACCACCCTTCTAACTAGACCTTTAGGGAATGAGCTCTTCACTTATAATTCGAGTACCCAAACCTAATCCTTCATTTCATCCATGACTTTTTTGGACATGTCATGAGTATCTCAGAGTATGTATATTGTGTCCTTAGGGACTTTATCTTATCTATTGTATGTCATCACTTTGGGAAGGGAGAAGAGGTCTTGTTTGGTTTTCTATACCACTAGGTCTCCCTCTTGAATGAGTCTCTATGTAGTAAGCCTCTTTATATTCTTAGACTCCCTATAAAACTCCCATTTGATCTTTGGATCACCTTGAAATATCATATCTTGTCCTTGTGATCATATGGTAACACTCAAGTTAGAAGAGGATGAAGGTAGGGTGGTAGAGATAGAGGTAGAAGGTGGATGTATGGGAGGAGGAGGAATGAATTAATTAGAGGGAAGGAAGGAAGACAATAATAGAGGAGGATAAGGCATGGGAGTGAAATGGTGAAGGATGAATGGGGAAGCCCATGGGAACATGTAGGCATGTCATTGACTTTGGGTCAAATTTACCTATAGGTTTATGGAACAAAAGAAAAGGGGTATTCAATAAAAATAAGACAATTAGCTAGTTAAATTCAAATCCTTTGGCACCCAAGATGATGGAATAGGAAGACCTAGGAGGGACAAGGGAAAAAACAAGGGACCGAATAGAAGGCCAATAGGGAGTTACCTTTTGTTTCTTCTTGGGCCTTTTACTTAAATTGAATTTTACCATAATAGTAGAAGGGATTGGGGTGGAGATAGTGGTTGGATTATATCGAGGAGTATATAAAGTGATTATAGGTACCACTGAGGTGGTTGAAGCTGAATAAACTATGCACATAAATGCACTTGTTTATAGGGTCACCATCAAAATTTGAGGTTGTACATGACTTATAGTAGCCACTTTTTATAAACTAGACATTGGGGGTGCCAAGGGCTAGGCAACATAAACTCTTGAAGACCAAAGATAAGTATTAGTGATCCATGCAAATGAAATGGGTTGATTGGGGGAAATTAGGATGTTGTACATGGTCAAAGCCATAAGTACCTAAGTTAATTATGGAAAGGGTAAAATGGGAAATAAGGAGTTATAACTAGAGTGAACATGTTAGGGATATGTAAACTAAGGAGTGCCCCACTAGGTTATTGAGGGATGGAGATAGAAGGGGAAGGAATCTACATGGATACTTGTTGTTGGTCATGATTTAGTATTGAGTTAGGACTAATACTAATATCTAATTAAAGTGCCTATAAAACTAGGGGTCAAGTAACTTAAGTTTCTAGAGGTGGTGGAGATTGAGTAGAGACTGGGGGATTCAAAAATCATGGAAGAGATGGGGATATGACCCCTTGAATAATATTATTAAAAATATAAGGTGTAGTTATAAGGATGTTATGAGTAGATGGTCTAGGTTAGGCCTATTTTCACTTCTTCTTTGCCTTGATCCTAACCAATAACTCCTTATTTTCATCAATGTTGAGGTGAATCTCATCCTCAGGGTGGGGCACATAGATTTAGGTGATGTTAAGGTGATAATGTTACTTCATCACATGAGACCTGATGACACCATGAGGATTGCATTCTAAAATTTCCCCTCTTCTTATGGCTTAAGAGTATCTGACCATTACCATATTTTGTAATAGAGGCATATTCTTGTATACATCCTAGTGGATGATGATGGAAAAGGTTGGGAAAGTCTTCTATTTGCAATTGAGGGAGTGGCCAAAAATGTTGTCAACCAATTGATTGGATATTTTTTACTCAGCCATATATTCTAAGCCCTGATAAGACAATAAAATGGGGAGATAAAAATGCCTGCTAACCAGATGATGGTGTCATCCTAGTAATACCAATAATCACCAATGGGGATAAGGGAATGCCTGATCTCATTTGAGAACTGAGGCATGGTTACCTCATTTATGGCTATGTAGACCACTAGGTAGAACAATTCAAATATCTTTTAAATGTGATTTATATAGTGGTTTCCATATAAATTATAGAAAACTACATGCACCACAGTGCCCCCAAAAGTCCATGGTGGAAATGCAGAAGGTTTGAACATAATGATGACATAGAATATGTCCACCAAGTAACTTATCATGTATAAATTCCCTCCAGTCTGAGATTATGATAGAACTATGATGAGGTTAGAATTTATCATAATTCCAAGGTCTAGGACCTTCTATCCTTTGATAATTATGATCATCAAGGGCACTCTAAAAGGTTTATATGTGTGGTGTCACTAGCCTGAATAGGTGATTTAGTAAGAACATCATAATGTCAACCCCTTCTTGAAGAGGTTGATATAGTATGCATTAATGTCCTATTTTTAAACCCATCATTCCTATTTGATGGCCTAGCATTTTTAGACTTCATATATTATAGGTATTTCCCATACATCCACTACAGTAGCATCATAGCTACTAGTGTACTCTAAGAGGTTTTTTTACTACTTAAATTATACCCTATGATGTTTGTAACAAGTTTTACCAAATTTATCAAGTAAATAAGATCATGCCCATCTTGAATAACACATTTGGAAGTCTACAAAAAGTTCTTAAATACATCCACAAAATGGAATACCTCATGCTTATCCATAACCCTATGTAATCTTGACTTGCATAGTGCAATTATATTCTTGATGTACTTGGTTTCATCATCATAATCCTCTAAGGTGGGTTTTTGCATGTATTCAATTGATTTAAAGACATTTTTATATTGGTTGAATGGCACTAGGTTATGTAATAAGGTGGTGTCCTTATGTGTAGGCTCATACTTAGGGTTAAAAGATGAATCAACCATAATGAGAAGGTTGATATTGATAGTAGTGATATCTGAGTGAGGAGGGCACAAAGGGTATAATAATGACCTAATAATAAGGATATGAACTCTACATAATTAGGATCAATAATAGTAAATCAAATTTATCTAATGGATTATAGGACTCCATAGATATATTTTACATGAATGGCCTTTGATGGTTCACCCAACATAATTTCAAATTTGAGTAAGTGGCATAATCCACCCATTCAATTTTTAATATGGAATTCAATCAAGAATTTAAAATATATGCTCCCTTATGGATTTGGTGACTATGATGATACATTTTAAATTATCTAATCATGTCCTAATTTCTCATTTAATTAATGCAATAAGTGTGATAAGTACACAAATACATTGCCCATGTGGCATCCCAGGTAGCTTTGGATTGTGCCACATGTCTATCTCTAGTTGGTTTCATTTGTAACAAATACCACTTAAACACAGTTAGGTGTCATAGTTTTACCTTTTTGAGAGCTAGAATTGGCCACCTAGAGTAGCGAGGTGATGTGTGGTATCCTTTGATTGGATTTTGAATTTGATTATACCTAATTATAATCACCTCAATTTTTTTGAGGCTTCTTATGTAATATTTTTTAAAAATTCCATGTGGCACTTCCCCACTCATTAGTCTCTCCTATGATCTGACATCTCTGATAAGTCCATGAGATTGACACAAATGATAGATTCCTTATGGTGCTTCCCCACTCATTGGCCTCTCATGGGATATGACATCTATAATAAGTCTATGATACCAGAACATATAACAGGTTCCATGTGGTATTTCCTCACTCATCAGGTTCTCCTAAGATTTGACATCTCTAACAAGTCTAGAAGATTGAGACATCTAACAAGTTCTACATGGCACCTTCCTACTCATCAGACTAACCTAGAAACTAACATCTCTAACAAGTTTGGGAGACTAACACATCTAACAATATCCATGTGGTGCTTCCCCACCCATCAAGATATATTTGGATTTGAAATATTTGACATGTCTGGGAGAATAACATATTTGATAGGTTCCACATGGTGTTTCCCCATTGGTTGGGATCTCTTGGGATTTGACATCTATGATAGGTCTAAGAGACTGACACATTTAATAATTTCCATGTGGTGCTTCCCAATTTGCTAGCCTCTCTTATGAGATTTCATGAAAAGTGGTTGAGAAAAAACAAACCCATATAATCAATTAAAATCTCACCTACCTTTTGTTGAAGCTTTATCAGATGCCAAGTAGGACTCCAAGAGACTAACACTCTAGGAAAATTTTCATGATTCTAATTCATCAAAAAAACATAGATAACAAAAACAAAATTCAAGTATGGAAACCCTTTACTCTTTTAGAATAACATAAGACCTAGACTATATTTAGACTCAAAAAACTATAGTGATCAAATAATCATTACAAACATCATGAAGTGTTTGGTAAATCAAGGTGAAATAGAGGTTCAAGTTTTCACAAGGTCCAAGGATAACTAGAAAGGGATTGAAGCTCTGGGAAATCTTCAAGTTGCTTTATAAGGTTCCCCCCACTCCTCTAAAGAAGGGGGTCATGCTGGATACAATAAATGGTTACTTTTTAGGGAAAATGATGCCCCAACATTTAGAACCCAATCTATAATCATCCAATATTGAACATAAAGGTAGGTAAGATAAACTCTATCTGATACACATTGAGTATTAAAACTTATCAAGTCTATTTTAACAAGTAAATACTAGGCTCTATCTCCTTTTGAGGCCACAACAAATGATTTGTATCTTTAAGAACATATATTATAAGTGTTAAAAAACAAACAAGAGAAATTTGTAAATAAATTAGAATAAAAAAACATGTTCTATATAACACATTCATTATTGATGATAGAGCACATTATCAATTCTCTAACATAATCATTCATTCAAAATTGGAAGATAATAGACCACATTCATAGATAAATAAACCAATTGATAAAATTTAGGAAATTTTCATTCATTTCAATAGAGTTTGTTTACATTTAAATTTGTCCACCATTACAAAGAGAAATTAGTATATAGTATATAGATAAGGATGTGGCTCACCTCCTAGTAGCACAAGATTACCTTCCTTAGACATGATGTCTATCCAAGGTTTTATAACTACAATGATTCAAAAATAAACATTTCCCACATCTCAAAATATGTCATAGGGCCTACTCAATTGATGTGTTATGAGCTAGATAAGAACCACCTCCTAGTTGTTTAGGTTGGCTTCCTTAGATTCTAGTGCATCTGCCACCAAGTCTAACTCCTAATCCAACATATCTAAGTTAATAGTGGGCTCACAAAATATGATCTCAGACTGAGATAAAAACCACTCATGAGCTTTGAGTCAGGATTATAGATAGACCTTCATCTTGGCCACTAGATGATGTTGGCAGTGGATTGAGTGGCCAACTCAAATATTAGTTTTGTCCCAACCTTGTTCACTTTAGACACCCTTATACACATGGCTCGATCAAATTGAGTCAAGTAGAAACTGAATTCATCCCTATAAAGTAGGGTGTCATTCAGATGGAAAAGCACTATGATGTTAACTTCTTTAAAGTAGGCCAACATATATTGTTTACCCTTTTCTAAGGGCTCAATTACTACATGAGATACCACCATCTACTCCTCTATATATGTTCTCATGTTACTATCATGAGTTTGGTAGAGTCCCAATTCTACCAAAGGCAATAATTTCAACTCTGGGAACTTTTTTTCTTATTATCACTATGATATTCCTATACTTATTATTCATTCAAACCACTTGCTACAAATAATCATAAGTACCCTATAGGTGATTTATGACCATGGACAAGGCCTGGGTGACCCTCCTAAGAGATTTAAACAATTATGTCAAATAATCATCTAGCCTTCTAACCAAACCCATATGGAATGAGCTCCTCACTTGTGATTCAAGTACCTAAACTTGATCCTTCATATATTTCATTATTTTTTAGACATGTCATGAGCAGATCAGAATATAGAGTATATTCCCTCAACCACCTTCTCTTATCCATTAGATGTCCTAATTTTGGTGAGGGAAAAGAGGTCATGTTTGGTTTTCCATACCAATGGGTCTCCATCTTGAGTGAATATCTATGTAAGAATCCTCCTCATGTTCTTATACTCCCTATGTAGATCTCATTGGACCTTTAGATCATCTTTGAAGATCATCTTGGGTCTTTATGATCCTGTGGTAACTTCCAAGGTAGAAGAGGATGAAATTAGGGTGGTATAAATAGAGGTGAATGGTAGAGGCATATGAAGAAGAGGAATGGATTAATTTGAGGGAAGGAAAAGAGAAACTAAAGAAGAGGAGGCATCAGGGTGAAGGGGAAAAGATGAACGGGGAAGCCTATGGGAACATCTGGGCATGTCATTAGCTTTGGTCAAATTGATTGTGGGTTTATGGCACCAAGTAGAGGGATATTCAATAGGAACAAAGAATATGGATCATTAAATATAAATCCTTGGGTACCCAAAACAATGGAAAAGGAAGACTTTGGAATGACAAGGGGAGTAATAGGGGAATGGCTTATGGAGTTACCTTTTATTTTTTATTGGGAATTTTCCCTAGATTAGCTTATGCCACAATATTATAAGGGCATGTGGTGGTGGTAGTAGCTAGATTAGATTAGGGACACTTTAAAATGAATATAAGTGCCACCAAAGTTACTGGAGTTGACTAAAATATGCATATTGCTTCACTCATTAATGGGGTCACCATTAAGATTTGATTTGACATGAGTATTATATTATCCACTTGATGTGTATTATATATTAGGGGAACTAAGGGATAGGTAATGAAAACTCTTGAAGAATAGATATGAGGTGTATGAATCCCTACAGATGGAATGGGATGAGTGGGATGAAATTAGGATACAAAGATGTTATACATGGCCAAATCCATAGTACCTAAGTGAATTATGGAAGGTGTGGAATGGATAATAAGGGAAGTATAACCAAAGTGAGCTAGGAACTGATGGATAATCTTATTTATCATAGGGCTTCTCTTAGAAGATGGCCCGAGTTGGGCTTACTTTCCTTTATTATTCACCTTGAGCTTGGTTAGCACCTCCTTCTCATCAATAGGGTTTAGGTTAATCTCATAATTAGGGTGGGGAACATGGATTTTTGTGATTTTTAAGTGAGATTGGTAATTCATCACATGAGCATTGACAACACCATGAGGGTCCCATTCTTAGTGATATATTTTTCCCATGGTGTAATAATTTAATCCCATTGTCATATTATATAATGGATAGATTATTTTATTATACATGCTAGAGAATGATGATAGAGAAGGTTAGGCAAGCCTTATAATGGTGACTGAGGGAGTGGTAAAAAATTTCATCCACCGATTGACTAGTTATTTCTTTCTTGGTAGGCTAGTTTGAGGCCTGATAGGGAAGGTGGAAGGGATCCCTATAGATGACTACTACTCAGATGATGGAATCATCCTAGTAATACCAATAATCACCA